>JAOWBP010001760.1:58334855-58360731 GCA_028571105.1 Tragopan temminckii | reverse complement strand
GTGCAGGCATTGTGCTGTAATCTATCATTACCCACTCTGCATTGGACTACTCTCAAAATGCCTCCTGATAGCTGGGCAGCTAGATAGATCTCCACTAGATTTAATCTAGCTTAGTAGCACAGGTTGGGAATGCAAACAACTCGATCAACATTTCAAAACAACACTACTGACTGATGCTAGTTTCAGCAGAAAACCACACAACAAAGTTATTTTTGATATCTACATAAATGTATACTTTCTAACAAATATTATTTGTCTTTCATTCTGAAACAGTACGATAATTTGCAATAGCAAGGTCTGATTATATCCTCAGAGACTTTTAGAGTGGATTCTAGATAGGCAGAGGTTAAAATGTCAAACAGTAGGAATTAGATAGTGGTCCATCAGTATTAAATACTCAAGGAATTATACACTTGCCTTATCAAATGAGAACATTTTAGCATCACGTGAAAAAAGCAATGCTGTGAAACAATAAATAAGGCTGATCTCTTGTTTCATAACGTGACATTATTAGCTCTGTGAACTAATGAATCCGAAATCAATTTGGGGCCAGTCAAATTTTCACTGTCACAGAGAATTCCTGCCTTTGGATGTGTGTGCGCATGTGTATCTATCTCATTAAAGTGCACTCATTATTTCTGCTAGACACCATAATGATAAAGCCACTTCAACATTTCAATATAGTCACCAAGAACCTCATTCAGAAAAATGGAGGGAAAATTTTTGAAAACTCCCATATTCCTTTTACTGGGATCATACTCACAAACAGGTATTTAGCTTGCATTTAACATAACACCAGAGTGACATTTCCTTTTCTACAGATGACTGCAAGAGCTAGGGGTACCTTCTCTTTTTGTTATCACTCAGTTTGGCTTTTTCCACTTCCCTAGGAATTGTGCCAGACTGGCTATAGCTGGAGATTAAACATGTCAGCTGCATCTCTGTTCCTAGTGCTTTGGTGCACCAGATTGGCAGAACTCTAGAAAAATAGCAGGTCTACTTGTCTATGGCACACGTCAAGTCTAGTCTTTTAGAGTTGAGGAACTTGCACAGTTTCATCATTGCTGCAGGGACTTCAGGTGCCAGCTGTGCCTTTCACTGTTGCTGCTCTCTTCTTGTGGCACTCTGTAGCTTTCTTGACTCTGGTATTAATTTGTCTAAAAGGGTTTTGCAGCTGGCAGGTGTTGGGCCCCGTGGATTGGGTATTCAACCCATGCACTCTCTTGAACATGAATCCACTGTACAGCTGCTTAGTGGAGGGCACAGGTTTGTTAATACACGTGCCTTCTCTACAGTTCACGTGCGCAAGCACCAAATGAGAACACAAGAGAGTTGTTTGCAAGTTTGAGACAATATTGAAAGAATCTCAAGTCTAGAAGTTTGCAAAACCTCAACCATTTCCTTCACGAGGTGCTTTGGGATGTGCAGGGATGAAAAATCCTGTAAAACTATGAGGTTTTGTTTAGCAATCTTTCCTCACCATTCTTCTCTGTGTACAAGAAAAGCTAATGCGGGTCACTTAATAAGAAGCAAGGAATGCAGTGGCGCTTATAACAAGATATACATACTTAGGCTGGGTTCCTGTGATCGCTCCCCTCTACCCACAACATTTTATAAAATATGGTAATTAACGCAGTGCTTTTAGACAGTCTGAATTTATAGCAATTTATATTTTCAGGAGTGCTGGTAAAAGGTGAATGCTGGCATTTCTTTAACTAACAATTATTGTGTTTTATTGTTGTGGTTCTCTAACACATTAACAAGCGTGGACCAGGCTTTATTAGAATTCACTTGTCCCCTCTATTCCATGCATATTTATTATGTGAGAGAATAGGATTCTCTTTCTCTAGCCTTCACTAATTTAAAAGAAGATATCCTCAATGAAATGTATTCAAATATTTTGACATTTTGCTTCACCTCACTTACAGAGCAGAAATTGTTTCTGACAGTTATTATACAGTACGGGAATCCTGCTGTTTCACTCTGCTGAAGCACAGGTTGAAAAGACATAGCGATTGCATTTTGTTCAAAGAGTGATTCTCTGGCCCAGAAATAGCAACACTGTCAGCTGTGATTCACTGGAAGTTTAGATAATATCCACTCTGTACCTCCCTGGCAAGAACACGGATTTTTTTCTTTTCCTTAAAACAGAAGAAAATGAATAAAAGTGCAGAAAATTTAGTGCCTCCAACTATGGGATATGAAGTAAAGGAGTGTTTTGATATCAAAATATAGGTGGAAATCGGGAGAGATGGGAATGAGGGAAGTGGGTTTTTTTTCCTTCTGGCTGATACTTTCAGCCCAGTCTTTTGCTATGTTCAAAACAGAACTATTTGCAAGACAAAGTGGCAAAGGCAAAAAATATATATATATAAATACCTGGGCATTTCCAAGATTTAGAACAATTGAAACAATTATAGGCAACACCAGCCTGACTTTTCATTTATGTCATGCTTTCAGGCACACTGCACTTTCAGAAGCATTTTCAATATAACAACTCCTAGGCATGGAGCACAACAGCAGATTTCACAGCAAATACCCTCCAGAATTTCTTGCAACATGAAAATTTCATATTTTCTCCCACTTCTAAATGCTTTTCAGTACTGTCTCAAAACTTCTTTTTGAATCCATGTATATTTATCTTCATATAATCAACTCTGAGAGAAGTTAGGGAAGGCTATGGAAGCATATACAAAATTTAAATTTAACCCAAATGCCTTTGCTTTCAGAGCAAATTTTAAGTTACGCAAGGATTATTTATTCTATAGCAAGTAGAAGAACACCTGAAGACTATAATGCAAGAGGGGGAGGAAAGAAAATAAGGAAAAAAACCACGGAAGGTCTCCTGGATGCTGTGCTTTGCTGTTCGTATTATGCAGATTCTGTGTCTAAGATGAGGTTTCTCTTTTCAGAATAAGAAAGTGTTCAATGAAAAGAAATCACAACAGTAGTATTTCATACCATTCCTGAAGACTTCAGAAACAGAATTTCTGAAAAATCACAGAAGGGGGTAGCAGGCAGTCACAAAGGGTCTGCTCTTGTAAAAGGAAACTGTGATTTCTATTAACGTTCCTGTCAAATCATGAGAGAATCTACCCATTGCATTGGTCAGAAAATAATGAATGCAACATTTGGAAAAGTTCGGAGTCACTTTGAGCAACATGATTTTACCAAATAAAAGCTTCTGATAGAAATAAATGTTATTAACTGGAATGAAATAATGATAATGGCTAGCATAGAAGGGAGATGCGTGGCTGTAACAAACCAAACTAAGTCCTGGGTTCCTTCCTTCTAGCTGATTCTCACTGAAGCTCTCTTGTACATGAGTTATTTGAATTCATACAAAGAAAGGTGGTGGGATGCAGCCTTTCCTGTCCTAGAGAAGTAAGTATGGAGTCAAAGACAATGCCCACACATTCTAGAAGGCACGGTGCCCCCATCAGCTACCTCCCTAGGTGCTATCAGAGCTCCTCCGCCCAATGAAGCAGGTGCCCCCCCATGCTCCTGCCTGGCCCGAGCTCCCAGCCCCCTCCAGAGGCCCCGTTGTGAAGTGATCTCCTCCAGCAGAACTGTTCCTCTCATACGCAGGAAATAGCGGTGTGCCAGAGCTTGAAATAAACTGGTTGATCTTAATTGAACACGCTGCTCCTGGGACCTTTGCTTCCAAGTCATTTTCCTAGAGAATTGTACCTTGTGCGTGGTAAAATCTCTTAGGAGATGGCTGCTGGCAGAACAGGATGTCTTCTGGAAACATAGTTTGCCTAATTTCAGAGTCCTAGAGAACTTGTCTTGCCTTTGATCACCTTATTTATGTGAAATGTCAGCAAGTATTTGTGTAACTATATGTTCCAGCTTGCGCACTGGATGATACAATTTAAATGGGTGACTAAATCCTCACACCTGT
This sequence comes from Tragopan temminckii, assembly GCA_028571105.1. Lineage (NCBI taxonomy): Eukaryota > Metazoa > Chordata > Aves > Galliformes > Phasianidae > Tragopan > Tragopan temminckii. Next base: position 58,356,827 of record JAOWBP010001760.1, on the reverse strand, counting down.
TCCGCTTCCAAATAAAATAGATTCATGGGAAGTTCCTGTTTATTAATGGGCTGAATTATGGACACAACCCAAGGGAAAAGAGATTTTAGAAGTAAACATAAAATGCAGTCATGTTCTCCTCTCAGACAGCATTCTCAGCAACGAACAATCTGAAATCTCTAAGCTTACTTCCCCCACACGCTAACATTACCATATTGTTTCAGATTCTCATGCAACCAGGTGTGCCAGTACTGTCATTATAACAAAGGCTGATTATCCTCTGACATCATTTTCCCAGCTATATTCATCTCAATATGTCTCATTTCCACCAAACAAAAAGTAAAAAGGAGAGGACGTTTTGATTTCTAAGTAAATGACAGGCTGTTTTGTCAAGGCCTATCCATGAATCCATGAAGCTGCCATGAGAACTGGTCTAACAGGAGCTCTGACAAGAGATGACTTTAGTGCAGGAGGCACAGGTGCAGGAGGCATGCAGAGAGGCCACTTTAAACACAGACAACAAGCATCAAATTCTAAGCTGCAAAGTTGGTGAGGGAGTATTTCACTCCTTGATTTGCTTATGAGATTACAAGTCTCAAAATGGTTGCTAAGTATTAAGAATAGCAGAAAGATTTTACTAGGAGTGTAATTATTAAAAAGTATAATTGTCAGCTCAGTTTTGAGGACTAATGTATTTGCCAGTATACGAGCTGGCAGTCTTTTTTCTTGAACACAGGTTTTGCTTAATCCTTATTGACAAACTCTGTTGCAACCACAGGTGGCTGGAAATTCAGGATGCCGTCCTATCTAGGTGCTGGGGTTTTGCTTGCATTCCTCCCCACGTGCCCTGCAAACTTCTGCAACACATGAAAGTGGTTTCATTTTCCCACCTCACATCCTGTTCTCTTAATTACCAGGAACTACTAAGTAGGGAACTCAAAGAAAGCAGATGAGACTCCATGGCATCATCTAGTTTTTTGAAGTTTCTATTCCTTTGTATACACCAGGCATTTCCTTACTACCGTCCCATTAAGTTTGGGACTGACACAAACAGCAAGCTCAGCTCCTGGCAGGTAGGATTTAATGAGTGGTAGCCACACACCATAGGTCTCTGTAGGTCAATAGAATAAAAAGTAACAGGGTTGAGATTATTCTGATACCATTACAGTGGTGGTATTATAGCAAAGAGTGATCATTCATAACAAACATTCAATCTTCATAACTGCAAGCTAAGAGACTGCAAAATGAATGTTGATGGAAACAGAATAAAAACCAGAGGCATGTTAAGAAATACTCAATCCAAAAGAAGCAGGACCAACAGACAGTGTCAGCAGCAGATGTCATCAGCATTTACTGCAACAAAGCCAGTGTATATTGTGGCACTAACACACAATGCCCACCAGGACCTCTCTGCTCATCCAAGACACTGCTACCAAGAGAAAGCTTGTGCAGCGGCTGAGCTGAAGTCCCTCTATTTGGTCACCTGACTCAGCATGGCAACCACACGTATAGAAGCTTAGGAGAGTAGAAATGGAGTAGCACACATCACAAGTCATAATGTCTACGCATTCTTTTCTGCTGATTTTAAAATGATTTTCGTTTCTAATGCCCATACAGGCCACTGTAGTAAGGTTTCTATCTGATGCCTTCCTATCATCAGTTCCCACTGATCTTCAGCAGCAGGAACCAGAAAATTATTTAATTCCTCCTTAAATCTCAAGTAAATTCTGCTGTAAATATTACAGAACTGATTTCTCCATAAATTACATTACTAACAGTCGCACTGTTCCAGACCTGTGATTATTCAGGTACAACCTTTTCCATTCATATTAATTGGCACTGGATATATTTAAACCCATTACAATAAGTCTTGGAGATAACTCTTATTTTGTAAACCATTGGATAGTAAAAGCAACTCAATGTATCAGAGAATTCCACTACCTAATTACAAAATCTGCATATTACCTCATTTTAGCAGAGTAAAATCCAGTCCAGTTTTACTCCCTTACTTTGTAAGTTAGAACTATGGCATTTTCTCATTTTAATTGTTCAAAGGGAAATTAAATCCCGCCTATATCTCCACCATCTGTTTCCTTAAGAGATCTATCTGGCTATTTATGTGGTCTCAATCTTCATAGCCTTTCTGCTAACCCCGAGGACTATATTCATGGATTTCAGCTTGCAAAGTGGGGTGGGGTAGCACTATTATCTGCTCTGTACAAATAAGGCACTGACACACAAAGAGATGGAGAGTTCCCAGCAGCCAAAGAAGGGCCAAAATCCCTCTGGAATTTAGATACTGAAATGCTTGGCACCCTAGTGTCTTCCCAATGACTCTATAGTACAGGTACTCAGCCCTAGAAAAAAACTAGAAACAAAAACACAGAGACCTCACTGGAGGCATCAGGGATCCAAGGGAGGCATCTTGGGGCCTGGGATCTAAGTTCTTCCAGTATTGAAGCAAAGACATCCAGCATTACAAAGAAAGGGTTGCTTTTCCCTTACCTGGAAAAAGATGCGAGACAGACCTTTTCAAGAGACACCTAAAGAATTGCTCCCGTGGCTGCTAACACTTAAATGAGAGTGAGGAGGGGTGGACCCATATCACTCAGGTGCACTGCTTGCACCTGAGCTTCCTGGATTAGCCATGTCTTCTCACCTGGTGTTCAACCATTGATTCATCAACCTGGCAATTCTGCTGCAGTGCCAAATTGATATCAGAAACACTGGCTTAGTCACTTGTTCTTCTCAGAAGTAGTTTTTATTGGGGCTTTGCCTCTGTGTGGTGTTCAGAACTTGGCCCAAAAATAACAAAAAAGAAAACCAATTTCCCTATATAACTCACTTTCAAAACCTGTTTTCCCCAGAATGATAAAACAAGGCTCACCAGTTTCCCCAAATGTGCCGTTCTCCCATTAGCAAATGGGGAAAAACCAGCACTTGAGGCAAGCTTTCTGCCTGAGTTGTGGAGAAGAGGTTATGGAAGATGGGACTGGACTCTGGACCTCTATCTGAACAAAAGCACACTGCTAATAGATAAGACAGCAGTGAGACTGTAAATAAGTAAATGAAAATCTAAAACACACAAAGAAGTTCTTGATCTTCTTCAGTGAAAGGCCCAAATATTTTTCATTTGTGCCAATTATATTAGTCAACAGTGCAGACCAGGGTGAAAACTGCAGATACAAGAGAGGAACAGGTAGTTTGGAGAATCTAATGTTGATCCCATACATGTTTCCTTAATTCAGGCTGTTCTGAGTCTGGTCCCATGAGCTGAATGCCCACGTGTGGCTGGTGTGCATTCCTGGAGCTCGTCTGCAAGCTTAGTTTCATATAAAAGTTTGTAGGAACAGAGGCTTTTACGCAGAACAGCTAAAGCACAGCATGGGGTAAAGGTTTGTTTCAAAGGCATACACCTGATCCAAACTGCAGTACTAAAGCAGATACACTTTTAATGACCATTTTAAGCCAGACTGTACACTATTGTTGCTATTTGTCTCAATTTGCCTAAAGGCAGAAACTGTTGGCAGACTAGAGAAGTCTCATGTTTCCTAACTCTGCAGTAGTTGCTTTGTCTAAAAGTTTGGGACAACGCTCTCCCACTGATTAGTGAGCTCAGAAGTCCTTCAGCACCACACTCCTCAGATATTTAAAACATCACCTTTTCAATCTTGTAGGGCATTAATTCTGTATGGCACATCTATCTGCACTGATTTTAACTTTGATCTGGAGGAACCATTCAATGCAGAGATTGGTATTTAAATCCAGTGCCCTTATTAGTTCACTCTTGATCATCTTCTAAATGGAATATGTCACAGACTTTCAGACCAAATGTTGGGATGTCAGTGGTGTAGATATAGTTTCATGTACACTGTGATCAGAAGATGAGAGAAAACACAATGACCTTGATTTGAACACAGGCATCTTAGGTGACAGACCAATGCTAAAGGGCAGTCAGATCTCACATTGTCATTTCAAAGTGTGTATTCAGCATAACTTTTTAGAAAACAGGATGAAACATAATTCTTTAGCTTCAAATGATTCTTTTTGAAAGTTGCGATATTTCAACAAAAGATGACAATGTGCCACCACAGAATTACTTGTGAATGCAAATGCTGCTCACCTCATTGTTCCTGGTTTGCTTCAGAAGCCGTACATCTTACTTTTCTAAAAAATGTAGGCTGGAGAACTAATAGAATTTAAAAGAACTTCCTTTCAATGTGAAGAGTTGTAAGAGTGTTAGTTCTCCAAGTCTTTAAGGAAATCCAATTATAAGTCTCTTTATATTCATGCACCCTACCAAAAGAAGAACGTTTTTCTCTGTTGGTGTCATTTTCTCAGCGGGGACTCCACTGTGACATTGGTGCAGAGTCTCAGTGCTTTTCTCATTAGAAGACAACTGCCATCAATTCCCAAGAGAGGAGGGCAGGACCCAGCAGTTCTGCCCTTCCCAGAATGACGTTGTAAGAGGGGCTTAATGTCCAGAAGCATTCTCCAAGATCAGTGGCTTGACATTTTCAAACATATACTCTGTTGACAAGTACTTGGTCTAAAGGTAATAGTTCCAGTACCGGACTGTGAGCCTCTAAGCAAAAATCTTTAACTTCTCCTCCATTTACAGTGGTATATAATCACAAGTGATTATTATTATACTCTTCTAAATAGTCTGAAACAGTATCTTTTTGCCAGGCTTTCAATCAACTAACATAATCACACCAACAATTCCTGATATCATATTTACAGTTTTATAAGCAATGGGGAATTTTGGGACATCTGAAATTGCAAAAGATCATGACACTAATAGAAGGAGTATTAATCCAATCTCCTGTGTGTCAGTTTGTTTTATATGAAAGACACTTAAGTCCGACAAGTAATCACAACACTTCACAACACTTTCTATTTAATAACATCCTATCTCCTTTGCCAATCACATTTGCTGCAATATTTCTGGTAAGAACAATCCCTTACTGATGTGATGTTAAACACAACTGTTCTTTATTAATAAGAGTTTGGTCACTTATGCTTTCAGAAATGATGGCAGATATACACCAAGTTCTAGAAACCCTTCACACCACTAAAACAGCATCACAGGACTTCAGCAATGACAGCTGGCTCTCACTGGGGCAGCTCCTCTTGACCCTGCGGAGAATTAGCCCATAGGGCCACACAGAGTCATAGCTGCCCAGAGAGGTTGTAGATGCTCCATGCCTGGAGGTGTTCAAGGTCAAGTTAGATGGGGCCCTGAGCACCCTGATCTAGTATTAAATATGGAGGTTGGCAGCCCTGCTTGTAGCAGGGGGTTGGAGCTTGATGATCCTTGAGGTCCCTTCCAACCCAAGCCATGCTATGATTCTATGATAGTTAGCAGGATGCCTGCATCATCAATTTGAAACAAGAAGAATGAGCCTATAATAGCTCCACGGCCCACTGCCATGAACATGGATGCAAAGGTACCATGACCAGAGCACAGGTCCTGAACAGGAGGATAGGTAGGAAAGGGACAACAAGGAGCTGCAGGAGCACCCCCGTTCAGATGCGTTTCCTGCCACTGGCAAAACGGAGAGCATAGGAAGCAGCAGTCTCTGTGTGTCACTGGATCAACAGGTACTGCAGAAACAGGCAAATAAGACTAGAGAAAACAATGCAAACCTACACTTCACTTTGGGAGCCAATTGAAGTGTAGCCAACAAGGTTAATGGATATTTTCACTTCTGAAGGTGAAATGCTTAATTGAAAGCAGTCTTGAGGCAGATACATTTTTGCAATCAATATCTAGCACTGGCAGAAACTGTTTGTACCGAAAATGCTGAAAGATTTCCTGTGCCATCTACCTTTAGTCAAAGGAATAAAACATATCCTTGCTTTCACAGTATTTCATCTGTTCAGTTCTAACTGTTCTGGACTTATGTTTTCGTTGAAGTGTTGGCCTTGTACTGCAGGAATGCAAAAAGACACCGGAGGATGTGACAGAGCAGACTTGTACCTGCCCAGAGATGGCAGAGGGAGCTTCCCCAGGCTGGTGTGCATCAGCCAAGCAGGGATGTCTGAGCATTCCTGGACTGTGCAGATTGCATCCTAAGAGCCGGCTGAGGTAGATTTTTTCATGCACAGAACACAGGAGTTGTACCTCCGCTGCAAACAGTAGGGCCAATGGGCTCTTCGTAATGTCCCTTGGCAGGGACCAGAATTGGTGCCTAACAAAAGATTTGCAAAAGATCAAGGATGATGTCCTGCCCCAAAGACTTTCTACCACCTCATTTTCTAAGTGTTCAACATGTGTCTATTGCAGTTGTTACAATGCCTATGTGTAGAAAGGGTTTAGATAGAAAACTGGTTCAGGAGAAGAATAGCTAAGCAGTGTGACCTTCCACTCTGCCTTGGTCATGCTGTTGGCCAGTAGTGTCTCTGGGGAGTGATCATCATTGTGTTACACTAAATTCAGAAACATGATAAAAAAGGGAGTAGCATAGTAAAAATTTGGCTCACCTGTCCATCACACCTTCTTGCACAAACACTAGAATATTTTGAATAATGACAAAATAACTCAGAGACTGATTTTGATTTTTTTTTTAAATTTCTATATATGGTTTTTGCTTATCATCTTGTGGAGATGTCCTATGAATACGCCTTGAGTGTGAAATGACTTCAGTGGTTTGAGTCATATCATCTTGCATTTGTATAATGCGAACAAAATCTTCACAGCTGATTATTTCATATTCAGATGTGCAGTACTCATGCTTCTGCTTTATTCAAAGTTCGGTGCAGTTTTTATCAGTGTGCTTCTCCCAGTGAGTGCTTTGTCTTTCTGGTGCAAGTCGTGGAGCAGGGTCCCATCTTTCGCATTTCCAGCAAGTAGACATTTTACTGTGCTGTTCTATATGGTGCTTTTTGTGGAGTAATTGTAACAGGTCAGTGCTAGGGTTAACATGTTAAAGGGAGATACATCAACACCTCATCACGCACTTGCTTTCTTGGGAATATGGCTATCAATTAAATGGCAGAGAAAACACATACACAGAAAAGACCTTGGTGCTTCTATTTTAAAACTATTCAGGTTCTGCATCTCCTTCCAAGTGTGTTTCGCTCATACAGTAACACTAATAATGAGGAAACTGTGACTGCTACCAAGCAGCACTCGAATCTCATTTAAGAGGAAAAAAAACCACGGGAAAAGCAGGTTGGCTATAGTTTGTGAGCACCACCAGGATGCAAGGAGGAGCCCAAGTATTTTTTAGCATAATCCATTGATTGGCTGCCCTTGCTCACTCACCACTTCCCAGCAAAGGGTAGTCAATCAGCTCTTAAATGCTGGAAATGCTCAGAACAGCTTGTGCGTTTTTGTCCTTCCCTTTGCAAGCCAGGAGCGAAGGGGCGAGCGCCCAGACTGCCCTCTGCGTGCTGCGCCAGCCTGGGGACAATGTCTCTGCCAGGTCTGACACCACTCCTGGAATATCCCCAGCTCCTGCTGTCCTCAGTCAGAGCCGTCATTCACCCATTCCTTTCCACTACCTGGGTCACCACTGAACCTACCTTACACCACCCACATCTCAGTGCTATCTATCACCCAAGTCAGACTAAGGGAACTCCCCTTCTCAAAATGATGTTGGGGCTCCATGCAGGAACTGCTCAGACCCAAGGTCTCCTGTGTGTATGCCAGCAGGGCTTTTTTTTTTATGCTTCTATGTAATTTTCCATATGTTAAAAGGTAATTTCCATTTGGCAGCCACGGTAACCTTAACTCTGGCTACTGGCATTCATTGCATGTGTTCATGTTAACATAAACACTACAATGGATTAAAAATTTCCATGATACATCAGTGTATAGAACTGCACAAGGAAACACAGAGTTTAGCAATATTAGGACATGATTCTGCCTCAATTGCTATTGGCGAGCAGCGCTCTAAAAGAAAAAGAAATCATTAAAAAGAGATTTTATTGCCTGGCAGCCAAGTGTTTACCCAGTATTATTTTAGAAGATGTAGGCTTCTCAATAGGTGATAATTTAAACAGCAATTCTTTTTCCATGAAATAATTCTCTTTTCTCCTTGATTTGCTCAGCTTTCCTCTCAGAGCACTCCCTTGAAGTACACAAGCCACCTGGACATCCCCTATTAGTAAGCTCAGTAGCCAGACACGAGCACTGGCTACAGGAGATTCCATGTGTGGTTCTGGTGTTCAGCAAGCCACTCTTAATTGTGTAGTGCCATGTGTGAAGAATCCCATTTCAGCAGTGTGGTACAGGAGGTACCTACTTCTCCTTTCTAACATCTGTAAAATAAACACCTGGTCTCCATAACTTGGTAGGGCAGGAGCATGTGAAAGCAAGAGCAAGGTGTGACCTTCACTACTACACCACTGCTGGCATCACTTTCGTTCTGCTTGCTGAGAGCCCACTGCAGGTGCTCTTTTTGCCCAGTTTAGCTTATGCCTGCTTAAGCTAAACCGTAGACAGCCATTAATGCAGAAAGATTGTTTCCCACAGAAAAGTAAAACTGTAGCAGTATGATTTTACAGGCAGAACTGAGAAAACCTTCCAAGTGGACAAACCCATTGGGAAAATCAAAATCTAAACTACTCTAAGCAGAAAATAGAGATGACTGTCTATTTTCATTACCAAAGTTAAAAGCTACTTGTTTTGGAAGTTAATGTCAGGCAACATAGAGAGTCATCTTTCTACTTCTTGTTTCAAAGTTACTGTCCTAAAAAGGCTTTTCATGCTTTTTATTTTCTCCTGAGTTTCTTTCTCTCCTATGTTGTTCCCTAGCACTGATAAGATACTTCTCTTTGCCTAGTCCCTTTGCATTAGTACTCTCAGCAGTAGCTCTGCACAGGGAATGATAAAGCTCACAGTGTCATGCACAGTGTTTGCACGTATGTAACATTAACAGTATGAAAAGCAGTTTGGGAAAGGCTGGATAAGAATGCTAGTTATGGAAAAATACACTGCATCTCTGCAGGCTCCTTTATGTTTGTAGAATAGTTATGGATAAGCTGTGGTGTGGTTGAGTCAACAAGTGGAGAAAAGAGAAAGTTGGTGTAAATGAAGAAGTTAATGAAAAAGAAGGTGAAAATGAAATTGTCTGGATGTTTTTTCTCCCTTGTTATCATACAAGAAAAAAATTATGAGGAACAACTAGCACTGGAGAAAAAGAAAACAGTAAAAATACTGTGTGTGACAATATGCCCTGCTTCAAATTTTGAGGATGACTTTACCCTCTAATTGGGATAGCACTGCCAAGGGTGTTATCAATCCTATCTCAACAAAAACAGAGGATTTCCCCCTCCAAAAAAATGTCTTTAAAGCCTTCATGTGAAAATAGTAAATCAAAAGAGCTTTCTGGGATGCTTTTTGCCAAGAGCCATCACATTAATTCTTAAATCACATCTCTTCATTGAGGCTCTTCCCTCAGTGAGGAAAGAATCTGTGACCAAAAAAAAAAACAACTCCACAAGAGACAAACCTCTAGTGAATGGCTGTGCTTTTAATAACCAAGAAGAACAAGGAACAGGCGCCCAGAATTAAATAATGAGCAAAATTTTGAAGTCTACAGCATGAAACCAAGAATGAATTTAAAGACACCAGTAAGGAGGCCTGAACATATAAACACAAATATTTTAAAACACAAAGTTGAATTAAGTCTAAATTAATCAGGCATGCTCGATATATGCTATAAACTGGGAATAAAGGGGAAAGACTATGAATACTGTTCTTCCTAGGACAAAAAAAGAAATGAATTCATAAAAAAAGAAGGTGAGTTACAAACAATAATTTGCAAAAAGATTAATTTTTCCCTGCAAAATATAATTTTCACCTGCTAAATGTAATTTAAGATCAAGGAGAACTGCAGCTCATTTCTGCAGCCATGGCCAGGCTGAGGCTTTCCCCAGGGTCTTGACATAAGAAATCCCCCTCGCTCTTTTCACCCTGAATTTCAACTTTGTAGTTATTAGATGTAGGATTTTGAATAGAATCTGGAAAAAGCAAAGGTCTCTATTTCCATTTCTTCGGAGCAATACCACTTCTTAATAGAGGAGTCAGAAATTCATAGAATCACAGAATTATTTGGATTGGAAGAGACCCTGAAGACCACCCAATTCCAACCTCCTGCTAGACCTGGTTGCTTCAAGTCCCATCCACTCTGGCCTTGAACATTTCCAGGGATGGGAGATCCACAGTTTCTCTGGGCAACCTGTGCCACTGCCTCACCATCTACATGGTGGTCTAGCCTTCATTGCAATACCAGATTACAAACTGAATTTGTAAATGACAGGCCTAGAATTCTGCTTCATTCGCTGAGCTGTGCTGAGCTAAATGACCACAGAAAGCAAATTTCAGCCTCACTCATCAAAACACCTTTATCTGAGGCAGAAACACGGTTCAAACATTTACCTTTGGCAAGTGTTTGCAGTAGTAGCCTTATTGCATGAGATATCCTGCCAACAGGCAGAAGCAGCACCACATGATTGTTATACCCAAATGCAAGCAAGCAAGCACTGATCAAGTCAGAGAATAAATGAAAAAAAAATACAGTGCAAATGAGAATATGGTGAAACACTGTCTTGCCTTGATCAATGGAAATAGAAGACATCGCAGCAGCAGCCTAGAGAGGCTCAGGCAGATAAAGCACATGGTGCTTGCCTACTAATGTTTTAAGTTTCAGGGGGTGTGAAGCAGAAGTTAAAACAGATGTAGATAGTTTGTGGCCTACGGGTGGGGAAGGGAGAAGAAGAGGATGAAGAGGAAGGAGAAAAGCATGTTTCAACTGAAATGATAAGAAAATATACTTCACATGGAATGATGTGTTGAATGGTGCAGGCAGAGTCAAATTCACTACCATAAGGAGCAGCATCACCTGTCTCCTGGTGGGCTCCCTCTGCAAAATGACAGAAGACGTCCTTAAGTGACAGATACCAGGGGAGGAGAAGCACCAAGAGCATCCTTGCTTCTCCATTGCCTCCTCCGCCTTAAAGTGCCCAAAGCTGGCATTACTGAAACCCAGCATTCTCACCAGAAGCCCATGCAGACAATCCCTCCCACAGGGCCCACAGCCAGAAGAGAACTAAGAGGAGGTGCCTTGACTCCCATGCAGTGTAGTACAGTCTGGAGAGCTTCCACCAAAGCTGCTGCACCACCTTACGTAAAGGCACAGGGGATTAAGAGTAGGCAGTACATAAACGGTGAGACATTCTCTAAGAAAAGGACCAGAGGCTGCTGTTTCCTTCCTCGTACTAGTTTTTAATGAAAGAAAACCACAACCCAGAAGTTTTTGTACTTTAAACAGCTCCCAGAACTGAAGGTGGGAATGCAGGAACCAGGGGGAGAAGTGAGGGTGCATGGGTGTGGGGTGGAAATGGGCTGGTCCTTACCAGAGCTGCAGGGAAGCAATTTTCCATGATCAGAGGCCTTTGGCACTGCCCACGCTTAAAGAGAGAATGACTTCATTTCAGATGTGTCACCCCCTCTCAGAGGTTTTATCTTGTGAGCCTTATCCAGCGTTTATTCTCCTTCATTTTAGAGAAGCTTGAAATTTGGCAATTAACATAAAAGGAAAATGTCATAAATGTTTGCTGCCACCCATGTGCACAGGGCAGCCTTATCCCTCTCCATGGGGCAGGGCTGCACCACTGCCCCCAGCTCCCCCTCACCAGGGCTGGGATGCATTTGCAATGAGTAAATGACACAGGTGAAGAGCAAACCACTGGGTCTTCAGCTGTTTATCAAGATATTTAAAGCTCAAGGATCTTCCTGATGGCTGAGACAGTCAGGGAATGGCCTCAAGAGGGATGTAAGCCCTTTGTTTCCCTCATTCTCACCTTCCTGCAGAGGGGAGTGTGGCCTCCTGCCAAGGGAGGCACAAAATGAAGGCCCACGATTCTGCAATACAAGCAGAGGATATCAGGGAAGGGAGCTGCTTCCTTCCCTACACACAGGGAAAACCTCACTGACAAAACTTGATGCTGAATTATTGACATCAAGCACCAAAGCCATGGTGGTACCCATGAAAACTAACCACAGCATTACCACCTCCTGACTTCTTCTATGTTGCTGTGACCTGAATCCTGGAAACGGTGTTTATTCCTGGTCTCAGGTGAGTTTGTCTTTAGTGCAAGCCCTGGTTCATAAGGAAATGATGTTTATGTACCTGCTGTTCCTTAGTAAATTCTGATCCCCTTGACCAGAGGAGCAAGATTTCTCAAAGATACAGAGTTCCTACGGGTTTCATGAAAATTAACGGTTGGGTAATAACAAGGGATGTGAATCCCTGTTGTGCTCAGCATGGGCTCCACAGTTAGACGCTGCCTGGCTTTGGATGCCTGGTGGGTGCACACACATCCATTGCCAGCCCCAGGCCCATCAGCACTGCTGGCTGGGCATCAAGGTCCTTGAGGCAACTTCATTATTTTGGACACACCATCTGTAGTTTCTGAGTACTTCATACTCAGACTTCACAGCACTGTCAGAGTGTGACACCTTTTGGTCACCTTGTCAGATGGCAGCTGAACAGTCCTCCACTAGAGGCTGGGCACAGACATTGCTGTGATATGACTCCCTGAGTAAGAATCCCATAGCAGCCCAGGCAAAGTACACACTGAAAGTTCTTCCTCATCTTCATCAGACCTGTCTAGGGAATCAGCTTAGACACAGACATCCAGGGAGACCCAAAGCTGGGCAGTATTCTTCCTCTCGTTGCCGTCCAAAGTCCCTCAGTGTCTGTTTGGAAACAGCCAAAATTCCATCCCACTGGCCACACAGTAGAAGTAGCTACTTGGTCTAGCCAGGTCCCCTGCTGTAAGGGCTCCCCAGTGCAGTGCTGGCCCTAAAAGTTAAGAGGAGTAGGTAAGTAGCCTGGAGGACTGTCTCTTCTGGACTTAGAGATGCTTTCTAGCCCCTCTGATCAACAACTTTGCTGGAGCTGTGCAAGGTGCAAATCTCAGAGGAACCAAAAGCTGCCCCACATCCTTCAAAATAAGTAAAACAAGAATGTATGATTAGTTCTTCAGAAAAAAAACCTCTCCCCACCAGCAACATGGTGAGACAACCCTGCACGAAGGACAACTTGCTGCAAAAATGCTCTCCTCTCATAGTCTGTCTCTTTTTGCCCATGAAAAGAAGGAAGACGTCAGAGGATGAGATCCTATGTGGTGACAGTTGAGGAGGCCCCCAGCACGTGTACCTCCATTTCTGGATGTCTAGACAACTTGAACCACTTTCTAAAAGCTTCAGTAAAAGCAGAACACAGAGCTAGAGCCCTGGCCTCTCCCTGTCATCCTATTGGCATCATCAGTTTGCTTTTCCTTCCACCAAGCTCTTAAATGTGAGGGAGGCGGCAACAAAAAAAAGAAACAGAAATGATAATATAATGTTTTCCTATTTTTTCCTACCTGAGAACTGTTTAGAATAAAAATAGTGACAGCTGAATGGAAAAAAAAGTCATACATACATACGTACATACATATAGACATATATATTCAGCAGAACAGTAATACAGCAGGTGTACTAACCGAAAGAAAAGAATACACTGCTCCAGCTTAACCTGAGCATGTCCCCAGGCCCCAGCTGTTTGCAGACAGCATGTGCTCTGTCCCCTGCCGGTGTGTTGCTGTCACCTCGGCTCTGCAGAGCAGGGCAATGCCAGCAGAGCAGGACCTGGCTTATGTCAAGACCTCTCCTTGCTCCTTTCGTTGCTAGTAAGCCAGGGAAGCGATGCCTGTGATCAAAACAGAACACATTTCATAGCACACGTATGTCTACCCGCATTCCCACCAGGCTCAATCTTCGTAGCACTGCCATAAGCTATTGAGGGTCTTTTTACCTTCCTGTAATCACTCCTGACACTTTTTTCAACAACTTAAAGACCAAGCTAGGAGTGGGTGGTATTCCTGTTTTCAAGCTGAACAGAGGAAGGAGAGGGTTTATTTATTCTAGTTTGTTGTCTCAGGTGGCACTGGTTGTTTTATTGTATTGTTTTTTTCTGACAAGTTATTTTGAATAAACAGAGCTGCTGTTACTGCCATTTAGGGTGGCACTTGCTACATCCTCAACTTACAGCCTCCTTAGGCACCTTTGATGTCTCTGGTGGTTGTTGTTCAGCTCCTTCTTCCTTTCCACGTACCTTTGGGTCTTTTTTTCATTATCTTGAGTCACGCAGAAGACAGACTGATGTGCTTGTGGTGCAATGATGAGACTGGTACTGAGTCTGCACTGTCTGTAGTAGTTTATTATTGCTGCCAGTGAAAAAGAAATCTAAACCTGCCAGCTCAGCCTGCTGTGAATCAATATTTTACAGGTAGTGTACTTTGAAGAGATGACACAAAGACAGCCTTGAGAGAGGGAGGTGAGGGGGAAGGGAAGAAAGGGAGAAAGAGAAGAATTTACCTTGACATCCATTGACACACTTTTCCACCAAAAGTGAGGGAAAACAAGCGCCAGCCACTGCTGCCAAGGCTCTGTCACACTCCAGAACTTTGCACTCCTTGCAGCATCTGCTGCTCCTTGCTGGCCTTCCCTGCTATTGCTCTGCCACAGAAAAAAATGTCCAGCAGTCATACATATTTTGCAGACAAAAGCTGCACTTTGGTATCAGTACTGTGTTAGATAGCAGAATAATGTCACCTCAGTGGAATATCTCAGCAAGGACCACAAGAGAGGGGACCATACTTGATGTGCCAGCCAAGGTCTTTTTTCACACTGTCTTTAGGCTCTTGGCAAAGTTTGATTTTATTTTCTCCTTTTTGGGCTCATCTGAATGGTCACTGTACAATAGACAAGCTTTGTAAGGTGCCATATGGTAATAAAGCCTTTCATTACACTATCCTGGCCACCCATTTCCTTCCTGCTGAAAATCAAGATATCAGTTACAATCTGCTGAGGCCCAAATGGCCTGACTCCAGATTATCTGAGAAATGATCTCTCCCTGCCTGCCTCATTTTTACATCTGCTTTTAAATAGGACACTACGCATGCTGAGCTCCATGGCAGAGCTGGCAGAGACCGCCGCAGACAACCCTAAGGCTCTGCAACTTCATGCCCCTTGGAAGAAGAGTGTATAGTTTCTAAAAGTGCAACATGAGGGCTTCTCTTTCTGTCCCATTGCTGTTACCATATGCACAGGGCACATTCTGGTAGCAGACATGCAGTGCATTACCAGCCCTGTGCTCCAGGCAAAATCCTGGTGATGGATGCATCTTGAAAATGCACATAGGGATGTCATTCCCGCAATGAAATTAATACAGTGGCTAACATTAGAAAACAGCTTGTATTTTGTAGGTTTTTGATTGACCTCTGAGTGGAAGGGAAAGTAAAGAGGCTTCACCTCTATATTCATCAGCACAAGGCCAATAAATTATGAAATTTTGACTAGCTCACCAACACTTACTATGTTTTATGTTGAAATCTGAATAAAGTAAAGCTTTCGAGAAGAAACTAGAATCATATTTCTCCACCTGTACAGAGTGATGCCCAAAATGAGAAACATAGTTATGAGATTTAGTGCAGCAAGAAATCCCTTGGGACAGAGACATGACTTTGCAAAGATGAAGAAGTTTGCCCACAGTTTTACAAAAAAATAGGTTCAACTTTAAGTTGACATTTTCCCACAGAAGTTTAGAAATCCTGCATTCTTAGATTGAAACATCATAGTTTGAAATCTGAACGATAGTGCTGAATTAGCGACCAACTGACGTGATTTTTAAAGTTGGTTGTTATCCTTTGAAAGGACTAAGCTGGGCTGAATGGAGGAGGATGGGGTGATGGAGAACTATGACATCTTCCTGGACATGCAGAGTGGTCTGTAGTTTGTGAGACATTTCAGTTGTGCTCAGCCACTTGTGCCCATCTTACTCAGGAGCCAGCTGAAAAGTTTGTGCATCTCAGAGAACTCATCAGACGTAGCCATCAGGTCTCCAGTTCTCATACCCTCCTCATGAAAATTGGCGTAGCATAATGCCTAATGGCTCAAAGACACACTGGGATGATAATTATTAGCAACAGAACATGAACTCTACAAAGTAATTTTGGTCAGATATAAAAGGATTATTTGATTTTATCAGAGAGAGTTACAAACCAAATTACTTCTGATACAAAAGATGTTATTAGTGATCTCCGTGGCCTTCCTGACTCATTTAAAAATTATTTTCCAAATTTGAATAATGGAAAGTGAAACAATATAGATTTCCACTCCCCTTTCCCAAACTGCACAGATGAAAAGAGCCCTAATCCACATGTGTGTACCCAGAATAATGACTGATCCAGGCTTACTTTTAAGTCTGCACTTGCTGATGAGGTTGATAATGAGCTGACATGAATTAAAGTAAATAAAACTCAGGAGACCTATAACCTGGAACCTCTGTGTCTTGGAATTGAGGTCTTGATAATTGCTTAACTTACAACACCGTATCATTTTAAATGCTGAATTACAAACAATTTGAGAGAACGCTATGCTGTATCCCTGACATAATGGATGTGAAGTTTTGCATGCAAAAACGAACGTGTCCCCACCATAGGCTGGTTCAACTCAATTCTCTAAGTACCGCCATGCTGCCGCATAAAGCCTTTGGGTGCACTCCAGCAGCACTTCCAGCCTCACCCCAGCCCTGTGAAGCTGCACATTGCATGTGTGAGCCCACCCAGCCCTGTTCCAGGCCCAGGAGCTGCAGGCAGCCAAGCCCTGAGCTCCCACAGCTTGGCTGGGGAGGGACAGCCGGCAAGCCCTTGGCCCAGACACCTGATGCTGGAAAACAAACTGAGTTCACCGGTGTGTCAGTGACCCTCAGGAGGAGCAGGGGCAGCTTCCTTTCAGTTCTTCGGGGTCATCATTAATAACAGATGGAATAAATCTAGGGCTGAGGCAGGGCTGCTCGTTAGCAGGGCCTTTGCAGGCATAATTCCATGTGGATGTGCACAGCCTGTCATGCACTGCTGCCCTTGTCCATGGCATGTCCAGAGCCAGCACATTTTCTGTCATGCTTGAACTTGCCAAAGATGAAGTCTGAAATCAAGTTGCCCACCTTTTTACCACAAAAACCATCACCCACCCTCCATCGTTTCCTCTGCCCTTTCTCAGGGTCTCCTGTTGCAGGCCCCTGGCTCTCACCCCTGCAGAGCTGGTGACCTGTAAGGGACAGCAGCTATTGTCTGCATGACAAGCTTTGCATTTCGGAGCCGAAGCACACTGCCCACAGGTGCACTTAGCTAACTGTTAATCAGTTGTTTTTCCATTATTCTTATTTGTTTACCTGGTGTGAAAACCTAGTATCTCAGTACAATTACCTGGCATGCATTGGATACTTAATACGTGCTGCTCATAAATCATTGAGCAGAACGTCTTTCCCTTCAGCCTGTCCTACTGAAATGATGGCTGCATTTAGAGGTTACCTGTGAAAGTTTGGTGCAGTTTTGTAATTAAATCTCAATTGTGAGAGTCAAATGTTATATACTGAACGATGAAGAATGCATGAGAATTAATTTACAAGTTAAGAGGGATCTACCCTTTAACCAAAGTTTCTAATTTTCTTAACTTTTTATATCCCTTTGTTTCCATTCATGTGATAAAATTGCAGTGTTGTAGTATTTCAGATGCAATATTTTGCAATGGAAGAATTGGACCCCTGATTCCTCCTACTCTTTCTCAACACTTCCAGCCAAGAGTTGCAGTCATAATCTCACTGAAACACCCTGAGTTAAGAATCAGAGTCTGGTTAAGGCTCTAAGCCTATAATCACAGCCTAATTTTAGTGCTATATACATATTATTCCCTCACTGAAACCAATGATACCTTTTGTGTAAACAGATAAATTGACACACTGTGAAGGATGCACTGGAAGCTCCTGCTCTGCGTTCCACCTCCCCTTACCTGTCCCTGTGAAACAAGGGGAGAAGACATCCCTTTTAGCCTCACTCCCCTGGGCTGGTTTGTTGAAGGGCATTTTTCAGTTTTGCTCTGTGCATCCCCTGTGGGTTTTAAGAAAAGGTTTGGCTGCATGCAATTTCACCTGTAAAACCAAAGGAAATTTGCTGGGGACAGAAATCTTACATCTTTACATACAAAATTGTTATGTTATGTGATTTAGCTTTCACACTGAGAAAAACAACTATTTAAAAACAAGAGCTAGAATAATTGCATTTCACAAGGGTGATGTTATATTACACTGATCTCTGCAGTTCTTATCACCGCTGTACTTAAACCTACCCTTCACTGTAGCTGTAAACATATCAATGTTTCTGTTCAGTTCTAAGATGCTAAATAGGAAGAGTGCTTTGGATTTTGAAAAGAGAAAGTTTTAATGGGAGAGGGCATTTTTTAACTGGCTGGGAGCCTGCCTGTCTCCAAGATGAGGTGCATAAACCATTCTCATTCACATGCCTGCATTCACAAAATGTGAACAGACGGTTTCTTTTCGATAGACTGATGACTGCTCGCTAGGTTGGCACCTTTTGTGCAGTATAATAGGAAACACATCTGCAGTGCCCTTCTCAAATACAGCAAAGACAGCTGTTAGAATTACACTTTTTCTGCTTTAAAGCCATCAACTGGTTGCAAGGCTTACAAATATTGTTATAGAGTAATCTTCCTCAATTCCTGCTTCCAGACCACCAAACTCAACAAAACGCCTTGTCCAGGCATGCTGCCAATGCATCTGAACGAGAGCCTCGGCTGCAGTGAAGCGCAGTGATATGACACTAGCACAGCCATTATGGTCCAAGTACCAGCTATTTTTCAACCCCTCTGAAATAAGCTTTCCATTAGCCAAAAAAAGTCACAATCTGATACACAAGGAGTTGGAACAAAATCTTCCTCTTTCTCCGTGTGAGGGGTTTGCCTTGGATTTTATTTGGGGAGCGGGTTTGGGTGCGAGGACGGGTAGTACTCTACATATTCCTTATACTTTTCCATATGTACATTCATAACATTTATTGTAGCCAGGATAGTAGACAAGCAATGAATTAACATAACTGCTTGTAAAGCTGTTGTGAAATATGTTTTTATATACAAAAATCTATCTGAGATCAAAGTTGCAGCATCAAGTCCTATGAGGCTGCCAGTTGGAAACCCAGTTGTTAAAGGAAGAAAGAAACAGCTAGCAGTACTGCATTTAAAGAGAAACGCAGCATCCAAGTGAGCCAAGCAGGTATAAACTCCCTTGCTGTGAACTGCAGATCTAATCTACCTACCCATTTATAGGATATTGCACTTGCCACATTTAAGCACCTTATAAAGATAATCACAGCCATAAAATAGGCACATGCATGTGGTCTGTTAATCCACACAGTTCCCTTCTCCTTTTATTCCAGCTCCAGAATACCTGCAATAATACGTGTATGCCATCAGGATACAAGGCTATACGCTGGCATATTGGAGCAGAGGATGCTTTCTTGTTATGATGAAAGTGAGAAATATCTACATTAATTTTATATTTACGTGTGCTTCTGCTCTGCTGTTTGCTATCTGGTTTCAAAGCATCGGCTGCTATCTGGGTTCACCACACATTGCAGGAAATCTTGTGTGGATTTGGAGGAGTCTGTGGCCAATATCCATCCCAGAACCTCAGTGTTAAGGCTGAGAGAAGGAGTCCTGACCAAAATGGGGGTGACAACCTCTGTTTTGAGGCAGGACCATGTTCCTCCAGCTGGACAGCCTCAGGAAAATGATTGGGCAGGGAGAGACTTGGTGTCGAGACAGGTAGACCAAGCTCCCAGAAATAGACCCATCAGTAAACACCCTCTGTATCTCCAGCGTGGGGTGTTCCGAGCTTAAGTCACATATCCCTTGAGGAAAATCATCCATATAAAGGAATACTGGGGGAGAGCGACCCGCTGGTGCTTGACTGCTTCACCAACAGATGGGTAAGATGTAGTCTGCCAGGAGTCCAATCATTTTCCTATTAAAGTTTGTAAAAATTTTTGCAAAGTTGTAAAAAAAAAATAATTGAAGATTGTAAAAGCTGCAGTGAATTAGAAAGAGTCACCACTGTACATAGCACTAGACGAAAAAAGAATTCCCATGTGAAAAGAAGAAAAAAGATGAGAAGGTAAATAAGCACATATTAAACTGCAGACACTGAGACATTCAGGGTAGGAGTAACATTTTCCAAGAGGAAAATTAAATCCAGATGAGTACCCAGGAGAAATCCTATCTTCCTGCAGCAGAAGCAATGCTGATCCCAGCACCTAAAGGGCATTCAGGGCACCCTGCTCACCCCAAACGAGCTCTGACAAAACCCTTCCCTGTACAGTCTCTTCCAACACTAGCCATTCTATGATTCCATCTTTCAATGAAGACTTTAAGCCAGCACTGGCTGTCCCTGCTTGCCACCTCCAAAAACCACGTTGTGGAGTGGAGGAAAGTGCTTGAGTGCTTGTCTCACTCAGACCATCTTGCAAGTCACCTAGACACAAGATGCCCTGACAACGAGTTTTGGTGCAGCCAGGGCCATGACCACACTGATCTGCCTGCAGAAGCCAAAAATTAGGTCCCCCCACATAAAATGGAGAAGCCAGAAGCTTGGGAAAGCTATGGGCAAAGCAAACCCCTCACCATCACTAAGAGGGACAGATCTCAGGGTGTTCAGCATCTGGGATTCACATTGCCACCCCCTGCAGCGCTGCCTGCTTGCAGCATGTCCTGCTGCCATGGGATCCTGGTGCTTCACAGGGGGCCATGGTGAAGCCAGCAGTGGCAGCCTGTGGTTAAATAGCTTAAAAAGAACGTTTAAATCACTTGTACCAAACCAAGTACACAAGATACAGGTAAGATACACGGATATGGTACCCCAGATATCAGTTTTCCATAGCACTGTTTGTTCCTCATTAGTAAACATTTTCTTTAAATTATCTCCGATACTCATTAAATATTATCAGCTACTTAGAACCAAAGGATAATTATGAGTTTAATGAAGCGTGTACCAGCTTGCTGAAGTCTAACGTTTGTTTCTCTGCTGGGACTCCATTTTACTTTGCACTTATCCTTCAGCAAAGCTACTCTACAAAGTCACTTTGGCAATAAGAAGTATTTAATTAGATTAATGAATTTTTATCACCTCTCTCAGGGATTAGGCTTGTTAAATCCTGGCGACCAAAGAACAACAGATTTTTTATTACTAAATGTTTAGGGATGCATTGGTTGTGTTGCGGTGGCAGTCCTCATAAGTCAGGCTGCTTTGGGCAGTTCTACCTTGTACATCCCTTGGTAGGAGAGGGATATTTGGCAGGGACAACCTGTGCCTTCCGCTAAATCACAGAAATCAAAATGCAGATGAGGGTGAGCAGACTGCAGACAGGATTTCCAGCTGCTGACTTTATTTCAAAGTTTTTTAAGTGGCTCTGTGGGAGAATTAATGAAACCACTCATCACGGGGTCCTTTTAAAAACAATTAATTAATTAATTAATTAAACATTTAAAAAAAAATTAAACTAAGGGAAGGCCAACAGTCTGCATTTGGCTTGGCTCACTAGCTGAGAACCTCAGCTACTGTCTGAGCTAAGGAAATGTTGGAGTATGCAGTCTTCTGGTGGCTGTTTGTCACTGTGTCTATCACAGCCCCGAAACTGGCTACAGGTGTGGCAAGAAGAGCACGGGCCCTCAGTGCTGAAACCACTGAATGCTGTGCTTATTCACCCCACACAGTCCAAAACCTGCCTGTAAAAGTTGAGGTGGCATCAGGGTTTCCCTCCTAAACCAAGCCCTGCAAAGGCCCTGCTGGCTTCCCTACAGTGAAATGGCCTGCCAGCCAGGCAGCTTGGAGACCCTGCAGGAAGAGGGAACAGCAACGGCAAGAGAGATGGCAATAGCATCAAGTTTAAATGATGGCTGTGAAGCAATAGGGAAGGAAAAATACAATGTTGATGCAAACAAGTGGCTTTGCAAGAACTGTGCCCATGTGAACTATGGCCTAGTGCACGCACTGTGCAACACTCTGACGTATGTTCTGATTTTCAGGTGGTCCTGTGTGGAGCCAGGGGTTGGACTCAGTGATCCTTGTGGGTCCCTTCCAACTC
>JAOWBP010001760.1:58298580-58329707 GCA_028571105.1 Tragopan temminckii | reverse complement strand
CCTTTCCTCATAGGAGAGGTACAAATATGTGAAAAAAAGGGTTTGTAGTGAGAAGGAAAAATCAGCTTATTCAGCAAGGAAGCTTTACCTGAGCTTGGGGTAAAGTGTCATAAAACAGCTCCTCCTGAAACAGGGTATCACTTCACTGAAATTTGCCAAAAAAGAGAGAGGCCTGAGTTCATTTTCAGAAAACATTCTGTAAATAAAGCATGGAAAAAAGTGCCTGACTTTAAAAGTCATCAGTTTTTGCTCCCACTAGGAAACTGGATATAGTTATCCCTTAGCAAAGCTTTGTATTTTAAGTATTCAGTGAAACTATAAAGATGATGAGATCATTTTAATCAGTGGATTATTTTTAATACAACAGACTCAGCCAAGTGTTAACCACAAAGCAGCACTGTGTACACAGGGCACTGTTGCTATTGGAGTGAGTTGTTTTCCTCTGCATCCCAGGATATTAACCCACCACAGGAAAAAACTCGCTGCCTCCTGGGCCAACATTCCTGCTTTTTGATTTGTGAAATTACATATATTCTTTGAAATGGAAGAGATAGTATGTGAAGTCAATGAGACTCTTCACTCAATACATTTAAATGTTTGTACGTGTTTTCATGAACCAGGGCTAACAAGTCCTTGCTTTCTGTGCCAGCCTGAATGAAGTGAGAAAAGAATTCCCTTCTATTCCTCTGGCTGTTTTTGCAGAGGAAATTTTTTATTTCCTCTTTTCCCACATCACACTGTTTTGCATAGTGTCCTCAGCTATGCTCTATGAAAGCACCAAATTTTGTAGTTAATCACATTTGCTGCATTTTATCTTTTTTTTTTTTTCTCCTGTGTTTTTATTGAAAGATAAAGAGAAGGATATGCCACAGTACAAGTAGGTGCTTAAACATTATATACAATTAAACCTCTGCAGTACTTCATCTAACAGTCTCTCTGCTGCTTGGCACCGGTTCTCAGCAGGTCGCACACAGTTTAGACTCTGCAGTCACTGGGGCAGGACAATATCTTGCTCTGTCTTCTGCAAAGCACCTAGTATGTATTATCAAATTGTACAACAAAATATGTTGCAGCATTTGAGTACCTAAAGCTAATGCAGAAGCACTCTGCCTGAGATGTAATTAAATGTTTTTTTAAAAAGCAAAAAGAATCAGAAAAAAAATAATTTAACAAAATACAGCATTACCTGTCTTATCATAGTTAAAAATCGTTCCCTTTTATCTTTCTGCAGAAATATACCTATGAGCAGCAATCCTGAAGCCTGAAAAGGATGTGTTAACTGAAGATTTCGTAAGGTTTTTAATGAGGATTAGGAAATGTGAGATAATAAAAAGCACTGTATCCAAGGAGGTTGTTGTGCAAGAATCTTCAGACAAGTTTTAAATCAGAATCCTTTGTCAGCAGCAGCAGGATCCAGTAAGGATAATATGCTAATTTTAACCAGCAATAGTCTTCATATAGGGATCTAAAGAGACAGAGAGAGATACGATCTTATTAAGCTTTTGTGTTGACACTGCACAGCTTGTTACTGTACTCAATCGAAATTTAAGAGCGGGAATGTAAAGCTTGTATAACATTTTAGTAAGATATACAGTAACATTGAAACCTGAATAACAATTGAAAGAATAAGTAAGAAATTCCCTTAGCCCTTGGGCTACCACCCCTTCTCTATTCCAGCAGACAAGTAAATGCTGTAGGTGTCTGTGTCGTAAAAACTTTCCCAGAGGCAATTCTGGCAAAACACCTACTTTCTTCACATAGGACCCATTGCTTTAACCTTCTGAATGTCAGATTTCTAAAGCTAAGTGCTTCTGCTGCACTGCCAGCTGCTTCTAGTCTCTGGGCTTTCCTTGCAGGCTGCTAGGAGTGCAGAACAGTATCACAGAAGTCTGTGCTCAAGGAACGGGGACAGTCAATTCTCTCTTCACATTACAACTAGAAAGAGCTGCAAGGTACATTTGAGCAAGGTCTTGTTTTTCATGATGAAAGGCATGTTCTAATAATTAGCAAGACTCTGTTTTATTGAGTTTATGTTATCGATTGGTTGTAATTGTTGATCGGCTGAAGTTTCCTTTATCACTCCAGTACTTTTTCATATTTTCTTGTATAATGGCTGCATGAGCCTGACTGGCAGCAAGGAGCAGATGACTGGTAGTTCTGAAATAGCTGTGTGTAAAGGCCACACTGCATTTTTTTTTTTTTAGCACAAAAGACAAGGGAATATATACGGGTGCAGTGCAGTACTTACAATACCACATTTTTTTTCAATGGAGATACATCATTTAGCTTCACAAAAACACATTGTTAGCCTCTCATCAAGCATCATATAACTATTTTCAATCCTTTATAACATGTTCATGTGACCAGATATATTTTGAGTTGAGTTCCATGGTGGCAAAACCGTCTGTGGCTCATCCAAATGCTGTCACATCTCACAATGGCAACATCAGTCAGAGAAGAGCTCAGCAGAGCTGAATGCTTACAGAAGACAAACAGTAAGTTGATTCCACCGAAGGGTCGGAAATTTGGAGAACTGTGAAAAGTACTGTGAAGTTCCTATCACTGTTCCAGTCAATTCAATAGGAGCATTGTTATCAGTGGCAATGAACCCAGAGTTGCAGGTGCTTTTCAACCAGTGTCTTAAGCTTCCAACACGAAGGATCAGATGTGCAGAAGTTTTCTTTCAGAAATAATGTGTACACCAACTACACGCAGAAAAGCCACTGTCACCTATATAAATACGCTAACAGTAAAGACATATGCTTATTATCTAGGACATTTATCCACTGCTAAAATATCACATAAGCATGAGACCAAAAGTGATGTATTTAAAAGCAGTATTAAAAATATTACCCACAAATATTGAAAGAGGTTTTACTTCTTGCTATGTTTTATTAATAAATAAATAAATAAATAAATAAAGTGGAAAACAAAACACTTTGCAAGACTTATTTTCTGATGGAATAGATTAGACTACGGATTACAATCCAGCATCTTATTTTATTGCCTTGTTGTAAAACAAAATGATTCCTGAAAAGCTCTAAAAAGTTGTGGGAAATCTAACAAAATTTAGGCACTTAGTGACCTAATGGCCTCTTGATTAACCTAATGAGTTCTTCAGAATGCAAGAACACAAAAAAAAGGAACACATCTCAAAGAGATAAGGTCTATTCATCAGCAGAAGTTCAGTCTTCCCAGAATGAGGGATAAATGGGTTCCGGTGATCGAGCTGAGTTTGTCATTTAAGCATTTTTCCAAATTATTGAGCAAACTAGAAGAATGTACTGAGAAAGAGGACTTGCACTGCTACTGGCAAGAAGTCTCCGGTGTTTTTTCTACTTTTTCTTTCCAGCAGATAATTTGTAATTTGGGCTGTTACTTCCCAAAATATATAAGCTTTTAGCAGCTAATTTCAGGAAAGACTTCATGAGTTCTGGCTTCTAAGAAGCTTGTAGCCACCTCCCCTTCCTTGCAACCAACAGCTACAAGTTACACTGTGTAGATGTGCTTGTAATATCCACACGTGCACACACACACACGTTTGCAGGAAGTACCTTTGATCTTTCAATTTGTTAATGTCCTACAAATTAGGGACATGGTGCAAGTACAAAATAATATATCCGGATCTCCATTTAAGAAGGAATTTTCTGTATCAACAGAAACAACTGGACTGACATTTTTTCAGTGAGCTTGGATACCATCATGGTATTCCAACAGTCAGAATGCAGAACTCAAGATTCTGACTTTTTTTATTATCTATTAATTACAGTGGGATTTTCTACCTTAGTGAACTGAATTCTCTCTTTCCATCTTGCATCTAGACATAAATAAGCTAGCTCTTAGTTAAAAGTAGTTCATCAGCTTTTGCGTCTTAGTTTATTTAGACAGCTCCTTTCTATTTTGTATGGTTAGGGCTTTTTAAAACATCATATCTTCTTGCAGGAATTTGGCTATTTTTCAGAGGTGATGGAGAAGGTTTGTGATGTAGATAATATTTATAGAGAGAGCATGAATAAACAACAATATCAAGCAACATAATGTCATATATGTATGTAGAGCAATCATACACTGCAGGACATCTACACATAGGCTCTTTGTGCAGCACTGCTATAGAGAAACTTAAAGAAGCAGAAGTAAACGCTAGCTGATCCCAAAGAAACAAAACAAACAAACAAGAGTAGGCACTGTATAAAAATAATTATTTTCCAGATCCACACATTCCATTATTGCTTAGGAAAAAGGACTCATAGCACAATGTGTGGCTGCAGTTTCAAACTATAGCATTATCAGTGCCGTGGAAGTTGAAACACGCAGATGTGTTCAGAATGACTGAAGTATGATAGAGTTAAGCCTGCGTGGTCTGTGATTTTATCAGCTGGGGATTGATTCCTGGTGTGTTAATGAAGACCTACGTATAGTTTTCTTGATTAACTTAAGGCTTAGAACTTGCTACTTTAGCACTAAACAAGATTTAGGTTTTTGAGCTGTTGCATCTGATACCTCAATTATTCATCCTCAGAATTAATGTACAATTAGCATGAATTCTTGCTCACATGGAAATAGATGGTTATGTTAATTTGGATGCAGCTACTGAAAGAGTTCTGAATAATGAAAATACTGGTATTAATAATATCTTTGTATGGGGTACAGATCAGACTGAGTAAGTAACCATTTTTTAATGTAAAACTGTCTTTGCAGTTTGTTTTATTTCTTCCATTCTCTGTTATGTTTGAGGCTATTCAGCACATCTGCCAATGACTTCAGATAATTACGATACTGTTAAATATTTTTTTTTACTACAAATATATATAAATATTTGGCCTACTTCCATACTGATTTATACACTTCTGACTGAGGGTAGGTCCTTTGAAGTGTCTGGAATTACCCCATTATAAAGTCATTTAAGGAAGATTGTAGGTAGGTCAGTTCTTCCTGGAGCTCTTTCCTCCAACATGTCATGCCTGAGATTTGCCAGTGAGTTACTGGAACTGTGAGTAATTGGTTCATCCAAAAACAAGGTAACAAAGTGGAGTTGCTAAGAATGCTGGAATGTCTTTTCATGGGAGAACTACTTCATCCTCAGCTTTTCAATACAGCAGATGCACCAGAAGAGTGGGGTTTGGTTTGGTTTGTTTGGTTGTTTTTTGTTTGTTTTTGCTTATTGGTTTCTGTACTTGCTGGTACTTTCTGTGCTATTTGCAGGGCATATTTAGGGACCAGCCATCCAAGCCTGAAGCTGCAGTGACATCTGCAGTTCCTGTTCAAGCTCAGGAGGCTTGGGATGTACAGAAAACTGTGTATGTGCAACACACTCACCTCCAAGTGACACCGAGTCATTTGGAGCAGCTGGCAAAATGAGACAGCTTTTTCCTTCTTGCTGTTAGCTTCCAGTGTGCACTAATGAAAGTTATTCAGCATTGCCAGTGAGATTTTCCCTCTCTCCTGATGTTATAATCCTGTGGATCCAGTGTTGTCCTGTTCCTAGTTCACTGACAATCACTATTTCTGGGCACACTGTAAATCCCGAAGGTGGCATTGCTGTAGATGCAGCATACTGACTGCTTGAGAAAATGTTGTTTACTTCATATTCCTGAAAGTTAATCCTGAAACCTTCCTGAACTACGTTAATCAACTTCTTTAGCTTTTTCTCCAGTGGAGAAAATGGAGACCAGCAATGTCATTAAAGAGCAAGAGCTCCACTCTGCCTCATTAGCACCTTGCTTTTCCTCTTCAGTTGCAAAATCGTGGAGCCAAGAATGCTATTTATAGCTTTTGCAAGGCTGCAGTGCCTTGTCCTGTCTCCACAACTAACCGTTTGTCTGCCTCTTGCACCGTGGTGACAGCACCCTCACCACCTGCAGAAGGGGTGGCTTTGGAATGATGTGGCAGTTCTGAAGGAGATTGATGTCAGCCAGAACACAGGGCCAATGGGAGTAGTTAAACACCCCGGATTCTGAGACAGAGGAAGGATTTAGGAGCAGAAGGATGATAAAAGGGGAATGTGGGGGTGTAGAAATAAGGAGAAGCAGGAACTCTCATAAATAAGAGTTGGCTGTATCCTGAGACAGAAAGGTAATCTCAAAATGCCTATAAAATGCTGGTAACAAATGACTTTTACAGGTGTATTCAGACTGCATTAGGAACAGAATGCAAGATGAACTTGTATATAATAATAGAAGCTAAGTTAGGGAAAAAAGGGGGGAGGGGATGTTTTCTTCCCTGTATTGTTGGATTATTTTATGATCAACCAGAATGCTTGTAG
Source organism: Tragopan temminckii (assembly GCA_028571105.1). Classification (NCBI taxonomy): domain Eukaryota; kingdom Metazoa; phylum Chordata; class Aves; order Galliformes; family Phasianidae; genus Tragopan; species Tragopan temminckii. The sequence goes on along the minus strand of JAOWBP010001760.1, from coordinate 58,323,445 downwards.
TCCTCTGTCCTAATGTGTTTCTCGTCAGATGTCCTTGTGGTTCCAACATATCTGTGGAGGACTTCTCCTGCCATATACTTAGTGTCACAGCCCAACTGTCAGAGGCTATTACTTTGATGTTCCAGGCCAGCCTGCTTCCACATGTAGGATATTGGTACTTGGAATCGGTAAGTCAGGTTGCAATGAAAAATGCTGCATTTCTAATGACAGTAGCGACAGCTATGATGACAAGAAGTGTTTTTAAAATTATATTAATAAGAGGGATCTTTAAATGATCCTAGCAGAGATATGCAGTACAAGTAAATGCTTGGCAATCCATTTTCAGCAAGAAATGTTTCCATACATAGTCAGCATACCATAATAGCCACGCATGCAAGCAGCAATCAGATGCTCTAAGTAGTAACACCTGGGTCTGCTGCAGCTAGCTAAGTGACCTTAAATATCTATCACCTATCTACATATGCAGATGTTCTCCCATCACAAAGGAGGATTAATAGTGCTACTTCATAGAGCTAATGAAAAAACGAATCAGTTAATGTTTGATTCACAAGAGTCATAAAGCATTATAGAGACATTGTTTGCTTTTAACTCGTTGCTCTATCATGCTAGCTAATAGGCAGTATTATTCATTTTCATACTCTTATTAAAATCACATTATATTCCAGCAGTAACCCAGAGCATCCTTCTGGTAGGTTTTTTCTTGCTTCTTTTCCACTTAATATTTCTCTACAAGGCTACTTGAAGTGCAGAATGTTATCTCAACAGTATGCATATGTTAGAAAATACAGGTAGGTAGGAAGTTTTGTGGATTTTCCTTCTCCCATCAAGTCACTATCAAAGAAGTTTATTTTCCTCTTACAATACCTTACAATCTTTCATTTTTCCTCGGCATCAGGATTTTATTCTTGAGATCCAGTTCAGTGTTCTGGATGGAAAAAGCTTTAAAGGACCCGACTTAGAGTTTGTCCTCTCGTTCCTATAAAGCTGAAAGAGATCATTCTCGAATGATAAAACTGTGCATTCACCTTTGGCTATAGCATTCATTTTCTTTCCATCTGGTTCTTGTACCAGCTAACAAAGGTGAAAAGACATCATCAGCAAATGAAGTGAAATACATCACTTAGTGACATATAATTACACTAGAGGACGTATGATTTTGTAAACATTTATATGGGGTCTCAGAGCCATCTATATAATAATAGGTTCATATTCAGTAATGACAGATCACCAACACAGAAACCTATGTATGTTAAAATGAAACGTTGCAATAAATGTTCACAATAAATAAATAAGCCACAACTGTTTTTATATTTATTTACCTCTTTTTTTTGTTTGTTTGTTTTGTTTTTCCTTTTTTTTTTTTTTTTCCCAGTAATATTTTTGGTTATCAAAGCTCATACATTCCTCAGATGTCCTGGGAATGTGGTCAGAGGATAAGACAGATCCTGTTTAGAGCTTCTTCAAACTGATACAGTATTTTCTTTAGGTCTTTCATTTTCTTCAGTTGTATACCACTTCCTTATGACAGCAGTTCTTCTGAAGCCTCTGTTAAAAAACATCTTTCTTGGTACTGCATGAGTTTTTCCAGTACACCCAGTTGGAGTTTCTTTTTATTTGTAACTTTCCGTCTGGATTCAGAGCAATCTGAAAAGTCAGTCCTCGCTCTTTCAAGGGTTAAATTTCTGCTAACAAATATGAACTATTTGATATGAAAACCATTATTGTTTGATATGTCAAATAAAACATTTGTCAATCAAAAGTCTTTAAGCACTGAGCTATGTGACATTTACTCTTTTATAAACCGACAAAGTCCCTGGTGGCATGCCTTTCTTCCTCTCATTTAAATAGTGGTAGGAGAACAAATCATACTTCAGGGCAAGTTGATAACTGCCAGTCACGATTTCTGCCTTGTTTACTATAATGAGGAGGGTAATAAATGCATCTGACCATTTCAGCTGGCATTTGCATAGATGAATGATTTGTCCAGTCAGTCTCTCTCCAGTGATTTGGGCCTTTTTGTCAGCACAAAGAGCATTCAGTCTCCCTGGAATTTACAGCAGCCAAGCTCTCATTAGCAAACATCCTTTACCATGAATGATTCAAATAATTACCACTGAAATAATAAACTGTTTCACAAAAACATTTTATTTGATGGCTCCAAACATCAACTTTTCTGAATTGTTGACATTCAAATAAGCCAGAGAGCTTTATTGTTAAGGAACAATGATCCCCTTGTAAAAGGGTGGGCATTGTTTTACCTCCGGTAGACCTTTCAACTTGGCCAGATATCAAATGCATCCCTCAAACAGCTAGCCAACGTGCTGGGTAATTGGAGGGCACGTACCAGATGGAGCTATAGTAAAACTGTATGTTCAGGCTCCTGACTAATTTTCACCAAATTTACTTACGATATTGCAAGCATAAAACTGCAGACTAATTAGCAGTGAGTTATCTGTTTGCATCTACAGGAGTTGTATAATTATTAAATGCTTCTGCTTACACTGAGCTCTCAGTTCTGAGTTCTCTTCTGTAACGATATTCATGTGTATAATTAAGTGTTATTTGATATAGTTTTGGAGTTCAATCAAATGAGCAAGCAACAATTATATCCTATTATAATCTCCTCTAGAGCTTGGCAACAGAAGTGATGTCACTGCATTTCCATCCCCATAGCATGAGGAAAAAGGTATTTCCTGCCATCACTCTTCTTTAGTCTTTCTACCATGCCTAATTAGAAAAGTTTTATTATTTAATTTAGAGCAGAGCTATTTACTATGAGTGCTCCTAGGCTGCAGGAATGTATTCAGTTTTCATTGCAGTATTGTTTGTATGGGCAAGTGCATGAAATTATTATCTTAATATCAAGCGAACAGGATTCAATTGCACATTTTATGCTGCTTTTAACTGCAAGGAGACAAAACACAACAACAGAAGGGGAAAATATTTCACTCATCCTAGCACATTTTTCATTGCATAATTTCACTTTCATATTGACGTAGGGTAGGTAGCAGAAACCTCAAGCAGCCTAATACCTGGGACTTTGATGTTGGAAAATAGAATAACTGAGACCTGACTTTCATTTAGAGACCCTTTATACCCCTCTGGCAAGTTAATTTTTTTTTATATGCTGCCAATGCAATGTAGAAAACTCTTAAAATATGTGAAAGCCAGGCTGGCAAAATTAAATACATTAAAACCCATGACTGTTGTTTGCAAGCTATAAAGTGTAGTGCCTAAAATATAAGGTCTGATAATTGTTCTGAACGAGGGAAGCAAATATTTAGAATCCAACTTTTCATACATAGGTATTTGCAGTAGGGGGCACAAATTCTGTCTTATTTTTATTCACCCAGGGATAATTGCCCATTAAGGCACCTAAATTTGGGATTATATATCCTATTTAAGCACCAAGCTTTGTGAGCTGAATGCAAGTGAATAAAGTTGCTTGGATAAATTGCACAATGTTCTTTAGCTTTCCAAGTTTATCCACTGGCATTTCTTCATCACTCACCAAGACTTGTCACGTTCAGCCCAGCCTAGTATTAATTTTTTTTCCTCCTGCTGTTTCTCTAATATGTTGTCAACACCTAGATGAAACAGACTATTTCTTGTTCTCCTTTTTGGATTTTCAATTGCAGCATCAGAAGGAAATTGAGAAATCTCATCATGATTCATACATTGGCAGATATATGTTTAAAATTTCTGATCTGATTTGGTGTTGATTGGACAGGAACAAACAGGATTGTCCAGATTCAAGCGCAGACAACCAGATGCAAAGAACACTTTCTGTGTGGTAGGCCCACGTTTTGACAGACTGACAAAAGCTGACTATCTTGCAATGGAGTACGGTAAAATCTCAGTTAAAAGAAATGCTGCTTTCCACAGCAGTCTGTTTTACATGTCAGCAAGAGGACAACCTGCATGCTGACACTAAAAGTCAGTTAACTCTCTGTAGTCTTCTGCAGTAAGTAGCTCATATTGCTGCCATGTAAGCCAGTGTGCTACAGATGAGTGTTCTGTTTCTGCCACCATCGCACCTGTCTTTAAAGCTAATTTTGCTAATTCACTACTTAATCTCAAATTGTAGACATCTTAGACATCACCACAATTTCATCAACAATTAAGGATAGCCAGTTAGATGGATTAAAAAAAAGAATTTGGGAGGGTTCTCAGCTCCAGATACATATGCATATGTTTAAGTGCCTGCATAGGGGGTAGGTAAGTTCCTGTCTCAATAAATAGACATCCTGTTGGTGGACACCTGTAGCAATCTCCATGTTATTTACCTAAATATAAGCACTTGATGTTATTTGAGATGTTCTGTGATATGTAAGACATTGTCACAGGACTGGCAGACATGACCTCGCACCTATGAGCAACTCCCATTCCTCTGGACCAGCAACTGGAACCCTAGCGTAAGATGCCACTAAACCCCCATGTTTGCAACCCTAAATGAAGGTATCTTAATGCAGATGAATCCTTCCTCAGGTGTCCAAACCTAGAAACGCTGAAAATCCCAGCCCCACCAAAACCCAAGTACTCCAGTTAGAGCTGGCTGCGGATGTAGGCAGAGTTTGCCTAATGCCACACACTGCTGCTGGCAGGAAAATAGCACATTAAAGCAGCTTCTTGGGCATCTAGCACCTTCCCTGCATATCCCCACTCCTGCTTTCTTGCTGCTGGGACAAGGAGCAGGGAAACAGTAGCAACCAGAGAAGCATTGCCAGCACCTCCTTTTATTGCAGCTATGAAGATAAAGGCCCTGGCCCTGCTCTCTCAGAAGGTCTGGGATCCCTGGGGGACCCATCATTCAGAAAAGAGGAAACCCCTTGTGTTTTGGATAGGGGAATTTGCAGGGCCCAGGCAGGGTCTGCTCAGCAGGGTGCCTCGTCACTGGAGTCTTTCCACCTGCTCCTTTCCCAGCTGCAAATGCAGCTGGCAGGTTCTGATCATACGCAGTGTGTGGGAGGCCAGCAGCTCCCCATCACCAGGACAACACCTTCAAAATAATTTTCTTTGCCTGCATCTGCTTTCCAGAGGGAAAGAGACAAAACTTCATATAGCAATTTTGCCTTCTTTTATTCTGACTTGGTAGGTGTCAAAAGGCAAATGTTTGTGATGTCAGCTCAACCTTGCAATAGAATAGGAGATGTGGTCCAAGAACAGGAGCTACTGACAGAAAGTTTTACTCTTCTAGCTCATCTCCTTATGCTTAGACAAACAACACCATTTAGCTCATTAAAACATTACATTTCTTTGTAATTATAAAATGCAACCATGGTCTTGTATACCAAATTTCTTAGATATGTTTTTCTTCATAATTAGGAGATTTCTTGCATTATTTATGACCATTCTTCACTTCCGTAACAGATAAATATGGAAATACTATGTAAACTTACTGAAATGAATAAATCAGGACAGTAGTAGTAAAAATGCCACCTGCAAGTACCAGTACAGTGGATTGTACGAAGTTGCTTTAGATCACCTTTTCCTATTATCCTTCATTGTGACAAGAAAACAGACAAACAAACAAAACAATTAACACTCAGAACAGAAAAATGCAACCTTTTTTTTCCCCTAGACAATGGTCTGGCAAGGTTCTTACCAGTAAATTTAAAAATTCTAAACACAAAATCTTTCTGTAAATGTGTTTTGTTTGCAGTTATAGTAAATATAACGAATCAGTTAATTAAAAATAGACTTGCAAATTACTCCAAAACTGCCATGCTGGAACTGCTGCTGTTAAGAGGTCAATTCAGACTATTTCAAGTCATATTGCAGTGAAGCAGCAATGATGTGCAGCCTGTAATTTTATCACAAGCAGATATCAGATCATTCTCTGTCCCATGTGGAAGGGGTTGTTCTGAAGCTGCGAAGTGTTGTGGAAAAAGCTACTCAAAAAATCTTTTATGTGACTTGTTGAAGGGAAAAGATATCAACACATGTCAAGTAATTTTCAGCAGGGAGGTTCTTCTTGAAAATCATACAGTATAATCACTTCTGGTTATTATTGCAAAGGTAAGCATTCCACAAAGATTATTACATAGGATAATATCCCTGATTTCGAGCCTACGCTCCATTTAATTTTCAGTGATATCCAGAGTAAATTGTGGATTTATTCTGATATATATTATTATGCTGCAGCAAACACTTGAAGGTCTTAAAAGGCATAAGCTGTTGCAGATCATGTGAAATATTAAAGGTAATGAAAATCAAACTGTGCTCAAAGTAATCCATTGTGTTACAATGGTACGTCTTGTTATGTGATGGTTGGACCTTGTGATCTTATTGGTCTTTTCCAATCTAAATCTATCCTTGAAGACATTCAAGGCTGAACGGGGCTCTGAGCAGCCTGACCTAGCTGTAGATGTCCCTGTTCATTGCAGGGGAGTTGGACTAGATGACCTCTAAAGATCTCTTCCGTCTCAAACGGTTCTACAAATCCATGATTCTACAATCCTCTGAGACTATGATCTTACTTTGTGTCCAGCTGTTTGAAATGTATATTCACATTTTCATCAGTTTAGCTTTTTCCTGACCATACTGGTCCCATTCCAGTAACATACTTAGAAACAGTCAGAGTGGTTAGTACATGAGGTGACTCAGTTTTGTGAGATCGATGTCTACACAACCTCTTTGGCAAAGCTTTATCTGCAGAACCAAGGGGAAAAAAAAAAAAAAAAGAGGAGACCTCATAAGAAGCAACTTTCTCTCATCCAGGGAGGACAATTTCACAAACAACATGTTCACAAACAGAGGCAGATGCTTGTTTTCCCATCTTCACATAAATAAGCATCAGGCTCTTATGATCTGGGAAACAATAAGAATTTTAAAACTTGCTACCTCTTCTGGGTATTTCACAGCAATGACCATTTATGAAGTTTGTCCTCGAAGTAAAGTACATGAACCTGAAGTCTATGTTCTTTCTGTATGCAGTACTGTTTAAGATCTACAGAAAGCTCAACAAGCCCTGAACAATAAATAAATCCCAGCTACTGAATTCCCTCAGAAGTCGTATACTCTGGAGAGCTCTGATTCCTCCAGAAGTGAGTCATTTGGCTTGAAATCTCTCTGCTGGTGAGCCAGATGCTAGTTCCTGCCTTCTGTTCTATATTTCTCTCTCAGAGTGAAAAGGCCCGTAAGGATCTCAGCCAGTTCCTCAGGACAGCCAGCCCCATGTTGCCAGCGCCCACACAGCTCCCTGCCTCCTGCAGCCCCAGCTTGGGGCAGATGCTCAGCTGGGTTGGAGCTGGTGGGCACTCCGGTGTGGCAACATCATCATTTTCTACAGCAGCATCCCTAAGTCTGACCTCACTATGTGGGAGACAGGAAGGAGTTAAGCTGCACTAAATGAAACTGCACAGAAAGGATACAACTCCTACGTATCCCGGACATTTGGATGCCAAACATATTTCCCTGAATGAAAGCCCTTTTGGTTGCTTCTCATTGGAAGGGAAAATGCTTTTCAGGAGAATCAAAATCAACAAAGAGATTACAGATAACAAATGTAACACAGCACATATTATGAATACAGTAAACATGGATAGCTAATTGAGGAAATTACTGAGAATGCTTTGAAGCAAAATTCCTATATATATTTCTGATGAGCCCTCCATAACACCTTTTAAAAGCAGTCGCATTCAGGAAGAGTAAAGGAAAATCTTGTAATTTCATACTAGAATCACTTTATCAAGAACTACCTACATTTTTATTATTTAGTAAGCTTACAGTAGTGCTTCTTGTTTTCAGCTGGGATCATGACATTGTTCATTCTAGCTGCCTAAAAACTGTTGTTAAAGACAGCTCCTGGCTCAGATTTGTCAGAGAGGACAGAAGAAGGAGTTATCGCTTCCACTTTGCAGACAAAGGCTGCATTGGGTTCATGGAGAGCCAGGGCTAAGGCAGTCCCCTTCCCACTGCCTTTCAGGGAACAAGTTCAGTGGGGAAGGTGCTGGTGCCTTGTCTTTGAATGAGCTGTCTGCAGGGATCCAAACAGCCAAGAGTGGGAAAACAACCAATAGGGTGCTTGCTGGGGTCCAGAGTGAATGCTTCATCTTTGGTCCTCGTTCATTTAGTAATATAGATGTGCATGAAGTTATTGAGAGAGGGCAAAAACTCAAGCAATATAACCTGAACCTCTGCTCTGTTACTCAAACACTGGAAAATCTCTTCCTCGCCATGAAAGAAACCACATTTAAAAAAAAAAAAGGCTATTGCAATTTCATTAATGTGTAATGCTTGCAGAAGAATAAACTCTTTCCCACTTACTCATTTCTTTTTATCTGCATTGCATTTCCCCTACTGCTCATTTCTGTCTTTCAAAGGTACAGCAGAAAAACTTCTCATGCAGCATGGAATCCCATTGGCCACATGCCAGCTGTGATTTCACCACAAAAAGCAACACACTAGCTCTTCCCAGATAAAAGAGCCAAGCAATGAGGGGCTTTGCAAGAATACTCCAAGTAGATGAGTCTGATTACTCAACAAAAATCCTGAAGAGTATATGCTCTAGAAAAGAGCAAGATGTCATTATCAGCATTTAATGCACTCCGAATATCAGCTAGCATTTCTACTTACTCTGAGAATTTCAACTGCTGTGAGTTTATATCAGCTCTCAGCCTCTTTGATTCTAAAGAGTATAATACCCAGTTACCAGCAGTGTCCAAGGGCAGGTGTCTACAGAAAAGTACGAGAATAGGGAAAACACAAAGTCATAATTCCCCCAAATTCTCTCCTAGAAACCATGAATTTGCATCTCTTCTGAGACAGTGTTCTGTTTTTAACCTTTGGTGGACTTCTCCTCCATGGATGGCTTCGTAGCAAAGACAGGAAACAATCAAGGACACCATTTGTCTCAGTGCAGGATGAAGGAAAGAGAGTGAAAATGCCACAAAAATGTTATGCTAGTTTTTCCTTCTGTATGCATAATGTACTTATTTTTTCTGACAGTATCACAGTACATACTCAGCTGAAATGTTAAGTGTATGTTATGTTGATCTCCATAATTTGGATCCAGCAGAGAAGTCAGGTCCTACTGGTTTGAACTGCCAGGGCCTTCATGAGGTCAGTGAGCTTCCTCACTAACAGCATCACAAAAAATGGCTCACCATAGCTCCCCCTGCTTGAGAGTTTCTTGATAAGAAAGGCTGTAAAGAAATATTGCTGTATTCCTGGGCTGCAGATATAAATGATGGATTTTTTAAAGAAAACTTGATCAAAAAATGTCAAGGAAAAATAACAGCACATTTAGTGTTGCATTTAAAGAAGCTGAAGAATATCTTGGATAGCCTTCTATGATGTTAGTACCATTTCATTCTGTTTAAGAAAGTTTGCTATCCAGCTTTATCAGGCTCCATGAAATTTCACTGTGGCATTTTAAAATCTATCTAAGCCAGCAAGAACACAGATATGTATAACACCATGAATATAAATACAAGCCATTTAAAATATATCTAAGTGAGTCATCCAGGAACAGTCTGATTATGGGGGAGAAAACCAGATAATCTGAATTTGTCTATATCCATGTACCTCTGTGCAAATATCTATCTGTGAGTACTCATAAATATTTCATCTGGATCTAGTTTGAATTTGGATTCAGCTCCTACCCTAGATAGGCAGAGTTCACAAATTGCCTGTTGAGTGATCTTGCTTTGTTTTGTAAGTGTATAAGGATGCAACTCTCACAACTGATATCAGAGCAGGAAAAAAGAACGCAAAGAAAAAAAACCGTGGAATGGCAATACTTTCAGTTCTGAATAGTCAAATAGCTGAGCTTCTTGTCACAAGGTGCATTATGAAGGGTAGTCAATTCACTGCTCAATTTCATATTGGAGGGACTGAAGTGAGGACCTGATTTCTAAATAACTATTTCTGTTGACCTTTACAGAAGAACATCCAGGGCACTCAGTTATAATGCTACTGAGCACTTCCACAGCCTGTTTGTTTTGTGCTTGGGAAGGCTTTTCTTAAATCAGGAGCAGTATCTATAAGATACTCTTATCCCCAGATAGGGGTGTGGTTTTTTTAAAATGCCTACAAATTGAGAACACCACTGATGTTTTTCTATTTGGTTTTATGAAACAAGTTTTCACTGGCATGAACTAAGAGAGAAGGAGCTCTCCTCACATATCCTTAGCTCATCCAAACATTTTCTCTTTAGAATATTAACCTAATGCAACATATGTGTTCAAGGACCTAGATCCAGGAAATGTAATGCTTTTGACTTTGAAAATAATTTCATGTGAAAGCCATTGTTCTTCTGTTTCAAACAGTTTTGGGCTAAGAAGAGAGAGAGATGAAATTTCTTTCTGGGAGGAAACTTCTCAGACAGTTATAAAGTATTGGAAGGAAGTACTCAGCAGTAACTCTGCACTCAGAACAAATAGAGATGAGAATGTGGCTTTCCAGGCAGCCAGTGCCTTGTGTCATTGCTTCAGAAGAACCTGGAGCTTCATGGCCCGACGTGGGATGGTAACACTGCTTTAGGGAATAGCTTCTCTTTCCCTCCCTGTCCTTGACTGTGAAGTTGGGATAAGACTGTCTGCACATTAGCATAAGACAAGCAGTAATACTAACATGCTTTTTCCCAATGACAGGATCCACCTGAGAAGCTGGAGCAACCCAGGCTGTGGATTCTGTTTACTTTGTCAGGAAAGGGAGTGTGATGCACAAAGGCAGCCTGGAAGAAGAAATACAGATTCCTTCTTGTTGACTCAAAGGGAAGTCTTGTTGATCTGGATCCTCACTGAATAGCTTTTTCTGAAAACGTCCAGCAGAACTTTTGTATATACATCACCTGAAAGCATAACAGTAAGCAAAAATATCAATATCTAAAAAAATCACTTAATGTTGTCTTCAGAGATCTTCACTGAGAAAAGCACTTAAAAGAAGTAAGCAACCGTCTCGGTATAGATCATCTTTTAAAGAACTTTTTTCTTTTCTTACACTTCAAAAGAATCAAAAACAGGCTGTAGGAAATGCACTTCCTGTTCTGTGGCCCTACAAAACCCCAAGCAGATGAAATGACAGTATGCATGGGCCGTGCTCTCACAGAGAAAGCCAGGCAAATGCGCCTACAACACAAATTTCATATTTAGGTCCCAAATCGGCGAAGTCCTTAAAACGTGAACATGATATTAAGGATACAAACGGTCCCTCTGAAGCTAGCAGAATTATGCTCTCTCTAGTTATACACCCTATTCTGAGGCACATGTGCACAAACAAGGCTGTATAACCCCCCATCGATCTTCCCAATAGCTCCCACTGACAGGTGCTGAGCGTGGCCAAGTGTGCCCGATGCTGCTCTGGCTCATGCCGGCATTATTGCCTGTGTCACCTCAGTGCGGGGCCAGGGGAGCACTGACAGCTGCTCTGAGGGGCCAAAGGAGACCGTAATGAACAGGATGGAAGCGGCCAGAGGGGCCACGTGGAGCTGTAGGGAGTGAGGGAGGTAGATGTGCTGGCTGCAATAAACCTCCTCACCAGGGCCATAAAACATGGATTTTCTCTTTAATAGGGCTCTCAGTTCCTCTGTAATGTTATCTGAGAAAAAAAAATATAGCATTAGAGATGAAGGAAAAAAGCTTCTTGAAGATCTGGGCTGATTAAAGCTAATTTGACTGGACTGTTTCTTCATTAAGACAAAACTCTTAAATCCACAAGAGAACATTGATTCTGTATTCTGCTCCGTTTAAACAAGTACAGTCTCTGCCTGATTTCATATATGTACACTAAGTGAGGAGAACTGGAACAAAGACCTATCATACTAATCCATGACGAGATACTTGCTGTTGGGATGTAATTCACCACAGCATAGAGCACTTATGCAGGTGCCTCCAGCATCCCTGTCCCCTTAGGGAAGAGTTAGATAAGGCTGTCAGGACCTCTGCACTCCAACTAAATTTACTCTTAAGAGTAGATATCTCTCTTGAATCAATGGAATGACAAAACCCTGACTTTGCCATATTAGCCTTGTTTTCACAGGAAATTCACTTTATGTTGTCATGCTCTGTCTTTGAATGTGCATCCACATCCTCTCTTCACCCCTTAAGCCTTTGGCCAACTCCTACCAAGTTTGACAGAGGGGCTGTAGGCCTGCAGGTACAAGTTTCCACAAGTTTGAGGAGAAACCCAGTTAATATCCATCTGAAAGAAAGGCTTTGTTGACACTGCAGGATCCATGTAGCAGGGGAGGGTCAGGTGCCTAGATTCGGCAGAGGCTTACTTGAAGAAAGCCCCATGGTGCACGCTGGAGAGCCCAGCTAGGAGACACAGACCAGTCTGTGGGAAACCAGGGAGGTAATTATGCTTGTTAATTGTTTTAGTTCATTTTTATGTTCAGATAGTAAAGTCTTAATGCATGTTACAGCTGTAATTTTCTAGCGCACATCCTGGGATCCACTGCTGGATGTAACGAACTTGGCAGTATTGTTCCGCTTGCCCACTGTATATCCAAGGGAAGATAAAAGCAAGCATATTCTGCAAATCATCCTGGTTCAGTTCCAATGCCAAATGTGGACCTGCCTGAGCGGCAGTGGAGCTGTCAGCTCATACAGGCTTCACTGTCAAGGGCTGTGTCATCTGTCAGTGTCGGTTCCAGCTCACTGTGCCACGTAGAGGCAATGCACTGGTGCCTCCCAATTGATAACACGCTGCCAGAAGCATGTTACTTTCTCATCTGTCTTCTTGTAGCTGTCAAAATTGGAATCCATTAATTAGTTTGTTCTTGTGAATTTTAGTTGTTCTGAAGACATGTAAATTTCCAAGAAAGAAAAACACACACACACTCACACACACACACAAAACAAACAAACAAAAAACCACCATGAAGGTGCCAATAGGGGTTCACAAATCCTAAGTGGCAGTTATTATGAGCAGTAAGTGCTGGCTACAAGAGCTTGGTCTAAGTGAGTATAATGATGTGGCTAGTTTCACCATATTGCTTTTAATGAGACTGAGCTGCTTACAGGAGGCAAGATGCAATGACAGCTGGGGATAGGGGAGAAACAGCACCAGCAAGTGAAGTCAGCTGGGTCAAGAAGGTTCTGTTTGTTGTTGGATGTGGGTTTTTTTTTATTTTACACATTACTTACCAGGAGTGGAGGAAAAGTTTGACTGAGCTTTATTTCTTTGTATTTTGCATCTCATGAAAGAAATATTTTGATTTCAGAAGGAGTTTTAGCCAGGTCTGTGGATTTAAGTTGAGATGCTTCTCACTCTAGCACTCTAGACAATACTATCTCTAAGCACAATAGCGTTCTCATTGAAATGTCAAATATTAAATTGGTATATTTATGTATTTCATATTGAATCGATTACCTCACTTTCTAAGGGTTTCAGAAGCATCCTAAACAATCCTTCAAAAATGAGCAAGGGATTTAGGAGCTTGCACTGAATTAAGTATGAGTAGGACTTTGGTAAAACTAAGTTGGTGCTGAAAATGCTAAATTGGCACTGCCTGAGTGCTGTCTTGAAAACAATGTTGAGTATCAAGTACTAGACACGATTTCTAGATTCTCTGCAAACAGTGGAGCAGAGAATCATGGAATAGACTGCATTGGAAGGAACCATAAAGACCATCTAGTTCCATACCCCTGCAATGGACAGGGACACCTCTCACTAGATCAGGTTGACCAAAGTTCCATCTAATCTGGCCTTGAACTTCCAGGGATGGGATATTTACAGCTTCTCTGGGCAACCCATTCCAGTGCCTCACCATCTTCATAATGAAGAACTTCTTCCTAATATCTAATCTAGATCTCCCCTTGTTCAGTTTTTAACCATGTCCACTTGTCCTATCATTACATTCTCTGAAAAAGAGCCCCTCCCCATCTTTTCTATAGACCATCTGTAGGTGAAAAGCTGCAGTGAAGTCTCCCCAAAGTCATGACCCGCTCCAGGCTGAACAATCCCAACTCTCCCAGCCTGCCCTCATAGGAGAGGTGCCCCAGCTGTCTGATCATCCTCATGGCTCTCCTCTGGACTTGCTCTAACAGGTCCATGCTTTTCTTATGCTGGGGACCTCAGAGCTGAATGCAGTGCTGCAGGTTGGTGCAAATCACATCAGAGCTGGAGCAGCAGTTGGGATCCTTAACACCATCACCAAGGTGTGCTCTCATGCTCTCTAAACTCAGCATAGGTCCAAGTTCTTCAATTACTTTCAAAAATGAGAATTAGACTAATGTATCATTCACTGCCTCTAAAGTTCCCATCCTAAGGAATCTCCCACATAACTTTAACTAACTTTAACACGGCTATCTTTTACAAAGCCCTATAAAGCAGTATATATTCCCCTGCCATGTACTAAAAGCTGTAATTCCTTCCACTGAAAGGACAATTTCCTACTGCTCTGGCTAGATGTGATTTATTTCCACATTTTCTTTAAAGAAATATTAGAATACTTCCCTAGAATTCATTCTCAAAATAGCCGTTTCTCTCTGTAAAATCAAGATATCTCCTCCTTTTTGTTCCAAGTTATGCCAACGAAGGACATACAAATATATTCATCCAGTGTAAAAGGTGGGGCCATATATTAACAGATAAGACAAACCTGCTTCCAGGAAATCAGATCCTTTCTTTGCTTTTGCACTGGTTACAGAAAAGGAAATGAAGCCAAAATTTGCAATTCAACAAGGTGACTTCAGTGTCAATAAAGTACCTTTCATCAACACTTTATGGACATTGTACTTGGATATCTTCATTTACATGCATTTACCTCATGTGGCAATGCACACTTTCACAGATATGTGTACATCTTTTTTTAATATCCACTGAAAATTTGGCTCAGAATCAGCTGTTTATTGGTTTAAGTTCATTCACTCATATGGGTAATCCATGGAAAAACAAGTATTTTAAACGCTCCACAAAGAAATAAATAGCTGCTTTATGTGTGTTTGGGGTGTTCTTTGCACTCACATAGAGTAAAATAAATACAGTTTATGATCACTGGTTGCATGCATGTAATAATCCATTCTTGAACTCCCAAAATCTCAAAGCTTGGCATCAGTATTTCAGTGCTATGTGCCCAGGTGGAGTTTGATGCTTTTAAAAGGAATTTTGAGCCCCCTCAGGGATTCTGCTGCTTTCTGGTGGCAAATCCTGCTGGAATGGCAGTTTGCACGCCACAGTTGGACCTGCGGTTGTAAGAAGGATGTTAAAATACAAATATGCAAAAAAACAGTACCAGAATGGAAGGAGCAGGAAGATGCAATCTTTCCTTGGTCAGTTCTTGGCTGACCATTCACTATTTACAATATGAACATCCTTTCAGCCCATTAGTGGCCTTTTACATCCCCATCTTTATCAGAGTATCAGGAGTGAGCAGGACCAAGCAAGAAGCAGGTGTAGAGCAAGGCTGGGAGGAACAGGTATCACACCCAGCACTGAGTGTAAGCTTTTGGTTTCAGTTCTCTATCCCCTGCTGCCTGGGTTTACTTCAGTATACTCAGTCAACACAACCTTAGCGACTCTGGTCTGACCATTAGACTTATTTCTACTGCATTAGACTACAGGCTACCATAGCCAAAACACAGACCCAAGGCAGTATCACCACAGCCATCCTAGGGTTTCCAATAAAATGCATGGACTTGCTGGAGTCTTCTTTGTCCAGAGCAAGTGTCAAACTTCACCTCTCTGTGCAATGGAAAATTGGAGAGAAAAACAGGATAGAAAAGTCCTCCTTGGTGGGATTTGTCTCCAGGCCAGTCTGGGGACTAACTAAAATACTAACTAAAATGAAAATACTAACACGTGCAGTGAGAATAGAGACGGTCCCTTCATGATGAAGTAGAGTTGTGTAGGTCAGCTATTAATCATATAATAATGTGTTGTATTGTAGAAAGTGAAAACTAGATAGCCCCAAACAGTCCCCCCTTGCTCCGTGCAAGAGTACAGATGCATATGCACCCAGTTGTTAGTTTATACTGAAGACCTTCAGGAGAACATTTACCTGCGTATATTTAAAGAAACCTCTGCTTTCTGTAGCGGATGGAACTCATACTTTTAGTCACACTTTTTTCTTAATGACCTTCTGCCGTAAGAGCAATTTGCTTAGTCCACTCCAGGTGATTCTGCATGATTTGCAAATCTAATTTTTATTTCCATGTCTCACATTTGAAAATCTTTTGCCACCATATTAATTTAACATTTTTATCTTTTACCCACTAAGACAGCTCACTGTGACCTTTAAATTCACTTACAAAGGATAACCCATTGGTTAATCTGGACCAATTGGCCTCAGCTACACACTTGGTGACAAACCATTATTTCTACCCCAGTTCTTTAATTGGCCAGAATGCTCTTTTTTATCAGATATATTAGCTGTCAGAAGTGCCTGCTAGCCTTTGCATACTTCCTGGATACTGTCCAGGTCATTAAAGCAACATCTTCTGTTCAAGTCTGGAATATTTAACCTGAACCAAAATCCTAACTTTCTCCCTGCTTTTAATTAATTAAAGCCTGAAGAATGCAGGGAGGGTCACTCTACAGGCAAGTCTTTTGAAATGGAAAACCTAATACGAGATCTTTCATGCTTCTTTTTCTTTTACTCATTCAGCAGTTTTGCTTCACAAATCACAATTTTATACTATTTAAGTTTCACCTGGTTCAAGCATTTTACTTTTCTTTCTGCTGAATTATTTTGCTGTACAGTAAGACCAGGGAAGAAGAGCCAGAGCTGGAAGGGCTGCAACTCCAGCACGCAATGGGGAGCAGCCAGACCTCTCTGTCATTGTCTCCTTCATCTCTCCAGGGACTGCAGTCTCATCAGAACTGCATCCTCTGAGGATCAGAACTGGCTTTTGAGAAAAACAGCCTCCCACAGCTGTGGCCAGAACTCTCACACACCTCTGGCTGCAAGTCACATCTGGACAGTTGAATCCCACCTCATTTGCTCCAGTGTAAAAGCTAGTGCTGACTCACTCACTACCTGTGCTAGTAGCACAAATGGCCCACATCCCTTTCTTACTGTCTGCAAAGCAGCAGCATGAAGATTTTGACTGCCTTGATGCATGAATATTTTATTCACCATCCAAGACCTAGCTAAATAATATTTTACAATGAAAATTTATTTATTATTTTATATCACGATGTTTATTGCCATTCATACCCTGTGTTCTCTATCAGTACTCAGAATAGAATCAAAAAGGGATTTCTTGAAAGGAGATGTGGAATGGATGCTGATTTCTTTATGTAGTAAAGTACTGTTTATTAAAGACATGTTTTTGTCTCAATATCTGCTTTATGCCACTCTCCATCGTAAAACTCCAAAGTCATCCTGAAGGAAAAATAGGTTGACAGTCTGCAAAATATATCAACAATTTACTCCAGCTTTGTCATTATTATGTGAATTTGAAAACAGGCTTATCTCAGTGAGAATGTACATTGCCACGAAGATTTCTTGCAGCTTCTGTTTTTCCAGCTTTAATATTAAGGCTATAAAGTGTAAGACTAATGTCTAAAGGTACGCCAAATTAAGATGTTATTTAAATGGCAAACAATGAAAACTTAATGCAATACTTCTACCCTTGCTTTTTTTTTTTTTTTTTTTGACAAATGATGCAAAATCAACTTCTCTTTTAAAGTAACTTTTTTGTAGGATCTCAGCTTCCAGTGTTCATTTCTTTTCATATATGATTTCTTTGCTATCTGGAAGATTAAAATGATTTTTTGAATAGTTAAGAACATTTCTGGGAGAGCAACGTTCCTGCTTTATTGAGATTAGGGATCAAACTTCATTACCAATGGATTTTGCCCACAAAAAAAAAAAATCTGTCTTTCAAACATCCAAACAACACACTGCATCTCTTCCCTTAGGAAGACTTCTTTTCAGAGAAGCCATAGGAGAGGCATGACCTGAATGAGGCATCAGGGCTCTGTGGGACGCGCTCCCTGTTGAAGCCTGTCGCACCTCCTCTCAGCAAGCCCTTAAATCTTCAGCACAGAGTATGTTTAAAGCTGTGTAAATATAGCTTTCACACCTCCATTTATCTTTGTCTTGGCTCTGCCAAGAGGCGCTGGGAGCCGGGCTGAGCAGACAGCACACACGCGAGCACATCTGCCAGAGGCCTGACGGAAGCGTTCACAAGGTGACCACCAGTCTCCCTGATGGAAAGGGAGATGGAAAGCCACTCTTTGGCTCACCCGACTGCCATAGGCTGACTGGATTTTTTAAGCCCACTGCATTTTCACACACTGAGGTCTCATATTTGCGGTGGGTTAAAAGTCACAAAGATCCCATTCAGGATGGGGTCCTTCACACCCAGCCTGGCAATGCTTTTTTTTCTTTCCTATATGTTCTTCTGTTTACATAGATCTTAGGTCTGTTATGTTTTTATTTTCTGTTAATGGATAGACAATCTACTTGTTACACAACCACTGAATGAGAATATTGCACAGGTGGGAAAATCAAACCCTAAAACATAGGTTATGCGACAGAGACTGTTTGAAAAACCTTAGCTTGAATTCTTTGTAATTATCTGCATTACTTCCATAACTATATTTTTTACTTCAAAACTGATTTTACTACCATCAGCCAGAAGATTTTGAAACAAGTTTGTGTCCAAAACAGAGTAGCCTGTGCAGGACTTCTGCTGCTTCTGCTCAAGTGGTTGCAGCTAAGGCAGCGGATCTCCAGAAGAAAGGAGACCATTTCCAGGCTGTGGCTGTATTTCCAGTCCTCTCTGATGCCAACAGTGTTGCAAAATTAAAGCTATGTTTGAATCACAAAGCTATTTCCATGAGGAGCACCTTACAAGCCATGAGAAAATAAGAAAACCTACTTTTGGACCAGAAATTAAACATATAGAAAACACAACAGCATAAAATAAAGCAGTCTGAAAAAGGGAAATGAAATAAATGAGGAAGTTTTTCACCCAGAGGGTGGTGATGCACTGGAACAGGTTGCCCAAGGAGGCTGTGGATGCCCCATCCCTGGAGGCATCCAAGGCCAGGCTGGATGTGGCTCTGGGCAGCTTGGTCTACTGATTGGCGACCCTGCACATAGCAGGGGGTTGAAACTAGGTGATCATTGTGGTCCTTTTCAACCCAGGCCATTCTATGGTTCTATGATTCTATGGTTTATTAACCATAAAATGGCACATAGTTGATGAAAAAGTTGTTTTTCTTTACAGTTTGGTGTGCACACTGGTGGACAAGGGATGATGAAGTTTGGGTATTATCTAAAGTGTGAATTTTTAACTTAATATTCCCTCATGTATTCTCTTGGGAAGTAAAATGCATACCAAATGAATACTGTAGAACACTGGTACCCAAAATCCAAATAGAAAATTAATAGAAGAGAAAATTAAGAAGTCATTAAAAATTCCCAATGTGTCATCGACTTACTTAATCATTCAGTTTAAGAAAACCAACTCTCACATTAGAGGGTGTGTATTAATTCTAGTTTTACAGGACCCGTATATGAGAATATTCAGAACTACTGCAAAAAAAAAACCAAAAAACAAAAAAAAAACCCAAATCTCTCATAGGGAAGTCACATATCCTGCCAAATATGAAGGCACCATTCCAGAGCATTTGTGACAGAGTTCCTCAAACAACTGAATTTTTTAACACAGGAAAGCATTCCTTCTATTAACCGCCTCTCAGAATTAGCTGAGCCATTTTTAATTGAATTCTTTCAGCTCACCCGTCCTGAAATAAGCCACTGGATGAAAAATTTCAGCTCCCACCCTCCTTCAGCTGCAAGCAGAGTCTGTCCTTCAGGGATCAGCCTGCCTTGGATGCAGCCTCGGTGGTGCTCCCACAGGCAGAGGGTGCTGCGCTCTGATCGTGGCAGCTGCAGGTCAGCACAAGGGGGACACACAAAATTCTGCTTTAGCGCCAAATATGGAATTCAAGTTTGGGCTCAAAACCCATTATTCATTATTTCCACTACACAAACTGATCAGAAATTGAATTGAGGACACTCTCCTAGCCAATTATAAACTATCTTCTAAATTATCTTCTTGCAAAGGAGGAGAATAAATCTCCTTCAGTGAAAGCAAGATAAAACCAGGGTTAATTTTATGCCAGCTGGATCCACAATCGTTTACTCTTCTGCTTGTCAGCTGCACTGCTGTGCTATTTGTAATGGCCATATCTCAGGGTGTGGATGTGTGATGTGAGGGTGCCCAAGTACCAGGATGGACACAGAACTGGCTCCAGGGAAACCACCATCTGAGGTTGGTTGTCTGTGCCGAGCTCAGCTTCCGCAGTCTCCTTGTGGCCTGCCTGGCTGCTTTTTGAGCACGTTCAGCCTACGAGCTCCTCCGGACATCAGAATGCAGCCAACTGTCCTCCACTTTGACCCGGGAACAGTTGGTGGGATTTTACTGTGACCAGACGAAAATACTACGGAAGCCAGGTGCAAACCACTGGCTTTGCCAAGTTAGCAGCTTCAAAAGCTTGCATGAGGTTTAGAGGGCTGTAACCTGGGAACAATCACTGTCCATTCCCCTATTTGTCATTTCTGATCTTTATTAATATTCATTCTAACCAGCCCAGGGGGAAATTACTGTGCATTTGCTCTAAATCGGTCAAAACTCCTGAATCAGCCATATGGTGTGAATCCCTGTTTGTCTGGTAGCACGGAGTACATCTTTCACAGCCCTGATGCACACACAAAACTGTCTGCTTTCACTGATTCATAGCAGTGTTGTAAATATAACTGAACTTGTGAACGAAACAAGGTGTTAATTGATGGTGTACATATTCACCCTCATAAACGTCTGCTCCTAAACTACATTTCTTGGTTTCTAAGGAAACCCTTATTCCTCAAAACTGCAGGGATCCTCACTCACAATGCAGTTTAAATTCTTAATCATCTAACGCACTTTCTGCTGTGAGGGGAAAGGTGTAGATACGACCCATCTGCATGTTCAACAGTTGCTTTGAACTTGGAGGAAGGAAAGATTTTTGTCAGTGCTGACTGTAGGAAACCATCAATTCTCACATTATGTGAAATGTGATACCGAAGTTTCAACTCCAGCTCCTGACTTCCTTAATTAAGGCTGTGCCAGACATGCCAGGAGAACGGGTCTGCCTGTCTGATCATGTGCAGACAGTCAGAAATGTTTGCCTGTGGCTCCCTCAATCACCACGCTGGTTTGCTTTATAATGCTACACATAAAGGAGAAGGTGACACTGACAACCCTTGTGCCTCAACTCCAGTTTTGCTTCCTTTCCATGTGCCACGAGTCAGGGTCCTGCACAGCCACCAAACCATAGCCAAAGAGCTAGCACTGGTGGCCAGCAGCCAGCAGGTGCATAAGTGGACAGTGGGTCTTCATAGGGTCACAGAATGGTTGAAGTTGGAAAGGGACTACATCAAAAAGCCTCAATCTGGACAAAGTTTGTAGGGTACTTCAGCTAATTGCTATGTGGGTTGTGTGCCTGCTGCTTTATACTCCTGCAGCACAGTTACCTGCCTTTTCCTGTGCACTTTGCATTCTTCCAGCTGCTTGGATGTGCACTGAACTCTGCGAGAGCAAAGGGAGGGATGCTCGGGAAATCCCCAGTGCTTTTGGACTTTTGGTGCCCCGAAGTGACCACTCCTGTCATATTAATCCTCCTATCAAAACTGTATGACACAGTCTAAGTTTCATCTCTTCTTTATTACAAGCAAAATTTCAGAGAACCTTTGACTCCTGTGGGACCAGATTCTGGGCTCCTTAAACTCTAGCAGGCCACAAAGGCTAGCAGAGCCCACTGGCCATCACAGAGCTCCACGGCTCCACAGCATGAAGCCTGCTGCCCTCTATTTCTGAGTCACAGACTACCTGGCATCACTTCATTATTCACATCCATTGCTACTCCTGCCCAATGCACTTTTAGATTAAAAAGGAAATAGGTAGCATGTTATTTTCTCTGGGATTATGGTTTTTTTTCCCCCTGAGAATAAAGGGAATCGTTCACACTATCATAAAGTCTGAATCACTGCTGAGAAGGTTACAAAACCATATGGATAAACCTGCCCAATTGTAGGTGGCCAACTTGTTGTTGCTATCAAATAACTCTCCATCAGCCCTGTCTTTCAGCCTTCCCACTCAGCAACTGCCTTGGTAGAAATTACTGAACACATTTTCGCTGCCATAAAAATTGGCCAGAGCTATATTTCTAGATTCCAAGAAAGCTTTTGACAGCCAACCATGATACTTTATGTAATAAGTTGTCAGCATACTGTGTATCACCTAACGCTGTCACTTGGCTTAGGTCAAAGCTGTCAAATTGCCAACAAAATATTGTTGCGAGAAGCACTAAATCTTCTTTTCAGCCTAGTTCTGTTGGGGTTCACCAGACATAGTCCTTGGTCTGTTATTGTTTATACTATGTATAAATGACCTACCACATGCATATGCATTAAAAAAAAAAAACAAAAAAACTAACATATATGTTGACAACATTGCCAGCAGATGCTGCAGCCAGATTTCAGAAAGATCTGTACACTGGTAGTGGAGGACCACTTATTGCCAGCTCATGGTTTTAAAAGTACACATAACAAGTGTCTCAGATTACAGTCCAAACTTTGAGCCTCCCTATTTTACTCACAGGTTGCATTTATGTCATACATTAAATTCACATCTGAACTATAGATTCAACCACGTTGTGCCACCTGTTCAGACTGTAAAAGTCCCAGCTGACACAGGAAGCATTCATGTGGACTGAGGGCTGGGAGATGAGAGGTGGGGAGAGACCTCCATGGGGCTTCGGGAGCTGCCCCTACCTAGAAGGTACCTTGAACAACCCTGCTGCAGCCTAATTCTGTGGACTCTCCTGTTTCCCTAAGTTGGCCTAATGACC
This sequence comes from Tragopan temminckii, assembly GCA_028571105.1. Lineage (NCBI taxonomy): Eukaryota > Metazoa > Chordata > Aves > Galliformes > Phasianidae > Tragopan > Tragopan temminckii. The sequence goes on along the minus strand of JAOWBP010001760.1, from coordinate 58,300,651 downwards.
CATCATCAGGAAATCTCAGTGCAGCGGGTGAGACCACAAAGCCTGAGCTACAGGTACCATGCACACAGGGCAAGGCTGGCTCTGGCGTACATAATGCTGCCTTCATTATACTGGAAGTCTTAAAGGAACAAAAGCAACACGTTGTATTCTCTTTTCTCAAAAGTCTCTAAACTGCCTTTTAAAAACACAGCCTTCCTGAAGCACTTTGATCAAACAAGCAGTCTCAGATGCACTGAAGTGTTTTAAGGATGATGTGCACACATCTATCATAGCCAATACACCCTGCAAAGAGTACAAACCAAGACGGAACTGCTGTGCCGTCAGTCTGACAGCTGGCAACGGGGAGGTTAGTGCTACCACTGGGCAATTTCTTCTTAACCCTGGAAACTACCATCCACCTCTTATTTCACGTATGTTGGCACTGAAACTTCACATTGATGGAACTTGTTAATTAAAGTAATTCTCCTCTAAAATGGAATGTGCAAGAATCAAGTCATGCTGCTGGAAAGAGTGCAGCATTTAGAGATTTTCCTATATAATAATGATGTATCCTATATGAGCAGAAGACAGCAAACCAGTTCCCTTGGATTCTGGTTAAGTGTCTTAGTTTCTATAATGCTAAGCATTCACTCTGCCTGAACATTAAGTTCCTTTAAGACAGCAGAGTAGCTCAGACACCTTATACAGGATGAGGGAGCTGTGCACTGTCTCCCACCAGTTCATGCACTCTTGCAGAAATGCGCTCCATCCCAGGCGTTCACATTGCCTAGCTGTAGCTGTTGTGTCTATACAGCTATCCAGGAGCTGGCTCTGGCTCTAAGGTTCAAAAATGCACAGACTGACCAACACACACTGTGTGGCACTTGATGCTGTGTCCACTGTGGGCCCATTGGGATGCTCCTACAAAGCTAAAAGGTAAATGTGGCACTCTGGTTTTGCCATTACTGCATTTGGCCCTGAAACAACAGGAGGGCCTGCAGACTGGGACAGTGGCATTGTCCCAGCAGGAAGCAGAGGCTTGGTGCTCGCACACGGGAGCTGTAGGACGGACAGAGAATCCAGACTCAGTGCAAGATGGCTGAGAGCAGGGCTGAGAACACGGGCCAGGCACATCCCAGCTGTACTGGGGGGGGGAAGAAAGAATCTGCCATGCACCAAGGGCATGACAAGGTGTGTGGCTGGTGGGAGGTCAGGTCTGCTCCCTTGCTCCATGTTGCTGTGTCAGCCTGATTTTCACTTCTTGAGGGAGTGCAGTGCCCTCCTGGTGTGAGGGGGCTGAGGTCCCCCCCCCCCCCGAGGCCCTGCCATGTCCAGGTGTGATGCGGCCTGCTGTTCTCCTCTGCGCAGCTCAGGGCTCCCCGTGGTCTGCTTCCAGCACCTGGGGTGGTCTGTGCCTCATCCCAGGGTGGCTTGAAGTATGAACAAAAGGATGAAATCATCTTATGTGGCAGCTTTGTATGTGGTCAGGAGTAGAAAAAACAAAACTCATGTCCCCTTTTGCCCTTTGAAAATAAAGCGACTGCTAGGACCTTTACAGGTCTATATATTCAAACTCTTATTGCTTTGATTGATGACTTGATTGAGCCGACAGCAAAGGCTCTACCATAACTGCACTATTGATTACATGGTCAATAACTGGATATAATTATTATGCCAAAATATACTTTTATATTAACGCTGATGTAAATGTGTTTCGAGATATGAAGAGGCAGCGGATGCATTGTGACTCAGAGAGGAGAATCAAAGTCACAGCATGGGACGGCAATAAAGAAGAGAACACAGTAATGAGGAGAAAAGCCTAAGAGAGAAAAAAAGGCAGCACTTGACAGACTCTTTGCAAGTTCGAAAACAAGCAGTTCTGAGAGCCGCATCATTAGCGAAGCCTAGTTTACTATGAAACCGTGTCCTATATTCTCATTCCCCTCCTCCTCCGCCTGCGTGCAGCAACCCCAAATCCTCACCGCGCTCGTTACAGCCTCAGCACCCTCCCTCGGCACTCTCCAGCCCCCTCGTCCCCTCGTCCCCTCCCCCCCCCCCCCCGTGCTGTCACCGCCCAGCCAACCCCGAACGG
>JAOWBP010001760.1:58279729-58298480 GCA_028571105.1 Tragopan temminckii | reverse complement strand
TATTGAAAGGCTGCAATTAGGTCACCTCGCAGCCTTCTCTTCTCCAGGCTGAACAAGCCCAGCTCCCTCAGCCTGTCTTCGTAGGGGAGGTGCAAGCAGAGGAGGAAAACCAACTCTCTACAAGGTATCAGTGAGACCTGTAAATTAAAACAACAGCTTGAACTGAAGAAAGCCCTATTACTTCCTACTCAGCCCCAGATTTACTGTTTGGACATCAAATATTCCACATATCTATGGACTCTTCAGCAACTTAACATTAAATCCAATGCCAGAGAAGCGCTTGCATATACCGAGGTTTCTCTCAACCTTGATTTCAAGCCTTCCTTCTTCCCTGTCCTAAAAACACCTCTGGCTTTTTACCTCAGCTGGAAGCTGAGGATCAGGGCAGGCATTACAACATAACAACAAAGAACCGCACATACACATTGCAGTTAATGAATAACACTCAACAAAAGTCACTTCCTAGACTGACACTTTGGTTGCTGGCATTTTGATACAACACAGAGCAAGCTGACTAGGAGCTAACACAGATGTGATCCCAAGTGAACATCTGGGGGTTATATTGCTTTGCTCAGACCCACTGTTCAGCTTAAAAGTTGCTGTTTTGTTCTTTTAACAGTACGTATCTAAACAAATACACATTTTAAAGATCATCTATTAACTTTAAACAATTTTTCAATATTCTGAAAGCAATTTCAAGCTGTCTTGCAACCTTTCAGCTACTTTGTATTCTGTAATCCAACTAAATATCTATTTTGTCTTCTCCCTCAGACTTCTCCAATGCTTATTTATTAAGTTTTCTATAGCAAAGAGCTCAGCCATTATAGCTGCAGTTAGCTAAATTTATGCCTACAATTAATTTGGTATAATTAATGTCTGATACGAAGAAACACTAATTTTGTTCATTGGGAAAAAAAATTTCTTTGTGATTTCTGAGCAGTAAAAGTAATGGTGAATGAAACCACAGATGCCTCACCAATATACTTTATACTCACTGATGACTTTAAAGAGTATTTCATAACATAGAGATACTGCAATCCTTCCCAAACCAAGACGAAATATCTTGGATGAAAAAAATATAATGCAACACTTTATACTGTTGTAGTGATAATTTTTTTCTTGCTTTTGATTAAACAAAGATAGCAGGTTCCAAATCTACATGCTAATACCCATTAACCACTTCTGGCATCTGTCAGCAATCCGCTATCTGAGTACATATATCCCAGCACAGAATACCATTTGATACCGTTGTGTGTGACACAATGTGCTCCCACTGCGCTACATTGTGCCTACAGTAATTCCACGAACACCCCAGAATGGAGTATCTACTTTGAAAATCTATTTACAACATTGTTTCCTGCAATCAAATTTTAGCTTTAGCTCTGGATTTATGAAAAATTATTACGACCATAATTGTTTCACACTCTTATAAGCTGTTCAGTAAAAACACAGATAATTGGAAAAAGAAAATATAGCTAAAACAATCGCTGCTTGCCTTTAATGGATCAGAAATGGAAACAGAAGTACTTTCTGTCCCATTTCCAGGCAAAACACACTGCATATGTCCAGATTCAGAGATGTGATGAGATCAATAAATGTTTGAGAGAACATCCAAAAATTGGAGGTCTCCAGATAGTAACTCTCAACAACCCAGCAAACAGCAACATATGAATTCACTGTCCTATCTGCACAATAAAAAGATCCTGAGTCATATCTGATTTGCCTGCTGTTTTTGTTTAAATTATTGCAGTCCCTGACTGTAGCATCTTAAACATTTACCTTCATTTTGAATTATAAATTCAAAACATACATCTTCAAAAAACAAAACTCATGCATTGCATGAAAGTTTCCTTATAAGCTCAGACAGGATCTCCATCATACTTCAATACACAGGATAAAACCTCAGGCACACAGTTTCTAATAGCACTTATCAATAAAGTTTCTCCAGTTCGTTGTTTTTGTTTTTTTTTTTTTTAATATGAATCACAGCAAGCAATAATCATTTATAACTAATAACACAATTTCTTTGGCTATAGTACAATAATGCGGAAATTAATTAGATCAGAAGACAATGCTCAAATGCTTGTCAAACCTAAAACTTCTGCACTATGAATTTCCTCCTTCAACTCTTCTATTTGAGCCCTTCCAATATGAGAACACATTGGCCTCTACAAACTATAATTCAGGAATAATTATTTTCTTGTTCTGCAGCTAGAGCTGCCACGACTTACTCTAAAGAACTAGAGTTGACATCAAGAAATGCTCAGATAAAGGATCTGTGCACAGAAAGGAAAATAAGGATGAAAGGAAGCAGATTATGACATCCCTTCACTACTGGCATTCCTCAGCATAGTTTAAGAAAACACAGTTCCTTGTTCCATGATCCTATAGCTTGCACACTACCATTTAAGTCTCTCCTCTTCCTTATTCTACTCATGTAAAGTCAGCTGCACCAAAGCATTTTATAACACAGGAGTACAAACACTGATCCCCTTGGCAATGAAAGGCTGGAGGTTTTAATTCCCACCTTGATTTGAAGAACAGAAAGCATCTTACCGATAGACTGCACAAATTATCAAGGCTCCAGAAAGACTAACGCTGTAAAGATCTCCATGAGCCATCACTCAGAGCCTAGTCGGCTATGGCAACTGGCAGCATATTAGCCATTACCTGAAGGGATCCCATGCCATATGGTGATTAAAAAGCTTAAAACAGCCTTTAAGACCCTTGTGAGATTCTCAATCCAAAGAGAGGCACAAAATCTTACCAATTATCTGAAAGCCTGCAAATATTTATTCTTGAAGCATTTGTTCTGGAATGACACAAGAAGTTTACTGTGAGGGGGGGGAAAAAAAGCATATGACTGAGAAATGCTCCTGCTTATTATTTCAGTTCTTTTAAGCATCAGTTAAGGGTCTTACATTTAAGGGCTTGCGTTTAATGCATCTCTTACATTTAAGGCCCTTTTCCCATGGAATGCAGGTGTCAAATCCACACTCAGTGGAAAAACTCACTTTCCCAACAGACACAGATTGCTCACAAACCTTGTGTTATTCTTTTTTTTCTGAAGCTGCTTACAACAACAACAGCTTCAAGGGATGACAAAGATCCAATTCTTTTATTTTTTTATATAAATTTTCAAAACAGAAAGATACTTTGGACTGCAGCATGCAGTATTTCTCCTGTTTTGCTGAGGAGAACAGGAGTTAAGTTCTCAGGGCCTGACGTACCTTGGTGAATCTCACACCGCACACAAGACAGGCATTTCTCCCATTTATTGAAAACTCTCAACTTGTTCAGGCCTTCAGGTCTCAAGCACTCTGCAAATCTGAATATGACAAAGACCTTATTCCTTCCACATTACAAGTAGCACAAGCTAATCAAATGAGAAAGGCAAGGACATGAAGATGCTCCTTCAAAATCCTCTCTCAACATTAAAGTAATTTTGAGAACAAGTACTCTACAGACATTAAGGATGTTAAAGATATTAAGCAGTGCACGAGCAGGGAAGGAAAATTCTCTCATCAAGTTCTTTGCTTCTAAGGAAGTCTCTGCCCCAGGATGCGAGCATCCTCTTATTTTGTGCAAATTAGACCATAACAATGTTTTTACAGCTCACGCTCAGTAAGCCATTCTCAAAGCAACATAATCTAAGAAAGCATGGTCTGCAGAAGTTTCAGAAAGACATGGAAAGCAAAAGAACTGTTGTCTATTTTAAGATCAGCACAGAAGACCATTCAGGCTGAACATTTTGTGTATTATGCAGGGTAGTATGAAGAGCCTGAAACAGCTGAAGTAAGAAACAGGCAAGTATGAAGACTAAGGACAGCTACACATTCATAATGTGTCACAGGAACCTATAAAAAGATACATCTTTTTCATGTAACATATCAAAGTCAAAACTGGAAGTAGTTGGTGCTTTCTTTACTTCACCAGTACTTTCTCTGAACACTTCCAGAAAAATCTGACACTTGTCATTCTCAAAAACAGCACATAGATACTGTTCCCATTTCAGATGGGATAAAACGTTGCCATACTACAAAGCACAACATTTTTGTTGTTTCTGTAACCAAGCCTTCCAGCTGGACAGAGAAAGCAGAGACTAGTATTGCTGCTGTCACAAACCCTGTCCAGGAATACTCTTCTGTAGTTTTCTGGTAAGTATTCTAGCCATATTTTCAGGTTCTTTAAATCAAAGTAGAAGAAAAAAAAAAAAAGTGCTTGGTATTGACAGACCATATAAATGCATTCATGAAAGCAAACATGTTAAAAAATGGATAAAAAAGGAAGCCAGTAAAAAAAAAAAGTAAGCAGAAAAGCACAATAAGGTACATAGAGACAGAAGATCATAGGAATAACAAGACCACATATAATTATACACATTAGAATCTTGATGATTTGTATAATTATGCAGAACAAAAATGAGATTAATTAATAGTTGCCTGATTGGCAGCTGTACTACAAATCAACTTATCAAGCCTTTTCAAACAAGACTTCCCAGATTTAAATCACATTTTCTCTATAATTAATTGCAGACAGTAAAACAAAAGCAAAACAAAAAAATCAGACATTTACATGTTCTGGACTCAACCACAACCCTGCATAAGCACTAAACCACCTTACAGATACACAAGAACCAACAGTGAAATACACTGACCACTATATGGACCCTAGGGAATTAAAAAAAACAGTGCTGTTGCTAACTCAGGATGAAATCAGCACCCTCATTCATTGCTCCATTGCAGCACTGGCAACTCATGAACGGAAATAAACATTTAAAAGAGGAGATTCTCTCTCCTGTGGATGTATTTCCTTTTTCTTCAATACAGAAGAAAGTCCTACAGATTAAAAAGAAAAAAAAAAAAAGACATGACAAAAAACACAAAACTATTTGATTAAATCACATACTTCTGAATGTGCCCTGCAATCAGTGGCAGCATTTCTCATCATCCTCCTTTGCTTTCACAAATGAACCTACATGATTCAAGCCAAAAGCACTCTGAGCATTTGATCCATTACTGCAGTAAACAAGAACTGTCAGCTGGAACAATTCTGACTGCCAAGTCCAGAATTCTGAGCACCAAGCAGAAGCTCCTCTCTACTACATGCTAATCCAGTTTATTTCTGAAGAGGCAAAGGTGATTATTTGGACTCTCCTTCCTTACTCTGACTGGTGTATCAGCCTCCCATGAACAGCCACACTCCAGTAGAAATTTACAGGTCAACACGTGATATTCAGCAATACCATATAGGAAACTACAGGACAAAAGATATTTACCTGCACAGACTCTGAGCCTACCTGCAACTGCTCCACTGGTAGGGGATCTGAAAAGAGTATTTTACAACTATTTTCTGTGCCAGTTATAGACTAAAAAGTAGCAAATGTATCAAAATAAGTGTGCAGAAGTTCAGCTATAGCTTTTTTTTTTTTTGTAACTTGCTTCCTGATTCAAAACACCTGTACAGAAGAACCTTATCTCATAACAATATGAACATTTTATGGCAGCTGCAAGAACCCAGTTTTAGGCTTTCTATTAAGAGATCAGGGAAATAAACTTTTAACTAATTACAGACTACTCCTACTTCCAGGTCACATTCATTCTTTTTCTCTCTTTTGTCTTTTCTCTGTCAACTACTAAAACTACTTGTGTCTTGAACTTAGGATCTTCCAGTTGTACAAAGCCAGAGATGTAAGGCAAGAATAACAGGCATAAGAAACTGTGCATGAGCAAAGAGACTCCTGAGAAATAAAAGTGCCATAGCTATGCATATTCTGGCAAACTGGCTTGTTAATATCCACTCACCGAAGCAGGCATATCTACATAATAGTTGCAGGAGACTCACAAAAGTATGCAAGGAACTGAGAAAAACAGCAGTCTTGATCACTACTCCATACAGCACCTTTGCACTCAATTATTAAGACAACTGTACTAAGTATAAACATGATTTTCTTACCTCATAAGGCAACTTATCAAAGTATCCATTACTTGGCCATTCTCTGAGGGCAACAATGCTGAACTGTTTATTAAGAGTGTCCATTCCACAGCCATACTTCTCTTCATCTTCATCTTCATCAATATCATTCATATCAATCATTGAAGCCTTAAGTGATAGCACAGGTCTCTCTTTCACACCATGTAGTACTACTGCATCTAATTCAGTGTAATAGTCCAGAAGAGAACTGTTCACTTCCAGCCGAATTAAGTTTGTGGGAAAGTTGATTTGTTTGATACTAGGTGTGAACTGCCGAGCCTGGGGACCATTCACTTTTGTAGGTGCCTCAGACCAGAGGACTTCCCACCTGTAAAAATAAGAGCATGCAAATACAGAGATTAAGATTAAAGTTACAAATCCAATTTCTGAACACAGACAGAGTGCTTTTGCCAGAATTACTTAAGAAGTGAGAAAAAAACGGTTGAAAGGCCAATGAAAACAGTTATGTTTGTCACTAGATTTGGTAAATTTCCAAAGGATGAATTTAACAGGGCACACTATAATCATAGCACATTTTCTCTGCATTGCTAACAAAGCAAACTGTATACTCATTGTCATGCACTTGTGTTAGATTACCTTATATACACACAAATTGTTCCAACACTTCACAGGTAAGGTTATTGTAACCAATTGATAAAAGATGTCTTGACAATAATTGCCTGTTAGTATAAATAAACAGGGAACAGTCTTGTCAAGCAACTCAAATACACACTCAGCCGACTTCACTTCCCACAGAAGGTTTTCACAAAATATACGAAGAGGGGGAAAAAAACAAAACCCACAGCTCTCACTCATTCACATCAAAGTAGTTCAAGCTGCAACATCAACAAATTCCTTTATAAAAAACACCCGTTCTTGATTTATCTATCTAAAGTAAGCAAAATATTACTTTTAGAAGTATTTATTTGTCAAATTATCTTATTAATATAACGGTTAAATATTACCAGAGAAATATAATCTTCACATCATTCTTTAAAACAGTCTGCTGAAAAAAAATCTAAAATGGTCTAACTGCTAAACTAAAATATTTTTATCCTCTTTGATTTGGTGACAGACGGTTGTCCAGATAGAGCTTCCATACATACTTGCACACAAACTTCGAATCTCTTCCATTAGACGACCTTCTCCTCCCCTCTTCCTCAAGTCTAGCTTCTAGTCAAGAAAGAAACCTCCAGCAGTCACTGCTTCTACTTCCTTTGATTCTGTGATTCTTTGATTTATGCTTACAGCCATCTGAGTGCAAAACCCAGACACTTCCTCATCCACTTTTTTCATATCAGCCCAATCCCAACTCCAAAAATGTCTCTCAGCCTGTTTGTCTTGTGCCTCAGGCATGCTGGGCCTGATAGAAAGCTAGGTACTAGGAAGTATCTCAGCACCTCTGCTCCTCATAACAGATGTCACTAATGTGAGCTTTAAAGTATTGTTCAGGACTGACAGGTGCTGTAAAGCACAGAGAAACATTACAAATGGTTTGTTCTCCAGAACCAAATGATTAAACTCTGTCCACCGTAATAGAAAGCAAAACATATGAAAGGACTTCCACTAAAGCATAATACAATATTAACAAGGCAGAGAAACTTGATATTTGGTCCTATTTCAAGAATATGAAAATCCATATTGGCTGAAACTTCCATTTCACAACGGATGTTTTTAGGAAAGCACAGATAAATTTTCCTATCCTGCATCATGCCACTGACCACAAATACCTTACAGCACAATAGGAGGCTTGCAGATGTCTTCTGCCAAAAGGAAACAAAAAGCAATGAACTAAAACCAAACATATAGGATTGGTGAACACATGGTACGTCAGCAAGTACAAACACACTACAGTGTACACTCTGCTGTAAGATCAACAGGTTTGTTTTCCAATATTTTATATTTTTATGAGAGACTTTCTACTAAGAGAATCATAGAATGCTTTAGGTTGGAAGGGATCTTTAAGATCATCTAGTTCTAACCCTCCTGCTACAGGCAGGGACACCTCCCTCTAGACCAAGTTGCTCAAAGCCCCATCCAGCCTGGCCTCGAATACCTCTTGAGAGAGGGAATCCACAACTTCACTGGGCAACCTATTCCAGTGTCTCATCACCCTCACAGTAAAAAATAATTTCTTAATATCTAAGCTAAATCTATCCTCTTCCAGTTTAAAACCTTGTCCTGTCTCTACATCCCTTCTAAAAAGTCCCTCCCCAGCTTTCCTGTAGATTCCCCCAGGTACTGGAAGGCCGCTACAAAACATTTCATTAATTTAGGAGAGGAACTTCAACTCTCAGAGAAAGTAATAGATTTAGTTTCACTGTCACACTTTCTTGCACAGGTCAATTCCCTATGCAAATACTTAATGTTGGCACCACACATGACCTTTCTTGAACATACTCAGATCACCACTTGCTATTTTGCTTAGACACTTTCATATACCCACTCAGATTATCTTGAGGGACACTCAAGGCTATTTTTTTTTCCTCACTAAATAACACGTACAGTATCATTTGCTTTTAACAGAACATGCTCTAGTTATTGACTTCTCCTTTGAAGCCCTGAAGAGAGGACTAACTAGCAGTAGCTCTAGAAGAAAATGCATCTGGAGGTCTAGATTCATCAAACTCCAAAGCAAGAATCTCCTTCAGTACCTCCAGCTACCAGTCTTTGTAATAAACTAGAGAACAGTAAATCAAAGACACAGCAAGACTTTTACAGTCCTGTAAGACTCCACATTACAAACCAAGTGCTGATGAACAAGATCAGTAACTACTTTCCAGTGGCCTCATCATACTGCTCTCTCTTTTTCATCAACAGCCCACTCACTAATCCATCTTCAATGGAGTTAGCTATTGGTTTAACTACAAACCTCTAGTCTACAAGGTTGCATTTGTTGTTGTTCTCTCCCTTGGTGACACCACACACAAAACCAGGCCAGTGCAATTGCTCTGAGCAGGGGTTGGTAGATGTGCTCTTCCCTGCTGTATTCATTCTCTTAATACACCCACTGATGCAATTGGAAGCAGTCTCTTCATCTAGGATCGGTGCTTTGACTCTCACTGTGCTATAATCTGAACGGGAACAAAGACTGTATACTTGGAAATGGATGAAAGAAGCCTAAGTTTCCAAGAAGCCACAGAAAGAACTGCATTTCTTATGTTCTGGAATATTTTTCATTACAGTTATCTAAAATGCCTCTCTTCTAAAGGGTTTTGAGCCAGTTCTGGTTTGAGGATGGCTACCCGATTAGCTTCACTGCTGAGTTTGCAACAAACAGAGGCAACCTTAAAATCCTCCAGAATCTATTTAAACCAAGAAGAAGAAATTGCCTCTGAACAAATATCTGGAAAATTCAAAGAAAATTTCCTGTTTCCCCCCCTCTTTAACTCTCAGATCTCTCTCAAAAATCAAGTTAAATCAAATGACTGAAGGTAGGACATTGTCCTCAAGTCTAGCAGACGTACAGAAAAGGCTCGTGAAAATACTCCAAAGCACTAATGATGCTTCAATAAGAAGCTTCTACCAGTAATGCGCCAGGAAGCCACAGCCTTTACAGTGACAAAGAGACAGTCACATCTGTATTGTGTTTAAGGGACTAGACAAAATGGGGACCTCAGTGAAGTTTTTCCATTCAGCTTTAATGGAGTTTGTGATAACGTGATAAGCAGAGTTCACAGCACCTAAGCAGTTTAATTATCATAAAGGAATACACAGATTTTCATTTCTACATCAAGTTCAGTTCTGAAATAACAGAGATGGCAGAACAGCAAACAGGACTAAAAGAATGCTCAAAGGGTATATAAAATAGCAAAAGTTACTTGAAATAATTGCCTTCTCCAAATGAACTTTTTGAGTGTATCTCAAAAATGACTGCCCCAAAAACTCAAAACTCATTCCTCTGCAACAGTCAACTTGACAAGATTAAAATTTGTTTCCCTGAGGATGTCAAGAAGTAAGAATGCAAATGGTTAGAACTTAGCTAGACAGATATGATACAGCCCTGAAGACCCCTTACCACACTGTAAGGTGTTGATAGTAACAGCAGTGTTTGGGGTGCCTTCAAATGAGATTCACAGGAAACAAAAGGTAGAATCACCATTGGAATGCCACTATCTCCAAACAAGAGATCCATGACATTTTAAATTCAGTACACTATCTTTCTAGTTCCATCCCATTTACCAGAATGGAAGGTTTTTATTTTCTTATTTTTTAAATCAAACATGTCTGCTAGCAGAAAAAAAATCAATGACATTCACACCTGGTTTAGACTTCCAGAGAGTCTACTGCCTATATAAAATGAGTTTCCTTAAGTAAGGACACTGAGTCTTCTACACTATCCAACCTCCTTAGCCTACTGTTCTCGCTGCAGCAGCTTATTGGCTTCAAGACCTTAAGAAAGAGAATGAGACTTGACTGCAGCAAACACAGTTAAGCCTGAAAATACTGAGCCAGGCTGTTCATCTACAAAAACAAAATCAAATTTTGAACTTCAACTTCATAAGAACATCAAGCAAAATTCTAAACATGAAAAAAATTAAACAGTAATAAATGTGCAGAGGGCCACAAAGATGATAAAGGGCCTGGAGCATCTCCCCTATGAGGAAAGGCTGAGCGACCAGGGTATGTTCAGCCTTGAGAAAAGAAGACTGAGAGGAGATCTTATTAATCTTTATATCTTAAGTGTGGAAGTCAAGGAGACATGGCCAACCTCTTTTCAGCAGTCAGTGGGGACAGGACAAGGGGAAATGGCCATAAAACGGCGCATAGGAACCACACCAATATACAAAAGAACTTCTTCACGGTAAGGGTGACAGAGCACTGGAACAGGCTGCCCAGGGAGGTTGTGAATTCACCTTCTCTGGAAGAATTCAAGACCCTCCTGGACGCCTACCTGTGCAGCCTGCTGTAGGGGGCCTGCTTTGCTGGGGGATTGGACTTGATCTCTGAAGGCTCCTTTGAACCCCTATGATTCTGTGATTCTGATTCTGTGAAATGGTATGACCACAAGAAGCAGAATGTTGCCACTGGTAGTCCTGGAACTGCTCCCAGCCAGTAAAATGCTTAGCATCTCACCTCTGAAAAACAACCTTATTAGTATTATACTTCATCTGTGGAAAACAAGCCAGGGGAAGAGGAAGTTAAAATTTTAAAGACACCAAAGCAAACAAACAAACAAAAAAACACGTAAAACATCCCAATCTACAAAAGAAGCAGTCATTGCATAACAGTGAGGACACACAGTATGAAACATCCCCAAGCACTGCCACATATCCCAGACTAGTTAGAAAACTGCTTTAGAGCTTTTATAAAAGTACATGAATATGTGGTGTCACTATAAGGTACACGAGATAAGAGAAACTGTCAAATTAAGTTAAAAAAAGACCATGATTGAAGAAGAACAAGGACCATTTTTTCTTTCATATTCTAAATTTAAAAATCAAAGTTATTTTTGTAAAGGGAAAAAGTTGAAAACTTCAGGAAAAAAAAAATTCTGACTTGAAAGCTCCCATTTAAACACACACAAACTCCTCCTGTCTGACAGCAACTAACAAAGCACTGGGAGCATCAGAATGTTTCAAAAGGATTGATACCGAAGAAGCCATTAGGGAATTGTCAGGAGTAAACATTCTGGATAGATGAGGAGGAAAACCAAACACTGTCCTCATTACAGAATCTACCTATATCTTATTCGTCAAATACAGTATGAGAAATAAAACAAAAGGTCTCCCTTTCCCGGCTAGGCTCAGCTGACGCCACATCAGCCGCAATTGCCCCATTACTGCTGTGTAGAGCTGTAATTCTTTTGCTGGCTGAAGAAGGACTCCTCTCCATCAGCAAGTCCAGAACAAACATTTTTGTGCATTATGATACAAAACCTACAGGCTCACGCCTGTATAATCAAAATATAACAAAATAAGCATAATATAGCAAAACCAGGGGGAGATTTCTTCATCACAAAAAAGATGATATGACAGTACTGTAATTGCTGAAAGTTGTGGATAAAGTATAATGAAAAAAAAATCAAACTAATTGTTGTAATCACTAGAATTAGTTAGGCACAATTACATTCTGAAACTTAAATTAATGCTTTCTCCCACTACAGGAAGAGCTGATCCCACCAGTAAAAAGACTGAAAAAAAACTGATCTGAGACAGTGCCATGCGAAGTTGTAACTGACAAAAATATACAATTCACCACCGCTAGAAGCTCATCACTGAAAACCCTTTTCTGAACACCTACACACATCATTCATAGAATTATAGAATTGCTCAGGTTGGAAAACACCAATATCATCAAGTCCAACCACAACCTAATCATACTACCCTAACTCTAACAACCCTCCGCTAAATCATGTGCCTGAATACCACATCCAAGTGGTTTTTAAACACATCCAGGGATGGTGACTCAGCCACCTCCCTGGGGAGCCTATTCCAGTGCTTAACAACCCTTTCTGTAAAGAAGTTTTTCCTGATATCCAACCTAAACCTTCTCTGGCGCAACTTGAGGCCATTTCCTCTCATCTTGTCACCTGCCACCAGTGAGAAGAGACCAACCCCGCTCTCACTGTAATCCCCTATCAGGTATTTGAAAAGAATAGTAAGGTCTCCCTCAGCCTCCTCTTCCTCAGAAGATTCACTGACACGAGATAAGTATCAAGTGAAGAACAGGGCAACCTGTGGGCCAGCTATGGGCTACAGATATTTTTCTACAAAAACATGTGAAATCATCTTACACAAGGACTGTGGTACACCAAGTCCTTACAGAGCATTCCTGCAGTTTAGAAGCTTTTGCACACAGCAAATTCTTGGATGAATATTTTAAATATTGAATTCAAGGAGGAAAAAAAAGATTATTCAGCTGGCCTAGAACAATCCACTAAATGCAACATTTAAACATCTCAACAGACCTTTTCCCTCTTACAACAGATTAGGTTCCACCATTAATTTGGTCTCCTTTATCTCAGAGCTGACCACACCCCAAGAGTTATAAAACAAATCCTATTTTTCTCTTATATTTTCTTTTAGCTATCCGCACCATTTTTTTTTTTTTAGTGCACTATACTAATAACTTCTTCTTCTAACATTTCTTGAACACTTCTGGATCTTTACATTAAATTGAAAAAAAATGAATTTTAGGAAGAACGAACTAGTTAGAGACTTTTATAAGACAGCATAAGTTATTTCTCAGAAGTATATCCTCGCATTGCACTGAAGCACTATCTTACTTTGGCTCTAATGCAATATTACCAACAGTTACAGAAATAATCTCTACATAAAATCTATCCTATATCATTAAAGAAACGAGTAAAATTAAAGTTCACAGAAAATTGGCCAGAAGTCATTTCATACTAGGTTCTAAATTTGAAAAGCTGTGTTTACATCAGACAGTACTATAAATAAGTTCTATACTAGTGCCAAACACTCCTACTTCTTAAGTTAGGCCTACCATTAATAGTTTGACCTATCACTGTTCCTTGAATTCAGAAGTTTAATTTAGACCCACACAGTATCTACTCATTACATTAGAGAGCTGTACAACTCACTAACCAACAGTAATTGACAGAACCACACAAAACAGATTACCTGGGAATTCTGAATGCATAACATAACAGCTATTTTCTAGGACATATGAATAAACATCAACAGACTACTATTAGGAAGCATGGAATACTAAAACCTTAAGGTATGCTTTCTAGCTGTATCTTTAAAAAGCAGGTTAGAGAAAAAACATCAAACATCTAAGCATTAGCACTACTTATACTGCCAAAGTATGCGCTTTAGGTGAATATACGATTTGCTGCTATTCTGTTTCCCATAGCACATGTTTTGTTAAGTCTTTCGTCCAATAGCTCTCCCTTCCTTTGGAAGCCTTGTATAATTTTATCCCTTTTTGATAACAGTTTGCATGTATCTACAGGTTTTCCCCACTGCACTTTAACATGTTCTCTCTTTGTTCTATTTCCAGACCTCCTCACTATGAGCTTCACACCTCATTAACTGCACTTTTCCTTTATCATCGTAATTACCATTCTCCCAGTCTTACTCTTCCTCCTCCCCAGTTCCCAAACTGGAACTTCATGATCTTTAAGGTCTTTGCCAACCTGAGTGATTCTATGATTCTATGATTCACCACAAGTTCCAGCTATGAGGAAAAACAAATGGATTGCTTTTGGTCTGTGAAACAAATCTAAAATCAAGTGCGACTTGCACCTGCTGATCAGATCAAAAATAAACATCAGACAGATGACATCACCTTCTGTCTGACCGTTCTATACTTCTGATTTTAGCCTCATTTCCACATGAAATGTGTTACAGCACCTAATTCTACTGTACATACAACCTACAGCATGCAGAGAGAAAAGTTTATGGTTACTTGCAGCAGGGTGATACTGCAGCCACCAATCCAGAGTCCCTTTTGGGCAATTTTCCCTTATTACTGGAGAGTAATTGAGAAGTGCCATTTCACAAGGGACTTTTGAGCATACGTAGTAATAGTTGCTCAGAAAATTCCAACACAAACTGTCTTTATCCGAATTAAATCTGATATTAGGATCTGTGTTAACTGATACAAGGAAATAAATCCACATCTCCGAAGTCACTACAAAGACAGGTCACCATAGCTTTAAACACACAGAAATAAAACGTCAGTGGGTCAGATATTTAACATCTTATAGGATAAAGAAGTGTTCTAAAGCACAAAAAGAAAAATTACCTTACTTCAGCTGGTGGGTTTTGTGAATAAGGATTTGCAGAGCATGCCAAAATCCTAACTACAGCTCCAGGATGATATGTTTCCAGAATGTGCACTGCAGTGGGATACACTGGCTCCTCAAAAGCAAGTTCCACATAGTCCTGGCTACAGAAGGTGGTTGGAGTCCTCTTGAACGGCAGCCGAGCGCTAGGGCAGTGGTCCCACCAGGTCCCATAAGTTCGAAACACAGCAGTCTGAGTAAAGTCACCAGAGCTAGGGTACACGTTTGGAATACCTGCCAGATTCCACATGGTATAAGACATGCTGTTTTCACTACCATAATGAGAGCTGAAATCCAACACTTCTTTGGCATACTGAACTATCTCAACATTGATAGGTAAGGCTCGGGTGTTTGATTCAATAGCCCTCCGGCTGTTCATCTCCCCTCTTGTAGCTGTCCTAGCTCGGCGCCGAAGGCACATATAGTAAAACATGCTCAGAACTGTTAACATGGGAAACACTGGTGGCATCTAGATATGACTCATGAAGATGCAAAAGGTCAGGAGTCCTTTATAAGGTGCAATAACAGCTTGTGGTGTTTTGAAATAGAGCTGACAAAACAGAATGAAGAAACACAGTAAGCAAATAAGATATGTCCTAGAAAACAAACTCTAGTCTTTCAAATATCCTCTTAAACAACATTTTGTTATTAAAATATTAACAAACTGTCACATTTTATGACAATTATTTATTTGCAGGTTACTAAGTGTGGCTTACCACTTATTGCATTTAAAAAAGACTATGAAGAAACATTAGCCAAAACTAATTCTCAAGTAACAAAAACATTAATACTGAAATTAAGTATTCTTTTCAAGGATCTACCAAGAGCAATAAAAGAAAAAATCCTTCACTGACTCATGAAGTCAAGTACAAAATTAAATCTTCTACAGTAAGCAACTGCAGGAGTAGTTTCCAAATTTACAAACAAAACTACCCGTAGTGTACTTCTAAAATAATTTAAAGAAAAACCAACTTTTGAAATAAGTAGCTGGATACCTAGACAAGCTGCAGCAACACACAGTGCAACAAAACCACCTAAGTTACTTCACTGCTTGCAATTCCCACCAAAACTGTTCCCAGGACCCAGGTTACTTCATTTAAAGAGAGCTCAAATATATCTAGACTACAATAAAGTCCGCAGAATAAACACACTCCTCAAAGACAGCTCGCATAGGAAGTTGGACAGCTACCCCAGCAAACCTATTACTCTAGTTTGTGATTTTTATTCAGAGTAAAACAAAATTGCTATGGACAGTTAATCTAAACTAAAAACTTAACCCAATCCTTCTCAGATCAGAGAACTAGACCGAACAGTTTCACAAAAATACTGCCATTACCCTTTGAAGTTGTCCATGACAGCATTAACCAACCATTCAAGGGTCGCCAGTCTCCTGAAGGATGTTCACAATTTATTAACAGCATCATCTTCTTTTAAGCCACGCAACAAAGTAAGTCTTCAGAAGAGTCAAGGCATCAGAAGCAGAAGTCCCCATTGAAAGCATTTCAATTCTGATAAGGGAAATATTTTAATTTATGTAACAATTCAATTGTACTCAAGATGCAGTATATTTGTGTAGACAGCCATCCTGGAAAAAAAAAAAAAAAAAATCAGCACAATTAAGGATACCAGTGTGTTTTACACAGCCTAAACTGAGCCACAAGTAAAACAAACAAGCATGTTTAACTACTAGAAAAAGCCAAAATCAAGATGAGCCTCTGTAGTAAAGTTTTACAACAGTGAAGCAATATTCATAGCTGAATGTTTTTTTTTCAGGACACAGAAGGGCTGTATCATACTCCCTACTAATAAAGATCCTCTTACACATGCTTGTCCCATATTTAGCAGCCACTCCATACCTGCATGACGTAAACTGTTAGATTTACCACCACACAACAGAACTTGGACTCTATTCTCTGATTTCTGCTAGTGGTACACCACACTCTAGGGCAATAATACAGCACTGCATAATCACACCCTCCACTACCATAGACTGTTTTTCTGCTGGCTTCCAGATTAGCTTATTTGTCTGCTTTACTAGGAAAAACAAGGAGCAGTGCCCGCAACCTGCTAGGGGCTGGCACAGAGATGACTAAGCCTATCTCAGAATAAATGTCTTCAACAGCCTGTGCTGGGGTTGCCAGTTAGTGTATCTCAGGGTATGTCGTAACCGCTGAACCAACAGCAATGACTCTTCAACTGCAGAAAATGTATCAAACAGTAATTAACATGATGCCTCTTCACTGCCTGGGAGACAAAAAGCATTTTTACCATTTGGAATGGGTACATGTGGGGCCATATTTTGCCATACGGAACGGGTAGATAAGGGGCCAGACTTAAGAGTTCTTTTCAAAGCAGAAGTTTAAACTACAGTACATGAATAAGCAAAATAGATAGGAAAGAGTAGCTTTTGTATGCAATTCAGCGTGCATGTTACTTGGGTAACTTCTCATACTCACAAAATGCACATATGAACAGCTCTCTTTCGTTAGAACACTGTCAACAAGGCACACGCAGGAATGGATAAGGCTGGCTGCACTGTTTGGTCCTCTTACTCATGACAGTGAGAAAGTTTACTAACGAAGTGTTCAGTTCTCACTTCTTTGCCTCTTCTATTATTAGTTTGTTGTTTAGCTCCTGTCCCTCATTCAGCTTCACATGTTGACATAGCTGTCAACAACATGAATTGCTCCTGACATTCAGAGCAGAAGGAAATGCATAAGATGGCATTCTGGATCCACTTTAAGCTCTGCTGGAATGCCAAAGCCAAATAATGTCACATTTTCCCCAAACATCCTGCTGAACCATCTTTTAGAAAAGACACTGGGGAATGAAAAGTGCTAACCCTCCTGATCTCTTCTAAAATTAAAAAAATAATAACGAGATTATAATTTCGGCATGGGGCTGCCATAAGACACAAGCGAAGTTCAAAAATATATTCCTCTTCTGCAGTTTTCACCCCTCTTAAATAAAGTCTCTTTACAGTTATGCCAACAGACATTAAACGTCAACAAACTCACTGGTGCCAAGCCCTAGCATCATGTGTCAATAGGCACAGACACGAGCTTCTAACAAAGTTTCACTGACGAGCACAGTTTGAAGCCTGCTCCACATAACTTAGGACTTTACAGAGCTCAGTTCAGAGTCAACCGGTTGGGGTATGTCAAGAGCAGCTGCAAATCACTGATCTCACACAGGCACCCTGCATGACTTCACATCTGCAATGCGAACTCTGAGGTTCCTCCAGTCACAGCCCAGCACACTACCGACCTGCTCGTGATGAGTAGCACAAACTCAGGCACGTTTCCTAGTAGCTCACAACAAGGAGGGTAACCAGCTGGTTGAGGGCCATTTCCCCTGTCAACTTCAATGATTTTCATAAAATCAATAAAAACCTGATAGCCTTGAGATTGACACTGTTTCTTCTATTTTGGCTGATATGGGCCAAGAGACTCAAGTTGAGAACCATGAAGAAAAAGAGCACAGAACATGGCTTTCATATAAACACTCTAGTCTGAGCAATGCAAGTGAAGGGATATTAAAGAGTTAAAAGTAATATAGGATATAATAGCTTACATAAAGTTAGAGGAAAGAGAAAAATATCACAAAAGAAGGATAAATAAGGACTAGGACTACAGTAAAAGTATAAACTCTTCTTCTTCTGACATTTTAAAAGCATTAAGAATTATGTGGAGTTAAAAGACCAATGAAAAATTGCTGAGAAAGTTGAAGGATAATAAGCTAGTGAAGAATTACATTAAGCATAGACCAGTAGGGCCAGGAGATGTAGAGAGATGTTCAGAAACTACCACTTGGTTAGACTTCTGATTAAAGGGATCTAACCCAGCAAGTATAAAAAAGCAGGCCCAGGGCTAGGTGAAGAATCAGGATAAACATCTCTGGAGCTTACGTGGAGAATTTTTTTTCCTTCCTAAACTGCTCGGTAATTTTTAAGAAATCCACTTGGACACATGCAGCTCTATCTTCCAATCTCTGACAGTACCTATGTCCTGTTGTACATTCTCA
>JAOWBP010001760.1:58258023-58272754 GCA_028571105.1 Tragopan temminckii | reverse complement strand
GTCCTTTTCCTCAACAGACGCCCGCACCGAGACCCGCCGGCACCCCGGCGGCACGGAACGCCCCAGCCCGGACCTCCTCGGGAAGGAACGCCCCGCTCCGTGTCTGGGCTCCGGCTGGGGACGTGCTCCGTAGCGGGACTGACAGCGCTGCGCCCCGGCTGCTGCAGCGGGATCAGCGGTGGCGGCACCACCCGGGGCGGCTCGGGGCCGTGTCAGCCCCACGTCGGCTGAGGCACGGGGCAATCCCGGAGCCGGCAGGGAGCCACGAGGGAGGCCCAGCTCCGACAGGGCAGAGCTGGCTTTGCGGCGGGGACGCTGTATAGTAGCCACGGGGAGTTGGAGAGCACTGAGCTCTCACACACCGGTGTTGCCGAACACCCTCGGTGTGTGAACCACACGGCAAACCAGTTCCACTGCAGAACACAGGTGCCCGTCTCAAGCAGTCCGCCATAAAAACACGCTGCTCAGCCCTTCGGGTGGGGCCCCGTCCGATCCCTCCTGCCCCTCAGCTCCCACCCAGCCCCTGGGCCTGCTCAGGGGACAGTGGCTCTTAGGCAGCCCCGAGGCCAAACGATGGGTGCCCGAAAACACAGCATATTCTCTCACGGAGGTCATCTGCAGGAGGCTTCTGGGGAGCACCTTTAGGTTCAGCTCCCGCCCACTGGAAGACACAGAAAGCGCTCCAGGACCGCATGTGACAATCCGCAGCGAGGTGGGCTGCGAGCTGCCCGCTTCCTGTCAGCAGGCGACAGGCGGCACCCAGCTTGCTCCCCTCCCTCCCGCCTCCTTCCTGCAGCGCCGCCATCTTGGGCCTCCGTGCCTCTCGGAGCGCTGATGGATCAATGCCTTCACTTGAAAGCTGCCGTCGTGCTCGGAAGAGGCTGAATTATTTAAAAGTATTAAAAAAAAAAAAAAAAAATCAAAGCTGCACTGTAGATCTCTAGGTTGGATCAGCACTCGCTATATTTTGCTCTTTCAAATCCCTTCTTTTAGCTAATTCAAAGGTTCAGTCTCGCATCCCGTTTGAGCTCTCACGGATCGATCAGCACGCGGCGCAGCGAACATTTTCTGATCGCAGCCACGTGCAGAGTGGCTGGGGAGCCCGGCGATGCGCCCCAGCCTCGTCAGTGAGTGCAACCACCACGAGCCCAGGGGCTCCTGCTGCCACCCAGGCCCTGCTGACCTCATACTCAGCCCTGGGCTGCAGCCACAGACCTCAGAGAGGAGTTCTGCAGGAAAGAAGTTACTCTGAGTCACCCTACCCGGTCCTTCAGTGCAGTGTATGGGGAAAATGCAAACACTGGAAGCAGTGTTTCACCACCTCCAGCGAACCAAACCCTCTGCATGGGTCAGACCATTGCATGCACAAACGCCCCACAATGACTGAACAGAAGTCACTGCCAAAATGCAATGAAAATACAATCATTGAATGGTTTGAGTTGGACTAGATGACCTATAAAGATCCCTTCCAACTCCCCTGCAATGAACAGGGGCACCTGCAGCTAGATCAGGTTGCTCAGATCCCCGTCTATCCTGACCTTGAACATCTCCAAGGACTGGGCTTCTACCACCTCTCTGGGCAACCTGTTCCAGTGCTGCACCATGCTTATTATAAAAAAACAATTCCCTTACCTCCAGTCTGAATTTCACCTCTTTTAGTTTGAAATAATTTCTCCCTGTTTTACCACAACAAACCCTGCTAAAGACTCTGTCTCCTTATTTCTAAAACGTCTAAACAGATACTGTACAGAAAGTTCATCCCCAAACACCGATTCCAGGTATTTCCGAAAGGCCCATCTCAGCAGTTCAGCACCGGCACTTTACTGCAGTCACTGCCCAGCAACAGCTGCTGCCAGCACAGGGTCCCGCAAAAAGGTGTTAAAAAGTGATAGCAGACATCTGACCAAACTATTTCCAGCAGCATCTTGCTGCGAGAGTGAGAACTGCTTAAATCAGTCATGTTCTTAGATGTAAACACAACTTTATTCTAGTTTTCATTAGCACTGAGCTGCTTTCGAGCACTTTTTAAAAGAAAAATAAGAGCCCTAATAAAATATAACCATGAGTATGAGAGAAAAGAATATGACCTTGTCACAGAAATGCTGTTGCGCTTCTTTAGAAGTCTGACAGTTCAGGACTGCACGGTCATCGCATCAGAGCATTTCTATTCCAGGCTCTCCAGTACTTCAGTAGGAAGTGTTACATAAAAACAATAAACATCTGCATTGTATACGACAACATTTGATATTAGCAGTGAATAAACATTTGTAGCATGCACGGTATCAGATCTACATTGTTTTGCTTACATTCAATTAAGGTTGCCAATTGCATCTTAAAGCAGCAGAGCGACATTGACATTTTTTGAACATTTTCACAGAACATTAAATGTACCTCAGTCCCTCTGGACTGATAACATGTAAATCTATATAAGTATTGCGAACATGTAATTGCTTTCGCTTCCTCAAATAATAAAGCACTCCTGCCAAACAATGAAGTGATAAAGTGCACTGCAACCTCCCAGGCATTAAAATCTGGAATTCCTGAAATATTTTAAAATCTGGGTTTGTCTGTGTTGATTTTGTGTCATTTTTTTTTTTTCTTTTTCTTTTCCTTACAGTTTGCCTTACACATAGAAATAAAGTCACCTGACAATCTCCACTCAGACGCGTGAACTTTCAGAACTGCAGAAGCAGCGCTGAGAAATCTGTCAAACACAGGACAGACAGACAGACAGACACGAAGCCTGAAACTAGCACTCTGCATGTACCAAAAGCCAGCTGCACTTTGTCAGGACTCACAGAACAAGGGTCCAGGCTCATACTTAACAGTTCTCAACACCCAGAAGCTCCGGCAGCTGCGCTGTGCTGCTAGAAGATGGTTGCAGCATGTGTGAAGCGATGCTGGCCTGAGGCAAAGCTGTGAGACAAAAGCATAAACTGAGGCTGCAGGTGCTGGAGATTAAAAGAAGTCTTAAGGAAAGTTTCCTTAGAGACGCAAAGAAATACACAAAGTATTCATTTTAGCAGCTTTTACAGGAGCGTTGCCTCGAACAATTAACAGTACAGCGGGCGAATCTAAGGAATGCTCTTAGTGAACCTTGTCTAAAAGGAAATGATCACTGATTGCACCTACATCCACTTGGGAAACAGTTCTGAATCAGAAAACAGATTTTCTAGACCAGTGATGAAGCGGGAGGACAAAGTCTACCCAAGCAGCTCCTTCCAGGGGGGGTCTGGACAAATGGAGTCCAACCAATTACCCATCACTTTCTATTTCCTACTTTCAAATGCACAGAACTCTGTAAAATCTTTGCTAAGCCACCCTGTGACTTAAGTTCTGCAGCACCTAAATACAAATACATCACTACCCCTACCACTAACAGGGTTAGAAATACTTTGTGGTCGCATCATTTGTGTTCAAGTAGGAAATCAGTCTGGAAAGAAATTCAGCGATTACTCTCTAGGAGGCCTCTCTCAGTACATTGTCATCTCCATGTTCTGTTTTACATCCCGTCTGCCCAGATCCATCTGCTGTCTCTCGCTCTGTACCTAGATCACAAACTGCCTCAGGCAGTGAAACATTAACTTTGTGCAGTGCGCCAAGTCCTATATGCTTTAATAGAGCTACAGTAATCTAAATATTAAGCAGTAATACACTTTAGAAAGAAAAGCTCACAGATTTGCCTCTTAAAACATTCAGGATTAACATTTCAAAATGAACAGTGAAAAATATGCTCAAACTCTTCTTACATCGTATCTTATGATTTATTTCAGGTTTTTTTTTTTTTAAATGAGTGCACAAAAGACCAATGAGTGTAGATAAATATCTATAGTTTTCTGTTTTATTTATTAAGTTTTTATGTACACTTGGTATTCAGCAACACAGTCAAAGGGATACAAATTAAGTTTTCAGAGCAAGATAAACATTGTACACTGAATATATTTTAACACGGTTGTCATCTCCGAATTAGCAGACACTGACAACTCGGTAAGGACATTAATTCCAACTTCTTTATACTGGCAGTAACAGAAGAAAACTACAACACTCTTAATAGTGTTGATAATAAGCTCTGGGGCATCCACAGCTTCTCTGGGCAGCCTGTGCCAGTGCCTCACTGCCATGTTAGTAAAGAATTTCTTCCTAATGTCTAACCTAATTCTCTCTCCTTTTAGTTTAAAATCATTCCCCCTTGTCCTATCACTGTCTGCCTGTGTAAAAAGTCAGCTCCCTCCTGCTTATAAGCTCACTTCGACTACTGGAAGGATGCAGTGAGCTCTTCCTGGAGCCTTCTCTTCTCCAAGCTAAAAATTCCAGCTCCCTCGGCCTTTCTTCAGATGAAAGGTGCTCCAGCCCTCTGATCATCCTCGTGCCCTTCTCTGGACCCACTCCAACAGCTCCACATTTTTCTTGTACTGGGGGTCCTGAGCCTGGATGCAGCACTCTAGATGGGGCCTTACAAGGGCAGAGTAGAGGTCTAGCTTCCCTGTTCTGTGCACACACATGTAAAACCCTTTTGTCATGTGACATTTCACACCACAGTCAAATGCCAACTGGTATCTGCCACAGGTATCCAACCAAGGAGGCAGTCCAGACCTGAGCTGTGCCTGCACATGCACAGATCTCTGGGTTGATGTGGAGAAGATGCAGCAGTCAAATCTGAGCAATACACTGATAACACACCTTCCGTTTACTACTGGTCAAGCAGAATACTCGGGGAAAAAAATGATCATTTTGAAATGTAGTCAATGTAGTCAAGTAAAAACAAACCTCAGAGGGAAATATTCAATACAAATATACAGAACACTGAGGTAAGCACTGCTGGAGTACTAAGAGGAGCTCAAAGTGAAAGATGGGTGAGTGCTGAATGCATATGACTTATGAAATGACAGCACAGAGAGTAAATGTGGTATCTAAGATCACACATACAGACACAGCTCTCAGAATATTCTAGGACTGCAACTGCAAAACACATGGATATTAGCTTTGTGGGCCCATGCAGCTCAACATCAGGAAACAGCCATGAAAAGCACATCTATGAACTGCTGCCACTATTTTCTGCTTCTGGTTTTGCTAAACAGTCTTCAGCATGCCCTAAATATATACTTCCAGCTTTTCTAGACTGAACTTCCCAGTGTCTGCTTCTCAACAGACCTTAACTAGGAAAGTTATTGAAGCCAAGTAGGACTCATCTATGTCCTCGTATGTTCACAGCAGTATGAGGGCTTGAACCACCGCTATGAGGTGAAAATAAACAGCCTTGGTTTGGATATCTTTTGGACGAATTAGTGACAGGGCGTATCTAAAAGTTACAGAGTTCTAAAACAAAATCAGAAGTAGCTGTCCTTGTGTACGCTAACTCAAATCAAGACATTTGCCCAACGCTCCCGCCTGCTTCTTGTTATTTTCTCACTGTGGTTTATTGCCTGCTTCCTTCTGCTGGTTTTAGCATTCAATTTGAGAGGCTAAAAAGTTTTAAACATTCAAATAGCAGAAAATAAAAGGCTTTCCTGTTTTAGCCAAGACGTTCTGTAGGAAGCCTTCAGCTGCAATTAAACCAACAGAGCACAGAAAGCTGTGTATTTTGGTGGAAGCACATACAGTGTGAGCAGAAAAACGTCCCAGGCTATTGATGCACCTCACTTTGAGATCTGGTCAGCTTTAACACACCCCACATCTTTCGCAAGCCCAATGAGAAGATGAATCCAAAAACCACAATATGTTGAAGAGCTGTAATGGTTTTATGCTCACTAGGAAGAACTAGAATGAGATCATCAAATCAATTCTACTAAGATGGCTCAAGGGACAGCTTCTAATTAGGACTTGTCTATAAGCGAAAGTTAAATCAGAAAATGCAAGTGTGTTCCCTTGTGAACACACTAACTCCTGATGATTTTATGTCATTTTTGGTAGCTATTCCAAAATAGCTGCAAGCATGGCCCAGCCATTGGTTTCCAAATCACAAATAGCCTTTACTTGCAGAGTGCTGTATATAGTGCAGAAGTCTATGGCATTGCCATGAGCAAAGTAAATCTAAACAGAGCAATGTTCAGTCGAGAACCCATCTCTCAACGGTAAGCGGAAGACCATACTGACAGTAAAACTGTCACTAGCCAAGAGCTGTTCACAATAGTATAATGGTAAATAAACACACAGAGGATGGTGAATTTGCCACATTAGATTCATTACCTCCCTAGAACTTCCTCCTTTCCATTTGCTTATATTCTCAACTTACTTGATATGACACTGTTCCACACAACATCCTGGTTGCCAAATTTGAGAAAAATGGATTTGAGGGATGGATCACTTGCTGGATAAGGAATTGGCTGGATGGTTGCACTCAGAGAGTTGTAGTCAGTAGCTCAACATCCAAGTGGAGACCGGTGACAAGCGGTGTTCCTTAGGAATCAGTGCTGGGACCAGTGTTATTAAACTGCCTTTGTAGGCAACGTGGACGACAGTAGGATCAATGGGATCACCTGCACCCTCAGTAAGACAACATCAAGCCGAGTGGTGCAGTTGACATGCTAGAGGGAAAGGATGCTGTCTCCAGAGGGACCTGGACAGGCTTGAGAGGTGGACCCACGCCAACCTCAGGAAATTCAACAAGGCTAAGTGTAAGGTCCTGCATGTGGGTCAGGGCAGTCCCAAGCATAGATAAAGGCTGGGCAGAGAATGGCTTGAGAGGAGCCCTGAGGAGAAGGATTTGGGAGTGTCAGTTGACGAAAGACTCAACATGAGCCAGCAATGTGCTCTTCCAGCTCAGAAAGCCAACTGTATCCTGGGTTGCATCAAGAGAACTGTAACCAGCAGGTGGAGGGAGGTGTTCTGCCCCTCCACTCTGCTCTCATGAGGCTCCACCTGGAGTACTGCACCCAGTTCTGGTGCTGCCAACACAAGAAGGACATAGAGCTGTTGGAGTAGGTCCAGAGGAGGGCCATGAAGATGACCAGAGGGCTAGAGCACCTCCCCTAAGGAGACAGGCTGAGACAGCTGGGGCTCTTCAGCCTGGAGAAGGCTCCGGGGGGACCTTATAACAGCTTTCCAGTACCTGAAGGGAGCCTATAGAAAAGCTGGGGAGGGACTTTTCATATGGGCATGTAGTGACAGGGAAGGAGAAGTGGCTTTAAAATGAAAGAGGGTATATTTAGACTAGATATTAGGAGG
Organism: Tragopan temminckii; assembly: GCA_028571105.1. Taxonomy (NCBI): domain Eukaryota; kingdom Metazoa; phylum Chordata; class Aves; order Galliformes; family Phasianidae; genus Tragopan; species Tragopan temminckii. The sequence continues at coordinate 58,265,590 of JAOWBP010001760.1, read as the reverse complement.
AAGTTCTTTACTGTGAGGGTGGTGAGACACTGAGACGCAGAGAGGTTGTGGATGCCCCCTCCCTGGGGGTATTCAAGGCCAGGCTGGATGCGGCTTTGAGCAACCTGGTCTAGAGGGAGGTGTCACTGCCTTAGCAGGGGGTTGGAACTACATGATCTTAAAGGTTCCTTCCAGCCCAAACCATTGTATGATTTGGTATTTCTTCCTTATTCCAAGAAAAGAGATTTCAAACAGTTGTGTTTTGGTGTTTGTTGGGTTTGCTGGTTTGTTTAATAGATTTGTTTGTTTCTAGAGAAGGGGAACAAAATACAGAAGAGAAAAACTTCATTCCTCACAAAGAATCCTCTACAACTTAGGGTGTCTGTCATAACAGATATTCTTAAATAGAAACAACCTAGAGCTCCACAATTCAAACTAAAATAACAGTACTTTATCCATCAACTAAACAGACAAATGCCACTACTGTCTGCTATTACTAAGGCTGAATCTTCATAACAAGAGCCACCTTCTGCCAGAGGCCTTTTTTGAAGATCATGAGGCCCTTAACAAACAAGACTCATGCCTTGATGCTTCCCAGTGTCAACTATCGCATCTTGTCCTATGCACGGTAAGATTTAATTAAAGAATCCCTTCATTATCAAGTCAGAAACCTGGAGTCACAGAAATTACCATCTCAGTGAAAGACAAACACTTTTATTTTGGAAAAATGTTGACTGTGTCTAACACAGCATGTACAGAAGCATTAAACCAGGAATCTTTAGCCTAGCAATATCAAAAGCTACAACGTATGGAATCATCATTGCAAAAGAGTAATAATGAACATATAAATCAATACATAAAGCCACTCCCAAGCTCCATAAGAAAATGCTACATTTTGTCTAGTTTTTGTAAATTTAGCAGTTCTGCAGATTTCACGTGTGAAACATATCCCACAAGATGCAATAAGTACACACAGTATAAATTAGGACTAAACACACAATTTTGCAAGTGCACAGTGGGTAACATTTCTGATGACAGGAGAGCACTTAAAGTAGTCATAGTCTTAATTACAGCAATATGAAAGATTATAAAAATAACTGCAATATATTATGTTTTCCAGTTAATCTCATGCATTTACAGAACTATACATACAGCCAGATAGGTAGATGATGTTTTAAAATAGAGAAAGGGGATGCATTTCAATTTAAGAAAAAAGACGCCATGGACACTGGCAAGGGACTCAAGAGTAGAAGCAGTTCCTGGAATTATAAAGACAGACTTTTCAAGTCAGCTTCTCCTTAATTTGCTTCCTTCTGGACAGATTTTTGAAAGTTTTGATGTTTGGGGATGGATGTTGTTCTAATTTTGTTTTTTGCTATTCCGAGGCTAGTAGTACAATGCTGGATGGAATTAACCTCAGGTTAGTATTCTAAAGCAAAGTATCTAACCTAAGCTAAATCACAGCTTCCAGAGCCTCCTCAGGGAGGCCCCAGGAAACGATTCATTTGACTTTCCTCAAACATCTAAGGAGGAGATTAATAGCTCTCTAGAGGTGCCCAGATTCCTCACCTAAGCCAGATGTCTAACTTTCAGAGAAAAAGCACTTACTGAGTTCCACTCACTACGTACCACGATTACTGGACATCTTATATCTGAAAAGGATGACATGAGAACCCTAACAATTGGGCAAGAAATACAACGAGCTTCCCCTATTTTGTTGGGGTTTTTTTGGTCTCAAATTTAATCCCTATGTACTTAGAGATCCAAAAGTTCCAAACTGCTGTGAAAAGTTGTTCTTCTACACAAGTCCTGCACACTAATGTACTTAAGTGCATAATTTAAACATAAGCAGCTTCATCCGTGTCCAGAAAGCTACTTAGTCTACCAAAACAATTCATGATTATGAATACAAGTAAGTACACCACTGAATTAGAAGCATCAAAATCTGGGAAGATGTTTTAAGTGGTAAAATTCCCATTGACATTAAACATGACCAGAATGAATATCTTATCTCCCTATATGACAGCTCATGCCAACTTCACTCATACATTACAGCAAATCCTCCTTTAGTTTAAGAACAGGAGAACTTCACAGCATGTCACTTTTTTTTTTTTTTAAAGGCATTTTAGCAATGCATTTTTTAACATTCATTGCCAAAACACATCTTTTACAAGGATTAGGAAAGACAGACAACACCAAAAGACGAGATAAAAAAAAAGTGGAGTATCCTTAAAAGCAGAATTTAGATAATGTGACCAAGGGATGATAGACTGTAGGAAAAGACCACTCAGTTCCAGAACAATTGGCATCATTCACTTTGGATTAAATGTAACTAAAACAAATTTTCCTCTATATGACCACTTCACATGGAGAGAGACCACAGTAGTTATCTGACTTTGCAGTCACACTCTACCATATCTTGTAACATCTCTCACCTGTAGACAAACAAAAGGCACTTCGGCAAAGCAACAAAGGAAATCCAGCACACCTGTACTGCCCAGGCCCCAGGTTTTTCCTGTTGCACAAATGGAGAGAAACACAGTCCTCTCTATCAGCTGTAGAACAACATTTTAAAACACAGCTGCTAGAAAACACCTTCTGCTGTTATGTGTACTTCACTAAAGTAATTCTTCCATGAAAAATGTTGAGATTTATACATAAGTGTATATATAAATGTACATATATACACACCTAAGTATAACAAAACCACCACAAAATACAGCAACTTACGTTTGCTTCATTGTGACATAAGGAAGGTCTAAAAGTATCTCATTTTCTTATCTTGGAAATATCAGAAATATGAAGTCCAGTCTTTCCTCGCTTTGCTGGAAGACATCTTGGAGGTATAAAGCCATAGCTAAAAGAGCTTTTTACGCACTGATTGAAGGTTAAAGTGTACAATTACAGATGAAAGTCTTTCCCAATTATTTCTCAGCTATTTGAATTAATTACTTTAGCAACAGCCACGTTTTAAATAGCCCAAATAAAGAGTAGATTTCAATTTATCTTTCAAGTTACAGTAAAGAACTTCTGATAAAACCAGCTTCAAACAGAAGGCACAACAGACAGAAAAAAATCCCTCAGTATGAACAGCTAAATGTCAATTTAAACCTCCTTTATAAAACCTAAAAAACAACAGAGAATGAAATCCTTCACACATACATGATTACAAAAAAACTTATTTGATTCACTGATGCTACAGCAATGACTCTATACTATTTAGTTTACCAGTTTAAAGGCACAATGGATATCACTTCATCCATATCCCATCCTATTTACAGTGGAAAACAAAATCGCTTAAAAAAAAAACCAAAAAAGATAAACACAGATGCACCCTGAGAAGTGAAATTTTTCAACAAAAACATTTTTTAAAAAAATACTGTTCTTTGTAAAGTCCCATTATCCAAGCCTGTATTCTTCTACAGGTAGGACAATAACCTTCAATATTAAATTACAATGAAAAATATTACTTATAGATAAAAAAATATATATTAAAAGTTCCCAGAAAAGTAAATCAAACCTAAACCTGATTGAAAGAAATGAGGTTTCACATAGAATCATGGCAAAATTGACATCTGTCAGTGGGGAAAACAAAATCTGAATTTAAAGTTCTCTGACAATGTCCAGGTTACTAAAAACAAACAAACAAAAAAAAAGTGGAATGGATCTGGCTGGAAATCCCATAGTGCCATCTGTGCAGAGGAAAAAAATAAAACAAGAAGCCAACTGTGCATTGCCCTTCTTTGGATCTGGAATTCCCAAAAGATTCTGTAACGCTAAAAAAATCAAGAGAGAAAGGTCTTTTTATAAAAATCAGATACGGGTTTCTAGTTGTTTTGTGACACAGTTTGAAAAGTATTGGCACCTGCGCAAGAGTTCAGAGTGTTCATTCAGGAGTTGCAGAGATTGTCAAATCTTTAACAATTTGTAGCAGTCCTCTACTACTGGATGGTTATTTACTGCTTGAAATGAAGTATTCTTTGCCAGTGGTCCTCAGTGCAATAACGTATTTCTGCCAGATGAATATTTTCCCTCTTCTTCCAGTAGGTAGTAAGCGCCATTGTGACAGTAACGGTGGAGCCAATATCAAACCACAAGCTGCATTTCATGATCCATATTCATCAGTAATAGCTAAATAGGTAAAAAAAAACCCTCAACTCTTGATGTACACAGCAACATATTCTAGCAGTGGTATTAAAGAAAAAAAGAGAAAAGCTTCATCCAAGGAAGTGCAAAAGGAAGAAACCCTGTAAATAGTTCATCAACAGTTTTCGTTCTTCAACATTTCAACAGTGCTGAAGAGAGAGAGAGTACGTTGTACTCTCTCTTAGAGAGCTCTCACCTCTTGGGAAAAAAGAAAACACACAAAAAACCCAAATCCAATACCTTAGACTACTAAATCACCAAAACGCATTGCTCTCCTTCCAAAACTACTGTAATTTCATTGCTGTTTTACTGAACAAACATGCTTGTTCTTATTACTTGATAGATTTTATTCCTGTGCAAGGGACATTTGCTAATGCATTAACTTAAGTACTATTTTTTACATACTGTGCAGGATAATTAGATGTATACAAACCAACCGTCTTGACTGTGTAAAGAAAATTGGTCTGGAGTTTTCTACACATCAGTTATGACACTGTGTACAACTCAACCTTTATATCCAACACCAAGAAGCAGCTGCCAATTTTCTCTTTCATTTCTGCTACAAGTTCAGGTGGAAGGTTCTTGAATTTATCTGTTGTGTCACTTAGGCTGGACTGTAAAACACCACAACATCTATTTCAGATGGAGGAAGGGATGAAAATCCATCAGATGCAGTTCACTGCCACAATAAAAAAGAAAACCTGTCTTTCCAATCCATTCTTAATGAAGCTCAAACAGTTTTTAAAACAACTAATTGTAGGCCTGATCATAAGATGTTATGCTGCAGACCAAATTTAAATGCTACCATGTGTGTGCATGTAGATCTGTACACATTTATATACACATACACACATATACACATAAATAAAAAAGGAAGCACCCTTTTTTTTCTTACTGGTAAATATTCAACTTTTTCATTTATCTAGATATTAACACAGTTTGCTGGGTATAACACCCTATAAAGGGCCGTGTAAGAAGTTTTACATTTTCTTGCCATTAAAGCCATACATATGGCTAGTATTTAAAAACATGCAGTGCCACCGATTAACAGAATAAAACAATTATTAGGTACAATATCAGCTCTAGGAAATGCATAATATATTTAAATTTAAAATGTATTTTACCCATTTGTGCAAATAATTAATACAATCCACTTATTTCATTGGAACTCTTCATAAAAAAAATCAGCACAAATTCACAGGAAATAACTGTCAAAGGAATTCCATAGCAGCATATGTAGTGAGTCACTGGGTGAAACTCTTCTTTATGAACACATTAGGAAAGTTGGCATTCAGTTCTAGGACAACTCTGTTATCAATCTGTGAACAGAAGGACACGTCGAGTAAAGAAAGATCTTTACAAGACTCCAGCAGTTTTCTTAAAGATGCTGGGCTTACCATCCTCGTCCCTGTTTGAAAACAAAAAAGAAAGAAAAAATGCAAAGTTAAAAAGAATAGTTGTTTGTTTTAAAGCTGCTAATATTACATGAAAAGAATGCTAGTAACGCAATGTTTATTTACATTATTTCAATTAGATTTCAAATGAAAAACTTCTCAGTGTCAGTCTTTGTATAATTTTTGCCTTTAAGAAGCCTGTTGCATTTTCCTAACTCAGCTATTTGTTTGCTTCTTAGAAGAAACTTTACAACTTCAAGAAATTTCTAAATACAGAAGCTGACCAAAGTATCCAAAGCCAGAAGACCCAGTGACTAGATCCTGGGCTTTGGCTAGAAGGAAAGTACTACGCTACACTCATGTTCTTGTGACTTTTCTGCTGGCTGCAATGCCTGGCACAACACACACTGCTATAGGCTCTTCCAATTCCAAATACATCAGCAAGGCTTCCTAGGACTCTAGAGGACTCTTATAGACACCCACATCACGCAGGAACAGTTCTCAAAAGACTACTACAGACCTGGCAGACAGGCCACAGGACTGACAGGAGACCCACGCCTTACTGCAGGCATGTCCAACCCAAGGCCTGTGGGCTGCATGTTGCCTGGCACAGCTCATACTGCAGCCCATCCCACTGCTGTCACACCCTTGTGGTAGTGGCTCTTCCACACCGAGTGACTCAGCCTGGCTCCAGATGCATACCCAGATTGTTCAGCAACAACCAAACACTGCTGTTTGACCAAGACTATCTGGGTTGACCAGGGCACAGTGCAGTGCTGGCTCAAATTATGGCAAATAATTTTATGCATTTTGACACACTAGCTATGCACAGTTCTGTGAACAGCAAAAACAGGTAACAGTGCTTTCTGTATTGATAAAGGAATTTGAGAACAAGTTTCAAGATTGCAAAAAAAAAAATCATCAATTTTTTGGTATATTTGAAAATCCACCTTCAGTCTACATAAATACAGTACCCCAGAATTTTAAATTGGAATGCATAGAATTGCAATCAGATATTTGACTCAAAGGAAAATTGATCATGTCTCTACTAGACTTTTATAAGACCTGTCTTATCTGAGAAAGATACCCCTTGCTTCACAATCATGTCCTATTCACATCATCACTTTTTGGCAGTATAAGTATTTGTGAACAACTGCTGGCAAGGATGAAGCACAAAAAGTGTAAAATTTCATCAAAAATCTCTGATGAACACCTTGAGAACTCACTGAGGACTGCAGCACCTTCCAATCAGAATGATGCATTTGCTTCACAAAAACAAACTCAAATAACCCCCTAGTTTTATGTCCTTGTTGCTTTTTTTTACATTTTAATAAAATATATTAAAAATAAAAGAAGCTTTGTTGCCTATTACATTAACTATATTATGCATTTTACTGGAGCCAGTGGTGCAATGGATAACACATCTGGCTATGGATAAGAAGACTGTAGGTTCGACTCCTGCCTAGTTTGTTCAATTTTCCCCAGCACAAGAAGGATGCAGAGCTGTTGCAGCAGGCTAAGAAGATGATCAGAAGGCTGGAGCATCTTTCTTATGAAGAGGGAGTTGGGTTTGTTTAGCTCAGAAAGGAGAAGGCTCTGGAGAGACTTAACAGTAGCCTTCCAGTACTTACATGGACGTTATAAGCAGGACTTTTCAAACTAATAGTGATAGGACAAAGGGAATCTAAACTAAAAGAGGGGGAATTTAGGTTTGATGCTGGAAAGTAATTCTTTACTCAGAGGATGGTGAGGTGATGGAACAGGTTTCTCAGAGAAGTTGTGGATGCCCCACCCCTGAAAGGACCGTTCAAGGTCAGGTTGAATGGGACTCCAGGCAGCCTCATCTAGTGGTTGACAACCCTGCCCACGGCTGGGGTTTGGAACGAGATGATCTTTAATGTCCCTTCCAACATAAGCCATTCTATTATTGTATGACATGCAGCCCAAGACAATTCCTCTTCACTTAATGCAGCTCAAGCAAGCCTAAAGGTTGGACACACACACCTTACTGGAGCAGCTGGTAGCCAGGCAAGTTATTCCAGAAAGTA
>JAOWBP010001760.1:58226505-58239684 GCA_028571105.1 Tragopan temminckii | reverse complement strand
CAGGACACACGAGAATGTGAATAGTAAGAAGCTCATAATAAAGAAGGATGAACTCTTCTTTGTATGTTCACTGAATTCATTTATTTCTCTGTAACTGGAAACCTATAGAAATAAGTGGGATAAAAACCCACATATACCCTGATATCAACTGCAATCTGCTGGTTCGTCTACCGAACCTACTAGAACCCAAGTGAAAGGGGTGAGATTTGCATACGAAGTACAGTGAGCCAGTTGTGCTCCCAACACAACTGTGACAGGACAAGTCCAGCACAGACAAAAGCACTTGTCTGAGTCCAACAGCATTTCAGCTTGGCTCCTTGCTCAGCCCTAGATTTCTTTTGAGACTTAGAGTGAATCGCTCTACAGATACACTTGTGGAGATACCAAGCACTCCATCATCCTGCTTAAACTTAAGGAGTTTTCTAAGAAACAAAAGGGAATCAACTGTTAGATAAGGATCCTTCTGTGTGGCCTTGAATACCTTGTGGGAGTCCTCTCTTGGAGCTGGGCACTTGCTTTCAAGTATCCCAGCTCCAGAAAGAACCAAAGGACTTCCCAACCAGGTTTGCAGATATTCTCTTTCACTCTCGAAGAAGATGTTGGGACACTTGGCTCCAACCCACATAAGCACACAAAGCCATTAGATTGAAAGAATGACTGCTCCCTGCCCTCATTTCGGTCCCTTAGGAAAGCTCGTGTCATGTACAAGTCAGAGTAGGGGAATGGAAATACAGCGTTGTTTCAGTAATTCACGGGGACCTTCTGCTTGCAGTAAAAATATTTTGAGGAGAAGAAAGACTTTGGGGTAAGTACAATTTACCAAAATGATGGCAGCAATTCATATAATTGCATAAATCTCTTGCCCTGCAAAAAGGACAAAGATGCAGACTAGCAGTATCACTCCTGCTGTAACACCTCACTGAAGTTTATATCTTTTCTTTTAACCCACTCTCCTGAGCCAGATTTAAGCTTCTGAGATGCTTCCTGCAAATGGCTCTGTGAGCAAAGCACGGCTGTTGAGGAGACAGGCAGGAGAGATATCAAATAAACTTTCCATTTTATTTACAGTTCAGGAGCCCTGCAGAATGACACACACTTATGGTTTGGGATCACTAGCAATTATTGTAAAGGTGAAAGCAGATACTGCAAATTTAACAAGCCTTTTGTATGAACTAATTGCATTAGAATACATTAGTAAGGGTGCACATTGTAGGTTTTATGTTTCATTGGAAAGGTCATCCTAGATTCTGGTTGAATAGTGAAAGAGAAGAAACCATATTAGCAGTGTATCCAGCAAGTGTCTCTAGGATGAATTTTCTTCAGGTCATTTGCATTATTTGATTGTAGCTGAATAGTTCTGCCTCAGCTAAGCAAGTAGGGGAAGACCTACGGTGACAATAGGGGAAGTTCAAAGTCTTTGAGCCTTATTAGAAGGCTCATTTTCTGCACTCATTTTCATGTGCTCGTTTCCCAGAACTAGGCTAGCAGCTGTATAATCAGGACAGCAACTTGACGTGCCTACTATAAAATACTACTCTCCCAGGGAAAGCTGCTGTTAGTTTTCAGGAGGCAAGAGAGCTCCTGCTCCATCAGAGGTACAACACCCCATTGTGCCACGGCACAAAGCCTCCACTGGTGCTCTGCAATTGGCAGGGCCTGACACATGTCCCCCATCTTCCCTCCAGGCCAGCTCAGGTGTCTCCAGGGCCCACTGAGGCAAAACGTTTTGGTTCATATAGAAAAGCCCTCTCCCCAGATGGGCAGGGGCACTCCCCAAAGGCTCCTCCGTGAGCAGCCACCTATCCTGTCCCTCTCTTGCCTGCAGCAGAGACTGTGTCCATCGAGACATTTGGGAGACTTGTGTATCTGACAGCATAAAATCTGCACATTCTGCAGGGTCTCCAGAAGCAGGGCTGGTACCCGCTAGATTTACCATAGCATGGATTTATGCTAACCTTCCAGAAAAGCTCACCATGCAAAATATGGCAGTTTGCGCTGCAACAGGCTAAGCTGGAAGTGGAGCTGAATAGATGTTTCCAATGACTGCCATCTTCCCGAGAGTTGTCTCTAGAGCACTCTCCAGGACACTGCAGTGGCATTTACCGGGTCGCCAGCCACCGCTGCCATGAAAGGATGTGTCTTCAATCCATCTGCCACCCCAAGGAGATGTAAAAAAAGAGGAGCATATGGCTCTGGGAAAATAAAAGGTCCTGATATCTCAGCTTGGTGAAGCTATTGACTTACTGTCTGACCTCCAGCAAGACACATGCCCTCCATCTGCCCCTCTCGGACTGGCTGCAAGACAAGCAGCAGTGACTCTACTGCAGAGATGCTGAGTTTGAGTTTAGCTTGTCAAAGCCACAGCAGCTGGTCACCCCTTTGATCCTGACAGGCTATGCAAAGGCCCACTCCAGCCAGTTTGTAGTATCTGGGCCTTCTCCTACCCCAAATTCAAGCAGCCTCCCAAGCACAAATAGTGCAAAGCCCTCTTGTGACTGCTGCAAGGATGAGCTGGGAATCCCTGGGTAAACAGTACCTCTTTGCATCTCATTCCATAGCTTCACAGATCGGACCTGTAGCCCCCCCGCAGCACATTACAGGCTCAGCACAGCTTCTGGGGCAGCATGCCCAGTCCTCACCTGCTCCTCCTTTTTACAAATGCATTCATACAACTGCAGACAAGGGAGGGAATCAATTCACGGTGTATTGTATGTCACCTTTGGCAAGGTGACTTCAATTCAGCAAAGCCCTTGTGCAATTTGGTTGTGGGAACTCACCTCATGTCAAAGCACTTCGCACTTTGCTGGGTAGCATGCCAGGTAGTGTGCAGAGACGAAACAAGCCCCAGCAGAAACCAGAGGCACCCCATCTCACCAGTACCCTGATAGTAAATTCTTAACGTAGAATAATAAATTTCTTCCCTTCTTCATAGAAGCTGTGTATCACCCCAAACAATAGTTTTTACCTACTCTACGCTGCAAACATCCTACTTCAAATCTTAGTAGCCTGTAATTTGTATGCTGAATTCCACAGAGGGAATTTGATGGAGTGCAAGACACAGCTCCTGTATGTATGTAACCTATGCAAAGGACTTGGCAATCTAACATAACATCAGATAAGTCCTAATAATAGTCATTTTTTAAAGCCCATTTTAAATATTTAACAATATAATCTGAAATAAAAATGAAGTGTGAAATGTCCGTATTAATAATATTATCATCAGCCATTATTAGCCAAAGACTCGAGCTTCCGTCATAGTTCCAGTCCCATTAATAGCTTTATCCTGACAAATGCACTGAAGATCTCTATTTTCTCTGTTAATATTTTGGCCCACTTCATCACTTCTTTTCAGAGGGAACTAAAAGCTGAAAGTACTGCAGGGATGTAAGACTCAGTGTCCCAGCAGGTCCCACTGGCACAAAAATGCCCTGGAACCTTCCCTGGTCCCTTCTTGGTACCACATGATCAGGCCCAGACAAAGCCCACTGCTTACCCACATGACCCTGGATCCAGCCCTGCTTTGCTTTGCTGTCAGAGTCTGGTGTCTCCCTTCACCTCATGCATTTCACATTCATCATTACTCTGGCAGAAATCTTCTTACTGTTCTGCCACCTTTCCTGCTGTCTTTTACCCCATCCTATACATATTTTCCCCATATCCCGGAATCAAGGGTCCTGCTAAGTTAATAACTGTGAAACTAAGATTCATCTGAAATGCAAAATATATTTTTAAGTGCCTTTCTCTAAGGTGGCTCGTGCCTACCACCTCCCTCATTCCTTTCACCGAACCCTCTCTGATTGCAATATATCTTTCCAGCAGTGAAGGAAGAGGACAGTGCTCCCCACCTGCTATGTATACTATGTTAACAAGAAAGGGGGGGATTGCTACTGTAGTTACACAGGCTAAATATTAATTATATGTGTCTTTACACATCAAAAAGGTAAATACACAATGTTTAACAATGTGCTTTGAATTGTCACGAAAATACATTAAAATGCATCAAATCAATAAAGAGAACTTCAAACTACTCTCAGAAAACCGTAAGTAGCTACATATACAGATGATAACCATTTGAAAGAACTTCATATAGAATTATTTTTCACTTCAGTATCCTCTAATGTTCTGATGGAAAGATTTTTCTGCTATGGTAAGAAAATGATTTGTTTGTAATATCAGTCCAATACTAGGAGTTACATTGATTCATATTAGGATATTGACTGGTGAAGTTTTCAAAGCCTTAGCATTGCACAGCTGATGAAAAAGTCTCACTGGAGCTTTTGCCTGGGCAGGGTGCAGAGCAGGGTCCCCCAGGTGGTGTATGTTTTGCTAGGTGATGCTTAATCAAGTCATGTAATGATTAGTATAGATGAACAGTGAGTGTTTATGTCACTTTAAGTTGCCTTTTTGGGTTGAAATAGCTTTACCACTACATCAAAATCTTAAGCATGCTTCTTTAAGGTATTCTGCCATTCCATTTCTCACACTTTTCAGGTATTCCTGGGAATTAAAATTCAAATGCTATTTGGCCAAAGTCAAAATCAGAATCTGATTTTTAACCGACATCCTTTTGAAAGCAGTCTTGAATGAATATTCCCAGTTACATCAATAAGCTTTGGGACAGACTGACCATATGGCTCCCATTAGGAATTTAAATTTCATCAAAATACTGCATCTGGTTTGTTTTAATAAATACAATATTCTTTGCTAACACAACCACATTCACCTGGAATGTGCCTTCACGGGATACTTCCAGAGGCAACATATCCATTGTCTTCCTCATATCAAGCAAAAATGCTACAGTGGGTTTCCACATGCAAAACCTCCCTCCCAGTTATGGAAAACATAGCTTCCTACAGTACCAGTACATAAAATTTGCTTCTTGGGGAGATCTGCCACGTCTCCTCCCCCAGAGCATGCAGAGATCCCAGGGGCTGGACCTGCTTTGCAGGCATTCTGCAGAGGTGAACTACTTTAACCTCAAAATTCATAAACTGAATAGGCAGCCCAAAGCATATCAGCTTTAGAGGCTTGGTTTGTATTTTTTTAAGAAAAATTCTTAAAATCTGGAAGATTAACAAAATAGAAGTACTATTTAAAGTGATGGATCATATAAGGTAATCGCTACAGTCTCTCAGACTGCAAAATAGGATTAGACAGTTTCTTCTTTTTTTCTCTCTCTATTGGACACTGCAGTATCAACTACCGTAGTGCTAAATTTAGCCAAATGCTGCGATTATCAGATGTACTCACTTGCAGAAGCTTTTGTCATTTTTGTGGCTGTCTAGCAGTATATAGTTCAATCATAAAAGGGCAAATGACAGGCGGGTGTAAGAAATGAATTTTCTTCTTCTCACTGACATATCAGGGGAAGGCCCCCTGCTGCAGTACGGAAAATCTTTTATGCAAAAGAGCACAGCAACTTACGGTGCACAATCACTGCTCAGCCTTTTGCTTTGGTGTTATTTTTTTCTCCCTGTTTGGTGAAGGAAAGGGAAAAAAAGATGGCCTTAAAATCAAGTTTAAAAGTTCAAAATTGATTTTAGCATTATCACATATTTACAGGCTTAAGTATATAGAGATTAAAACGCAATAAAGCTCCATCTAAGTATGAACATGCCCTCTTTAACCACGCTGTTTTTGTAGTAATCCTGAGGCTGTTCACACTAACAGGTTTTCACATACACCGAAGCAAGGGAGGACACCGGCTCCAGTGGGAAGGAGCAGGAGCCAAGCCATGCTGTGAGCACTGGAAAAACAAAGAGCCAGCCACACATGGTAAGTATGCAGTTAATATTTAGACTGCTATTTCCAAACACAATCCAAACATAAAGCTGGATGTAGAAAAATCAGCCTTCTTGCAGGCTTTAGGTAAAACTGCCTTGGGAATAAATAAACTCTCCTTTCCTTTCTGCAAAGGCCACTTTACCCCCTTCGGGCAATAAAACAAGGTCTTAAAGAGAGTGCAAATTTAGTGTTTGCCTTTTTAAGGCCCTCGGTGTAAGGTGGCCTCACTGCAAATAAGCATCAGGCCCAGGGCGACTCAGATTATCCACAACGCCTTGGAGCAAAATCCAGAATGGCGTGAGGGTGTATTATTCTCCAGAAGATACACAAAGCCTGCCCTTTGGCTCACACATGCTGTTTAAAGATGGTAAGCTGCCTGAACTGAAGCACCTGGAGGTGGCAATGTTGAAGCTGAAGACAGATGCTCATGGCTTCACGTGAGGAGGCCCAGAGTGGGTGCAATGGAATCACCTGGCCTATCTGCATAAACACAGAGATCTGAGAGGATGTAGAGAAATGGGGTCTCTACCAGAACCTTTAGTCCCTGCCCAAGTGCTCCTGGGAGGCAAAGAGAGCATCAGAAGAAAGGGTAGGCCCCATGCAAACAATGTGTTGCTCCTGGCATGGCCTTTCTGCTGTCATACCCCATACTGCAGGTGGAAAGGAAGATGGGGTGCAGTGGGGTGGGAATTCACAAGCCAATGGCTCCTCAGACGAGGTAAGAAAGGCAAACAGAAGCACACCACTGCAAAGCCTCAGCCATCTTTCCAGGTTTCATGCAGCCATGCTCCCCCATGGGGCGGGTCCTGACCAGAACACATCTCTCCCAGCACTTCCCAGACACCTGTCCTGGTCACCAGGTGTTCATAGAGCAGGGAAATATGGCAAAAAGGGAGGAAGAGATGCTTTGCATCTCCAAACTATACTTCCCATCAGGCATTTGGACAGAATTTCTGATCAAACACAGACTTGTTTCAACCAAAATTTTTCATTTTTCATTTAAAAAATGCATATGTATATATATATGTATATATATATATACACACACTTCTATTTACACAACAGATTTTTTTTCAGGAAAATTATACTTATTTTGCTTTCAAAAATCTGTTTAGTTAAAAAAAAATCCACATTTCTATTGAAAAACAAGTTTCCATAGATAATCTCTTTGAATTACTCACAGAAAACAGAATCAACCCAAACAGCAAGGCATACCATGAAGAAATGTTTGATTTCACAGGAAGAAAAGAATATGCCCTTCAACTACCGATGGCTAGAATTCAACAGGACTGGTCCCAGAGAGTGCAAATCAGTTATTGATTTCAGCGAATCTATGTCAATTTATCCCAGGTGAAGTTATGGCCCACTGAGCTCAGGGAAACAAAATGTCACCTCTACTTTCTAAACCCTCTTTCGCTAATCACATTCCCCTTGTAATAATGTGCAGCAAGTGTTTAGCTCAACATGCCTCTTATAGTTTCTGTTTGGGAGATGATTTTTCTTTTTAATTTCTCTGTCAGGCACACCTATTGAAGCGCACACGCTTCAGACAGATGCAACCTGCAAAAAGGTTTGAAAGACAGTGATTTATTTATGAAATTTCTGGATGAGAGGATGAGGTAAGCCACATGAAAATCTTAAAACTGTTCACTACAATATGGCATATATGTAATGTATGTAAAATACATAAAGAAAAAGCACTGAGATATTGTGTGCACTGGGCACACAACCAGCACGTGATGGAAATACAGTGAGAGAAAAGGGACAGAGGGTTGGGAAGAAAGCTGTAAAGACAGTTATTATTGTGTCTCTAAATACACTTTGCTACCTCAGGGTCAGCAGCAGTGTTTATTATATGGACTTTATAAACTCATATAATCATATAAAGTTGAAAAATACTTTCAAGATCACCAAGTCCAAACATCAACCTGACCTACCAAATCCTGTCACTAAGAGCCACATCCACATTCCTCTTATATGCCTCCAGGGATGGGGACTCCACCACTGCCCTAGGCAGTCCATTCCATTGCCTGACTGCCCTCTCCATGAGGAAATTATTCCTAGACCTTCCTTAGTGCAACCTGAGACCATTAAATATATGTCTAATTTTTGTTCTTGTGCGTTTCTTACTATATAGACAACACAGCAATCAAATCTCCACAATGAGAGCAGAACAAAAATTCACCAAATGTCCCCTCACTGAACCATTTTGCTCCTAGCTGAATTCCTGACAATGCCAAAATCCAAGTAAGAGGTGTTTTAACTTACAGGTTACTTCCTCCCAGATTGGGCACAATGAAGGGCCAGGACCACCAACATTCCTGCTTGAATGAACAGGGGACACAGATGTTTGGCTCTGCAGGTTTGATGGCCATCCATGGCAGTGACCTCACCCCGAGTAGCTGCTGGGCTCTAGAGGCTTTCCATAGGCACTGCCAGGTGGTACAGAATAAGTCAGGGATGCATTCAAAGGTATTTAAAAGGCACACCCAAAGAAAAGAGATTTTGAGAGTATATATGGGTTCTGTACCTAGCCACCAGTGGGTAGGAATTTTTGCAGGCTTTTTGACTGAAATAGCATTGAGAAAAAAAATTTTAGGGGCAAAATGGTAACATAAAAAAATGAGCTCTTTCAGAAAAGAAAGCCCATGCACAAGGACAAGACTGTGAGACTGCAGACGCTGGCAGAGCAGGAATCACTGCTTACCTGGAGCAGAAATCAAGAAGAGAATGGAGCAGCCCTAGGTCTTAAAGGGGAAGAAAGTAAAAGTGAATTCAATCAGGTGAAAAGTGGAACTTCAGCAGACAGTCAAGCTGCAAGGAGAAAGGGAGAGGCAAGATGTAACTGACCAGCCATGAAGATGATCCTAATAGGAGTATCTGGGAGAGATATTGCAAGGGGACAAGATACTTCAATCAAAAAAAAAACAGGTTCTGCTCCACCTATCTGTGAAGGAAGATAGGGTAAGATAGGGAAGATAGGGCTGTTGGAGACAGCTCCAAGGTGAGGGGCAGGGTGAGTGGAAAGGAGATGAGGGAAGGCACAGAGTGATATCAGGTGTAAGGATAACAACCCGGTATAGCTTTGTCTAGAAAAAAGGCTTCAGAACCATCACTTTGAACTAATGTGTCCACTCTACAGTAGTAAAACCATTAGACAGACAAGAATTAAGAGGAGAGAAATCACTTGCTGCTAACCGCTTGCTGAAGACATGACATTCCTTGAAGAAAAACGTACACAAGGGTAAGCAGCTTACAAGAGCGAGCTATCTCGCCCGACTCACCCCCCACGAACACTATTAAATCCATGAGAATCAGAACAAGAAAATTGTCAGGGAGAGGCTGTGATTAGCCAGGGTCTCGGCAAGAAAAACAGTTTATGAATTGTCATAAAAATTTAAAGCTCAACCTCACATTAGCTGCTGCAGTGTCTCTGCTCCCACCTACAGTACAGTTTGTCTCCCTCAGTCTTCATCACTGACTGTACCGTACAAGGGGGAAATCTTTTCAATGTTTCCCAAAATTAAATGCTGAAATGGCATATCATTATTTTTGATATTCAAATCTATTATTAATAAGATACACTACAAAAAGATTCCAAACATGAGTGATACGTCTCACAATTCTGACCTATTAAAGGAAGTGTATAAGTCTCTCTGGACCCAAAATATAGTTGTTAAAAAGAGATGAATCACTTACTCCAATCAAAATAACATGACAGTTCCATGAAAGATTTCAAAATAAAAGTTAATAAGTTAATGGATTCATTTTATGGCTCCTAAGACACAAACAGACTGTGCAGAACAGTCAGTCATCTTCTTATTAAATAATACAAATCAACTACTCCATCATGTTTGTATTAAGCAGCAGATAATAGGATGCTTCCTGATGATAGCATATGAGGAGGAATGTGCCAGCAAGTGCTCGGGGCCCCGCTTTAGGGCAAAGCCAAAGTACATTCCTAACTTTCTTTGGACCCAACAAGCCTGCACTTCAAGTTTGGCATTTACCTGAGCATTATCTTGAATACAAGGGCAGAAGTATTTCCTCAGCTGAGAGCATTTAAACCACTCTCCTTGCTTTTACATTGTGGAGATGAGGAGAAGAGACACTGCTACACTCAACCTGAAATGGAGGGAAATGTTTCCGGAAACTTTGATAAGAAGTTTCTCCTATTTTTTCCAATAGGAGAAGAGTAAAAATAGAAGGACATTTCCCTGATATCAAAATAAGTCTTCTGGATTCTTTCAAGTGCTGTAGCCCAAGCATGATCTGAAGGAGAGAGCAGAGACTCGGGAGGAAGATTGCCTTTGGGAGGAGTGAAGAAACTTTCCCCAGCCCTGTGGAAATCCTGTCCAGATTTGGTTGCATTTTGTGTGTTTGATAATCAAAGCCTGTATGCACACAGAGAACAAGGGCAACAAAAATCTTCCAGTTGAAAGTGGACTGCCTTGTACAGACATCAGGAATTTCATGACCTACTCAGAATAGATATGTGGAGGGGTTTAACGTAGGAAATCAGATAGTGAAAGAAAGGATAGCAAACAAACTACTTGTGGTTACTGCCATTTAAACATGAAAGGGTCACATGAAAAGGCATTGATTTCAGCCGCTGGGCTGAAGGGTAAGGACTATTCACACAAAGCAGGGTGAATAGGAGGAGTGGGCTGCCTAAACAAAAGTCTGGGGAACCTTTTTCAAGAGTACCTAAGTCTGATTTTCAAAAGGACCCTCCCCTCTCAAGTCACTTGGGATACGCCTACTCCTTCCAGCAGAGCAGCTCATCCAGCTTTGGGTAGCGGAGGGGGAAGGTGCACGCTGGTGGGCTGTATACAAAGCAGAACCTCTATAAACTGCTGGTGCTGCACTGGTGCGGGTATGCTATCCCATATTTTTCATTCCCTCAGGCGCTTTCAAGCCTGTTACCTTAAGACTAAGCAGGCTTTCAACAGAGGTCTCTTAGGCGTTAGGCTGTTTGTAACTGTATTTATGTGCTTTATCCCCTGAGTAGGATAAACAGGTTAGCAATTAACTCTAGCTTCCTGACCTCTAGCTGGATAACCAGATCTCTAATTATATTTTCAGTGGCAGGGAATCTCCAGAGTTGTGCGACACTATCAGAAAGTTGCCATTCCCGTGTAGAACCTGCAGCTCTCTGTGCAAATTGGCAGCCAAGAAAGCACTGGCAAAGCGAGAAGCCAATTTTTCCCCTGCCGGGTACTTCTGCATCCCTAACACTTCCAGTCATTCTACTCTGCTGCTTGAAAAACACTTGCTCTGACAGGGGGTTGCTAGTACTCCAGGCAGCTCACATTGAGAAGCAAAAGGATTCAGAGAGACATTTTATTCCAAATCCCCTTTATTTAATGGGAGACCTGTGGCAGGAAATATGCACAGAATGCAGGAAACTGGCTATCAATGACAAGCACCGTGTCCACTATAGGTTGGTTTTGAACTGTTTCTCAGTAGAGCAGCGTTTTGAGAGAAGGCATGATTTTATTTCTTAATAGAGTTACAGAATTATTATTTATGAGAAGAAAAAAAGACAAAAACTAAAACACCTTGTAATGTACCACTAGCTATAGGAGCATAACTGACCTTCAGAAAGGTGA
Source organism: Tragopan temminckii (assembly GCA_028571105.1). Taxonomy (NCBI): domain Eukaryota; kingdom Metazoa; phylum Chordata; class Aves; order Galliformes; family Phasianidae; genus Tragopan; species Tragopan temminckii. The sequence goes on along the minus strand of JAOWBP010001760.1, from coordinate 58,228,288 downwards.
TACAGTTGGAGGGACAACTCTGAAACTGACAGAACATATCTCAAAAACAGAGTATCTGTATGGCCTAATGCCAGAAGCTAACAGTGACAAAGCAGAGCAATTTGGAAAATCAGCTTGCTGTCATCCTGTATGCATGTAACTCTTGAAATAAAATAGTGATCTAATACAAAAGAGGTATATGGATTTAGTCTGACAGCAATGCCAAGCAGCCATTATGCCACAAATGTTCTGTTTTTAAAAGGGATAAAATGCTCAGCAAATTAGCTGTGTTCATGTATGCCAAAGAAGTGGTCTTTGCACAGTGATTTTTCTATGTGGTTTCTCACTCTCTGTACAGAAAATGTACGTCTGCATCTAACTCCACTTCTTAATTAATTACCCATACAAATGATCCTTTTTGAAGACAGATGTGGAAGAACTGTTCAAGATTAGCATCAAACCACGAGAAAAGTAGACTACTTCTTACTTCCTTCTTCCTTACAGTAGAGATTGCTTTGGGTTCACACCACGAACACTTCCTCACTTCAAGCTTCTGTACTTAAGCAGATTTTCCCCTGCCATCAGGACAAATGGGTATTTGGACGCTAGTAAATCCCTTCTTCTCAAGAAAGCAAAAATAAATATGTGCACATCATGACATAATATCCTACAAAAGCAAAGGACAAGAAAAGAAAATATGGTTCATCTCTGGGAAGGTAATTATACAGGTCTTAGAAGATTTCATTTTGTTTCCGTCAGTGAAAAAGAAATGATAGCAGAGGTGAGTGGTTTAATCCATGCTTAGATCTTTCCCTTCTCAGTTGTTTTTCTTGCTTTTAGATAACCAGCATGGCTTCACCAAGAGCTGGTCCTGCCTTACCAAGTTTGTTGCTTTTTATGATGGTGTAACTGCATCAGTGGATAAGGGAAGAGACACTGATGCCATCTGCCTGGACTTTCATAAGGCCATTGACACAGTCCCCCAAAACATCCTTCTCAAACTGGAAAAATATGGATTTGATGGGTGGACTGTTTGATGGATGAGGAACTGGTTATGAGATTGTATGCAGAGAGTGGTGGTCAATGGCTCAATGACTGGATGGAGATATGTTGAGTGGTGTCCCTCAGGGGTCAGCAGTGGAACTGAAGATATTTAGCATCTTTATCAATGGTATTGACAGTGAGATCAAGTGCACCCTCAGCATGTTTTCAGATGACACCAAGTTGTGTGGTGCAGTCAACACACCGGAGGGATGGGATGCCATCTAGAGGGACCTAGACAGGCTTGAACAGTGGGCCCAAGTGAACCTTGTTAGGTTCAAGGAAGCCACGTGCAATGTCTTACACCTGGGTCATGGCAACCCCCACTATCAGTACAAGCTGGGAGATATAAGAATGGAGCAAAATCCTGCTGGAAAGGAGCTGGGGGTTGATGGATGGGAAGCTAAACATGAGCCAACAATGTGATGTCTCAGCTCAGAAAGGCAACTGTATCCTGGGCTGCATCAAAAGAAGTGTGGCCAGCAGGGCGAGGGAGGTGATCCTGCTCCTCTGCACTGATGAGACCTATCTGGAGTGCTGCATCCAGACATGGAGTTCTCAGTACAGGAGAGACATGGACCTGTTAGAATATGCCCAGAGGAGGGCCACAAAAATGATCCAAGGGATGGAACACCTCTCCTATGAGGACAGACAGAGAGAGTTGAAGCTGTTCAGCCTGGAGAAGAGAAGGCTCCAGAGATACCTGAGAGCAGCCTTTCATACGTAAAAGGGGACTATAAGAAGGAAGGGGACAGACAGGACA
>JAOWBP010001760.1:58207444-58226363 GCA_028571105.1 Tragopan temminckii | reverse complement strand
GGGGCGGGGGGTTGGAAAACAAGTAAGATGTGTTTTGCTCTGCATTTTCAGCTTTATTTTTCCCCTGTGCTTTATCTGATTTTCCTGCAAGTGATAGTCTATTGATCCAAACTCACCTCTGATTAAGTCCAACATCCTGAGGGATGTTCACCCACACATACACCCAGCAAATAGTGGCAATGGAGTTGTTGAAGATAGTATGTATTTCTTAGGCTACACATGTGAATAGAAAAAAAGTAGTGCAAAACACAGTTCTCACAATTGGAAGTCTTCAGCCCTTGACTAGATGCTATGTTGTGTTGGTGTCTTCCAAAGAGGTGATTTTTGTCCCTTCTGAGCAGAACATTATTTTAACACAGTGCACATAAGAGAGTCCTGCAAGCTTTTCCTTCTCAGCTCAAGGAAGCAACTTGCACAGAGCACTTCAGCTGCAGGAAAGTACAAATTGTGCATCACTGGGGAACATGCATGGGTATGTGTGCATTCACATCTACAAATAAATGCACTTGGCCATTTTGCAAAGTACGGGTAAAAAGGAATCACAGAATCATTCAATAGCTTGGGTTGGAAGGAACCTCAAAGATCACTTACTTTCAACCTCTCTGCCATGGGCAGGGTTGCCATCCATTAAATCGGTCAGTAAATCAGGCTGCTCAGGGCCCCATCCAACTTGGCCTTGAATGTCTCCAGGAATGGACATCCACAGATTCTCTGGACAGCACATGCCAGTGCCTCACCACCCTCTCAATACATCTATTCTGTAATCCATAAAAGAGTTTCTTATCAGAACTTCATCTTGTCTGAGCCTTTTTCCACTCGTTCAGGCAGATTATACTGTTAGGCCCAACCCCAAGGCCAGAGGTGGGATGCGTACAATCTACCAGCAACCAGCACCTCTCAAGGTACATCTGACACACTGCTCCCCTAGTTCCTCTTGCTTTCCTTCTACAGGCAAAGAAAGGATTTATTCTTTCCAATAGACCAATAGCAAATGTCCACAATTCCAGAGCTTCTTTTCCAAATAAGTAGACAATGTTTGGACTATTCTCTACAGGTCACTATAATGAACTGATGGATGAATGACTCCATACAGCAATCTGGGCGCACTATGTGAATCCGACCTGCTCTTTTTCCTCCTCGTGGGCATATTTCAATGAGATGATCTCAGTGGTCTTTTCCAACCTTAATGATTCAATGATTCTATGACACAGTCCACCTTGCTCTCCAGCCTGGGGCTCGATTCACCAGCACAGATTCACTGCAGTGAGCTGAAATGCCAGGTCAGACAAGTGGAGATGCGGTTCTTTCGCAGCCGCACGCTGCAGGCTGAAAACTCCCTGCTCTCAAAAACTTCTCTCAATGCGAGCGGAGCTTGCTGCAGCTGCGGAGTGCTTCAGGGACGCGCGGGACTGGCAGCGGCAGCAATGCGAGCAGAGAACCCCACAGAACGGTGACAAGATTAAAGGAGCTGCTCTCCCCCGCCCCCCGCTCCCAGCCCTCCCCCGAACGGGTAGCAAAATCAAAGTTAAAAATGTATCTGTGGAAGGGACTGATGAAAGATTAATAATTAATTTTGGAGCAGCGATACAGCATTTTTTGAAATGTAAATTTGATGCGCAAAAGTGGCATATTATGATAAGCAGGAGCAACAAGGGAGACAGAGTACAGGAGGGCCTGTTGCTCAGAGACAGGCTAGCGAGGAGCACTTACAGCGCCTTTAGTTTTGCTTTTCACTCCCTCCCTCTCTTTATGCAAACTTATTATCTGAACTTAGGAGGTTTTGAAGAAGTTCAAGGGCTGCGTATCTGAGGCACAAATTCTTCAGAGCACATTTCAATCGCAGTTTTGCCTTGAAAGCTGAACCTCCAGTTGCGCGTTGCCATTCAGTGCCCTACATGCTCTGTTTTCCTGCCTGCCCCTGTCACAGCTGCACTGGTCATTCAGTTATATTTCTGTGCCTCTCCCTTCACTTCTGATATTTGGATTTCATATTCTGCTCCCTTCCACCCTCCTTCCCTCCCCAGCAGCCCTCCTTCTTGGCTCAGCCCTTCTGAACCACCTCCTTTTGTGCACATCCCGTGCATGGTGCAGGCTCTTTCTCTCCCTCTTTTCTTTCCCCAGCCCTGTTTACATGAGGGCTTTGAGAGCAGCTTCACCGTGCGCTCTCATGAGAGTTGTGCAAATTGCACCAGTGCTTCAGTTGGAAGAGACACTCATCTCTGGAGCCCCATGCTGTGCAAGAGTGCATCAAGGCCAAGTAAGCCCCTTGATGCTGCCTCATGCTGTGATCCTCCTTTGCACAGTGTCATGTGTCAGGACGGTTTTCCCACAATGCATTCTTTAGTTCGGTGCCAGGGAAAAAAAAAAAAAGAAAAAAAAAGAGCAAATAATCTGCTGCCATTGGAAGCAAACCTGTTACCTATGGGGCAGGCAGTGGGGTGAGTCTTCTCCTGCTGGACCACATCCACCCTCCCAGGTTGGACTGGGATGAGTGTGATGAACGCTGACCATGCAGACCGGCCTCCAGCCCTCCAAACTTCTTGTGGAACATGCGTTGCTGTTTTACAGACAGTGGGAATTTGGGAAAGTCATTAAGAAGAAAGCAATCTCATGCTTTTATTCTCTTTCTTGGATTCACATGGCATTTTTGTTTATGCATATTGTCAGACCTGCGCTTTGCAAGTGCAATTAATCCCATATAAATCATTCATATCCCTGCCCTGTTGTTTATGGGAATATAACCTAAACTCCGTATCTTTATCTTAATTAAACTGATAGCGGAAAACAGATACAGCTCCCAAGTGCATCCAAAAGCATTGCCGAACAACACAAACAGGAGTTTGTACATGGTTTCTCTGACAAAGTGCTGCTGTTTCGCCTGTCCTCAGCCCTGTCCATTGGGCTGTGTATTGGACATCAGCCCCAGGGGCTCCCTGGGGAGAGCTGGTTTTGAGGAAGGAGGAGGAGAGCTCCATCAGAGCAGCTGGAAAAAGAGGGAGGGAAGAGCAGAGCTGCTTTCAAAAGAATATCACTCCAGCTTTGCCTCAGGAAAGCACCACTACCCAAGAAGAGCACTTAAGCATTTGCTTATGTTTAAGCACATGCTCAAATCCCGTTGATCGAAGCAGAAATGAAGCATATGTGTTTAAATGAGCATATGCTTAAGTGCATTCCTCAGACAGGAGGGATGAGGGCAATTAAGCACATATCTATATACACACTAACTATCTGTCATTTACATTTAGTCGTTGTAATGCGTTTTGGACAGTGAACAATTCTGGCAAGGAATTTTTTCACTAATCATTTGACAACATTTGAAAGCTTTAATGAAAAGACGGCGTTCTCTGTTCCTTTGTAACACATTTTTTTTTCCTATAAATAAATACAATCACAGATCTGGCAATGGCACTTTGTTTTGTTTTGTTTTGTTTTTGAGAAGGTAACAAACAGCTCTTGGATGTAGTTTCCAGCCTGCGTCCACTCTGGGTCATTTCACCGAAGAGGGACATCTCGCGTAACCATGAATGGAGACAAAGCTGTGGTTTATGTCTCGAAACACAGAACAAAGTTTTCCCACCCATTGTTCTCTTGTATATGCGTAGATGTTACCATTAGCAGGCACGATTTGATTTAGGCCTTCCACACACTGCAGCTGGTTTAATGGAATGCCATAATAGTGTCACACGGTTATTCTTGAAAAACAGCTACTAAATGTTGATGTTACTTATTGTAGCAATATTTATGTGAGAATGCTGCAAATACTTGGGAAAAGGTTTTAAAGGTTGAAAGGCGAGTACAGCCATAAATTATGAGTAATGCTGCAGTTGGGAAGTGACATAAAGTTCAATGGCCTCAGCTTTCTGCACTGTGTGCTCATTGTTTTGGGTGCTCATGTGACCACGCCTGGGCCCAGCCGGGGCTGCGGCTGGGCCTTGCTGGATGGCGTTTCAATGGAGGATTGTGGGTTTTTTTAAAGCGATTCTCCAGTGTCTATTGTGTAACTTTCTCATCTCTGCCACGAGAATCAGCCTGAACGCCAGCCTTAGTACGCTGAGTGGCTGAAACACAGAACGGAGTTCATATTAATGCTGGCTTACACAGCTAGATCACATTTTATCTCGTGATAATACTTGCAAGAGAAACAGAAGACAAAAAGGCAGTGCTAGCCTACTACATATATTTGTTTAAGGGATATCTGGGTTTTGAACCACTTTCTGTGAGCCTTCCACCCAGCAAAGCAGAGCGCAAGCAAACCCTATCCAGTAGCAGGGGATGCCCAGGACAGAAGGAGGGCAGATGGGATGGAGCTGCTGTGGCTGTCCCTGCTGTATCCATCACCACTGGATCTGTGCTCAGCAGCAGCCTGCTGACTGCCCTCCGGCTGCAGCACAGCACTGCAAGCAGCAATGCCAGGATCACCCCGCTGCTCACAGCAGCCTGCAGCATCTTTTGCCTGTGTCTGGGCTAGCGCAAGGTGAGCCTGGAACAGAGAAAGTCCTCAGTTTTCCTTCAGTTTCCCTCTGCTGCTGCAGGAAGGCTTGCCAGTCCTTGTGCCTTGAAGTCTCAGGAGTCTGTTAATGAGGTCCATGAGCATTTCCCTCTTGCCAGGACCATGCTGGTAATATCCCAGTCCTTGTTAAGTCCCCAACTGGCTGTTCAGTCACCAGTGCTCCAGAAATCATCCCAGAGTAAGTGGGTCTATGTCTCCCTCCTGCTTCAGCTTGTGTCCATTGAACGAGATGAAATACACAGCAATGCATGGACAACTCCAGCTGCTGAGAATCTGATCTCTGCCATCATGGCAGGAACATCAGAGCCCTGTCCTTCCATGGTATTGAGAGTTTTATGCAGGTGTGTGCATTTGTGCAGTGTTTACAGCACATCACACTCATTTTGCATTTAAGAAACAATCTGTATTGACTCCATTACGTTAATTTTTCCCTAATTTGAACAGGCTGGTTAACAAATGGGATGGACTGCACCAATGTTCCTTTCCATCAGGGTAGAAAGGATGGGAAGTTGTACAGATAAGCTTTTAGCAAAGTTGCAAAATGTCATTAACACAAAAAACCTAATATTGCCATAAGCCTATAAAAACTATGGTAAGTGAACTTCACAGTAAGCCTATAATCGCACAAAGCCTATAATAAATTGTTTTTGTGTAGTAAAAGCTGATTAAAAATTGATTTAAAGGGTTCAAACTACATAGATCTCACCTTAATGTATCACATGGCATTCACATTCCCCTGATCTGCAAGGGTCTTTCTATTTCCTTGCCTCTCAAACAACCATGGCTTACCCATGACAGATCTACCATTCAGTAACTTGCCATGTTCACAGACCATGCCAAATGAGGACACTCTGCATGGACCTGGGAAGCATGCAGGCCATGCTGTGCAGAGAGCAGATGAAAAACTGACAATGTGAGATGGCTGCAAACACCAGCTTTCTCTCAGTGCCCATACAGCACAACCTTCTTTCTGGTGACAGAGAGGCACCTCAAACTCAGGAATTTCGGGGTCCCAGGTATGAAGCCAAGTGCCACTATTCTTTTGCATTCATTTCTTCAGACAGTTGTTGTGGGGACAACCATGGCAAGCTCTGCACACTGCCACAAAAGCTCTTTCCCCCATCTGTGGATTTTGGGGCTCCTGTTCCAGTTCTGTGTGCTGTTATGAATTAACCTCACCACATTATTTTCTCCACCTCCATGAAGGAGCAGCAGCCACAACATTTCATCATGTCAGCACAAGCCTGACATAAATCAGTCAGGTCCTGCTGCCATCTGTGTCTCAGAAAATGCTTCCCAAGAGCCATCCAGTGGGATGTTCCTCTACTGTGTCGACATCTCAGCCTTAAAAAGAAATAGCTCCCACAAGATTACCACCACCTGCCCAGTCATGACACTGGGCATCAGTGAGAGGACAAGTCTGCAATGTTTTTGTACACACAGGGTTCTCAGAGCATCCTCTAGCGCTCCCTTCAACATCAAACATCCTCAGAGAGGAGTGCTCTCAGCATCCTCCATATATTCCTCAGCTGCAGGAAGCATAGATCCATTTGATGTGACCCCCACTGCCACTGTTAAAAACCCATTGAAAAGCAACAACTGTTTTGTTCTGGTGTCCCCATGAGACTTGGTGCCACATGATGCCAGTGACCAGTAATAAGCTATATGTCTTGTCGTTTCTGATAGATTCACATGCAGTCCCAACAGGAAAAAGAAAAAAGGAAAAGGAGAGAGGGAGGGAGAAAAAGAAAAGGAAAAAAGGAAGGAAGGAAGAAAAGGGAAGGAGAGAAAAGAAGGATTGAAGAATGGAAAGACGGACAGACAGACGGACGGAAGGAAGGAAGGAAGGAACGAAGGAACGAAGGAACGAAGGAACGAAGGAAGGAAGGAACTGTTGTTGGTTAGGTGTTTTTTCTTCCTTTTTTTCCCAAGTCTTTTATTCTCTTTCCTGCGGTGAGGGGGATATTCGGACAGCAAAGTGAACATCAGTTCTATTCCTGATGGTAATGCAGAGTATCAGAGTTTTGGGGCAAGAAATGTCTTTTTCAAAGTTGATTAACTAATAATGACTTGGTAATGATAAATGGGGATATTGAGAAAGTCCATTCAGGATTTCTAATCCAAAGTGCAATTTGCAAATCAACTTTGAAAATGAAGTTCTAAAAAATCTCTGAGACTTAGCTACTGGTGTGATATCTTCCTCTTCATGAAACTCAGTGGCACATATAATGCCCTGTGTTAAATATCATTCTGTTAAGGAGACTGCTTTGGTATGCCTTATTTGGAAGAGGGAGAAATAGGAGGTGAAGACAAGACTGGGCAAGGAAAATTATTTTAGGAATTATTCTATTTCTCATTAATAATCTTTCTAACTTTCATTTTAACCTTAAGTTTTAATTTAGCTTTAAGAAGCTATGTAATAAATTTATTTCTGAGTACTAAGCCATTTAAACAGTTCTCAGCAATACTGATTTGGAAAGAAATTGCACATCATTGAGTTGCATAAATTTGAGACAACAAAATCTGAATGTCAAGTGGAGTCAAAGAGAGATCAAGAAGATCTGAATCTGTGGGAATTTGTCTACGATCTTTTAGACAGACAGTTAAAAGAATGGATGAAAATGGTTTGGGATGGTTTTGGAGGCGTCCAAAGAAATATCATTAGTAGCTGGCAAACTGTAAAGGCACTGTTAAAAATAACATTGAACTTTATATACAGACTTTCATAGAAGATCTGTCCTAAAAAAGTATTACATGTACTACAGAGCTAATCAGGAAAATTGCCTATTTCTTCTTGTCTGCTTTGCTGGACATCTACAGGATAACAGCATGCTCTGCCTTGGTGAAAGTTAAAGAGTGATGTCCATAGGGCAAACAGTTGTTGAGTTATCTATAAACTCATTGCTTCCAAACCTTCAGGGAGACAAAATCCTTTTGACTTTATTGAACGTGCATTTCTGTCTAATATCCTGCCAGCCTTTACTTAGCATTACCGGTGGCTGCAGAACTGACCCTGGGCTTGAGGTGAGCTCTCCCTCTGGAGCAAGTTGTGACTTCTGGAAACAAGATTTAACAGTAATTCTGATGCCTGTGTGAATAAAGCTGATATCAGTGCACCGCACTAGAGCATCCTCAAGCCACATGGCACCCAAAGACAATTATTGCCAAACATAATTTAACTTCTGACCCTATAAATGCATTTTATTTCTATCTCATAATCATTACAGTCTTCATAACTAGTTAGAACCTCAGAAATATGAGTATGGGTTTTTTTGCTATAAAAAGTAGTAATTAGACTCTACTTCAGCAAGCCATCTGAGTTTATCCTTAGCTTTAATCTTAGACTAATGTGCAAGAAACATCACTACAGCTTAACAGCTATGGTTCAATTAAGAAACACATTGGGGACAAGATTCAGTCTGGCAGTTTCACTTAGGATAACTACAGGCTTGTTACTCTGAGGGAAAAATTAAGAATATTGAAGGAGAGGTTCCTTCTGCCTACTTTAATTATCTAAGCATTCTTAGTACATGCCAAGAAGTAGACATCTCCAGAGAGGGATTCGTGTCACTATGGTAGCCATCTTGGATGAAATAATCAGGTGATCCAAAATCACACTGTCTGGTCTTTAGTGACACAGAAATGTATGTATCTTAAGATAACAACCTTTAGGTCCCTTTCTTCTCTTTGCCTGTTTTTTTTTTCCTTCTCAGCTTCTCCACTGATTTGAAGAGGCATTCTTTTGCAAACCAGACCTTTTTCATACTTCTCTCTGTTCCTGCACATGATGTCTCCTCCTCCATGGTGCCTTGCTAGTTGTGAGGGGAATGGTAGATGTTCAACTATTCTTCCACCTGTATTTCCCAAACAGCTCCTGAAAAATTTATTCTATAAACTGCATATCCTTTAATTGCATAGCCTTCTAATCAGCTTCATCAGACAAAGCTGATTTCTACTTCTTAGCACACTTTTTTAGATTAGATAGGAAAAATGGGTTTATTCTAGAAAGAAGAAGTCTTTTTGCCCAGTACTTTTGGAAGTATTGTTTGGAAACTTCCTAACATGTAAGGAAACATGCAGCCTTTCTTTCTTTCGTTCTTTCCTCTGCATCACAACCACATTCAAGGCATGAAGTTTAATATCTCCTGAACATTCTCTATATTCTCAGTCCATCACAGCTAAAGGAGCACCTACTCTGGATGACTCTATGTTCATCCACTGTGTACAGGTGTTGTATTTCACACTAATCATTGCTGATTGCAGATCAGGTGCATTCAAAAACATTTCGAGGTGCCAGGGCAAGTTTAGGGGTTTACACTACCTATAGACTTCATGTCCTTTTTTTTTTTTTTTTTAAACTAAGTTATGTTTTTGTGATTTTTATTGTCTGTTTTACATTTTCCAAGTTATAACATTCTTAAGAGATCATTGCTGTACTAAAACTACAGTTGCATGAGTCTTGTAGAGTTGCAGAAGCAACAGTGAAAGAACAATAATAAAAAGAAAGTGGTTAAAGAAAATTAATTAGTACAACATCAGTTGACTTTCTAAGACACCTCAGATGGAACCACCAAAGCAGAGCTAAGTGTTGAAGACAGAGGGGCAGCCATTGCTGCTGTGCCAGGAACAGATGAAGATACCAATCATCTTACTTGGAGTTGCAAGTTGGCCTTAGTCTGCAGATATTCATGTGAAAAAGCTGCTGCTTGGACTTCCCAGGCCCCAGCACAAGTGAATTTGGGTTTATGCATAAATACCAGATAAGTAAAGGCTTTCAAGTTCCTTAAATAACACTCCCCAACTTCAGGAGTATCACATTTGCAAACAGGACACTTTGAGCACAAACTGGATGTAGCTGATGTTGTGCAAACTTCAGGGAGTGAAAGACACATTTATTTGTGCAGTCCCACTTCCCTGGTCCTAGACAGGCTCAAGTAGTGAACCTCACACAGCAGTGCCAAGTGCAAGTTCTTGCTTCTGAGTCATGGCAACCTCTGCTATTAGTACAAGCTGGAAGACGTAAGGATAGAGCACAGCCCTGATGAAAGGGACCTGGGGGGTACTGGTGGATGGCAAGCTGGATATGAGCCAACGATGTGCCCTGGCAGCCCAGAAAACCCATCCTATCCTGGGCTGACAAGATGCATTAGGAGCAAGCAGACTTCCCTCACTGTGCCTTTTGCTTCTCACTAGTACAATCACTGCTCTGTGCAGGTACCAGGTTATTCCAGTCTGCCACTGCATGCTCTAAAACATGACTTTCTGAACTGGCTCCCTGCCCAAGAGCAGAACTGCCTGCTGTGCTGGGTACTGACACTGCAACAGTCAAGTGTGCAAGCAAAACGCAGCCAGTCTTGCAGATTTTATATAGGGATTAGAAACAGCCACAGACTCAGAGCAGCAGGCAGTTTCCAGGTACCATTCCTGTCCAAAGGGTGTATGCCTTTCCGGGAGCTTGTCTGACACACTTCTGTGGCTGAAGTGCCGCAGTGAAACAAGGCAATAGCTGTTGCTCAAAACCCGACTCCTCAGTAATAGTTACCTTATTTTTTGTGTAAAACCCAGACCAGCATATTCAGAGTCTTCGTCTGTTTACTGTTGTTTCAGCTTCATTATGCTGAGGGCTTCAGCAAATCTTGGCTTTACTTTCCAGATCCAGGTGAAGCTGGTCCACACTGAAGCCAGTTACCTCTGTAAGAAAAGATGCAATTCAAAATTTCTGCCTTTGGCTTTTGTCAGCACTTGCCCTTTCACTTACAAAGCTTGTTTACGGTGCAAACGATTTACAGAAGTCTGACAGCAGTTCAACAAGGTGAAAAGCAAAAGGCAGAAGAACTCCACATTTTCGTCATGTCACAAACATGATAGAACAACAAAAACAATTCCATTTTCTGCTTTCTCCTTTCAGTAGTGATAAAGTCAGATCTCTGAGGAGGTATTACTGTGAAACTAACACTTAAATATGTGCCTTTGAGGCTTTTTTCCATTGTTTTCCCTTTAAAATGAAGTTTAAAAATACATTGGGGATTCAGCAATATCCATAATTCTGTCTGTAGATTTCTGCCTCTCTAAGACTTGCTCTGTTTAGTATTTTAGTCCAAATCTATTTCTCCTATAAGCAGGCACGGCTCTCTCATGAAGCTGCACCTTTATAGCTGAATATACCAAGAAAGACATTTTGGGAATACATCCCCTGCAATTGCCCCCTTTCTTCCACACTCACAGCTCAGTGCCAGGGACTCTTTCCCCCCACACTGATCCTGCCTGCTGGTGCAAGAGGCTGGCCATATGGCAAGCTGCAGCCCTGTGTCCCAGAAGCCAGGCTCCTCACCTCCCATGGGGTCCATGTTGACCCATACTACTATGTGCCCAACAGGATGGTGTCCTGCTTGTAGAGGAAATAAAACATCTTAGCAGTCTCAGATAGGTTTCTGTGAAATTATCTGGAGTGAAAGGAAACTATGGTGCAAACGTGGAAGCCTGCATTAGTTAAGCAAACTGTTCTGCTTCCTGTCCCTGCTAAAGGTTTCCTAGATGATCTAGGCCAAATCCTTCATCAAAACATAGAGCTTCCCCTTCCAAAATGAGAAAAATATGACTTGACATCTGCAGAGATGAGATTTAAGAAAGGTAAGTGAGGAAAGTTCACAAAATGTGCTGAAATCCCCAGGTGGCAAGGTTGGAAAAGTATTATTAGCTGTCATCACCTTCTTATTTATTCCGCTCAAAGAAATAGGAGGACATTTGCAAAGGGATCTCAACTAATCTTTGCAGTTGGATACACCCAGGTATACAGGCACCTCTCGTTCATGTGACTTTCATCATGTGGATTCTGGGTATTTTCCTCAATGAAATTAAGAGTCTTACAGATACGCAGGTTTCTCAGCAGCAGCTCACCAGCACGGGTCTGGGAGAAAGGATTTGCTTTTCTCCCCTTTCCTGAGGAATCCTGAGGGTAGGCAAGGAAAGGAATCCTGGTCACTGTTGGAACATAGAAGGGGACAGCACTTATCTATCCACCTCCCTCTTGGCAGAGGTAGTATTCACTTATTACTTAACCTATTGAGCCACATGCTTTCTATGCCTGCTGACCCAGATGAAATTTTTGTTCCCTGGTCCTGGTGTCATCTGGAAGGAATGTGACATCAAAATTGCCACTGGAACACTCTTCTATAACAGACTCATGTATCCCACCTCCCCCAGCTCCCGTTCCTTGTGTCCCTGAATAGCCAGAAAACTCTCTTTATAATTCATAGAATTGTTTGAATTGGAAAGGACCTTTAAAGGTCATCTAGTCCAACTCCCCTGCAGTGAACAGGGATGCCTGCAGCCAGATCAGGTTGCTCAGAGCCCTGTACAGCCTCAACCTTGAATGTCTCCAGGGACAGGACATCCACCACATGGATAATACCCTGTGCAAGACAAGACTCAGTGCATTTAGCATAACTCCCAGTGTAATTCCAGCATCAACCCAGCAGACTCAGCAGTGATATCTGGCAACACTCCCGCCTTAGAGCTTTGCAACATCAGTGGGAATTTCTGAATCTGTATGCTTAAGAAAATAAGCCTTGCACAGTCATAATGGTTTATCACATACTAGTGCATGTGTATGTGCACATGTATATGAAAGACAGACATCCCATCTCCCCTCAACCTCACCTTCCTTTTGAACTCATTAGCAATTTCAGCTGAACCCAATAGAAGTGCTCAAAGGCATCCCAGTTCTTAAATGTTTCATGAAGAAAGGCAAATGGTAGAGAAAGACCTGATGAGTGCCTAGCTGGAAGGGCAGCCACAGGTACACAAACCCACCATGAGGTGCCAGAGGAGCTGTCCCAGAAGGAGGGCTGCCCCAACCCCTGCATAAACTCTGCTCAGAACTCAAGCCCTGGCAGACGCCAGAGGATCCGGCCAGAAGACACAGTGCAATAGAAAATCAATTGTTGTAAATCTCAGTGCTCTCAGAACAACTTATTAGCTTTGCTTACGGCAACTATCTTTTTCTGAAAACCACAGGGGGAAAAAAGGTGTGAAACCACTTGCTTTGAGGTTGGCCGTATCTTGCTATGCTCATTTCAGGACAAATCGGAGCTGTGGTACCACTCTTCTGATTCTATTTGTATCGTCCTCACATTAATTGATGCTTATTGGCAAGCCATCAGGTTTTTCCCTATCTTGCTATTTTTCCTTGATTCAAAACCCCAGCCAATCATTTTGCTTTAAATAAAATGCAATAGCATTGATTTGCGGATAAGATTGCTTAGACGGGGGAAAAGGTGTGGCAATATTTTCATATGAATCAATTTCTTGGAAAAAAATTAAGCAGCTGAATCTCTAGAAATTTAAGGTTCTGTGTAATTTCTACAGCAGCTGTAAACTGATAAGACAGCAATAAGTGGTAAGACATTATATGGATGTCAAAGTGGAGAAAGCTACATAAATAAGTATCTTAGAGAATGCTTGAGGAGAAAGGAATGTGTGTAGAACAACAGATGTTTTAATACTAACAGTCCCACTCCTTCACTGGTTTTTTGTTTGTTTTCTTTAGGGGATTTTTTTAGAGATTTCTTTTGTGCTTTGCAGCAGAAAATCCAGCTACAGCCTTTTCTATGTGATACTTCAAGGTACTCTCTTCATGTATCAGTGGCAGTATGGAAAGGTTGAAAAGATCTTGATGAAGGAACTATTTTGGTTAGCTGTCATGTGTGCATTGTCCTCTTTCACTGATAGCTGCTGGTTTCAGCTTCACAGGGTTATCTAACTCAGAATCAGTATGTTTACCCTTTTCATCGTTTATACCAGCACGTGAGCTTATCTGAGCTGCCATTTATACCATCATCGACACTAGCAGTGATCTTGGTCCACTGTGTTTTCTTTGATTCCTGTCTCTTTTGGCTCTGAGACATACAGGTTTATATTAACATCCCAAAATCTTTTTTAAGAGTAAGACTTCTTAGTATCATTACAAATTTGCTGACATAAAACTCAGACTCTTCAGTGCCAAGTATGCATTTGGGGATCTCGTAGCTGAGACTGAAGATCTCAGTAAGAATAGTTCACTGAGCTGCCCATCAGTCATCAGATTATTAACTAAAGATGGTTTCAGCGGGAAGCATGAACTGACTATGGAATTACTGGAATGGATGCCTCCACGGCAGACATGAAATCTGGTCTTACATCTTTCCACTCTCCACTATCTTTAAACTTTAATTCAAAGCTAACAATTGGATAACTCATGATTTTGTTTAAGAGATTTTTCAATTCTTCCATTACACTGATAAATTGTTACATTAGATTTATGCACTGCAAAAAGTGAAGAAAAGTACTGATTAATGTGCCTTCTAGACCAGAAAGGATTTTGATGTATTTTCCCTTGACAGTCCTAGTTGAAGAAGTCCAGGTACATGTCCACATGTATCTTTTGCTTTCTTCCATACTTGCTCATTTTTGATAACTGTGTGCTTTACCCTAGCAGCTGCTCTGACCCATAGGACAGTCACAGTTGCTCCTGCTGCCTGTGGGATCTAGGGTCTGGGAAGGCAGCAGAAAGGAGGTGGAATGAGCATTAGCAGTGTCATATATCCCAAGACCAGGCTGACTAGAGTAGCTGGCATTTACTTGTGTCATGGCCTGTAACTGAGGTGACACAAAGCCTAAGAAGCAGCATCCAGTTTCTGTGCTCCTAGGGTGTTTTACTGATGATTTTTCTCTTCTGAGCCTTGGTTTCATCATGTCTCAGTCATGTTTAGTCATTATTTGCATGCTGGCGAAACTTGTAGGAGTTTATACATGTTATATTCTTTTTTCTCCCTCACTGGAAACCTAATTTCTTCCTCCAAGTCATAGTCTCCAGGAACTTCGCACTAGCAAAGCACTTAGTAGAATTTGTCAGGTAAGGGTCAGTATTTTTGGATTGTTAATCAGATGTGCATCATATGAAAATGTGATATGAAAAGCATGTGAAATTCCTGTTGTATGCTTTATACACAGCCACAAGATACCTTTCAATAAGCATTCAGATTGGTTATTAAGAAAAACTTCTTCTCAGAAGAGCAGTGATGCACTGGAATGGGCTGCTCAGGGAGGTGGTGGAATCACCGTCCCTGGAGGTGTTCAAGAAAAGAGTAGATGTGGTACTGAGGGATGTGGTTTACTAGGCGTGGTTGGACTACATAATCTTAGCAGTCTTTTCCAACCTTAATGATCCTATTATTTTATCTCATTAGGACACCATGCTGACAGGCAGTAGGGAAGTCAGTGCAGCCCAAGCCCCGAGAATGGGACTAGCCTAGCAGCAGAGCGATTCAGGCACACCAGCATCAGGATGCCCCAGCAAAAGTAGAGAGATAAGTAGAAAGAGGCAATACATTGTCTCAGTCCACTTCCTGAGACATAGCTCGTGATGGAACAATCTACAAAAGCCAGAGCCAACAGAGAAAAAGTGAGAAGATGGCAGGAATATGGAAGGATGAGAGGAGACTTGAAAATTACACAACAAAGCCCACTAAAATAAACAAATAAATTTAAACTACTTAAATTCAAAAGAAATACAAATCTGGTGAGAGAATCGCTACGTGGATAACACGGTAGCCACTGGCAAAAAGGAAAACTAAGCATTGTTACGTAGATGTTAGGGAGCTAAACTACCCAACTGACTTTTCAGTAGTGTCAAGGAGATTTTTTTCGATCCCATGAAAAAATTCAAACTTCCAAAAATGTTTCCTGTGCATCATAGCTACAGGAAGATCATTCTGGAGCAGCATCAGGCAAGCAGCCCCTTGGGGTATGGCTGAGCTGTCCACATCACCACTCTCACACCAGGTCTTTTATTAATTTACCTGCTACTAAATTAAAATAATAATGCTAATATGGGCTCTACATTTCTTTGCTGATGTGTTTTTTCTTTTGTTGTATTTATGGATGAGTCAGTGGAATTGAACTAATATAACTTTTTCTTTCTGGTGCTGTAAAAGGCACCAGGCATGGTTCAAGACCTTGGTAACACTACCGTTGATGTCAGTGGCTTAGTATTTCACTTTCATGGGATACTATTATTTCTGTATTTACAGAACTGAATAAGCAAAAATAAACCAAATATAAAATTACAGTTTTGTTGTATATAATATAATAGGATGCCAGAATAGTCAAACTATTTGACATTGTCACTTTAAGAAAGCAGACCAGCTAGCCTTCAAGTCCTATTAAGTTGTTTCAGATAAATCAAGAGCTCTTGATCTCTCAGCAAAACTCCTTTTTGAAACTTCTGCAGAAAAATTTGCTGCCTTTTTATGTCACCTTTTAATTATTTGTATATCCCATCTATCTTCTCTGATCATCTCTTAGCTGATTATTTCAACTTGTATTGGTCAGATTCACCCTGATACTGCACAAATTCAGTCCGATACTGCACAAATCTAAGCAGACAGGTAATCTGATGAGCTGGAGTCACTCCATTGACATTTTCAGAGCTAAGAGAAGTAAATTAAGTTCATGCAGAAGCATTGCATGATCCAGACCCAAAATAACTCCAAGTACAATCAGTGTCTCGGTGTCTCCAAGTGTTTGATTCTTTATTTTCAACATGGATAATCCTAGCTCTTGTTTGTGACTTTGCTTTCTCTGTTTTGAATTGTGTTGCTATTATTCAGTTATCGTAAGTAAGTTACCACTGTCTCCCAGGCATCTTGAGTTATCACTTTCTCTTTCCCCTCCCATTTCCAAGACCTTGGAAAGGATTGCAAGGGGGGATGAAGGGGAACATAATCGTATGTCTGGCCATCTAGTCACAAAAAATTTCCCTAAAGTCCAGTTTGATTTCCATAATACTGAGGCTGCATTGTTTTGAATTTTTAATTATTTATTACAGTCATCAGTGTGGCAATGTGGCTGACCTATTGTTTTTTAATTATTTTGGTTGCTTTTGATACTATTAACCATGACATTTTGCTGATCTAGCTACATTCTTCTTGTGGTTTTGGCCCCGAGATCATTCAATGTCTGTGTCCATCTCTGTCAACAGAAAGTCAGCTTCTTCTTAAAAGATCACTTTCATCTGCTCTATCTGCTGAAACAGATGATTTAGTTCTGCCCTCCAACTTGTAGATAAGTATTTGGGTTAGATTTTTGTCTTTCTGCTGGTGCTGCATAGATTTCTGGTTTCAATATAGCAATAATATTTCAAGCTTTTTTTAATCTTGCTTCCTGCTGAAATGGAACAAGTAATAATTTCAATAAAGGAATATCAGCAAGACAAGCATCTATTAGTAGTCCCATGCTTCACACAAAAGCCCATTATTATTCCTCCACTTACTGTTTGGAGAGGGAGAATTTCAAAAAGGAGGAAGGTTCCTCCACTCCTCCTGGAGAGCTTGGTGCCCATCACTCCCTCACATCTGTCACTATTTGAGGCATGGATTGTGCTCATGTTCTGCCTGGGTTCAAGATCGTTGTTAGCCCTGCTTACAAATACATGTTAAATTCAATAGACTTTACACGGGACTTTATAAACCAAGCAGAAAAAAGCACAGGAGCTGAGACAAACTGGGCTATCTTGGTGTGGTAGGAAGCTGTTAAAAATTAAGGGCCTTTCCATAACCATCCACTAAAAATCAAAGCCAGAACACGATGCTTCCCATTGGCTGCACTGTTTCCCCCGGCACTGCATTGCTGTTACTGAGTTCATTAGGCATTTCCTCCTCTCTGGTTCACACAGAAGCTCTCTCAGAGCCTCCGACTTCCCATTTATGCTCCCCTAACCTCTCCTCAAAGCTGGTGCTGCCATGGTTGGCCACAGAAGATGAGGAAACATCAAATACAGGGTTGTAATTAACACCAAAGCAGAGGTACTGCTCACCTTCACTGTGTACTATCTTTTTTTTTCTGTCCTTTCCAGAGAAAACCAAGTCACACAGGTGAAAAGTCCAGACCAGGTTTTAATCAAGTGCCACTGTGTGTTTGTTTAAACTTTACCCTTTCAGTTTGCATGACTTTACAATCTTCAAAAAGAAATTCTGAAGGAAAGATTTGAAAGAGGTAAAGGAAAAGGACGTGTGGATCAAGAGTGATCTGGGGCCTTGTGAGCCCCAGGAAACCCATAAACCCAGAAAACTCATTGAGCACCTACTTTGAACCTAAACACTTGAAGAATTCTTTGGAATTGCTTCATCTTCTCCTTTCCCCCACAAGCACTCCTTTAAACCTGTCTGGACCATATGTTCATGTCATGTAAAAGCACTGGCAGCACATAAGCATCTCCAGAAAAAAAGAAGAAAAAAAAAGCCAATTATCTGTTCATCCATTGCAGAATTGATGACTGTCATGTTTATGGCCTGATTCCTTTAAGAAAATAGATAGAGCATGACATCAGCAGAGCACTTAGCTACTGGGACCTGGTTTTAAGAGGGTGGTGGACGTCACCTGGACCTGAGGTTGGTTTTCTATGGAGCTGGCACTGGCAGAAATGTAGAATGCAGATTTTGAATTTTTCCACTCCTAAATGTTTTCCATATCACTATTATATTTCAGAACAGCTAACACTTTCTCCCCTCTTTCTGGTAAGTACGAATACTATTTCAAATGCATTTTCACAGAGGAAGAGTGGTAAAACTTTTAACTCAGCTCCATCACTACTGCTGGCTCCATGTGTCTATTTTTCTGCTTAAGAAAGAACATTCAAATGAACCCTTAGGCTCAACAACCGTTGAAGAAAAGCAAGACATGAATGAAGTGGTTAGAGCAATGTGGTTAGAGCAATAATATCATTACTTGCATGGGAAAATTAGTATGGTATTGGACAAATCATTATGGATTGTATTTTGAGCCATTTCCCATTCTTATATGGTGATTGCTGATAAAACATTAGCCTCAGTGATTACTAGTGAAATCTTTACTTGCAACATCATCTCCACGCTACAGAATACCATTATTATTCAATATGATTTAAATGTTGATGAGCACTCAAGTACAGAAAACAGGAATGCATTACATCCCACTTGGCTAAAAAGCACAAAATACCAAATTTTGCCTGATAAACAAAGCCTGTTCTTAATCTAGCGGGGTGAAGACTTAGCCTGCTCCAAATGATAAGCTATCACGTGTTTCATTTCTGCATACTGAGCTCCAACCTGTTTCATTTGTTTTACCCCTACTCCCTGCATGGACCTCAGCACATGGGCAGATAATAGTACATAGTCTCAAGCACATATTTTTGCTTTTTTCCTGTTACCTAATATAAAAATTGTCTTAAATATTTCCATCTTTCATAAAGACATTGATTCTATTTCTTTTCTTTTCGGGATTTTTATTAAAAGTACCTGTTCTAGAGCAGGAAAATTCCTATGGAAATTATAACCTGCAGAACATAATTTCCAGGCAAACTAGAATTTTACCACCCTTATAAGATATGTGCAC
>JAOWBP010001760.1:58179753-58207344 GCA_028571105.1 Tragopan temminckii | reverse complement strand
GGGGGGGGGGGGGGGGAGGCAGGGACCTACTGCCCCCCTGTCACAGGCATAGATCGATCTAGTTAACTCCGTGACAAGCAGGTTGGTACAAGGGACCAGAACAACTGCTAATCACTGTGAAGCCTGCAGTGTTTTCAGAAATATCTTGCCTGAACCATCTCTGCTTCCCAAGACTTGTTTCAGGGAAGAAGGGACCTGTCACATGATCTGGAACCTCATATTGATCAAATTAAATAACAACAAAACAAAACCGTAAATTAAAAGAAATTATGTGAATGATGGATAAACGATGGTAGATAATGAGGAAGACTATTCTTTGTGCTATATGAGTGACCAAAAAAAGTCTTGGGTACGTTGAATTTTCCTTTGGTACTTCAGATACAGCATAGGTGAGCCTGAAAAACCACTTGGTTCAATATATTACACTGGTTCCTTACATCCAAAAGCAACTGTATGCTAAAGTATAAATATCCATACGTGCTAAGCCTTGAGAATAATTCCTAAACCTTACAAATGGGGGGTCAGAAATATTTGCAGCACAAGCCTTCACAAAAGCTGTGAAGCTGTCCCAGCCAGCAGGTCAAAAGTTATCAAGAGACCACTTCAAGCTACCAAAAAAAAATTTAGCTGACTCAGTATTTATTTGAACTTCTTGGAGGGCCCGACCCTGCATATTCTTCATCTCTTTCATTTATTTCAGTAACTCGCATCCACAGTATTAACTTTTTCACCAACTCCTCAATGTTTTTTTGCTATACTTGGTTGATTTTACATGATTAACTTAACCTACCACTCATTAGACATATGGCATATGGTTTGGAGGAGGATTAATAAATGTTTTGCTGTGTTTGAATGAAAAATAGAAAATAAATGAAAACAAACTTCCTCTCTGCTTCCAACTCTAAATGACTGCTTATCTTCCATCCATCTGCAGGTGCCATGTGCTGTCCCCCTGAGTGTCATTATGGAACAGTAGAGAATTCAGTCAAATATTTTTATACTGTAGCTGGGTTGGATTGTTATAGACATCTGTAGCAGCACGTAGGATGCTCCATCTAAATGT
This sequence comes from Tragopan temminckii, assembly GCA_028571105.1. Taxonomy (NCBI): domain Eukaryota; kingdom Metazoa; phylum Chordata; class Aves; order Galliformes; family Phasianidae; genus Tragopan; species Tragopan temminckii. The sequence goes on along the minus strand of JAOWBP010001760.1, from coordinate 58,206,281 downwards.
GAGATACAAGCATTCAGCAGAAGATTACCCCAAAGATAAAGTGAAAGTCTGGAGGGACGAGGTGACAGGGGGGACACAAGGCAGCAGAAAAGAAGGACCAGTGGGCAGTGTTTGGGCTGTTCTCAGAGTCAGTGTCAAAGTCAAGACTCCCAAAGTCCCATCAGCACAGAGCTCTCCCATGACCCTGTCTCATCTTAGTCTGTAAAGATGTTCAGGGGGGAACAGCTGTTTATTCTCTATCTCAAGAACCCCTCCTCTAATAGTGCTGCACCTACTTTTTATAATCATGCTCTGGTGTTTCAGTGGTGGTATCTCTGTTTATGACTCATGATGAAAGAAGTGGGAAAGGCTTTTCCCCTTGATGCGGTCAGCTGTGCACACAAGGGAGAGAAGAGTGACAGAGTGATACATGGAAGAGGAATCTGCAGAAGTATTAAGGGCTGCAGCTGTAGAACTAAATGCTTTTAAAACTTCAAAGTTAACATCCTAGGGAATAATAAAGTGCAAAAACAAGTAATATACAATCATGATATTATATTTGATGGGAAATCAATAGTGAACCTGGTAGCCATATTACAGTGTGTTTCTATTGTGACAGTTAGTCAGAAACAGCTTTTTAGGATGAATGGTGACAGCATCTGACCAGCAGACATCCTTATCAAACACATACTCCTGCCCAGGAAAGGTGAGGATGATCCTCACCTGCAGCAGCACGGCAGTGCGAAAGGTCTGTCTGCAAGGCAGATGAGGACATGAAATCACAGCTAAAGAAAAATCTCAAACCCAACACAATGCAGCCCTAACTCTCAAAATCCATAGACTAAAAAATAAAAAAAATAAAAAAATAAAAAAAATAATGCTTCGAAATGCATTAAAGCTAATGTCTGCACAGAAGCTTTATTTTTATACTTTTAAGCTGCTATGCTGCTGGTTTGTGAAACATTATAATTGTATTTGCATAAATGGAGCAGGATGAGGAAAGATATTTGAGTGTGATACGGTTAGCGGGTTTTATGGAAGTTTAATTTCTTCTCATCTTAAAAGTAGAATTAAATGATTCAGTTGCATGGACACTTGTGTGGAACTAGAAACCCTGTGGACATATGACAGATCTCCTCAAGATGCAGCAGGGCACAAGAACAACTTAGTCAGTGCTTTATATATTTGGAAGGAATTCCTCTTCTTTTGTTTTTTGGTTTTTGGTTTTTTTAAACCAAGAAAAGATAAAGCATATGGACTATTTTGAGACACTGCAGCCCATATCCGAGAGAAAATTTTGATTTAGATTACACAGTGTGCATGTAGTCCCCTCTGTCTTAAAGAGAAATAAAGGTTATTTTTCAGACTATTTTTTGAATTACTGTACAAATTACCTTAAAGCAATTGAATAGGAGCAGTTTTGAATTAATGGGTGAAAAATTGCATTGAATTATTCTCATTACTAAAATAGCCATATGACTCACATTGAAAGGGAGATTTTCATATTTTGGATAAAATAATCATAGTGATGGTAAATGCTACCAGGTATCAAATTCCCCTATATTTTATATATTTTATATAAATACTTGAAAATACAGATTTACATGAGAAAAAGCAAAACCCCTTCAGCCATATTTAGTGCTTGAAAAGTCATGTGATCGAGATTAATTTATCTCCTGTGGTTTAACAGTTCAAATCAGTAGGAGATGGACTTTTCATAAATACTTGGGGGGGGTCTCTTCATGCATTTTACTTTGATACATTTAAACATTTCATAGCAAAAGGTATTTCAAAATAAAAAGTGGCTTTTGAAATGGGAAGCTCACTTTTTTCGTTGGATGAACCAAAACAATAACAAAGACAGATGTTAAGAAAATACAAGTTAATTCAGTGATGATAGCATTTTTTTAATTGGAAAAGTGTTCTTTTCAGAACAGAAGTATTTTCAGCATCTTCATGGACAACTGATGGGCTTTATATATGGTCCGTTACAGGCTTTATGGGCATGATGTGCTTTATATGGCCCGTTATCTCTAGAAGGTGGTCCAGCTTCTCACCCATAAGGATGAAGCTCCAAGAGGGCAAAATGAAATAGAGAAAAAAGTGCAAAGGTGAAAACAGGTCACACATCAACCAGAAATGCAAATGTGTTACCTGCAACCTCTGTCACTTTGTACTTCACAGCAGTTAGTACTTCTGAAGCTGGAAGGGCTGTCATTTCTGTCTCCAAAATACTTCAAACTTGAGAATCTCATGCACTAACTTTCAGGCAAACCAAATATTTGTCACTTCTTGGATTTCAGCTAATTACATGCTTTCACCAGGAAGATGCTAGTTATTCTGCATGCATGAATTTCTTTGTAGAATAAATATTATTTGCAAAAATGCAAGATAACGTGGTTCATGCCTGTCCGTGTCAAATATAATAGGCACTGTTAAGCAAGATGTACTCTCAGAGCACATTTCGCCATCAGTTTGCCACTCTTCTCATGTCAAAGTCAAGTGTCTGATGTTGCAATAGATTCCTACTAATGTCCTAATGTACTTTACGTGCCATAAAACTTTCATTAACAACAACAGCATCTGGATTGTGTCACTACAGCCAGTGAGATTTTATAAGACTATATGAAGTGTAAATTTGTTCTGCAAAGGCAGATAAGATCCATTATCCAAAAAATGGACTACACTGCCTCAGTCCCAGGTCTTCATCCACTGGTGCAAATTGAGCTGAAATTCTGCCAAACATCACATGTTGTGTTTCATCCTCAGACTCTGCTCTCTGTGTTGTCTCCCACTGAGCACAGATTAATATTAATACACAGCATTGAGAACATGTGGTGTAATACAAAAAGATGTCCCTGGTCTGAACTTCTGAGGCCTTTTTATCCTTTCCTAAGCATGGCCCACATGGCATGAGAGCCCTGGGCACGAGTGACCGTGACAGTTCTGCCAAGGCAGTAAGATTTCTATGGGGACTGTGCCTCCACATAAACTTCCTCATAGGTGAGACAAGGCAAATGGAAGTGGAATTCTTCCCAAGGAGAAATAACTGCCTGTTCATGTTATTATTCAAAGACAGCACAACTCAAACACAAGCAGAGAGAAAGGAGAGCACTTATTTGTGAATGTGATGAGTCCTGAGATACTCTCACAATTTGGGGTTGAGGGTAGCTTGCAAGTAGGTCAAAGCAATAGATGCACCTTGCAGGACCCAGGCAGATAGATTATTAGCATTATTTTCTGAAAGAAAGAAGGTGCTTATTATTACATGATTCATGCTTGAAATCTTCCAGGCACTTAAAACAGACTCCCCATGATTTACAAGTAAGAAGAGATTATTAGTGTCCGAGAACTTAATTGACTGCCTCCTCTCAGCTGTTGACTTCAGCAGTAAATTTTTTTCCAGTTACCTGCTCAAAACAGCAGTATCTGCCCCCTAAACACTCAGCACAGATCAAGGATGAGAAAGTTCTGTGTGTATAAATCAAAATTTGAGGCTAAAAGCCTCAATCTTGTAAAACTGGCACTGTTGGAACTAAATTGCTGGACACCTTGAAATCTCTGAGAGGCAAAGAAAATCAAAGCCAATTTCTAATGTTTTCCTTCCTAAAACTGCTCTCATTCTAAAATGAAGAGATCTGTGGACTATGTCAGACAGAGGTGAGGAAGATGTGCAAGCACAAAAGAGCTTGTCTGTAGTGTTCAAAGTCTCCAGTGCCACGCAGTCACTTTCTCTAATTTATTCAGCGGTGAATTCCAGCGAGAACTCCTCTCAGCCCTGTTTGCACACATATGTTCTGATATAAGGGAGCCCTCCTCCCTTGCATAAAAACTGACACACAGACATATAGCTTGCACATTGTACTCTCGTACTTGGCAACGGATTGCATATCTCAGCTCCACTGTGGAAGTAATCCCCACATATGTATAATTATTTTTAATGAATTAAGTCCTTGAAGTGTGAAGATCCATAAAGATCTTTATAGTCTCCTTTGACACTTGAAGGTAAATATTTGCATTGTGCATTTCAAATTAGATGTGCAACGCCTGTTAAAAATAATGGGAGTTGAAAGTCTAGTCTGTCTAATGATTTCCTTCTTGATCTTTGTGATAGTAGAGAAAATACAGAGAGCAGGTGCTTGAGTCCTCCTCTGCTCCCCTGAGGGTGGAAAGAGCTGTCGGGGAAGAGAGCATCCTTCCAGGAGAGGTGCTGTGCCAGGGCATCTGCTCAATAAATGGTCCCTTTCCCAAAGCCATCCCTGGTGATAACACGCACTTTCAGATTCCTCTGTATTACTGAGATACAGACTTTTTTCCTCATACAACTTTTCTATAACTGATGCTGAAACATTTCTCAGCTCTGACAGCAGGAGAAGAGGAATAGGACCGTGGATACCATCACAGAGGGGGCTACACAAAGTCATAGGGCAGCTCTGCACATGGGAAACAGTATAAGAAAGCCAAACCTCCTGGGTTAATGCAAGTGGGGGTGGTGGGAGACTCCCTGAAACCACCCAGAAACTATGCAGCCCTGCTCAGCAGCAGGAATTAACCCCTGAGAGCTTACCAGGACAGTAAGCCAACCCCTCCAGACAGAGCTTCTCACCAGCCTGCTTAGCGCTCCTCTCTTACCTGGGCTCACCCAGCTGGCACTGATGAGAATCAGTCCCTCTCACATCACATTTGTCTGGACCATCATTACTCTCAGTAAAACCACTCCAATCAGGACCTTTCACTGCATTATTCAGAGTTCCCAAGATAAATTGCATTGAACTTCTTCCCTGACGAGGCCAAACCCTTCCCACTGTACCCTGTGTTTCTCAGTCTTCAGTGGGAGGAGTGAGGTTTGCAGGTTAGTAAATGAGTTTTGTCTTCCACCTCAACTCCCAAGAGCTCTGCTGGGATACCAACACAGCCCACATCCCTCCAAACTGCCAGGTGCCACTGAGGGCGAAGTTCTCCCGTGTATTTTTCTACTTGGTTAGCATCCAGCAGACAGCATCCTGCCCTTCATTTCTCTGATGGTGTCCTTAGTTTTAGATATCATGACCTTGTTTGAGATCTATCAACAATATGGTCATTCCATTGTATGCTATCACAGAGCTGCCACACCTACGGAAAAAAAAAAAAAAAAAAACATTTTTACTATGATGAAAGTTACGTCTTCTTCTTGAATATAGACTTCAAAAACTGAAACATCTGGTGAAGTGAAATTTCTGCTGTATGTAAGGATGACATGACCACTCTTCTTGTCTCAAATCAATAAAATAAACCTGTGATTACTGCTCCTCTGTTCGATATTTCTGAATAGGTCATGATACAGCCATCTACTGATGCACAGTGATTCATTGGCTCATGCATGCTACAGCACACAATATCACCAATTCCTAACAACAACAGCAATAACAACAACAAAACCTAATAGAGTTATATATGGTGTAAAGAATGGCTGAAAGCTTTATTGTAGTTGACTCGGGGGGAGAGAGAGTTAAAGAAATGATATGTCACTCACTGCCAAATGTTGCAGTTGTCTGGTCCATCGCTCCAATGCACCAGCTTTGCAAGACTTTAGCTCACCTGGAAGCTGCAGTAACTCTTGGATGGTGGGTGAGGAGGAGGGAAGAGGCTGGCAAGGGGGAAGGGGAAGAAAGAGAAGGATTAAACTGAAGCACTCCTATCAGAGCTACATTTCCCTCCAGATAAATCCTTATTGTGTACCAAGTACCGCGAGTGTGTATTTTATTAAGGAGAGGCAGAAGGAACAATCAGAAACTCTGTCACATTGTATCACTGTGAAAAGTCCTGTTTTTTTTTTTTTTAAAGAAAGGCACGCCTGGCTGAAGCAATTTCTCGCTCCTTTTTAGTATCTTGCACTTGGTTCAGGATGCTGCAAGAAAAAGAGGTACACTGCCTTCCTGCACACCATGGTGTGAACAAGCAGAATGTACTGTAGTTTTCCTCTGTGAGCAAACCAAAGAAGTCATCATCATTTATTTCTTCTTTTGGCATAGGCATACATTACACATCAGGCCATATACAGAAGCATAAGTGGGTCCAATAGCTACACGCACGTGCTGGGAAGGCAGTTTGTTCTTGCTTCCCTCAACCACACAGTTTTACCCTTTAGAAAATTCACAAACCCCTTCATTAGGAGCAGTTGTGGAAAAATCTTTGTGAGGGTATTGTCACCTCTTGATTCTCAACGAACAATGGACAAAACGAAACTCTATTTGATCCTTCTTTGACATGGTACGGATCCAGTTGCTGGGGAACATGCTGGGATAGTGCTCAGGTAAAAGCAGTAACAATGAAACCATCAGCCCTGCAGAGAAGGACCTGGGGGTCTTGGTGGATGAAAAGCTTAACATGAGCCAGCAGTGTGCTCTTGCAACTTGAAAAGCAAATGGTATCCTGGGCTCCATCAAAAGAGGGGTGGCCAGCAGGGACAGGGAGGTGATTGTCCCTCTGTATTCTGCTCTTGTGAGGCCCCATGTGGAGTACTGCATCCAGGTTTGGAGGTTCCAGTACAAGAAAGACAGAGGGCTGTTGGAGAGGGTCCAGAGGAGAGCCACAGAGATGATCAGGGGACTGGAGCACCTCCCCTATGAAGACAGGCTGGGCTTGTTCAGTCTGGAGAAAAGAAGGCTGCGGGGTGACCTCATTGCAGCCTTTCAGTACCTAAAGGGAGCCTACAAACAGGAGGGGAATCATCTATTTGAAAGGGTAGATAACAGCAGGACAAGGGGAAATGGTCTTAAGTTGAAGGAAGGTTTAGATTGGATGTAAGGGGGTAATTCTTTACAGAGAGGTGAGGTGCTGGAACAGGCTGCCCAGAGAGGTTGTGGATGCCTCGTCCCTGGAGGTGTTCAAGACCAGATTGGATGGAGCTCTGGGCAGCCTGGTCTAGTATTAAATGGAGAGGTTGGTAGCCCTGCATGTGGCAGGAGTGTTGGAGATTCATGATCCTTGAGGTCCCTTCCAACCCTGGCTATTCTGTGATTCTGTGTAGTAATTATGCTTCATCTCCCACTATGATACCAGCTTTCACTGAAAGCTACATCTAAGTTGTGACTAAGTAAGAGATACCATTTTGGTAGTTCTCAATCAGGAAATACCAGAACAAATTGAGATGGACTCTTCCTTTGTGTCAATTCCTTGCTCTTTTTCAAACAAGAAATATGATGCCACCAATTTCACTGATTACTAGTTTCAGTGTCAGTATTATCAAGGCAATGATAGGCTCTATACAAATGTCCTTCTAATGTTATTTTCCTTACAAAAGTGGTACCTGACCTGAGTTTTTTAGAGACAGTGTAGAAGAATAGATCATATTTTTCTGCAGGCACTACCTGGCTCCCTAGCTAGCTGCTTAATTTCATGTAAATGAGAGCCTTCATCCAAAGAGCACCGCAAGACTCTAATACTGAGCATTTTGCCATGCTTTCTTTGTCAGGATTACTATACATTTATGTTTAATTTATTCAGTCCTTCATGTCAGCAAAGCTGATCCTAGAGTTAAAGCTTAACTTTCTGAAGACATGACTGGTGTGTACAGGAAAGGACAATGATACTGTGCCTGGCTGTGTACGACTATGACTAAGCTTGATTGGCCTCTTTGTGCCCTCCAGTAGTAAGGCTGTATTCTTGCAATTGTGCAGCCCCTGTCATTGTTGCATAATTGAAGGACTGACAGTTCTCAAGACTTCATTATTATTTTTATTAGTGGATCTGCTGGCACTGACAGTTTTTTCTCATACTCTTCAAATAGGCTGGATGCTGGCAGCTGAGAATTCTGCATGACAGCTTGCATTGAAGTATCGGGGTATTTTTCATGTCGGTACAGAGAGAGGAAAACTGTCAACAGGAATACAAAGCAGGTTCTCAGAAATGGTTTTATATGTCTTAGTTTATTTCAGATTTGGTGCTATTTTGATTTTTCACTTGCAAAATCATAGTTTTAATTATACGTGAGCAAAGGTTATTGTTAAAACTGTAAACAACAAAAAGAATGTAATTTATCTAAACAATTGCATAGTAAGTGCAGTAAGCAAGGGAAGAAGTTTCCTGATTCATAGCTAGATTTCTTTATTTAGGTCACCACTAGAATTGTTTCATCTGAGCCCAATTTTTTTAACGGTTCAGTACTGAATGATGTCAGATCATGAATGGCCTTCTATATTCCTCCTCCATAAACGAGGAAGCTGAGCCCAGACAGATTATTTTTGATGCGGATCAAAAGCAAGGTCTTCAAGGATATGTGGGGAAACCTTTAAGGTTGTTTAAAAAGCATACTTAAAACAGAGGAAAGATTTTCCTTGACTTTGCTGTCATAAAAAATTGCATTGAACATGACTAGCAACAAAACACTTGGTGTACAGAGAGCAGGACTTTCAGATCCTGAACACCCAGCAAGGAGCAAGTTGTGTTGAACACAGAAGCAGGAGATGTGGCTCCTTGGCAGACCTCATGAGTGGTGATGCCAAACTCTGAGCTGAATTACCAATGGGGAATCAGTAAGTGTGAATAGCCTCAGCTAGGATTTAGAGGTCTTCCTTTCTGAATGAGTAAGCGGTGCCTCTACAGCACGGCAGAGCTTTTATAAAATCTACTCTTCAGAGACACAGATTGATTAATTAAACTCACTAATGTGGATGCGATTAAAAAACATACTGTCAAAGTAAGAGGAGAAATATGAAGAAGAAAAAATTGCATGTAACTTATTATTATTATTTGCATGAAATCATTGTGAGTTCACACAAAGGGTTTATTGAAAGCACATTGGCCAAATCTTATTGATGATTATGGATTTTCTGGATATGCCTCAAAAATAGCATTTTCACTCATAAATAATTGCTTTTTTTTTCTCCCAGCCATTTTTATAATTTGATTATCTCTATAGCTCCTGTAGTATAAGCTACTTATTGAAAAATTCAATAGTCACATCAATTTTAAAAGTATTAGAAATAAAGCAAAAAATCATCTGATATTTCAGTTTGCATTCAGATACTCTAGATATTTTTGGAGCTCTGTTTTGTTCCTATTATTTACACTGTAAATTGCAAGTCCTCAGAACCATATGTATACACGTAAGCGGTTAACGGTTCTTGGGAGTCAGCCTACCCAAGCATTATTTGTGTGGACAAATCATGACTGCTCACTGAATGTTATGACTGGCCTCTAGGTCTCTGAGACAACAGCCAGAAAATAAGGCCTTCATGCCCATGTTTCCAGGCCCAGTTTCAAGGTCAACACATCCATGCTTTCAAATCACTGGAGATTTTCACCTATCGTGTTTATAACTATTTGAAAATAACTCCCTGAACTGGCTATGATCTTTTCCAGTTCCTGAAACAAGTCTAAGGGGAAAAATGGTGGTGGGCTCATATTTAACTGTTATTACAATCTATCTGATCTATTCTTCAACAAGTTGAGAATCACTGCGCAGTCTTGTTCTTATTTTCCCTCCATTCTTCAAGATTTTTGTAACGTTGAGGGAAGTAAATGTTTTTCTGCTTGGTGGTAGTTTGCTCTGAGGACTTATCTTTTTCAGATGCTCTAAGTGCTAATGAAACTGAAAAGAAGAATTAAGGTGATTTAAACTTTCCCTTTATTGTTCTTAAATATTTAAATAGCCTTGTCAATTCACATCCAGTGATTCAAATGTCTGCTATAAACATGCTACCTGAGCATCAGTGTTGAAAACAGGAATCTCTGCCAAACCAACAGGAATAGGAAGTAGAGCAAAATATGTGTAAGTGTATGAGATAAGGGCTATCGTTAAAGAGAATTGTACTGGTACTGTTGCAGCTGCTTTTCCTTTGTTTTAGAGTAAGATTTCCCATTGCTAGAACTAAGTACCTAAGACGTAGTAACCACAAAAATGAAAACAATAAAAAAAGGTCATTTCTAATCTAGCGACAGGCTTTTTGTAAATCTAAAAATCCTTCCAGGCCCTTCTAAAACTTTAAATAAAAATTTACCTCATTTTGACATTCTGACAGAGAAATTAGACTATTGTTTACAAAAATAAGAGATGGAGTAAATTGTACACTTACGTACCGTAGAAGCCAATTTTTCTGCAGAACAATAAAATATATGTTATGTACATACTTACACAATTGTCCATCTGTATGGTCAAGAGTGAGTTCTTGCTCTTCAGTGTATGGGACCCTCATAGTTTGAGATATGGCCTACATATTCATTTGTATCTCTAACATTTAGGTGCTCACTCTCTAGAGGGAATAAGCAAAGGGGGGGAAAGAATCAGGTCGACACACCCATGGAGACTGTGCATGGGTAGATCACCCATTTTCCCATTCTCCAGTCAACCTCAAATTTATTTTTTCATTTCCTTGTATATACGTATATATAGAGAGACACGTAGGCATGTAGATATAGATAGATGTAGATTATAGATTACATATAAAATGAAGCAACTATATACATATGTAATAGACGATCGCTGTGTAAGTATTTATACATGCATATATGTAAAACAAAATGACAGAAATGTAGATAGAAAATGATAGCATTCATGTACCCTGTGTAAAAAAAAATGATTGTTTTTTTTGTCAACAGGTCTCCCCAAAATAGTTGAGAAAATGGTGTGTGTCTCTGTCATGAAACTGGGGGTAATTAACATATGCAAAACACTGTAGTCCTACCAGAAGCTACTCAACCCTCCCCTGAAATTTAGGCTGTATTTATTTGCAACAAAATAAAGTGGGCCCTTCTGGAAAGAAACATAGCTTTGTGGCTGCACCAATGCTGTCGCACAGATGCTTTAAATCTTTTATATCTCCCAGACCTCCAGGGGCTGGTGTTGGATAGTATTGAGCCAGGACCAATAAATAATTTATGCTAAGTAGCAATTTAGTTGTTTGGCTTGGGGTAAAGAAATCCAAGAAATTCATAAATAAAGTTCCCATTTTGCTGTGTTCCAAAGTTAATTTATGTTACTCTGCAATTAACTAACATAAAGGTGAAAAAATATGACAGGCCTAAGGTAGAAAATAAAGACCATAAATCTGCTGTATCTTAACTAGTGGTGCTTTAGTGGTAGTTGGTTCTTGCACTGGGTTTCCCCTTCATCTAATTCACCCGTATTTGCTTGACCCAGAAAAATGTAGTAATTGATTTCTAATAGTTCTCCTTTGAAATAAACAATCAAACTCAACATTTTCAGTTCTGTTTGTTGAACTAGAAAGTAGGTACTAGATTTTGGCAGATGCTTTGGAAAAATACACAAAACATGAAATGTATAATGTGGGGAGAAATGCCAGTCAAAGGTAATTAAAAACAGCCATAGTTGTTGGTTTATGTGCTTTATATATACATACACATTGCACTTACAGACAAATGCTTAGGACCTTGATGTGATACATGCATTCTTCCCATTGACCTAATACCAATATTTCCTACCAAGGGCATAACTTTCCTTCTGCATCATTCATTAGTGTATTGACACTGTGCACTGCTTAATAGGACACTCTTCTATATATGAAAGCGTGTAATAGTTGCTTCCTTTAAATACCATCACTGCACCAGGAGGAATAAAATCATACAAATATCTTCTGGGTGCAAGATGTAAAATGCAGGATGCAATATGTAAAATGCAGTAGACTTCATTCTACTCAACAGCTTGGCAAAAGACTGGATTCAGTTTGTTTCAGGTCAAAGGACAAATCTTGTATTTTCTGCCTGGAAATACCCTATAAGCTGCTAATCATAATATTTAGCAAAAAAATCACAGTTTCCTTTGTTGCATTTAGAATGTTGCAGTTGCCCACCTCCTTAGCAGGGAAAAGATAGAATAAAATGATGCATGCCATTAATTTCAGAGGCTTTCTCCTTCACAAGAAGTACTCTGATATTTACTTCTACTGAAATAGATTCTCGACGATCCATAAATAGAGAAAAACTGAAATACGATCATACAGAGAAGAACCAAGACCTCTGCTCCTCTAAAGCAGTGTGCAGTCACTGATTTCAGTGAAGCTACATTGATTCAAAGCAGTTTAATGCCTCATACTTTTGACTTTAAAACTCATCTTTGCAATTACTAGTAGTTTGAACAAGTCCATTCAACATCCTTCCTTTCAGGATGCAAAGAAAGGGAAGCTTTTTTCCTCCCCTCAGTTTCACTCCTGCAGAGTACAGTGTTGCAAACATCCCTCACTGAAATCAATGCCTTCTTATAACTTCAAGGAGCCTGTGAGCTTCAAACCTGTTCAGAGGTGAAGTGGCAAGGAAGAGTTCAGACTCAGACGCTCAGATACGTGCATGCTGTGGAAAAAAAAAATATCACCGACCATTATCCAAAAGGGGTTGGTTATGAAAGAGGTTGCATTTGCTGTGATAATAGGACCAGAGTATGCTTTACTATCTGCTGAAATATTTGTTTTCTTTTTCTGGAGGCTTCTGCATGATGAAGATGAATTTACCTCTTTACTTCCTGAGATAAAAAGAAAATTACATGATTGATTTCTCTTTTAATTGCAGCCTAGACTATCTCAATTTCTGACTCTCACTTTTAATTGTGTTGCAGGCAGTGCTGTCTTTGTTGGTGGGACAGAGCAGCTGTGGGATGCAGCCACTGGAGTGATTATACGGCACCAATTATGCAGTGATTATACACTCCTTTCCCTCTCTTTAGGAGACTACAAACCACAGGGCCTGGGCCCTGGAGGAGAAGTCCTAAATTCTCATAAAATCTACTTTTAAGAAAAAAAAAAATCAAATTTACTAGATAAGAATTTGGAAAAGACTCTGTAATTCATTTAATGGAAGACAAGGTGTGAATCTGCTCATTAAAATTCATAATAAGATGCATCTGGCATCTTAACACTTCTTACTATTCAGCAAATAGACTTTTTTAAAGGCCATTTTGCTCTTTCTAGCAGGATTACATGACACAAAAAAGGGGTTTTGAATTGCGGAAATGAGAATACATTTCCAAGTCTATTACCTCCAATTTCCAATCATTAAATGATTCAGTGGGAAAGTTTCTGTTTTAACTTTAGTGACCTCCAGCAGGGATGCCAAGCCAAAGTGACTCTTGAAGTCCTACAATTTTTAAATATACGTTTAGAAACAAACAGAGGAATAACTAAACAGCAATTCAGCTTGTCTGCACCTGTCTGACTCAGATCAGATTTCAACCAAAGTAATGTTTCCTCTAAGCAACCACTTGATATTGATTAGCACAGGCCTGTTCTTCACTAAACTGGACTCCCTCTACCTGGGAGATGCCCATCACAATGTAAACTCAGTAAAGGAGCCAAGGGCTGATGAAGCAAAGAGCTCTCCACATTCTGGGATGACCTGCCCCTTTACCCCCACCGCAGTTAAGGTTTTCGGCGGCTCAAGGCACATTTTGTATTTCGCTGTCTGCTTCTCACTTCAGTCTCTGAATCTGCCAGAGACTGACACTCTACACTGGCATTCTCAAAGAAAGTCAAAGGGAAGTTAGGAGGACTGAGCAAAACGGGAAAAACATTTGCACCCTTCCACATTTGCTGATCATTACAATATTTTGCAGTTGCTTTTGCTGTACTGAGCAACAGGAAAGTTAATGCAGTTACTCAGAAATAAAACAGATTTGTACAATATCCTCCTATACCCCCCATCTATTCAGTAACTAAAGAGGGAACTATATACATAAATATCACCTGGTGCTATCAAAGCAACCTCAATTAATAATATTAAAAGGTGATCATTGTTCTAAATGCTCAGAAGCATTTGTGCTACTTTCACAGCGTCTGCTTGGGACTCATTAGCAAATATTTAATTAAAAAAAAAGAAAACATTTCTTTTCCTTCTCATGTGATATTACTAAAATAATTAATTCATTTTCTTAGTTCCCTCTCAATGTATCCTCAACTTCCATTTTCAGCATTTAAATAAACACTGTATATCCACTCTTTCCAGTAAAAAAAAAAAAAAAAACCAGTTCTGTTTGCTGTACAGCATTGAGTATGCAACTTAAGCAGGACATCTCCTGCAGAGATCATTAATCACTGTCCTGTTGAGCAGTAGTGTTCCAGGAGCTGGGCACATGTGTTTGAGCTGCCCATCATCTGTAGGCAGTCTGGCTGCTTTCACAATGGTGCCTACATCACTGGAGGACAGGAGAGAGACTAAGCCTCACTTGCAAGGGCCCATGAAGAATGAAGAAAATTGTTGTTTACAAATTCACATAGGTGTATTTAATTCTTAACATGTTCTTATCAAAAGATAAGTGCTTTCCTCTGTGCATTCTACATCTGCCGGGGGTAGAATCCTAGCCCAGTTGGAGCCAATGGAAAAATGTGTTGAAGCAAGTAAAAATCACTGTCAGGATTTCACGTATGGGAAGAATTGTTCTCTGTTAGGCATTGTGGTACCATTTTTCATTGGTGTAACTTTGTGTTTCACACTTTTGTTTGCAATTACAACACTAACACCTCCAGTATTTCGAGTGAAAAGCACATTTCTGCATACATATTTTTGCTCCAAATTAACCATAGTCCTTTGAAGAAGGATATAGAATATCCTATTGCCTACTGTCAGTGAGAGGAGCTGCCTTCTCAAAGTGTATTTCCATCTGCACTGATTACAATTAGTCCCTAGTTAACTAAGCTAGGCCAGGTACCAAATCTCTGATGGCTAAGTGTAGCAATGTATATTCTGTTCAAAGCAACTTTCATTGTACAGGCCTTTTGGAAATGGCTAAAAATAATTGTAACAATACTTCTGCAATCTTTCAACAGATACCTCCCTGCCCTTTTTTATTGCCCTTTTTTATTTACTGGTTTTTCTGAATTACTCAAGCAGACAGAGAGGTTGGATTAGATGCTCTCTCCTTTCCTTTCCTTGGGTTTTTCTACAACTCTGTGATCTTCAACCATTTTCTCTTAGCTTCCCTTAGTGTACAAGCATCTGTGTAAGCCTTACACTGCTGTTTCTTTTTCCATCACAGTAACATTAATCACTGAAGAGTGCAGAGCTCTTCCTTTCTGCTGCTGATTCTAGCTGTTGATGCCTAGCTCAGATTGAATGCCTGATCTTTAAAGGCCTACAGCAAATGAGATGCCCCCCAAACCCATTACCCCAGTGCCCCATTTGCCCTGGCTTTCCAGGATCTGGAGAAAAGTGAAATGAATCTCACCAATACTATACACTAAATACCTAATATGGAAACCTCTAAATGAAACCCAGATTCATTGTTGAGACAAATACATCTGTTGTATTTGAACTTTTTATTTGTATATGGTAGAATTGTGGCTTTTTTTGTTTTATTAAAACAGAATCCTACTTACTCATTTCCTGAAAGTATATTGCCTAAAATTTTTGACAAAAATATGAAGGACATCCTACGCTGCAGTTGGATTCTTCTACAGAGCCATGACACTAAGATAGCAAAATAAAATTGATTTTCCTCTATTTTCCTCTTCATCAGCAACAGACACATGCAGCTGTCTATGATAGAACCCATATTTTAATAAGATATCTCTGATGGACCTTCAAGGTAATTATCTAATCATGCCCGCCTTTAGTAATGTTATTGTTGTTACTGTATTTATTTATAACACTAAGTTAGAGTCAATCCTGAAAACTTATTTTTTTTCTTCAGACCTTGCTGTATATGCTCAGCACATTGTGAATCTGAGGCATTATTTTTTGTAAATGGAAAGGGCTGTGCCTTCCAATGCATTTTTTACCACATCAAATTCATATACATTACACTGCAAAATTCCAAGTCTTTCCTAGTCTTTCACAACTCAAATGTATTTCTTTCATTTCCTCAACTTTGTCATAGTAAATTCTGCTTTTTTTTTAGTGTAATTCATAGTTATAGCACAGTCCAAAATTTGGACCATTATTTGTCTGGACTCTTCCCTCTCATTTATCATCATTTTCTGCTATGTATCCGTCCAGTTGTCTTTTTCTTTCCTTTAATTTCTGTTTCATGGTCCCCAGATAGGGAATGAAATATTAGGTTTGTCAAGCGTATATCATTGTTTAAATGCCTGGAGATGATGGGTTAAACAGCCCAATCAATGAAACAAACCTCCAGTGCATTGCAGCTACTGCAAGTGATGTTCCCTCTGGCTGTTTAAGACCTACCAAGTCAATAACCTATTAATATCATACTCTGCTAGGGTCAGTGCCAAACAAGTCACACGTCTTTTCAAGGCATTCTGCTCATGGGTGGATTAAATGAAGGCTGTTGATCCTTTGGTGGCCTTAAAAAAAGGTGTGTTTTTTTAATCTTCTTGTGAGATTAAACCTTGTTGACTGTGAAATAAATTAAAAATTAAAAATGGATCAGATAGTCTTACTGTAGCTACATAAAGTTGTAGCATAACACAAACCACACCATCAGTAATTCACATGGAACCATCGCCCCTCTCAGAATCTGATTATATTTTACTGCTATGGACTGCAAAATAACAGTCAGCAAACATGCCACTTAATTTGCTCTCTGTCTACATTGTGAGAAAATGTTTTGTGCTACCTTTGAATACAGCAAGGTTCAAACTCTTCATTTTTTACGATACATCCAAAGTAGAATCACAGAGTACAAATAGATAAAATGCCATTTAAAGTACTATTTAGTATCACCGTTTACAGTCAGTTATTTTTCATACAAAAACTTTCCAATCATGAAAACATAGGTCTGAATTTTACCTGGGTTGTATTCTGAGGTCACAGAATCTCCCTGCCTGCATGTGGTGAAAACTTTTTTTCTGCTATATCAAGCTGTAATTCACTGCATGAACCTGAAGACCTCACTGTGGTCTTTTAAAATGGTTAAAAAATAAGTATGTCAATGTAAGAAATGTTGTTACACTGCTTGAGAAAGTAACGCTCAGTCTGAGCTTTGTGAGCACAAGGTACTGGGGTATTCTTAGCTCAAAAAGAGATGTGGCTTGAGCAAATGATAAAAATAAATATCCTACTCATACCCAACTAAGCTCTAATCCAGAAGGACCTTCTCTCTGAAAGGGTCTGTTGGAATAATTGGTACTCAGTTTGCACCTGTGTTTTGCATTGGATTGTCTACTCCCAGGCCTGTTTTGTCTCATTTTGGAGAACAAAAAATTTTTCAGACTTTCTTGTCATGAGAAAGTTGTGGCATAATGACATTGGGAAAATGTTGAAAGGAGGCATCAAGAGAGAACTCACTGCCCTTTCGTATGCACTTAACAAACCTGTCAATTCAAGATGGTTAGCAGAAAATTAACCATCTTCTCACAGGTTCTTCATAAGGTCACAGAATTAAGTAGCCTGGGTTGCTGCACACTGTGCCATGTTCAGACATTTGCCTTGGAGGATTCCTGTTACAGCTGTATGTGCAATGGGCATTTTAATTTTGCCCTGAGAGAGTACTATCTTACTGGGTGCAGGTATAAGGGTGCAAGTTCTGGTACTAACATTATTTTAAAAACACAAGAAATTAAAGTGTCTCATTTGGTAATGTTGGTTTTCATCCAAGATGTCTTAGACAGAAACCAATGATGAGGCAGGGAGAATGAGTTGAGAGTTGTACAAATTCGTCCTGAGACCAGGTCTTGAATCTGATACGTATTTGAGAAAGTGAAGGTGAAAGTGTCAGAAGGTTGGAGCTCAGTCCTTAGAAGACAGTGTCTAATTCTGTTCAATACAGCAAAGCATTATAACCATACAATGTTTAATGTGAACGAATTTCACTGGCTGCAGGAATAAATGCTGAATGAATGTCAAACCAGTGGTTAAGGACTCCTTGTAAATATCCTTCAAGGCTCAGCTCCTAATTAAAAATGAATACATAAGAAAGAAAACAGATCAACACAGAAATAATAGATAAACAGCACATTCAGTGTTCTCCTCACACAAGAATTTACACAGGGTTCAAAATAGATTGGCCCAAATTAAGCAGAAAAGAAAGAAAAAGTACCTATCTACTCCCTGATTATAAAAGAAGAACTTCAGGGGCTCGCGGTAAAGCCTTCTGGCAGAAAGAAACTTCAAAATCTATCCTTTTTTTCCCTTAACTGAGAACCCCCTTTGAAGTACACTGCAAAGGATTCTGCCTGTCCCCAGAAGCCCTGTGCAGTGCCGCTAGCCATCAGCTCCCACCACTTCTGAATTAACATCCCACAGATGCTCTGAAGGAGAAGCACACCTACATTTCCTAGCAGATAACTTATTTAGTATACGAGCTCCCGTTACCCACCAGGCCAAAAGAAAAATCACTGTACCCCTTCGGTATTATCCCTGATCCCCAAGAGAAGGGATCAGCTCTTCCATGAAACATCAAATAACACATTGCAGGCACAGTGGATTTGTGTGCATGTGACTAGGCTGTGTAATTTACACAACACTCTGTGGTAGAGTTTCGGGCCACGTCCTTCACTGCTAGGAAGGTTGTCGTCTGCATACCTCCAATCTTAGCATTCAGGAAAGCTTTACAATGCCCAAATTTCTTCCCATTTTTTCAGCTGTACTGGAAGATTAGTCCCTCTCTCATCACTTCCACTCTGATTATTAGCTTTGCAAGAGCAGCAGTACTCAGTACTTATGGGGACTTACTGTTGGGCTGCCCTCGAGAGGCAGATCTCTTCAAGACCCACAGTGAGGACCTATTCAAGAGAAACACACGAACTATGAAATCTAAATAGGCCAACAGTTCACCTAGTCCAGTTCCATTTGCTGCAGGAAAAGCCATCAGGATGGACTTCTGGACAAAACAGTGAGATAAATATCAGGATATTCATATCTTGAGTAAATATCCTTCTCAGATGCAAAGTGTCAAAAAGTGACAAAGTTCTGGGGCATAAGATATGATTGACTTATTCCTGGCCTGACACAGAAATGTTTCTCTTAGGACAGTTAATTGATAGTAGTACAGGGTGTTTACACAAATAATAAATTGTTTTTATTTGGATCCTTCCAAGATATCAGCCTCAGTAGTGTCTTGAACTATAGCCAGTAGAAATCTTCTCCGCTAATCTAAGGGAGCAGGGAAGTCCTATTTCTAGTGCCGTATGCCTGCTACATTAAAGGAGCAGAAAACATACTCTGAATATCTGTACTGAACAGTCAGGAAGGTCAACTGAATGATAGCTAGACCTCTCTAAGTGGAAATCTCTGTGTTCTTCCTAACCGCACAGGTGTTTTCCTGGTCATCAGAGAAGAAATGAGTAAGGCACTGCAAAGACTCTTCATTATGCACTCTCTGGAGCTTGGGACCTCTTCTGTTATAGCTTAGCTGTACCACCAAGCAGTAGATTAATGCTGAGAAATATTAGATGAAGGTCTGCACCTAAAATGTTCTCTACCTCTCAGTCATTGCTGCCTTTACACCAAGGAGTATCTGTGAATGCAAGTACTGGTAGTTGAACTACATCTTGTAATAACTTAATACAAAACCATTTAGTCATTTCATAAATTCTTGATGGCAGGAATCCCCAAGTACCATTCTGGGGTCTCTCAAACATTACAGACTTCCTCTCTTCTCATAGCAAGTCAGTGACAAGTCCCTCATGCCTCATCGTGCACTCCTTTCCCCAAACAGCTGGCACTCAGTTCCCACAGGCAGTCAGAGTCACAGGGATTTAAGAGCGCAGCAACATTCCTTTGCATCTCTTCAAAGCTCTGTGTTTTCCAAATATTGCCATGTCCCTTTGCTGGGATGAAAGCCAGGTACACGCAAGCAGCTGAGATCTACTGCTGTTTCCCTTTTGTATGTTATTTGTCAAATCTATTAACTGCAATCCCAATCAGGCAGAACTAAACCTGCCCTGAAAGTGCAGTGCTTTTTCCAGTAAGATGAAGACAGTGAATGATACGTTTATATGGGTTGTTTTTCTTGATCACAGAGCTTAGTTCAACATGTTGGAGTTTCCCTTTTGATCCCTGCCTTCTCCCCTGCCTGCTGCTTCCCCTCATTTCAGTGCAGCATCGCATCTTCCATGCTGGCTTCTGGACCCTTCAGCAAAGAGCAACAAGGAAATAAGGAACATGACAGCAGCATTCAGACAAACTGTTAACCCCATCATTAAGGACACATATCTTCTCCTTAAAGTTTGTCATATCTGAAAGAAAAATCTTTTATCCATATTTTAGGAAAATAACTAGCATGTAGTAAGAAGTACAGTGTAAAAAAGGAGCATTTGAATCCATATACAAATAGTACAAATTGCTTTGATTTCCCCCTCACTTTGGAGCTATATTCATCAGTCTTCTGTGTAATTCCTAGCATTGCCAAAGTTTTGTTTGTTGTTTTTTTTTAATTTGTTTATCAGACAGAGAAATATGCTAAAATGAGTTTGGAGGCAGGCTCGTAAATGAAATCAACAATATTGAAACTTAATTAAAAATTGATTGACTGAGGATATTTAAATAGCGTGAATAAATGTGTTATCACATTCTGATCCAGAATGACCAGGTTTGATTTCTGTTAATGAGTTCAATTGCTTTTGATCTGTGTTCTCCAAAATATGTATTACAACTGCATGGTTTTCAGCAAGAATACCATAGTATTCTGTCTTTTCAGAATACAGTTTTCTTATTTCAAGAAATCACATATTAGTATTCCATCAAGCAAAATGTATCTATGGTTTTTCAGGTCCCCCAGAATATTTTATGAACATAAAGCAGGATTTCTAGAGGACATTAGTGCTGGCCTCTTTTCTGTACAGTTGAAGTCAGTGCAAATTTTACTGTATGTTCATTGCAGATCCAATACAGCTTAATAGCCAATGGCAAAATGGAGCATTTAAGAAAAGCTGTAACTTCATCAGGTAAACAATCTCTCCTCTCTCTACTTCCATATTATTACATAGTGGAAATCTAAGTGAAAGTTTGCCACTGCAAGCATGAAACAGACATCAAGAAGGCTTGTTTGGTCCACAGTATTTTCTTTTCCATTCTGAAATTCAATTATGATGTTCTTAGGGAGATGCTATTAAATGCTAGTGTTCTAGAAAGGAAAGCACTGGCAGACTTCTCTGTAAGAAAGGAAAAATAAAAACCCTCTTTCAAAGAACTAAACAAAATAAAGATGTTTGATCATTGTGACCTTTGTCCCACCTGATGCTGGAAATTCTGCACAGTGAAAAGTTTTATTCTGAGCACCCTTGAGGGTTCCTGGGGTTGAGGTTCTGTTTGTTACAAGGAAAAACAGTTGACATTTCAGTAGAGGGTTGATTAAAACTCAGCTGGGAAAATATTTATTGTTCACCTTGTCCAGAGACTAGAGTCTCAGTTACAGTCTTCGTTCTGACATTGCTCTGCCAAGGATGGCCAGGAGACATGGCAGTCAGTGCCCTGGGAGTTTGACACTGAGAAATGAGGTCTGAGGTTCTTCATCCTGTGCCAGTGCAGTTAGTGCTACTCTGCCATTCAAGGATACTTTTTTCTTCTTTCCTTCTTATTCCTCCTGAAAATATAAAAATGGGACCAAAGCCCAAATAAACTCGAGGAATTCCAGCATCTGCTTGTTTAGGAAATTGTCTACAAAGGAGAAAGGACTAAAATAGGCACTTCTAATTAAATATCTCAAGAGAATAAGTGCTGTTGGAGACACGTGACTTCCCAAACACAAGGAACAAAATCAGGTCACTTATCGTGAAGACCTAGACAGCCTGTGTGCCTAATGCACTTGAGAGTTCTAGTCCTGGACTTCTTGTCTTCTCGAGAATGAATAAGAAGGATCTGTGCTCTTCTGTGCTAGTACAACTTTGTCCTCTTGTTCTGTGCTTTAGCTTCCAGGATGATACAGATGGACTTTGCTTCAAGATAATCTCTATCTCTGATTTGCAGCTTTACAGTGATGGCATGGTTGTGCGTGTCGTGACATTATATATGCCATTATATATACTCCGTATATTGTTTTATTGAAAAACAAAAAAGAAAAGATCGGAAGAAAAACAGCATTTATACTGTGACCTTTCCTGAATGTTCTTGTCAACAAATATCACTAATACATTATCTTAAATGCAATTATTTTTGTTATGTACAAGTTAAAGGAGCACGTCAGAGAAAAAGCTGTGTCCACAAGACTGGCTGCGAGGTTTGGAATATCCAGGGTTGTTTGCTGTTTTATCTCTTCCTGGGCTTTATACTCAGCAGATTTTGATATGATGCCCTCCTTGTATTAAAAAGGAAGTTGTTTCTAAGTGTAATGTGTATAATGACACCACTTTTGTTGTAATGCAGAATGGAGAGCTTCAAGTGTTTGCGACACTTTAGCCAGTTCCTTTCAAATTGAAAACAGACAGAGAGCCATTCTGAATGCAACCTGCTTGGTTCAGCCACCAATCTTGTGGCTGACATCTCTACAAACAGCACAGTGATCACCAAAGTTGAAGAAACTTCTAACAGAATTGCTCTTCAGTGCCTGAAGTTTTAAAAGTAATGTACAAATGGTGATTTCTTTCATAAATCGCATTAAAGCAAAAGATTGGTTTTCCTAGGGAGAGAAGCATGGTCATTTTTCACAAATCGAAAGCATCTGGTCCAAACAGAGCAATGCATTTAATATATCACTATTTTATTCATGTCATTTGTAAACAGAAAAACATCCTTGGCAATGTCAGTATTTTTTCTCCTCTTGTGCCCTTTAAAAAATGTTTATAAATTAAGCTTCTCTCTGCAACTGTGAGCTCAAACTGAAGGGCAAAGGACCCGCTGAGGCAAGGTGAGGCGCTGCATTTTCACACCCAAACCTCACCAGGGGCAGGCTGTGCAGACTGTACCCTAAGTGTTCCCATCTTTCCAGAGGCACAAAGCTTGGTCAGAAGAATCACTGGGAACTCTTCCAGTCTCATGTTAGACTGTTCCTCTTCCAGCTCAATGCATGATACCCATGCGGGAAAGATATCTCCCATGAGAGACAGAGAGCCCTGAACTCTCCAAAGCAGCACAGTGCCAAATCCATGCAACATGTACAACAAGGGCTATAAAAGTAGCCAGATGCCATGTGAATATTCTGAACAGAGTCACCATCTATTTTCCTGCTTTCTGATTTTCAGAGAATAGTGCCCAGTCCCCAGAGAGGAGCTTCATAATGCATAATACAACATAAAAGATGAGGCAGCCTTAGCGAGGACATTTCTAGCACAGTGTTGTTAGGATCTGTTTTCTGTTCATTGTCATTCAACACATTTAGCAATGTTTTGGAGGAAAATATAAATCATTTGCAGTAAAGTTTACAAGTGATTCACTTGGTGAAGTCCTAAATTAGCGATAGAGTTAGGTCAGGTGAATGGAGTATTATTCTAGGTGGTTTGATAAACTGATCTCATTTGAATATCACATTGTTGATATCTCCAAATATGATGTAATGCACTTCAGTACATATTAAAAAAAAAGAAAATTTAGACTGACAGAGGGCAAATCCCTTGGCTTAGATATGTTGACCCTAAAAACCCACTTAATACCTGTATTATATACCATTGCAAATCTCCCAGTCCAGTGCTTTGGCTGTGAGGAATAGCAAATTTCGAGGAGAGTAATACCAAACAGGAAAGTGAATTGCATCTGAACAGCACCACTGAGAACATTACTGGAATATTGCCCCTATTGTTTCAGCCACTTCAAAAAGGATGCAGGGAAAAGAGTGAAAAAGATCTAGAGAACTATTGTGATTCATGCAGAATTACTCAGCAGTAATCTCTAAGATAATTCAATGTTGTCAGTTTCTTCAAAAGGTAAATTTATAGAATCATGGAACAGTTTGAGTTAGAAGAGACCTTTTAGGGACTGTTTCATTCAAATCCCTTCTGCCATGGGCAGGGACACCTTCTATTGGGTCAGGCTGCCCCATCCATCCTCACCCTGAGAACTTCCAGGGATTGGGCATCCACAGATTCTCTGGGCAACCTGTACCAGTGCCTCACCACCCTCTAAATAAAAGAATTCTTCCTTAAACTCAATCTAAATCTACCCTTTTTCAGTTTTAAAACATTTTCTCTGGTCCTGCTACTACAGGCCCCAGTAAAATATCAGTCTCCATCTTTCTTGTAAGCCTTCTTTATTTATTGAAAGGCCTCAATGAGATCTCCCCAGATCCCTCAGCCTGTCTTCATAGAAGAAGTGCTCCAGCACTCTGATCATCCTTGTGGTCCTCTTACGGACCTGCTCCAATAGCTCCACGTCTTTCTTTCTTCTTATGATGCCCCACAAAGCTCTACCTGTTGAAATGAAGGAAACTTTGCTGGTAGCCGATGAGTCTCTAGTTCAGCAGAAGCATAACAATCAGAACTTAAAGACTTAACGCTGATTAGAAAGAAAGGACATATAATTGTGTCACTAATTAACTAATTGAACAATTATGAAAGGATGTGGTAGACTGCTGAGCACCGTGCCATATTTAACTGTTAATGAATACTTCCAGATAGCCCCACACAACTATGACATCAGACAATCAGACTGCTTCCACAAATAGATGAATCTCTTGCTTCCTCTTATTGCCAAAAGAGTCATTTTGTGCCACTGTGTATACCTTAGTGCACTAATTCAGGCACTAAGAGATATAATATAAACATGCTGATGGTAGGATTTGTTGTTTTTGTTTTGATTTGGTTTGGTTTTATTTCAATCTATCTCAGATATTAGGAGGAAGTCTTTCACACAGAGGGTGGTGACACACTGGAACAGGTTGCCCAAGGAGGTTGTGGATGCCCCATCCCTGGAGGCATTCAAGGCCTGGCTGGATGTGGCTTTGGGCAGCCTGATCTAGTGGTTAGTGACCCTGCCCATGGCACGGGGGTTGAAACTAGATGATCATTGTGGTCCTTTTCAACCCAGGCCATTCTATCATTCTATGATTCACTGTAGTCTGAAAATACCAGAATATGTTTTTTATATATATTTTAGGAGAAATTGAAGCCACAGATTTGTTCAAGGAAGTTGTTTCTTTCTGAAAGAGAAAATGAATATATTGGATAGAAAATAAGCAACTTCTGGAAAATGAACAGCTGCTTACCTGGTCAGGTGGGGAAGGAAATGTGCCTCCCTCAGCATACAAATCCCCCCGCTCACAGGAGTTGCGCAGGGAAGACATTCACACAGAGCGGAAAAAATGAGGATGTCTCTCTGTAACTTACACATTATCGAGTCATTTGACAAGTGCCTCAGAAAAGCTTAACTTTGCCAGAATACAGAGGATGTGGGTTTCCCAAATTACAACTTCTAGATCATGACAGGAACGGTTCCTGACGCAGCTCTTTAATCCATTCGGGTGCTTGAGCATACAAATAAACTTTGAAGCTGTCAGTCTCTTAAAGTTAGCCACGCAGTTACCGAGAGCTTGTCCTCATCACCCCTCTCCCCGCTCCCCTCTACTCTCCTTGCTAAGAACATTTTGTAAGAGTTCACTGTAGAGAGCCTGTCTTTTAATCGGGCTCTGAACTCTTCACATAACTGTGTTTGCTGGATTTGATTTTGGTTTGTGTTTTCTTTTCCCTGCAGAAAATACTCCAGGGATATCAGGTACCCAGTCATCAATGGGTTGGTTGGTACTTGATGTCACTGGTCTCCGAGCTATTCACTGTGAATAATGTTTGGTCCTTTTTTATTTTAATTGCTGGAATGGCTGTGGATATAAGTTGCTCGACACAAAAGGGTGACAAATAATGATGAAAGACACTAGAGTGCTCTCATGTGTAGCTTGGACCAGAAGGAGAAAAGAGATTATTGCAGCTGAACTGGTCACATGGAATTCGCCGGACCTGCCTGCTCCCACCCCCTCCAGCCCCTCGCCGGGAACAGCGCTCTTACGAGCTAAGAAAGACACAGTTGGCACAAAAAAAAAAAATTGATCCCATTAACAATGACCTTTAGAAATTTCAAGGACATAACGCTGCCTTTGTGAAGTGTAAACAGATGCATTGTCGAATAGTTAAAGAGCAGAATTGCTCCTGGATCTGTCATTTACCACCTCCTCTTGCACTGGAGTTCCAAACTGTAAAGAGCCAGGAGGAAACCGCGGCAGTGTGATTATACAGTTAAAGAGACAAATACTTATGTTGGTCTTCTCAGCGATTGATATTTCTATTATATTTTTAATTAACATTTTAATCCTTTAAAATCATTTTAATCCTCGGGAAGCATGTTACAGAGTGAAATCGTTGCTATGAAAAGTGTCAAACAGATAATAGCTAAAATTAATGGTTTTGTGATATATCAAGTTTTCAAATTGTTCTTTTATTAAAGGAGCCTGACATTTTTCATTACAGCGAGCAGGGCTTCCTGAATAAAAAGTGAGCATGTACCCTAGATTACAGACCATTTAACTATTTGCATGATAAAGTGCTTGTCCTGGTTCTTCTCCCGTTTGAAACAGTTGCCAGTAGCCCAGATAAATATCTTTTGTGGAGGCAGCGCAGAGCGCAAAGCAAGGTGCCCGAGCCCCCTCCTCCTGCAGCCTCTGCAGAGCGCTCCCTCATAGGGGCACTCGGTGCCCTCTGCAAGCACAGGGTTGGGCTGGGGGCTTGCTGCTTCTTGACTTGCACTGTTACTGGCATTCCTGATTAAAGCAATTGGAGGCAACCTCTGAAAGGCTGTAACTCGTAATAGGA
>JAOWBP010001760.1:58154753-58174753 GCA_028571105.1 Tragopan temminckii | reverse complement strand
TACCAATGACTGACTGTCTTTTTAATGTAGTAGGAACCAAAAAAAGATAAAGGACTGGGAAATTTTCTGGCTTCATGAGTTTTCTTCCCAGTCCAATCAAAATGATTTCTCTTGGCCTGATAACTGAGAAGCGCCATATGAAGTTACTGGGCACAACAGTACTCCTTCCACACGGCACAGCTGGGATCCTTGCACCATGTAGCTGTTGACTATAAGTGGATGTGAAAGACAAATGCGTGCAAACAGCAATCACACAAAGCCAAGAAAATACAGTGAACTCCATGTTAGTGTCAGGAGATTCCTAAATTACAGGTAGCTGAAAGCTGAGAGACTCTACTGTGGGAAGAGTCACTCTGTGCTCTCCTCCTTATAATTGTTCCCTGCACAGTTGTTAATAGGCACTGTCAGAGACAGGAGCAGAAAGGACCTTCGGTCTGACTCAATACAGCGGTTCTCTTGCTCTTACATTCTTATTTTATTCCAGCAACAAAGTCTATTTTTATTCTTCTCCCTGGAAATGTGGCCAGCATGCTGGGAATGGTTTTTCTAGGAATCTGGACATCTGTGATACAGGGACACTTCTTTCCTTTCTCATTCTGCACAAGGAGTCTCTGTCAGAGGTTTGCCTCAAATTTCCCAGCTCAAGACCTGGAAACTCACTATAATTGCGGAACAATATACTTATGGGTCTTGGATGTTGTCCAGTAGGCATCAAAATGGCATTACTGTCAGCGTTAAGCAAATGTGCAAGGGTGCCTGGCACAGTCTTCACTTCCGCCTGGTATTTTCCTTACTGAGGGAAGGGCCTGTCTGTGTTCAGGCTTGGTTGCCATTTATTTTAGGAGGTAAAAGATTGGTAAATATTGTCTGATGACACTTCTACAGGCCGGATTGTTTAATAACATGCAGTAGTTTGACACCTGTGTAAAGAGTAAAGATGACATTCCCTACTAGAATGTGTCCATCACTAGATATCCTACACTGAGAGCTTTAAAAAAATGTACTTATTTAGTTTACAGGAATGACGCCTCTTAAAATAACCCCAGTGTGTAGGATTCATTTCCTTCCTACTGGCATAGAGAGGGACAGAATCACTGAAAGAAAATATCAGTCTGAAAAAGATGGTTAAAGTCTTTCATAAATGTGTATTTCTGTTGTGGAAATTGAGAAATAATTAATTTTCATGTGCTGAGATCCCATTTAGTTCAAGCAAAGGACCAGGACTAAATCCTGTTTCAGTCTCATTTCCCATCTCATGTTTACAGCAAAAACCCATATCTATCAAGAAACACCACTCATTTCTGGATTAGTCTACCATTCTGTTTTATTCTCAGAAGAGATGATCATGGGATGCGATGCTCACCTCCTCACCTGCAACACTGCAGGGCATTCCAGAAGCATACCACTGTGTGCAACTGCTGTGTGTTGGAAGATATGTTAGCTCAGATAGGACTTCAGCTAACTGTGGCCCTATGCTGTGGCTGGTCTGCAGTAGGAGGAACTCTCAGGAAGTGCTGCCCAGTACAGTCAGTGCCACATCTCTTGCTTGAGCAGCCAAGCAGGAATAAGCAGCACAGAGAGGGCTGCATGCAGAAACTGCTCCATTAGATGGCTTTCATGTGCATCTAATCTCCATAAGGATGAAGGCAATAGGTGAGCAGCACAATTCCTACCCAGCCCCAGGTCTGACCTGAAGCAGAGGCCAGAGCAGCGCAGCTCCTGCAGCCCTGTACTCTAAAAGGCACAAATCATATTTCCTTTGCATCTGCATGTGTATTCTCATGCCACAGGTCTTCAGCTGCTCCCAGCATGCTAGTTTAGCATAGACACAGCACAGCAGCCCTGCAACCTCCATCAAATTCCATGTGAAATTTATTTAAAAAAATGCAGTGCAAACAATGACAAACAACGAAGTTTTCTTTATTCTCCACACCAAGAAATACAGTCATCATAGACCCCCTACCCAAACACATCAACCTTCCAAATCCCAGACTTACTCTAAATGTACTGGAAATTGTTCTAAGACAAATCACAGAATCACTGAATCAAGTCCAACTATCAGCTTCACCTACCAAGCCCCATCACTAAACTATGTCCCTTAATACCACGTCTACAAGTTTCTTAAGTACCTTGGGGAATGGGGACTCCACTAGTTCCCTGGGCAGCCCATTTCATTGCTTGACCACGTTCTTAATGTAGAAACTCTCCCTAACATCCAACCTAAACATCCACTGGTATAACATGAAAACATTCCCTTTGTCCTATCACTTAAAGAGACCTCACCGCAATCTTCCTCTGGGTAATTGTAGACAGCAGTGATGTCTTCCCTCAGCCTTCTCTTTTCCAGACTGAACAACTCCAATTCCCTCAGCTGCTCTCATAAGTTTCATTTTCTAGTCCCTTAACCAGCTTCATTGCTCTTCTTCTCTTCACAAGCTCAAGCAGTTCAATATTCTTATGGTCAGAGGCCCAAAATTGAACATGGTACTCAAGGTGTGGTCTCACCAGTGCCACGTACAAGAAGACAATCACTTCCCAACACCTCAGCATTGGCTATCTCCAAACTTGGCAGAAGCTTGAAATCAAACCAATCTTCTTGGGTATTCTCGAGAACTTGTTCTGTTCCTATGTCCAAACAACCAAACTCAGTGAAGCCTAGATTTCTGTGTGAGCACTACCCTTCTGCTGCAAAAATCCAGCCTTCTGTACTGGATGAATTTTCATACTGTTGATGTAAATTAGTAACAATGACTACAAAATAAGCAAACTGCTCTGGTGGTCAACTAGTGCCAACAGCAAATCAAGCATCTGATTGTGGATCTCAGTCTACTAGAGCAGAGGTTATGCACCCCTGCAAAGACTCTTGGCACAGCATTCTGTAAGAAACAAAAAGTGTGCTTGGTAGCTAACCTGTCTTCTTGGTACCTCGCCCAAACAGAAAGCTCCTGCCTTGGTTTGATTTGGAATTTCATAACATACTTACATGTCGCTCACATTCTTCTGTTGAGCTAAATTGATCTTTTTTCCTCTCATTTCCTGGGTAGATTGCATTTGGTCCATGAGTAAACACAGTGTAGCTGCCCCCTTTTCCCAGGCTTTCTAATGAGAATGTGCTGTCTGATCAGGTGCATGCACTCTGCTGTCATTTGCAGCCTGACCTGCAGGTCAGAGGTGATTTGAGCAGGCTCAGGGATGCATACAAATCACATCCTCTTGTCTGTCTGTTTTGTTGACTGGTTCTCCTCAGGGTCATGGCTATCTTAAGTAGCAGCCTGAAGGATAAAGTGCGCCCTGTCTGAGCTGTAAAACTTTGACTTTGGACCAATTGCATCTGACGTACAGCAGCATGAGGTTTGGTTTAGCCTTTGGATTCAGAACAAATCACTGGCTATCAATAGCTGATAGTGACATGCAGTTTACTGAATGTCCCCTTTTCTCTGGCAGCTGTATATTCTTCAGGAGAAACAGATGTATTTTTAAGTTTCCAAGGTCATGTTTTAAATATTATGTTGCACGCACTCCATTAGAAAGTGTGACAAATAAATAAATAGCTAGGAAACGCTTTTGTTTTCTGAGCTTGCTTTTGCACTCCTAAGTGGTACACAGTAAGGGAAAAAGGAAAAGGTGTAAAATGACATAAGACTGACCTACTCATAAAACAGAACATTTGTAGGACCAGTACACTAAGTGAAAACTTTGCAAGAATGACACAGTAGAAGAGTCATGCAGGATTATTTACTCTGTCCTCAAGCCTGATGTACTTCAGGGAGTTTCCTGGCCAGCATGTTGTGCATCATGGGTGCAGGAGCAGTATCCCCTACATACACAACCCCATAATCACACCACTCAACCAGAAATGATCAGCAAATATTACAGACCGGACTTGAGGTAGTCAGGCATTTCAATATCAGTTGAGGGTTTTGATTTTACTTTATTTTTTGCAATGTTCACGTGACATCAGGTGCCAGAATCTGTCACCAGGAAAGTACTTGCTGGCACAGCAAACACAAGCATATACCAAACCCAACCAAAGGGGCAATTTTTAGACCACCAAGCAGCCATCACAGTTACAGCTCTCCACTGGCACCAACCAGGGCTAGACTCAAAGCAGTGACCTGGAAGCAAGAGGCTCTGTGTCACCCCCATGGGTTGCCCGTCCCCCTGACACTTTGCTTATTAAGAGGTGACTCCAGAGCTGTGTCCTTGTGCCTCTGCAATGCTGGTGCTAAAAAATCCGCTCTGCTTTATACATAAGCAAGTGGATTTTATCCAAAAGGAAAACTTTTTTATTGGTTAAAATCTTCTGGTGGCTTCTATTTATTGCACGCCTTTTAAAAGTCACTTTACTTTTGTCAACATTTTTATCTTTCATTTTCTCAACTGCTGTCATGGCACGACTTCAAGAGTTCTTCCAAATCTCTGCTGCAGAATTATACCAAGGGGGGTGCTTTGAGTTCTCATCATGTTGTGACTTAGTTTAAAAGACAAATTAAAAAATAAATAAATAAATAAATGATAAATAAAATTATTATTATTAAAGCAGCATCAGTGATGCTGTAAAATATGAATAACCAAGGTGCCACTTTCAGGAATTATCATGTTACATGTCTCCCTTTTCTCACTGATACGGGTTATCCAGGACTTACAAAGTTTTTATAAAGTACACATGCAGGCCTCGGAGGGTTAAAAAGAAATAGGCCTGCCAAGCATTTTCAGACAAATTAGATTTTTTTTCAGTGAGAAGCCCTGATTGTTTCATTACTTTTTTTTTTTTTCCCAAAAGACGTTCTCCCCTGTCATAATAGAAAATGTAATCCACTGTACTAAAAATGAAACATTTTCAGTTTTCAACCAAATGTATTTGTGCTTTGGGTAAAAAAAAAATAATAATAATTTGCAAAATATAAACTCTTTTTTCCAGGCTAGTTATGAAAAGTTCTCTATAGTGCAATCTTGAACTACTGTTAAATCAAAACAATGGTTAGGATAGCAAGATTGCTGAAGTCGTGCATGACATGTTTCATCATACCTGAAGGCCAGTCCCAAGATCTTTCAGGTCTTATTGAAATAAACAGAGTGTTCAACATACTGTAGAATTTCAGCCTTAATGATATCAGATCTGTGAATTGTGAAGTGATGCTACAAGATGAAGAATTGATGGCAGCATAATAGGATGCGTTCCTTCCCCAGCAAAATTCAGTGGAGGATTGTAATAGTTCACCAGGGGAAGTAGGGTTAAAAACCTCTGACCCCTGATATCACATAAACATTGCCAAAAAAAAAATAAAACACTTGATTGACAGTGAAATGTGCGACTACCTCAAGTCTGGTCAGAAATCTTTGCTGATAATTACTGGGTCGAGTGCTGTGAGAAATGGGAAAGAGGTGTATCAGCCATGTGAGCATACATACGCAGAGCATCTCTAATAAGAATTGATGTAGTGTGTCATTTGTAATTTAATCAGCAGCATTACATCTTGATAGTAAAACGAGCATCATAAACATTTTCACAGGAAAGTAAGATTAACACACACGCACACCAAATATCTGCTGCCTTAACGTAACGTTCCACTTGTGACTTGAGTTGATAGATAGAAGAAATTGCAAGTTTAAGCTGACACTCGACTCAGAGCTGATTCTGTGGTGCATGGGCATTTCACTGCACGTAGTACATGGAGTCAAGCTCGGATCTGAGGTGTTTTGTGAGCACACGCAGCATGACCAAAGCTCAAAAATGAGTGACAGCCTTGATCCACATTTTGTCCCCATTCTATTCCCAAATCCCTGATCCAGATGCACACCTGAACCTCTCAAAGCCAGTTTCACTTGAAGCAGATCCCATTTTTTCTCATTATTTGCTGATGAGTTTGGGAGACATCTCCCTTCTCTTTATATTCCAAGCATCTCCTATGCATTTGGCATCCCAGCATGCACCATCCAGAGCCTGGCATCTCCTGACGCAAGAGGGGTTTCATCAGTACTGTATAAGATCTACCCTAATGTGGATACGTAGAGGTCAGCTTAAGCTGACTTTCACTATGGACTTTCACTACAATGGAGGAAAATAGGCCCCTCTCGAGGTTATTCTCGCATTGCATCTGAAAGGTGTGGGATCAATGATTCTATGAAAAGGTCTTCATTTTTTTCT
This sequence comes from Tragopan temminckii, assembly GCA_028571105.1. Classification (NCBI taxonomy): domain Eukaryota; kingdom Metazoa; phylum Chordata; class Aves; order Galliformes; family Phasianidae; genus Tragopan; species Tragopan temminckii. The sequence goes on along the minus strand of JAOWBP010001760.1, from coordinate 58,168,605 downwards.
GCATCCACAGTGAAGAAAGACTGCAGTGGTTAGGACGCCTCTGTTCTACACTTCTGAAGTCAGGTGAGGTGGTAGTTATACTATTCAGGACACCCAAGCTGCAGAAGTGGATGTCAGACATGTACTCTCACGTCTGTATCAATATATTTTTAATCAGAATTTTAAGATTTCATACTGTGTCTGAATTTTTCTCCTGTTTGTAGTACGTTCTGAGAGCTGAAAGAATTAGCAGTAAACATACTCATGGGAAAAAACACATTATGACGATGAAGCAAAGGTCTCCAGCGTCTGCAGTCCCACAGTGAATATGCATGCTCAGATGTGCATAATAATTGTCATTTATATCAGTGGCAACAGGGAGGGAACAAATGGTGCATGGGCATCTGTTTTCAAAAGCTTACCCAAGGTGCTAACTCACGTCCATAGGTCACCTGAAACTAAAATTAGTCCCTTAGGATCCAGGCCAAATGTTCAGGGAAAATGTCCCATCTCTACAGCCTTTGCAGCAACTCTTAACGACACTGATTTTAGACACCATTTATCCTTTTTTGTTGTTGTTGTTGTTCTCAAACGTGAAATAACCTCATACAAATACTGTTTTCAGAGCCTTCTGTCTAATTATGCATCCTACTACCACTCTGTTGTGTTTTTAACTTCTGTCCTCTCACCCACTAAAGAAGAAGAGATGTACTTTATAATGCAAGCTTATCTTCCAGATCCATTGGTACTATTCGCATGGCACATTCAGAAACTTCTAAGATGTATTATTTTATTTATTATTTTGCGATATCACTCTGTCACTCAGTAGTGATTAAACAAATACAAGTATTCTAGTAAAACTAAAAATAATAATAAAACAATAAAACCCCACAAATTTAGAACTGTAACATCCAAATAAGAAAACTCAGAATCTCTGATGAATGTTAAATTGTGATATAAAAGAACTTAATGAAAGGCTAAAGTTTTCCGTTGTGTTCCATAGATTTGTTTCAGGGAGGTTTTCACCTGCACCTCGAGCTTTTTGGATAATGTCGTGGTAAAATCCACATGTAATTCACAAAGTGAAAAGTGCTAATTGTTTTCACACATCTCTCTGTGAAAACCTCTGCTGCAATCAACAAGACCTATGACTTTCTCAAACAGGTTTAAAAATGCCACTTCATATCAGTTTCCATCACGGTGTATTTCAGGACCAGTAGTTTAACAATTGCTCTCCAGGATAATTACTTACTTTTTTTTTTATTTTATTTGTGTGAGGAGCTCTCCAGTGTGACAGGTCCATGAGAAAGTGAACCCAGCAGAGGAGCAGGTGGTCCGCTGCCCCTGTGTTATTGCCATTATGTTGCCTTTGTTAAATTACACCATAAACCCAAGTTTCCTCATTGCCATTTGTTAAATTTGCCCACCTCCACTCTGTGAGTACAGATAATCAGTCAAACCTTAATTGGGGTGTATTTAGATCAAAGTATGCAGGCAGCATTTGCTCCCAGTACCTGGGTTGCAAATGAGAGTCACATGAGTGGCTTGCTCTATTGGACGTGCTTTTTGTTTAACCATGATCATTGCTGGCAGGCGGCTTTTTGTGCGACTGAAAAGCCCTTTAGAATTCCTCTAATTCTGACAAAGAAACTGTCTTTGGGAGGAGAAATTGAGTATTGCCTTCTTGCATCTGAATAGTCTTTCAGCTCTATATTCACAGCAATATACTTAATATCCGCAGACAAGAAACAGAAGGTTCGGACCCATGTGTACTTTTATATGATCCATTTCTAGTTTCTAGAAGCTCTTGGAAGCTTATCTTTTTTACCAGTTAAGAGATATATGTGAGTATGTCAGTATAGGAAAGTGTTTCTCTTACAGTAAAAACAGTTGGTAGTGAAAAAAACACAGAGTGCTGTGGATTGTCCTTTTATTTTATTTATTTAATACGGAATAAATCAAAACAAGGCTTGGGTAGGGATGAGTGAAACACTGACATTGCACTGCTCCTCTGAAAAGGGTACAAAAAATATTCATAGAAAGATTTCCATTTTTTATCTTATTTCTGATCTAATTGCTTGCTTAATCAGTTATTCTCAGATGGGTAAAATTGCCTTTCACGTCTGATACAAAAAGTTTCTGCAAACAGCTCCTGCTGCTTCCAGCTTATTTGGCAGCACTGTTTGATAGCATTCGCTGCCCTAGCTCCTATTTATCCATACCATGGTTGCACCTACAGACCTCAGCTGAAGTTAGAGTCCTGGTATGCTCACAGCTGCAGAGAGTAAGAGATGCCCGATCTCTGCAGAGCTTGCAGTTTGACATGGCAGTGAGACACACCCTAAGCTAAATGTCGAACTCACCAGCACATGCAAAAGAGCTACCATTAGCTTTCAGCACTAATGATGCTTGGGCTTCTCTTGAGCCGAGCAGACATGTAGAAGCTAAATTTTAAGGCATCTTGAGCAGCTCCCCTCAGTTCAAAGCAAGAAGGACATATGCAAATCTGATGACAAATCTTCCAGGGCAGAAGGTTAGGTTGTGTGACCAGGCCATCGGCCGGTACAGAGAGGGAAAGCTGTTGTAAAGGACAGAAAGTTGACCTGCTCTTTGGATTTCTCTACATTTGAATGCTTTGTTAACAAAGCACAGATTTAGTATGTTTAAAGAGTCAATGCGAAGAAAATACTGTAAAGTAGGTCTGTTTTCCACAAAATTCCTCACAGATCTTATTCTAAAGGAACTTTGCAAAGAGTAAAGGCCACTTTTGAAGCAGCATAAAAGCCACTTTTGTCAGTGAAATAACTTGCTGGACTTTTTCCCCTCAGATTTGTATAGAGCACTGGTTCACATCGAGGTCTGAAAAAAAAAATTAGTTTTGATTGTATATACATACATACAAAAGGGTAAACAGTTTGAATAAAGCCTTTTGTACTGGATTAGTGTCTTAGCTCTTTAACCCAAGCTGCAGGTTTGGGATGTCTTTGTTCAGTTAGGTTTTTGGTGCTGACCAAACCGGGTGTGTTTGAGTTTCATTCCTCACCCTTTTGAGGTCTGCAGGACTGATTCCTTGCATTCAACGCCAGCAGTACTGTAAGTGCCCAATGCTTTATTCTCTAAGCTATTCATCCTTTCAACCTTTGCCTTCTTTTCCTTAATCCATCTACCTTACTGAGTTTTCAAGTCAAGTAAAATGTTAAACATGTGCTTCAAGCAAGAGCAACACAGAAATAACAGAGTACGTGCCAGGAATTCCTGGCTATCTTGTCTATTTGTTCTTTGTGTCTCTGTGTGTACAAATATATATTGTGCATGTGTGTATGTGCATGTGGGTATGTGGTTGCACCATAAAGGATGAGTTCTGTCTGAGACAGAAGTCGTGCAAAGCACATATTCCTACTTATCTTTCATAGAGAAAGGCAAAATAAATACATTTTAGCAACTTTTTTCTAATATCAAAAGCAAGTAATTGCTCACCATCATAGATGTTTTTATGGAGAATTCAAATGCTTAATGCTGCTTGTCTGGAGCCTTGATGACTTTGGTTTTTTTGGCTGCAGGGGACAAGAGGCTTACACACATGCCACCACTTCAAAGATTTGCCTTCTATTAATTTTTTACTTAAGCGTCAGAGTGTTAAATTGTTCAATTTAAGCTGTGAATACAATTTATAAGATCATCCTAGCCCACCATTTTTCCCAAAATAGAGAAGTTCGGGATATTTGGCAGCTTCACCTCCTCACCAAGTCTGTGCAAAACATATACAAATAATCTCTTTGAACCTCAGCAGCTTGCAACATAGAGAACCACAAGTTCAAGCCTCAGTCTTTTCTTAACGATGGAAATAGACTGTTCTAAAAATAAGTGCTGAATTTGATGATTTAGATAAAAAACCACGCACATCATAAATAGGAATGTGTTGTAACTTTTCCAATTGGAAATTAAAAATAATGGGCTGTTTTCCGTTTCCTTGTGGGGCTTTCACAAGCTGAATCGATATAATGAAATGTTCTAGTCAGCAAAATAAATCAAGAGCCTTTTACTGTTTTTTATCATGTGAGATTCCCAGCGGGGCGAGGGAGAAGAGCAGATGAGATCGCACAGCATTATGCAACTGCTCTACAACAGTTGCGGGTCTGGAGCTGCCACCCCACTGCATGCTGCTCCTGCAAAGTTGATGCAATGGAAACTTGCACTTGCCAAGAGCGAGAGGCACTGGTTTTAATCAGCTTTTAACATGACCATCACTGCAAAGAAAAAAAGTGATCTGCCAGTCTCCTGAGCTCTCTCCACAACTCTAAAACTCATGCATTCCTGCAGGTGAGAGCCTGCCAACTCTATTCCCCTAAAAGCTAAGTGAGAGGATTTCCATCTTACCTTCAGGAAAACAGTAGCGGTCTGAAATGCACAACTTATGCACAGCCACCCTGATAATGTGCTTCATGTTGAAGCTGCAGTGGGAGATGCCAGAGCCGTGATCCCGCCATGGGGCCCTTGCTCCTTGCCACCACCATAGACCTGAGGGCTATGTGCCCACAAATGCCCTTTGACCTGAAGGCTTGGTCACGTGTTTCTATGAAACCAGCCCAGCCCACAAATTTACTTTTTTTTTTACAGAAGTGGTCATATTTGCGCTTTCAGAATTAGCACTATTTTCAATGTCTTTACCATCTGGTAAAAGAAGGCACATGGGTAGATATTAAAGAGCAGAATTTCCAACACAGTGTAAAGACACATTATTGCTAGCTCCACAGCAACAGCTCCTATTTCATAGAGTGTTTTGTGTTGCTTTTAGTGAGATTTTTGTCTGAAGTCAAAGGAATCCTACAGTCAAAAAATTCTACTTCCAGAGTTGTTCAAACTCATCCCAGCTCCCCCCGCTCTTGGCTGCCAGCTCTGCATCTAGGGCAGTGTCAGCTGCCCTGGGGGGAAGATCTTTGGGATGATGGCCATAAACAGGTCACTGCAAACATATGGAAGCCTGTGCTCTGCCTCCTGAACCAAAGGATTAGGGTGTGGAAGAAGAGGTTAGAGCTGTGTAGACCGCTGTGCTATTCTTTCTATGAACAGTTACATCTGGTGCTTTCAGGCCTGTCCAGCTGGCACAGACTGTGGGACAGTAGTGCTTCAGACCTAGAGTGACTGGCAGCAGACACAGGGCTTGAGTAGATCCGTGCCCACTTTGCTGGAGATGTTACAACACCATCTCGGAACAAACGGCATGGTGCCCTGTAGTGCAGGGAAGGCCTTAGCCAGGATGCCTGGAAGCTTGCCACTTCATATGACTGCCTCAGAGCAGGCCACTTCAGAGCTGTTGTCGTGGAGAGACGTGCTGCCACCAAGAAAGTGCTATTACTCTTGCTAACAGAAGTAGGTGATATATAAAAGGCTATCAATGGGCTTAGACTCTTGGATTCCTGATAGCTAATGCTACCCAAGGAAATTATGCAATTCAGATGAAAATACACTGACACTGATTATCTGAGCCATTACATTGCTAGAAGGGTCCTTGGCACAGCAGCAACCCAGGACTACTAGTGCTCTCCCAAGCCTGGATGTGTGACAGAAGTTAGTGTTGTCCAGAGGCCGTTCCCATTAGCAACCTGTGTATATATGGACTCAGTCTGTTCCATGCCAGTTGGCCTCTGGGCCAGAAAACAGTCTTAGGCATATTTAATTTGCCCACAGAGATGTAGCCAAAGTGTATCCAAAAAGGATATTAATATGTGTATTCTGCGTCCTGGGCACCAGAATTTGGACTGCATGAGCAGGTAAGTATATCTGCATCACGTTGTAAATCTTATCATATATGATTCATGGATACAGAGATATTTCAACAGTCTAGAAATCACTTAAGACACTGGGAAAACAACTAATGTCAATTCCAGACAAAGAACTACCTAAGTGAGTGGCCTGTACCCAACGGTGGCCAGCATGAGATGTCCAGAGAGCAGTATGAAACCAGTATACTCTCCTGACTACTAGCAATCAGAAGTTTAGATATTTCTTAAGACTGTCAAATACTGTAGTGTTTACTGCAGTGCTAAAAGGACATTTTTACCTGTATTAAGGGCAAAATAGTATTGGTCATCATCTAACTATTCTAGAACAGCCAGGTTGTGTACTGTTCTTCAAGGCTTTCTTGAAAGGGGAGAGGATCTCTGGGTATATATTTGGAGCATTTCGGAGCAACAATGCAATGTGTACTAGGAAGATGGAGGAGGGATGTTTAGCCTGCAGGCTACTAAAAAATATGTGCTCCCCTTGATAGTTGCTGTGTGCTGGTTTGCACACAAGTTGAAAGGATGAAGGGAGAGCTGGTCACCTCCTACTCCTTTTCCCACTCAACAGCTTGTTCAGCCAAATGCTGCACACAGCAACACAGAGGGCTTCTGGGAAGGAATGAGGAATGCATTTTGATTTAAATTTTCAATAAATAGATACACGTGGTTAACATGTAAGGTACTGGTCAGTTTGTGGTGGAGTGAGGTGCTCTGCCCATGCAGGGCTCCTACATGACTGGAGCTTTGGTCCATATTTGGATTTTATGTCAGTGAGAATGGACGTTTTAATGAATTACTCAAGAAGTACACCATGAATATAAACCCAATGTCAATTAATGCTGTTTTAAATATTGACAGCAGGGAGAAATACTGAGCACTGTATGTCAATACAGTAAGCTAAAATCTTTTAAAAACCTAAAAATAAACAATGTACAGATAAGTTTGTGCCTTCAAGACCATATGAAGTAATGCAGAAGGGAAGCTAATGGATGTTACCTACTCAGAGGACAGTGAAAGGGCTTATCACCATCTGAACGGAAGCATCTCAGGACTCTCCTTGTCACCTTGCAGGGATACAGAGTGAGATGTGCCCCAAAATGTAGCAGTGCAACAGCCTGGACATAGTACTGCACCAAAAGGCTAAGACTCTGCTACCTACCTGAAAGTCACCAGGACAGACACCAGGACAGTTTGTCTCCCAGCTATCCCTAGGTGAACTCACTAATCCTTCCCTGTTCCTTTTTCTCCCTTTTATTCTGCTTCAGAACATGTCCTTTCATCCCTCTATCATCTCAAACTTCCCTTGGGATGTGTGTGAGCTCTCTGAACATATCCTCTCCTCCCAGGGTCCTTTTCCTCTGTGTTGCAAACCAGGTACTGCGAGCACCCCAATCTACAATCATTGCATAGTGTCAGCAGCTGTACTAAAGCCCAAGTAGGCTTGCCCTTAAATTTTAGCTTTTCCATGCTACACTGATAAAGCTGTGATTTTTCACACATATGGGGATGCTTGTCCTCAGCTCCAGTGAGCTTGGCTATAGTAAGCTGTAACAGTGGTGTCAAAAACTCCCCCATTTTTGAGCTGTCACAACAAAAAAACAAATCTGAAGGAGTGAAAGGGGAAAAAGCTATGGCAACTTCTGGGTGCTGAAAAAAATAACTAGTATAATTAAGACCGGCTAAAGAGAAGCAGCAGAGACAGGCTAGTCACTGGATGCACATTTCTACAAGCTGACCGTCCTTAGAAGGATGCTACAGCACAACATCTCCCCAAGAGAGGGAAGGGTTCTGCAGGAGAGGAAAGGGTTCTGCAGAGAGGCAATGAGAAACTAAGACAATTTTCCTTGCTGCTGCTTGCCAGTGCCTCTCTCTGCTGTGGGAACAGAAGTCAGGGGCACACCAGGTCAGGACATGCTCTTTAACTTCAGTTCTCACTTTCTAGCATAGGTCAGTGTAAGACACAGAATAAAATAACCTGCGTCCTGAGGGAAGTGCCTTAAAATCTCCTTTCAAGCCTCTATGCTGTAAGACTTGGCCCATTTAGCTCCTTGTGGCCATGTATCAGCTCAGGGACGAAGGCACTGATGAAACAGAGTCAGGAAAATGGTCTTTTTATCAGATGCCACCATAGCCGATGCTGTCCTTAAGCATTCTTTAGTGAGGTACTGGAGCAGCTTGCACAGAGAGGTAGTGGAAGCCCCGTCCCTGGAGGCATTCGAGGTCAGGCTGGATAGGGTGCTGAGCAACTTGATCTAGCTGCAGGTGTGTCTGTTCATTGCAGGGGAGCTGGACTGGATGAGCTGCACTTCCAATTCAAAAGATTCTACGATTCTTAAACTATCTGCCTTGTAACTCTCACAGTATTCTTGGCTTATCATCACCGCTGATTGGTGCTGTACTCACTGGGCAGGAGTGAGACCAGCAGCTGCCACCCTGATAGTACAGACTGCAAAATGTCATGATGGTGCTACTGCGGTGTGATTTGCCTTTTTACCTGAACATCTCCTCTTTTCCCTGGAGGAAAAGAGTCTATCACACAATTAAATAAATATATTATCTCACCATTGCAGCATTTATTTCTGCCCTTTCCTGAAATGTATCCCATATTTAGCAGAAATTATGCCTTTCACTACTGCACTTACACTTCCTGCGCCTACCAGCTCAAAGCACCATAAGGAGCTGCTGGACATCCACACCACACCCATACCTGTTGGGTATGGCGCATTTCAGAAAGACATAATTTAACCCAAAAGCAATGTCAATCGCGGAGCAGTCCTGAGGTACCATCCTCAATATCAGACTTTTGATTTTCTGCCTTAGTTTTCTTAACCGCAAATAAGTTTAATATTTAACACAGCTGTGCTATTCAGTTTAATTGGTTGATAGTTTTAGCTTAGGAAGTCAAATGCTACATGCATTTTACTTAACACTGCTTACCATTAATTTAGCTGCTATTTTATGAGTTGCCCTAAGCTTTTTCTTAGGGAGATATCTCTAGCTCTGCTGATGAGCTCTGAGGGATGTTTGCCCTATGGTTCCCATTGAGCTGGGAAAATCCCACAGCACAGCCATTGAGGACGGTGCCTGGCCATGCTCTGAGCATCAGCATCAGCACCCAAAGCTTGTCCCTGTGCCAGCTCAAGGAAGAAATCCCGTGTAAAACAAGATGAATGGGAGCCACGAAGCGGAGAAAGTTTCTTTCTGTTCTATCCCTGGTGCCAGTTAGTGCAGGGACTTCAGTGTAATATTATTATAACATTTTTTACAGTAGGAATTATAATTGAAATTTGTTATGTATGAGGATAACTAAAACTCGATCATTTCACACTCTTCAGTCCATGCCTGAGGACATTCTGGGGTAAATAGATTGCTTGGAAACAGCCAGTGACTACAGCTAAAATTACATTTTACCAACTGAGCTGAATGGCTTTTTAATTACAGCACTGATGTCCGCATGCTGTCACCACCGTCTAATACTAAGATGGTATTGATTTGATTTTTAGCTTTGATGCACCCACCAGGGGAAAAAATGCAGAGTAGGATTTTTTTTTCCTGAAATCCTTTTTCCCAAGTAGCGAAGAACCCCAAGTGTAAACTGATGTTTTGTTTCTTTTTTTTTTTTAACTCCTTTGTTATTCCTCTGTGAAAGTGTCTGCCTTGAATAATTTGAGCGTCCATCTTGAAAATGTTTAGTTGTCTACAAAGAATTTTTGAAATAAAAAATGTAACTAAAAGCTACTGATGAACCTCAGAAACAATAAAATGTGTGCAATACATACAAGTGTTGTACAAAATAACTGAAAGAACTACCGTGTAAATGCACCAGTAAGCCACAGAAGTCTGTGCAGTCACAAACTCCTGTGACAGTGCAGCCAGTCTTACTATTAATTTCTTTCAAAAGCAGTTGGAAATGCTTTCAAACCAAGATTTCAAGTGTTTTGTATGGAGACAGACAAGAATGTCATTGTTCCAGTGTTGTCAAAGAAAAAACTGAACGGTGAGTCAGCTGCTCCTTCCAGACAAATGGAACCCTCCAAATAAGGATGAGTCTGTTTGTATTTAAGGATAGACTTCGTACCTATCGTGCGGGCTGGCTGTGAATAAAATGCTTCTCAGAGTGAAGCATTCTCATCTGGTCCTTTTCTTCTTCGTGTAGGAAAAAGCTGCAAAACCTTGCAGGGAAAACTACCCCTGCTCTCAGTCTGCTACACGCCCAGCCTCCTTCAGCTTGACTAAAGAGTCAAAGAAGGCAATTTCACATCTGCGTGAGAATACTTGGTAGCATTGTTCTAGCCAATAGGTAGGTGGGTGTCTCACAACTTGGGAGAGAGAACTTGATCCTAAGCCCATGTAATTTTATAGGCCTCTAACCACTGACTCCTGTAGGTTTGCATATGGGAACTGTCAGGTCACAGCCTGAATTGGTGATTGAGTACCAGGTGAAGGGGCATAGTCAGCCATGGGAGCACAAGTGAAAGCAATTCGTCTGTGTGACCGGAAAGGGTGGACCTTCCCCAACCTCATTTAAGGGCTCACAGCCACAAGGGAAGTATCTTTACTTGGAGGTTGTTTCCTTTGGAATGCTTGGTAAGCCTTGATCCTTAGAAAGGCGTAAGAGATTCCTTCTTTATTTTTGGATTGTGACCACTACCCTTCTTGGGTGATCTGAAGCTGGTTTAAAGTAGCTATACCTGCTACTCTACACCCTTGCAGTTTGGAGTTATGTTTGCATGAACGCTATGGAAAGGTAATACATGTACTATATAGGTGGGACAATGGTTTGTATGAGTATTCCCAGACCTTAGAGCTGGGAATATATGTGACATAAGTAATACCAGAGCTAACAGTAAAAAGATAAAATGAAAGCGTATTAACTGCACCCACTGCATAGCCATAAAGGCAAAGGTCTGTGCCAGATTAACAAACAGCTTTTCAATGAACACAGAACTATAATTCACTTCAGGGGCTCTGATCTTTGATGAGTTTATGAATGAAAACAAAGCTCAGTGAATGAATTATGGGCATGATTCACTCCGCTGTCTTATACATTTTTATGGCCTTTCAGTGCCTTCAGTTTCCAGGAGGATGGGACGCTGGGCCAAGAGCCACTTGCTTGAATTCTGGCTCAGCCAAAGACCCAGTGTATCCTTGGGAAAGTGGCATCAGTGTGCTCCATATCTCTCCTTTTTATTTGTGAAACAGGGATGATAGTTCTGTGTCATTTCTATGCAGATCATATGGGTGTTCAATTCAGTGATGAAAACTTTTGAATCGTTAACGGGAGCCGCTTAATGGATGGATTCACCTTGGTGTTACTGACAGACTAAGGACAGACTCGTGCTTCTGTGGCTTTACTCAGGGCCACCAAGTAGGGCAGCCACAGCATGTGCCTGCTTCTCCATTGCACTAAGCAGTGTTGGAGAGTGCAGTCTTCCTTCCACAAGGGCTGAAGTGCTACTTGGCACCCCAGTGCTATATGGGAAAGCAACTGTCTGGTTCCTCTCAATTTCTGTTTTTCTTTTAAGAATAAGTCTTCATTTTTTAATTTTTCATTTTTTTTTAATCTAACACAATTTTTACAACTTCCTGCCACTTCTCAAAGTTTTCCTGAAATCTAGTGCAAATGACATTGTCAGACACTTTTTCCAGCTTAGTGTTTCATCTAGATCGACTTAGACCCAAAAATTATTTTTATTTTCTCTTAGCTTTCCAAGGCCTATTACTCTGTATTTCCCCTGTCATCAGTGGGAATACTCTCATTTACCCTGCTAACATATATCTCTCTATATATGCTATTTCCAACCCAGAAAGCTTTGTAATTAATCAAGCAAATATGCAGATAGAGCCAAAAGAATAGAGAGAAATGAGAAAATCCAAATGGCTCTGGTAATTCTTTAACGCTCTCACACTTACAGACCTCAAGAAGGTTTGTCAGAGTCAGGGAACAAAAAAAAGAAAAAATATTTTGGATTTTTATGGCAAAAACCTGCATGTTTTCGGGGAGATTTTTACAGCAACCTGCAAGGACTACATGAGCAGTAGTTCTTCACGAAAACCCAGGACCACCAGATCTGAACCTCTCCAGTTGTTGCAAAGTGTGTAACAATAGCATGAGGTATTTACCATGCTGCTGAAGAAGAAACACTGCATGCACAAGCGGAGTAGACCTTGGGATGTTTTTGTTTGCACTGGAGCTGAAGTCGAGAGCATAAGGGAGTGGGTAACCCATTCCCTGAAAGCTTGTCTATTGTGCTGCTCTTTCAAGTGGAGTTTTGCCCCAGGCTGACTGATCTTGCAAACCCAGCTCTGCTTGAGATAGCTGATTTTATAACGGATATTAACTAAAATTTCATCCTGTAGAAATTACACTAAATTCCATTACTTCTCTTAGGACCATTACCAGTGCTTCATACATATATAACATGTATGTATATAACTTACTGTACATTAAAACAACCTCCTAGTATGTTTTGAGAACTCTGCCATCTTTCAGAGTGCAAGCAAAATGAAAGAAAAATATAGGATATGTGCAGATATGCTGCTTCTCAAGGGTTAATGAACAATGAGGAATTTGTATATAGCTCATTAATTGTTATATTGCAACCCTTTATCTAAATTGTTAGTGGCCTGCTTAGTCAATTGAAACATATTACTTTGATATTAAAGCTGCAATCAAAATCTTTATTCTTGTGCATGTTCTACTTGAGAATACAAATCCTTCAGAATAGGGCAGTCAGAATTATCTTGAAAAGTATTACAATTCAATAAACCATATGCTCAAAAATACAGACATCATGTTCAGCTAGATATTCCATGCACTAATGCAGTGGTTCTGGCTTTTCCATTTAAGTGTACCAGTGTGAAATACTGTATGAAAAGGGCTGTCAGGGTCTGGATTAAGATGCTGGCCTCTTCTTCAAGGAAAAGGAATAAGATAGCTTCATGCCAACCCATCATGCTAAACCAATGTCACTATGTTACTTTAACCAAGCCCTACACAAGGAATGTGGTTATTGTGGACTGATATAATAGTACACAAAGATTTTTATATTTGTTACATAAGGCCCAGAGGATCCATCTAACTTATGATGTTCTGTATGGCCTCCTTGCTCTTGGCTTCTTCTTTAGACCGCAGATCAAGAGAAGTATGTTGGAACATCTCTAGACCAAGCAAAGCTTGACAAAACACCTTTGTGGTGGTGTTTGTTTGTTTGTTTTCTTTTTTTTTTTTTTTACATCAGTGGAAGTCTGCACTGTAGGCACGTTCCCAAATTAGACATCTCCTGTACTCCCTAAATGGAGGTAAGGAGAGCACGACTGTTACTCCCCAGGGAACATAGTGACATTTAACAGCCCCCCTGCATTTGGTCTGTACAGAATTGACCCAAAGCAAACACAGATTACAAAAGGGATGAGGCTGTAGATTGGGCAAGAAGGAGATAAGAAAGGAAATAAGGAACACCACCGATCTGTAGACTTTGTGCTGATGGCCCACCTTGTCAATTATCACAGGAAGGAGAGCTTTATACAAGGAGAGCAAAGGAACAGCTTTGTAGGGGACAGAAGGAGAGAGGGCACAGAAGCCCCATGTGATGCAGGCTTCAGCCAAAGTGTCCTCCAGAACTATGAGCATAAACTTGGGATGGCTTCATCCACAACAGTGGAACTGGTGCAGAGGGTTGGGAAGTAGGACAATAAGGTTTCTGATCTCAGATGCCTGAAATCATTGAGAAGCTCACTATAGCTGGGTTCCTGCACTCAGATGTACATTCCAGAACTGAAAATACTGAATATCTGTGGCTTTCTTTGGGACTGAAATGCACATCCCATAATGCTTTTACTACATTTTATGGTGTATGGTGTCCTGCAAGGCTAGCATGACACAGAGCCCCCTTTCTCTTCACCTACCCTGCTAATTTACAGAGCAACATGAGTAGTGTGCATGTGTGTACATGTGAGCATCTGTGTACATTTGGACCATTAACTAAATAAATGGGAAAGGTGACAGACTAGTGCAGTAGAAAAACATATATATTAATATTCTGGTTGTCTCTGTGGCAAGAGAAGGATAAGAATTGGAAATGAAACAG
>JAOWBP010001760.1:58108673-58126374 GCA_028571105.1 Tragopan temminckii | reverse complement strand
CCTCAACTGTGGACCTGAACAACTGAAATAGATCCTGGGCAAACATGGATTTTTTTTTAAACATACTAATTAAAACAATCCCAAAAACATTCCTACCCCAAAGATCTTAAGAATCAGAGGGATAGGTTACTTACAATGTTCTCTCCTGATATTACATAGTTGTGCCAATGTGGTTTTCCATGGAGAAACAGTGCAAGCTTTCTCTTTCACTAGGGAAAATGTCAATTGTAACGATATGCCAAGCATGAAACAAGAGCTAATAATGGATACATATGGACAAAGAATAGAGTTAAACAATAATCTGGTACCCTCTGGGATGGTCAGTCATGTTCTAAGCACTGCTCTGTATGATAATTACTTTTGCCTAGGCTCTGGTGAAGTCCTGATTTAAATCCAGAGGAGAATGAGCTCAGCAAAGAACCTCTAAGAAGTCTGCATTGCTTTGGGTTAAGGTAGACAAAGAAAAATCACGTATATAAGGGCTTAGACAAATTGTGAATTACAGTTAGTGGAGTCTGCTCTATCACAGACTGTGTGGCTGCAGCATTGCCCAAGCCTGGAGGATCACAGCTAGTGCTGACAGCAGGGTCACAAGGCGCTGATATTTATTATGTAGTGAAACCTGTCTTAAGTGAGCACAGGAGGAAGCGGTGGAAAAGGCTGGTTGACAGCAATGACCATAAGCTGGGACAGAATTATACTTAACCCAGGGAATTTTTTATAGAAGCCTGTTCAGACACTGCCAGACATACTGGGTGTATGCAGCAACACAGGTTTTGAGGGACAGGTCTAAGGGCTGTGAGAGCAGCCTAACCAGTTTGCAGTAATATTTGTGCCCTGGCATTCATGAAAATGGGGGAAGAAGGTAAATACACAGGAAAAAGGACTGGAGGGATATAGCCTGGGGGCTTCATAAGGTGGATTTCCTATTCATCCTGTTAGTAGCTTTTGTGCTAGGATGCTAGAGGAACTTGTTTTTTCTCCAAATAATGTACCAAACAAACCTCTGAACAAAACCTGGTGTCTGATATGGGTAGTGGAACTGCCTGGGTATAGAAATCTTAATAGCCATACAATTAAAAGGAAAATTTGGCAAAGTGATCGCTGCCATTTCTTGGTAGTGTGTTTCTTTCTCTTTTGTGAGATCTCAACACAGCATGCTACCATTTTGCAGCATTACTATTGCTCCTTTTGTCAAGCGCTGTTAATCCAGAGGTGTTTCTGTCCTGTCAGCAATGCCACACTTACCTGAATAGGGAATGAGACACCCCAGATTTTCTTTTTACCTCACTGCCCTTTTCTCTCTCTCGGTGATGTTAATACTGCCTGCTCATCCTTTGGATACTGCAAATCGTTACTTACACCTTTTGTCATTTTTACTATGTATTCGTCCACAAATTGTTGGGGTTTTGTTGCTGTTGTTTGTTGTTGTTGTTTTTGTTTTGTTTAAAAAAGATGGCCTGCACAACAGCATTTCTTTTAATTACATGATGAAGGAAGGAAAAGAAAAGGAATTGCTTAGCTAACATTTTATAATCTTGTAATTTTTTCTTACAAAAAAAACAAAAAACAAAAAAACAAAAAAAAAAAAAAACAGTTGTCCTGTGAGCATCACAGCTAGTGGAGCCTGTTTTCCTGCAGATTTGTATCCTGTTTCCTTTGCTTGCTCCCACCACAATAGTTCTGTCTCCCTCTGTAAACCCTCTGACATCTGTCAAGCAAGAAATAACACATACCCTGGCTAATCTGGAGCCATGCATATGCAGATGGGGCAGCTGGCTACTACCAAGCCACATAACAAATCACATCTGAGTTCTTCCAGCCCTCTTTTTCAATGGGTTTTTCATGCTGGGTTTCTCTCCACTTCCCAGCTGCAGACTTCAAAACTGCAGTTAATTATTCTTAAGGCCTTTACTCTACTTTCAGATTTGAGTTAAACTGCTCAACAGGCTAAAAAAAATTATTAAGAAAACTGACTGACGGATAAATGGAGGGCCAAAAGCACACACAGAAGCCTCATTTGCTTAGGAAACCAGCCTGAAATATTTCATTGAATTGTTGCATTCAGTCCTAATGCAATATTTTGCTTTACTGTTCTGTGGCACACCGAAAAAAGATATGACATTCAAAATCCCAAATCAGCTATAGTGGACAGCATCTGTGCCCTTTTACCCAAAAGGACAGTCACTAGATTAACCATGCAGTAGGTTGGGGATGCAGTACTTTCCCCTGTACCAGGAACTGAACCTCAGCCTCTCCAGAGAACATCAGATCTTCTAGGCAGGGATTCCCCAGTTTGCCACATTGGTGCTTTCACCCCAAACTGACTGAGGGGAAATTGACTGAGGCAAGAACTAGTTCTTGGATGATGATTCCTATAACCAGATCATCAAAGCATAATCAGTATCCGTATCTGTTTCAGTTTTTGATGCAAAAAAAAATGGGCAGCAGTGGGCAGGGAAGTGTAGTCTGTATCTTATACATTGAGAGAAAGCCCACTTTCCTCCTTTGCCTGTTAGACTTGGAAGTAAAGTATCAGATAATCCTTTCTTTTTAGCCTGGTGACTGTACCAACCATGGAGCTACAAGTTTTTGATTGCTTTCTTGCTACATCTTAATGAGTAATACAGTACTTCATATAAAGTCCAACATGTTCAGCTGAGAAGATTCCCCAATAAATGTCTAGAGAATATATGCAACCTGCAAGTAGATTTTCTTTCAGAGTCTTTGAAAAAAATTTCACAGGAACAACAAGAAGTTTATTTCCAGAAAAAGTAAATAAATAAATGAATAAAAATTCACTCTTAGAGGTGCCAAGTATATGCCTTACATCATTAAACTTTTTTTTTTTTTTTTTCCCCTGAGGACTCTAGAATTATTCGACATCTTGAAACATAGTTTTCACTAGCCTTCCCCTCAGAAACATCTATCAGTTTTAATTGAAACCTCAAAAAATACAGTGTCACTCTGGCATGGATGTAATGTTTAGCTAAATTGCTTAGATTAACCTACTGAGGTATCATACACAGGACAATCAGCTTTACATGCATCCAGACTGTTGGCAAAGCAAAAGCTCACTTGAATCTTACAACGTCTTTTGCAAAAATTGAGGCTTATTTGGTTTCCTATACAAAATTCATCCTGCCAGGAAATAGTTCCCAGTTTTCATACTGAATATGAAAACTATGCTCTCTGCATGTCCAGGCTCTCTACCCCAAATATCATATCAGAAGGGGAAGAAAAAACAAAAAGACAATCAGAACTAATAGTAGTTCTATAGTATAATTTCATTATATCCATGGAGGTAGGATTTAAAACATTATTTTAAAATTGATAGAATCTGAAAAATACATCTTTGTATGTAAGGTCATTAATCATACACTCTAAATGTGCTTTAGCATTCTTTTGCTACTTCTTTTACCTACCCAGAAAAAAAAAAAAAAAGAAACACAAACAAATTGTGAGGGGAGAATAAAGGGAGATCCCAGCTACACTAGAATGCAAGAGAAGCTTTGACATGGAGGTTTCATTATCACTTCCACTCCTTCCCTGTAGGCATTCATTAAAATGTCAGCCGTGTGAAGGTATACCCGTAAATATATAAATAATACATAATAATTTCATTTACAGATTCCACTTGGGAATACTAGTCCCAAACCATGTTAGTCTTGCTTATACCAGGAAAAATGATAAGTATTATTCTGTTCCGGTGTGGGTCCACTGGTAATAATGTCAGTGCTGCAATACGAAGTGCACACGTGGATTTTCCTTCAGTATCAACACACATGGGTAACACCAAGGTGTGTGAGCCCTGTTGACTATGTTGCCTTCTACACTGCAAGGTTAAAATGTGTGACCTTAAAATAACAACAGCTCAACATGCAACAGTGGTCTCTAGCTGATGGAGGACAACTAACCCTGTGTAATGTCTCATTCAAATCCACCCAGCACCAAGTTCAAGATGATGCTGTTATTAAGAAAGTATTGTTATAAGTTTGTGGAGGCCAGCCTAGTTCTGGTGTTGCCTAAAATTTGCATGCCTAATCTTATCCAGCTTTAGCAGCATGTGCCTGTTTAAGTATATAGAATATATGTTTATCATGATCCATTTAACATGAACCACTTTGCATATGGGCAAAGAAGAGAGCGCTCAGTGTTTCTGCAGGGAGGGATGTTGTCTGATAGACTATTGCGCTGCTCCCTTTTAGGATACCAGTGCTAGCCAGTATGGACAAAATGTTAACAATCTGAGGGTGGTGTTCAGATGTAAGTGTGAAAGGAGTGGGTGGTCTCAGACTTACTCATGGCAGCTATTGTCTACACCACGAAAACTCCCTTGCAAGTGGCGTTAATCAACATCTAAGTTGGCAATCTCAGGGACTTTAGGAGCTGAATGAACACAGAGACTGGATTACCCTCTTGGCCTTCCCAGTGGCCCCAAAGAATAGGGCTGAAGGAAAAACCCATGGACCAGGCAGACTGGGAGGCTTTGCCTAGCACAGTCCATGTAAAACCCATTCCATGGGATTACAGTCTCCAGGGCTGTCAAGTCACTACTTTGTAAAACCACTAAGTTGTCTTTTAAAAGATGTTAAAGGATTCTTAAGGAAAAAAAAATACGTAATTGCTATAAATGCAAGTTTTCCATTGGGTCATACATCTTCATTTAACTTAGTGATTTAGTGATTCCTAAAGGAAATGATTATAGTCTTTTGTTCTTAAACAAATAAGTTGTGTTCTTTATTCTCTGTAAAAGCTGATAATATGATAGGTGCAGCTCTAAGGAATAATTATACTAAATGGCCGTGGATACCTCAAAAGACAGAATACGTCTATTATGCAGAATTCCCTACAGAAATCTTAGAAATCTTATATGCATTGATTGCTAGTTAGCATTAGAAAGACTTTTGCAAGTTGACTTTACCAAAGCAGCAACTATTTGCATTAGCAAACAGGCAACATCAGCTAGCAGATAAGAATACAGTGGAGTAATGCAATTAATATAGCTATGTCTGTTAATTAGTGTTTGCTGACTGTCAAAAGAAGATACTGTTAGGAGACAAACTTATTTTCCTGATTAAAGAGTAGGGCCCATCTTATTGAATTGAGCTGGACCCACTTTTGATCTAATTAAAGCTAGCAGAGTACTGTGTACGGGAAACTTGTGCCACTCTGACATACATTTGCATATTCATAAGTGAGATAGATTGATATTTTGCAATTAACATGGACCAATGAGAATAAAGCCTAATTAGTAAACATACTCTCTTTATTAACTTTCAGGTCAGGCTTTTGTTATATTATAAAGTAATAATGGTACAGGAAGTCCTTTTAAGAAAAAGAGTTATGTCACATCGTTCCTTCCTTTTTCATTCAGGCTACATCTGCTTGTTACTTCGCTATTACTCAGTTATTTAGCTAATGATTGGGATGATGCAAAGGAGAATGAAATGGAGAGAAGCAAAGAGGGAATATTAGTTCAAAGTAGGAGTGGAAAATCTTGGTAAATGCAGAACTCCAGGGTGCTTCTGATGTAGACAAATTCATTACAATGCGTTGGATTTATTTATTTTATTTTCTGTTTTTGTTTTACTTCAAAGCAAAGTTACAAGTTTTGAATGTTCCCCCAGATCCTCAAATGTCAAAAATGAGATCACAACATGAAGATGCAATACAGGGGTGTGCTGGAGTATGGGATGTATTTGTGAGGTTTAACAAGTTAGCACAACCACGAAAAAAAAAAATAGAAATTGATAGATTTAAATAGAAATAATATTTTATAGAGAAATATTAATTTTAATGATAAGATTGTAGAAATCATTATCTACTCAGGATCAGCTTGCAAAAGACTTAAAATGCAAGATATGATTCTATACAGAGTTTACTACTGCGTTTGCAGAAATAAATCATGCTACCACATTGCTAACTTATGCCCTCATTATCATTAAATAAAATTAATTCTGTATGCCAGTGTTTACAAATTCACTGATCCTAGCCTTCATTTTTTCTCTATTTAAAATATACAAGGATAAGGCATTTAACTAGATGTAACACATCAGAAAATGACTCGCAAACAAATAATATTATGCAGTATAAACTCCCATTAACTAATAATGTAGTTGACATTGATTGAAAGTGATTAAGTCTAGTGCTCTTTTTCATGTTGTTAGTTAAAATAAATACCAGTGTATAAGGGAAAAGTTGGCATCTTCTCATTTTGCAAATGGATTGAGCGAAGCTGACTTCTTCCTCATATTAAGTTAAACTAAAGGATTAGTAGATGCATTAGGGAGACACAGGAATCCAGGTAAGGCAGTAATAGTCAATGAGGCAGTGTCATTTCATCATTCACCTTTCCTACTTAAAAGAGGTTAGTTACCTAATGAAAAAATTTCATGGTCAATTTCATAAATATGTAATTAAATCTGATTGCAAACCTACCACTATTTCTCTCTTCTTCAGAGGTCATCATGGCAGTGTAATTCCTGACCCCTGTCCATGAACATTTTCATGTAACTGGCACCAAATATTTTTTGGAGGAGATATCCTTTTGCTATAGCCTTCAGTCAGCAGCTTGCTTCTGCATGAGAAGCATCAAGCCCATTTACTCTGTCAGAGTCATACACATCCTCATTTCTAAGTGTAAGTCACAGCAGGAACACAGGCCCCTTCCTGTTAGAGCAAGTTCTGTATTGGTTCTGCTAGTCCTTCATCACCTAACATTCTGCAGGTCATGAGCCTATCAAAACATGGAGGCCTAAGTTGTGTTTTCCAGATTGATCCGCCCAGCTTTGGCGACATGCTATCCACACTCCCACAACTTGAACAGACAAGTGTCTGTTGGAGTGGTTACTTGTGTCACTGCCCACACTGTGTCCACAGAGTGCCACTTGGGTAGAAATTCTCTGGCCAAGCTGAGAGAACTGTGTGCAGGGTCAAAGTCCACCAGCCTCTGCCCACTTCCCAGCTGTCTCCTTCTTCCTTTCCCTTCTTTCTGGTAAAGGTGCCTCTCAGTAAGATAAATGAAGGGCTGCCATGTTCCCAAAATTTCTAAGGAAGGGCAATAATCTTATTTACTTCTCTTGCTTTGTACCAGGGCTGCAGCTGGTGATGCCCCAGCAAGCAATGCACTGTGGTCTCCTCTATGTACTCCATGTACTCCTTCAACCTTCCAGCGTCCTGCACCAAACCTTCTCCAACCCCAGGGAGAGTGCTCTGCTTCCTGGCCTTTTGGACCAGATGAGAGGAGCATATGCTGTAGATGTCCAGTCTTCCTTCTGCCTCTTCCTGCTGCTGTGCCTGACACTTCAGGAGTCTTAAGCTCCAACTCCTGGGAATGCCCACTTCCTAACTGACCTTTATCAATGAAAAAGACAATTTCTGAACTGACTAGTATTGAAAAAGTCCTGAATACTGGCTGAAATCAGGAGAAATTTACTCAATCCAGATCATAAGAACAGAAAATGACAATGCTTCAAGAAAATACCAAATGCCTCTGACTATAAATGATGAAGATAAGGCAAATAGTGAAGTAATTACCCTACCTGCACAATGGTACAGTTTCAAAGGCTACGTAAAGGACAAAATACCCTCTGGAAAAGCATGGATTTAAATAGAGAGGGGGCAAATGTCATCAGGAATAGTGCTCCAGGCAGAAACTTACTGTGTAATCTGTATCTAGGGAAAGCTGCAGTAGGTACTATGCCTTGGGAGTACTGTAGCTGAGCATGTTTAGTTCAACCCTTGTTAGAAGTGAAGAAGGGGAGTCATACTAGTGATATGGTTTCCAGCCCTGCCAATGTTAGATGATATCTCAACTGAGATTTTCAGAGACTTGGGCTTTGAATATTTGATTCCATTTCTGCAGCTATCAGTAGGATTTTAAATCAATTTATTAAAAGCCTTTCTTTTATTAGTTAGCCCTAAGTTTTCCAGGCACTCACCTGAAAAATCTCAGTTTGAAGCCAAAACCATTTGCTACAGCCACCGTTCTATCAAAATGTGTTAGGTGTTCAGATGATTGCCTGGATGTTAAAACTCAGGTTAGTGAGAAATTATAATTATCTAATCTTAAAAGTATCTGACCACTGGAAGAACTTACTAAGAACAGCCTTTAATTCACTATCTCAAGTAGCTTTTGATTTAAGAGTAGATTTTTAGAAAAGGAACTGCTATGATTCAAACAATTCTTAAGAATAAGAAATCAGTATTGTCTGTGCTATTGCTATATCACAGCTCAGATTAGTTGCTGCAGTGGTCTCCTCTGGAACCTGAAAGTCAATCACTAACTTACATGATCTTAAATTGGAGCAGCTGGGGAAAAAAATGGCATTACTCTCTATTAGCTAAACAAAAAGTGAAGAAATATTTCCTTAGATTTTTAGGTCCCATAACTGTCTTTGTGAGATGATTGAAAAAGAGGAGTAATCTCCTCCTGTGTAACTCCTTTAACAGCCTCAGTCTGACCCAGAACAAGTAAGTGAGCAGCAGATAGAGGTCAGTGGCCTGTCACCAGCAAGTAGAGAGGGCCATGCAGTAGAAGGTGCTAGAAGAAAATAAGGGGATGTCAAAAATGCTCTGTCAGGTCACCTTTCCTGCTTTGAATGCTAAATAAACTGGGAACTGGGGAAGAGGTAGCAACTGTCCTGGTTTCCCAACCCTCATTGCAATGGCTCATTTTCACTGAATGAGAAAAGTAATTTTGTTCCTCCTCCTTGGGTTCCTAATGTGCCCCTTGAGCACTGAACTCTGATTCACTTTAAGTAGAAAAAGATGAATTAAAGAATATATATATTAACATCTCTATTTCCAAGCACTCCTGGACCCGATGACAATGGTAAAATGAAATCTCTGAGCAAACACAAAGTGTTGCAAGCCAAAAGTGCTGAGCAAGAGATGAAGTGGGCCTGCACAGAGGTATTAAAACACTGGAAAATCATGTTCTTGTGAACTTCACAAGCATTAAAAAGTACCCAAGAATCCTACTTTCTACAGTCATTATAGAAGGGTTTTTCTTTGGCTCTATGAAAAACAAAACCTCTCTGAGTGGCCTCATTTTCTTAAATATTGCAGTGTTATTTTTGTTGGGGACAGTTCTGCTGCCACTTGTACAATGAGAAGGTCCTAGATCTCTGTCTGCTTTCAAATTCCTTCTTTCAAATTGTAGGTTGTGATCCTACTTACTTCATCAAAAGAAAAATGAAGGGCATTAGGTACATTTCTACTGTGCTACACTATTCATCTTGAATGAAGAGACAAAGCAAAATGTCTGCCTTCATGCAGTAATGTGCACTTTGAATTATTCCCATGCTTTTTCTTCTCATGGTTAGATGGTGCCTGGATCAACTCAAATCAAAGCAGGTAATAAATTAATATTATTTCCCTTTGGTCTTGCCGAAAGTCTCATTTGAAATAGCTGCAGGTTTGCCAGTCCATCACACACTGAGGACATTTAGAGTAGTGCCTCTGACGTCACTGAGTTCCCAACCTCTCGTGCCAGGGCTTGTGGCCTTCACTGCTAGAACTGCTACTTCTTGTGCAAGGATGTTCCACACACTGTCCTGGTCAGCAAGATATTCTTTTTCAGAGTGGCAATAGTCCTCCTTGCTGCAAGCTGCCTTTTCTTCTGCGGTTCTAAGAATTAGTAAAGAAAGATGATATCCCCATGCTGTTGTTTCATGCCGTAATTCTCTGTAATTATTTAATTATCATAGTTTGCAGAGTTTGATAACGATTTAAGCATGAATACAATATTACAAGTGCAAGATTTTCACTTTGCACTTGTACACCATAGAATATTCAAAGTATGTGTGTGTGAAATATAGTATCCATAAGCATCCCACGTTTTTCCTAAGCTAGCCACAAAACAGGTGCAAAAGTAAAATAAGTACAGGAGGAAATTTCTATGCCTACCCATTGCTCATAATCTGCTTATGGATCAGAGGTCCTTGGGAAGGACAGCCAGCTGCCTAACCTGCTGGAGATGAATCCAGGTATTAGAGAGTTAAAACACTTGCTCATTGGTTTTCTCAGCTCCTATTTTAATTTGCTCTCTTTTTTTTGGACAGCTCTGTGAAGGCAGTCTGGTTCACCGGTTCGCCATACTAATGAGACTCATCCATCTGCCTCTGTCATTGCCAGGCTCTCTTTTCTGCTGGAAGTCAGAGATGAACGCTCAGGACAGGTCCTTTCTAGGCTGCAGTACTTAATCATTTCTAAACACGCTAGATGGCCTCAGGCAGTGAAGGCAACAAGCATTTAACCCAGGCTTGGCAGCTCAGACTTCCACATAGTCTGGCTCTAAGCCTTGATAATGAAAAGTAGCTGTGCTTTTACTCTCCACTTAACCAGATGCTCTTTGCTTCTTGGGGCAAAAGGTTAAATAGATATAAGAACCCATGCTAGTTTTGAAGCCTTTTATTAGCAGTCCTTATAGAAGTGGAGTAGAGCTTTCTGTTCCCCCGACTGTGTCTCTCAGGATCCTGTGTTTAGGGCTGTGTCCACTAACTAGAAGAGTGTAACTTCCTCACCCAAAGCTCATTTCTTGTTAAAGTAACAACAACTAGAGCCTAAAACCCACATGGGCACTTAATTATTTAATGTTCTATTTTTATCATAAGAATGGATGAAGGAGATGCTATCGGTTTTGTTTAATGGTAGCAACACCTTATATTAACAGTGCAGATAAAGCATTTTTTCCACTGTGACTGGGACAACTGATTTATTTTTCCACTCCATCTACTGCTCCATATGTCTCTGGAATCTGCCTTTTTCCCAGAGCTCATGTTAGTATAAAGCAATTGTCTGGGATGTGTAAGAATTAAGTATCCCATCATTCAGGTTAGACATGCAATTAGAAGAGTTGCACTAATTTCCACTGCTGAGACCCTGTCACTTTAATTTATCCTTACTTTCCTGCATTTAGGTCTTCTCTGGTTTGAGGCCAAGGGTTTTATATAGTTTGAGACTGTGGTTCTGCAGTACCAGAGGTGAGGGGAAAAAAGCAGTGTGCTGGAGCTGTGGGTTGGAGGGGAGCAGAGCAGCGAGAAGGTGTTAGGGGCAGAGGAAGAATTAGGCTGCCTGAAAGGAACAAAATCAACACGTACACACTTTAAAGATCTAAAGCATGTGCCAAATAATGATGTGAGGGGTGGCTGCAAATGAAAGTAAAGCTTTCAGGAGGTTTTTATTGAATTGCAGCACTGGGCATATGTCTCACTATGGATTATTTTCTTTATTTCACATAAATGTTTAGCATTGAAACTCGGTGCTGGGCTTTGATTTGAATGACTCGAACAAGAGCACCACTGAATCTGCCAGTGCACCAGCCAGTGCTCAGGCACCATGATCCTATGCCCACTGCTTCTGAAGCTGGGCTGGAGCAGTATTCCCCAGCATGACATAAAGCTGTCACTGCACCAAGCCCCTGGAAAAAAGTCTAAGACCAACTCAGACAAGAAGGATTTTGTGCATCTTCACTCTGCAGTCAAGAACAGGCTGACAGCACAATATTCCTGATCCAATTCATAAAACTTTGAAAAAAAAAACCTGAAACTTTCCAAGCTTTTGTGCAGCAAGTCTAATTATGTATCCTCACCGAAAGAGGCAAATGGCTTTCTAATTAGGAAGAGTTTTTTATCAGGTTGTTTACACAAAACTGTCTAAGGTGATTTGTGTGTGTGTTTGTCAGTCCAGCATAAGGAAAGGTTCAGAAAATATATCTTAATATTGGGTATTACAGGAGGATGGTGCTGTAGTAAGTAGTTTCCCCTTCTCCAGCATTTTTTTAACAGATAGTAAAAAGTACCAATATAATAACTTTAAGGTATAGCAAAAAGGGGCAAAACACCACGTTTGCCCCCATGAAGCCTTTCTTTAATGAGGCAAAGGAAAAGAAGATAAGATGTATTTACAGTTTGTTTTCATGTTTTCTAACTACTGGAGAATATAGAACATTCTACTATGCATAGTTATTACTAATGTTGTGGAGGATTAAATAGTGCTGACAAACTCTTCTAACTTAATGAAGTCAGTCACTTCCTGCAGTTTTCATCAATTTGGATCTTCTTTTCCAATTGGTACAAGGCGAATGTAGTGTCTTAGGAGACAGAAAGAATGATTCTGTGATACATTTCAAATTCAAGTTATAACTAACACTTTACTAAGAGATGGCGTATACCTCAACAGGCATTCTCTAAGCCACACTTGTCACTGGGCATGATGGAGTTTAACATGTCAGAGTGGGGTCTCCACAATTATCTTTGTGCCAGACAAGTTCTAACTCAGCATCTTCTCTGACAGCACCTTGCAACAGTATTCATCAGTAAGGCTCCAAATGCTGCTAGAAGGAAGCAGCATTGTAATTCAATGATACAGAAATGGAGCAACTAATGTTGTAGACAAGTCAAAACTGACTAAAGGCCACATCTCTGGCAGAGCAGCCTGAAGTCCAGTCCATGAAATCAGGATGCATTTAAGAAAAACTTACCTAACATGGTTTCAGTGCTGTGGGATTCATGTGTGCTCACTTTTTTGTGACCTGTTTGCAAAACCAAAGCAGGAAGTCCAATGCAAGGACAAAATTAGATATGTTATGGGCTGAGCTCAGGTGCAACCCAGGTACAATATAGATGTTGGATCTTGGATAGATACTGTAGATCCTAAAACTGTAGTGTTATTTCCTCAAAGATATTTGATGAAAGGAAAGGGGAATCGGGCACCTAAATCCTCCGAAGGTCTGAGAATTTGTGTAGAAGACACAGCGGCATAGAGCCTGGCAGTGAAATAGGCAGTATAGTTCTAAGCATTTTTGAATGCTAAGAAGAAATGCGGATGATACTGCCTATCCGTATATCACTATACCTTATACCAGCTGTACCTGAGCTGTGCATTACTATTTGTTAAGTGTATTACACTTGCAACTCAAGATGAGCAAATCATATGGCCCTTATATACCAAGTCCTGTTCACATGCAGTGACAGGCAGATTCTGGCCCAAGAACTTAATTCTATAGACAAGGGGCTGGAAACAGAATGGATGATGTACTTACAGTGAAGGTAACAGTGACCTGACAACACCATTAAAACATTAAAATCTTTTACAGAATTGCTAACTTGTTTACTCATGGTAAGTATGCAGTTAATTTTGGTTAACATAAATAAGCAGGGCAGTTCCTCAGAAGTACACTGATTCTCTTTCAAATGCATTTGCATGATAATAAAGAAAACAAGCTATACAAGGTAAACTACATCAGCAGAATTGTTTCTAAAAGCAAATAATTTTCAAGAGTTTCCAAAAGGCAGTGGGCCCTCTTTAAAATCAATGAGATAACATGAATGGTGAAAATTGAAAGTGGTGGGAAAACAGAGAGAGAAGAAAGTAAAAAAGACAATAAGGGAGCTATTAAATGCTCACTGATCTGGTGATTACAGCATTTACCTGGAACGTAGTTCATTCAAGTTTGTATCCTTGCTCTGTGACAGTTTCTCTATGAGAATTCTGGACAAGTAAATTTCTTTCTGTGCCTCACCTCACTTATAAAGCAAATATTACAGTGTATCCTTTGTCTGGGAGGTGTATTCAAGGTTGTAGAGGTGTGGAGAACAAGTGTTATCTTGAGCAGTAACACTATCAAGAACTAAGAAGGAAAGAAGGAAACTGCAGTTTGTTCCAGGAATCGCGGCAGTGCTCAATAATCCTGTGTCATGAACATATATTTGTAATAGCACTTCCAATTGCTCAGACATTATGATCATAGAGGCCTTTAAATTTTCCCAACATAAAATCAAATTGGTCTTCAAACATTGCAAAGACCAAAAATAACATAAACCAAAAATAAATAGTTCATGTTCTCCCGAGGTTCAGTGCATAATGGATAATGTTTGAAAGGTGCCAGGAATGCAATGCACATTTCATTTTTGCTATTATAATATTAAACATTCCTTTTCATTGCAGTGATCCCATGATGACCTATCTCATTACAGGTAAGAAGATAATAAGATAATAGAGGAAATTAGCAAAATTTTCTGCCTTCCTGACACTGGCCCTGAAACCAATAGCACTGTTGGCATCTGGAGGCTGCACCCATTGTGAGTTATGGCCCCTCTTTTTACAAGAAGAATAAAACTGATATTTCAGTGCCATTCATCATATATAATAAACTGGCTCAGTACAAATGCATCGATATGCCGGTATCACACCTAAGTACTTTAGAAAATACAAGCAGTCAACTATATACATTAGATACACTTTCTGTAATTCTTTCTGTTGCTAATAATGTAAGTAAGTCACCAGCTCTGCTTTCCATGGGTAGTTTGACAGAGCTGAAATCACAGACTCTGTGTCGTGAAAGAGCACAATACACTCTCTGCCCTTTAAATCTCCTAACAATGTTAGAGCTGTGGCTATTGTATGGGCTGTGAATTGCCTAGCTAGAATTGTGGACCCAGGGTTCATGTTATCCCAAAATATTTAGTTATACAACCAAAGGTGTTCTGCTCACAAGGCTGTCAAGATGTCTGAGTGAGATAAATGTCTTATTTTCTGATGGTTTCTTATGAGTGATAGTGCTTGTGAGCAGCAGGACTCGGGAGGCACAGAACCCGATGGGCTGTGTTACATTTTAGTGCTCTCCCATTAGGCTACACTATTTGCATGTTGGCCCACTACCAGTCTGCCTCTTGATACTCTTTCCTACAACCAAGTAAGATCAAGCAACTCTCCACATCCTCTGTGGAATGAAGCCCTATCTCCCTTGTCAAGTTTTATGTTCCTTAACGTAGGGGTAGTAAGTTTGCACCACAGTTTCTCCTCAGAGGGAAACTCCTGTTCCCTGAGGATGGGTCCAGGGCCTGGGACAAACATGACACCTCTGGCAAGGCTCTTCCTTTTTCTCACCTGGCTGACCACCAGAGAGCAAAGAACCAGGCTTGAAGTTTGCCAAAGGCCTCACGCAGCACAAATCTATCAGATTTGGTGTATGTTCTATTTCTGTATTTGCTGCTCTGAGTAAAACGGGGATTTAAAAAAAAAAAATTATTTATTTGCAGATTACACTATCTCAAGTGCTTAATCAACACATTTGAGCTGAAAGGAATGATTCTGATATTTTGCCTGTAAGATTCAAGGTTTATAAAGAAAGCTGATGTTCTCGAAGAAGTTACTCTGAAGAAGTTGGATTACAGGTTTAATCACCAGATCCCAAATAACTAAATACCCCAGAAATGTCTGTTCAAATTACAGCAGGGCTGGCTACCCTCCAGTCATAGGTATCAGTAATGCCATTAATTCTTTTTAATGCTCTTAATAATTTCTACGTCAGCAATAGGGAATAACATGAATGCTGTAGTAGAGGTTGTTAAAGCCAGAACGGGGCTATGACAAAATGAATCAGCTTCTCAGTTTATCCAGTTTCTCTGAAATCAAGGGAGTTATGATAAGTTAAACCATCTGAGAAGCCAAGTTATGTTATGCACTGTATGATTTAATAGTAACTGTGCCAAACCTTGTTATGCTTTCATAGGAGTAATAGAAAATAATAACTGTACAGAAGGTATTTGTTTTTAGCGTCTGAATATATATTCATTCAGTGGATTCACTGAATAGACCATGGAAATAGCTGCTTAAACACTGGCTTAATGCTTTATGAGTGTCAACTTTTTAAGAAGCTATCTTGAGTTTTTGTAGGAATTCTCGTACAAACAGTGATGCTGAGTAATATTGTCTAATTTTCTCTCCTCCTTTTATGTAATATGGTCTGACAATAAAAATAAATCCAAAAAGCAAGCAAGGGAATAGAAGTATATTTGCTTTGTAAGAATTATCTCCTTTTCAGGGACTTCACAACAAACGTAGGTTCTTCATTAATTAGGACAGAAACACCATGCAAACACATCAGCCAAGTGGTAGCAAAACTTTTCTAGGGCTTTTGTAATCGTTGTTTGTAGGAAGGCTTCTTCCAGTTGTTTTAGCCTTTCCTCTGTTATTATGAAGGACAATATATTTCATTTTTACTGCAAAGTGCCAGGCAAGCCAGGATATTCAAATGAACAAACCTGGATGCTTTACAACTTCTGCTCTCTTGAAATCAGATCTGAAAAATATAGGACCTAAATATCAATACTGTAAGGTTTTAGTTTTATATCAGATATAAATCTTAACAACCCGTATTTAACAATGAGCTCAGATTTTAAACCTAATCTTTGGCAGGCTGAGAATTAAAACAGCACATAGTCCTTTTTGTCTTGTCTCCCAGGTGGCTCCTTGAAAAAGACACTGTCTGTGCCAATGAGCTTAAAGGTTTTATAGTTTTTGAAAAGCACATACAGTACTGCTTAGGTGAGCCACAGACTTGTCCTGAAAGACAAAGAGTTTTGCCTTGCACTCCAGAGCTCTGTTCTGCTTAAATAAAGTTGCTAGCTGCCTAATGAATGTTAGCTGTAATACTCCCTGTGGTCAGTGGGGCTGTTGTTTAATGAATTGCTTAATGTGCTTGATTACTGTTACTATGTGGAATGAGGGAAATAGCCAGAGAGATTTGAAAGACCCACTAGAGAATACGATGAAAATGAATTGGATCAATAAGAAGTTTTTGCTCATCTCTGAACAACACATTATGTGCTGTATTGTTGGAGTTGGAGATAATGCAATTTTGTGGCTTGTTGTTTTCTTTTTGTAATTCAAAAATATAAATCTCGTTTGACATTGGGTTTTAGGGCTGGCCTTCCTGGAGTTATAAATGTTCCCCTGACTCCAGTCCCAGTTACTCACATGGGCAGATAAATTAATTAGGAAAACTTTTATGCCAATTACTTTATGCCCTTGGCTTTCATATGTTTCTGAAGAGCGGCAGCTAATTAAAGATATGATTCATAATTACTGGTCGATCGAGTAGTTGAGTAATGGAATCAGGAACTGTTCCAAAAAAATTATCCATCACACCATTGCTAATTGTTACATAATACATAAGGATGTAGAATTCAAATAAAAAATTACTCACATTTGAAAGGTTCATTCAATTAGGGGGTTTGGGGTATTTTTTATAGCAATTATAAACACCAAGATAGTTCTCACATTTTTTAAAGATCACAGGCATTTTATAAATATTTATAATTAAATGGGAGCATAATTTCCAGAGAGTGAAGGACTCGTGGGCCTAGCTGGAGGAGAGGTTTAGCAGTATATTGAATTTATCGAAACTGGAAATCAAATCTTTGGGTCAAATTAGGGCTCAAGTGAGTTGAATATGATGGTCTCATCCTGCTGCTGTTTGCACAAGCCACAAAACTTGGCAAGAATTGCAGGCTCATTTCTAGAGAATAGAAAAGCTGTTGCGAGTTATAACTTGGCACCGAATGGTGCACCAAAATTTTTGCAGAATTTGTCAACGCTCATTTTTCACAGGCTGTATTTTCTGTCCCAGAAAAAGATCACATCAGATACTACAGCTTGGTATAGCTGATAAAACAGTGATTAAAAAATAAATAAATACACACCTCCAGTGTTTACTTGTTAAGTTTGCAGATGTGCTGTGTTACCATAGTTGAAAAGGAACAACCGTGACCCTTGTTCAGTAAAACACATCTACAAAACTCAAATGTGGGTTAATTGAGATAAACACACTACAACATGGTTTTATGGGTTTTTTTTGTTTTCAGTATTCCACATCATAACATCATGTAGTGCACTGGGAGTTAAAGTGTTA
>JAOWBP010001760.1:58090162-58108653 GCA_028571105.1 Tragopan temminckii | reverse complement strand
AAGGGGAAAGGGGAAAGGGGAAAGAGGGAAGGGGGAAGGGAAAGATAATGTATTAGCAAATATTTTCAGAGAGTGAAACAAACTGCACATTGAGATCTGTTTCTGGTGACACAAGAAATGAGCTGAGAATTCCTTAAGAGTGTTAATAGGGATCTGACCCTGTCTTTATAGCTGGACAGGATCAGTTTCCTTTTTGGGCTCACTCGCTAGGCGCTGTAAGTACACAATGCCAATATTCAAGACACAATCCTGCAATGTCATTACAAGGTCCCATCACAGTCACTTGCACATTTCCTTTGGCACAGCAGATTTATTTTTTTTTTGATGGGGGACAGGGTCAACAGTCAAGAAATCTCTGCCCTCTAATAAGTCAGCAGGAGGAAAAAAACACTTGATAAGCACTTCAGCTGTTCTCAAATTCATAAAAAACATAACGTTGTGGAGATTATAATGTTGCTGTAAGAGTACTATATGAGTAGCAAGACATTTCTCCAAGGAGAAGGGATTTAGGACCAGAGAGAAGAAAGGGTATCTGGGTTATCTTCTCAAGAAGTTTGTTATGGAACAAAACTTACAGTAAAATATGAAATCCCTGGGAATGGAGACAGTGAGTTTCAGATCATGCTGTGAGCAAAATCTCAAGGTTCTGCTTTTTCTCTAATTTTGCACCTTTCACACTGTAGGATAGTCTTTTTTTCAACTTCGGTCTGCTTTCCAACCTTCTTGCGCAAAGGTTAAAAAGAATGTATTGATTATTCTGTGAAGTGTGCCAATGACATTTCTAAGGTTGTGTAGTACAAATCTATAGATAGCTCTGGAGTGTTCATGCTTGACCAAGTTCTTGTTATTACTGGGAGAAGCTCAGACCTTAACAGATGAGAGATGCTTCTCAAATTACCCAGCTCAGTAAAATATTTTCCTGATTTGAAGCATTTTAACTTCCCCTTGCTATTAATGTACTACAAATCACAGAAGAGTCTACTGAAAGGAACCAGGATGAAATCCTGCTTATGGGAGATCTGTCACCAGCTTCACAGTGATCCGTATTTCACTTCAGGTTCCTGATATAAACAACAAGACATATAAATCTTTGTTTGCAAGCAAGCATTCATCAAGGTAGTTGTGTCAGATCTGCTCCTGGGCCCTTTTTCCTGCCTGTTTTGCAGCTGTCGCATCAAGCCTTGAGCTATTCTTCCCTCTCTCTTGTACCAGAACAGGAACAGGACAAGAAATTCTGAAACTTAATGTCTTGTTGCTGCCTTTGCTTGAGTATGTCCAGGAAAAGTGGCATAAGTGAAGCTAGGCTTCTCAGGGATTGTGTCCTGTGGTCAGAACATGCAGCATCTCATCTTAGAGGAGCTGACACTATATTGTTGGAGCATCATGACACTTCTTTCCTGAGAAGGTTCCCTGATTTGAAAGGATTTGTCTTCCTTGGGAAATTTTCCCTCAGGTTGATAGAAGAATATTCCCTCCTTTACTAGCAGTCTATTTTCACAAACTTTTTTGGAATGTTAAGAATGACAAAACTGCCAGTCAATTGTCACCTTCAGCCTTGTATTAATTCAATAGGTCCTGGCACATTTTGCATATGGTGTTCTTTCTATTCCTTTGTGAGCATTCATGGGACCTGTCTGGAGGAAACTTCGTGATATTCCACATTGCTACCATTTTCAACATTAAAGTTGATATTCAACCCCATATACAGTTGCCTGATTGTAATCTGCCTGACCAGACGACCTGATCCAGATGCTATGCATTTCATGGTGTGACAGCTGTGCATAGCCGTGGCATGTCCTTCATGTTGGTGTCATCACTGATGAAATGCACCATCCACTGCCTAACAGTGCTGACATCCAATGTTTGGTCACCATAAACATTCAGCAAGCACTGATGAATGTCACTGAGTGCCATATTTTCCACATGAAGGAATTCAGTCACACACCTTTGCTTCATACACACTTCCATGACAGATACCACTGTGTCCCTCTGCTGCCATTTGTCACATGACAACAAAATATAATTGAGTACTGATGGGAAGGCTCAACTTCTACTACTATACCACCAGCTTCTGTCTTTGACATCATGAGTAAACCTAGTAAAATAGGAGGCATTACTTTCAGAGCACACATAAGGTTTAGTCAGAATAGCTCCAAAACTTTCATCAGCACTTTACATCTAGCAACTGCTCAGCTCTGTATAGTTTTTGTTGCTATTAAGTCATTCTTGATCCTACTGATAAAAGGAGAAAAAGCATGCAATAACCCTTCAGGGGTATAAACAAATCAACCCTATGGTCTCAAATGAGTGCTGAGACACAGGTCTCAGGGCTGATACTTGAGCTCCAGACTTGAAAATCTGCTTTGCCTGTGTGTCAGTCATGGCTGCGAATATCAAAAAGCTAAATGTCTCTCTTGCCGACGGGAATTGCATATGTCA
The DNA here is from genome assembly GCA_028571105.1 of Tragopan temminckii. Taxonomy (NCBI): domain Eukaryota; kingdom Metazoa; phylum Chordata; class Aves; order Galliformes; family Phasianidae; genus Tragopan; species Tragopan temminckii. The sequence continues at coordinate 58,106,214 of JAOWBP010001760.1, read as the reverse complement.
GAGAGCAACTCAATTCATGAGTCACTGGTTAAGCAGATGTCAGAAAGCATGATACCTAAAGTTGATTTCTGATGGAAATATCAAAAGAGGTGCCTCTGATGCTGAAGTTACTCCTTCATATTTGCTGCTGGTTCATAACTATTTTCTGGTCCGCACCCATCTGCCATGAGAGCTGCTATGGTACTCCTACCTAGCATTCATATTCAGACAGAACTAGACTATGTCCTTGTAAATGAAGTATAAGACCAGACTTTTAGATTTTATGCAAAGCTACTGTTCTGAAATTACCTATAATACTATCCCTTCGTCATGGGCAAAATTTAAGTATTCAGAAATATGACATATACTTTATATATAGGAAGAAATAGTACATTTTAAGGATTCTTTCTAGAATTTCTTCTCCACAAGGTTTTTAGTGATTTCTAGTGTAAGTAACCAAAATAAGTAAATAAATAAATAAATAAATAAATACCCTACGGTACAAATTTGGCACTATTCCCAGGCCCACATCTCCAAATCTGATAGCACAGAGTCAAGTTCCCTAAAGGACTTCTCCCTGTGAGCAGTTCAAGAGACTTTGACCCAGGACAAAAAGGTATCTGTAAAATTTGAATACAAAGGAATTGCTGTTTCTGCTCTATGTTCAGAGGTACATTCAATCTTCTGATCTTTTGTTCTCCCGTTTCTTTTTTTTTTTTTTTTTTTTGTCAAATACCTTAATATTATTTCTGAAACATCTCAATCTGTTCAAGTAATAATAATAATACTACCTTTCTTTGATATTGTCCCTTTTATTTTGAGATCTTGAAGCACTTCATAAAAAAGATAATTATTATTGGTTTCCATAGAATATTAAAGTAATTTTGCAAAAGCTATTCTGCAGAGCCAAGAATAAACGGAGTGTAATTTTCTTGTGTCCTGCTTCTCCGTACAATCCTAAGCCCATAAAATGCTGAAAAGTTATATGATAAAGTATACATATGTCACATTCAAATACAGAAGGCAGGAGTAAACAAAGTGAAAGGAGGGATAAATGCTCCTCCCTAAATTACATGCCATACACCAGGACCAGTGTCAGCTCCACAAAGCTGCATTTCCACTGCTGTCCACACAAATTTCTGCAGGTTAAGATGTTTTGCATATGACACACTCAGATTTCTTCTTAAAGAATCACAGAGTTTTATCTGTCCTAACTGGAATTTATGTTGTTCTTGATGCACCCACTGTCTGAACTATCTGAACCTCTCAAGAAAGTAGCACTCATGGTCGTTTTACTTCATTTTGCAGAATGTGCAAAATGCAGACTTTGGTAGGTTCCTCATCAGCTTATTCCCTATGCTCCAGAAATTTTGTGTGTGTGTGTGTGAGAGAGAAAATTTTTTTCAGGTTTTTATTCAAATAAGTTTATACATTTACCAGTATTTTTCCCAAGCTTCATGACTCTCCCGCAGAGACTAAGCTTCATACACTTGATGCTCATAGAGCTATGTCCTTTCATCTTTCTAGAACAAAGTGATTTTGAGAATCTCTCAGGCTTTTTGTAGCTTTTGGTAATAAATCCAGGGGGACTTTTTTACTTCCTAGAGGCTCTCAGAGGGGTTTCAAATTGTGTGAGGGCTCACATGCACTGAACAAACTGTCCCTCTCCTCTCAATTAGGGCTCTCTTTACTAAGGCTCAGGCAATATCTGTAGCTTGTTTTAGGGCAACTCCCACTTATGAGCTATGCAGGGTAGCTACTTTGAGTTCAGCTCATATTCTCACCAAAGGTTGCTTCAGGATAACAACTTCTGGATGAGGTCCCCTAGGGTTGTTAATCAGATAAACATTTTATTTCTTTCTTCTTGTGAGGTAATTGTTACAATGGGATCCGGGTGGACTGTTATTGGAGGAGAAGAGATTGTTTTATGAAAAACAAAGTTGTCTGAGATGCTTTTGGGTAGATAGATCCCATATTGCTTTCCCCTTGCCCCAGACCTAACAAGGACTTGTATAGATACAAGAACATGAATCTGGGATTACTTTGCTGATTTGTCCTGCGTTATGAAATACAAGCATTTACAGCCCTAGTGGATGCCCTTGGTTTAAAAGACAGAAGTTTGAATTTGTGAGGTATACACCATGTGGTCAAAAGTATTGCAGAGATTACTTGCAATATTCTTACCATAAAGTCTATATGTACATTTTTTATCTTCTTGTAAGTTTTCTTGTATGTTTTCTTCTAAGTTAATCCAAGTTATGAGTCTTCTAAGCCAAAAAGTGTGACGGGATCAGCTATTGTGTTAGTATTTTAGCTAAGATTATATGTCACATTTTTAGACCTGTTTAAGAAAGTTTAATTTCTAAAAAAAAATCTATTCATTAAAGGAATTAGTGATTTGAATAATCATATGAATTTTCTATAATTATCTGAGATAAGCTAAATATCAAATAAGATCTTCCTGCGGTCAATTTATGAGATTGGACAGTAGATGAGTTGGAGAGAAATATGAAACTTAAATGAGCTTGAAAGAGATCAAAGAAGATGACTCTCCTTGCACAAATGTTTGAGTACCTATTTCATCAGGGAATCATACTTTTGTATAAGGCCAGGTATCTAGTGTTGCTACTTTATTCTGTCTACATCTTGGTCAGCAAGGCACAACTGCAGGGAAGCCATGGTTCTCTAAAAGCCTCTTTCACCATCAATCCCACTGAGATCCAATTGAAACAGATTCAATACCAAAGAAGAAATAAGCTTTCAAAATGGACAGTGTAATTTCTGCAGAGGGCTAAGGAAGGAGAAAGAGAACTGTGACTATACGATGCTGATTATCTGGAGATCTCTCTGACGCAGATATGCTTTGGTCTTCATGCATGGTTAGGAAAAGAAAGCTGAGTCAGTTATTTGTATTCCTAAACTGTTTAGTGTACAAAATCTTATATTCATAAACAACGTGATAGGATGGAGCATTTTTTATGATGCAGTGCATCTGACACACATTTAGGTCATTAATTAAAGAGAGATTCTTTCTATTCCAGTTAATTTACGGGATCTAAATCTTGATATAGTTTAGAAGCCAGAGGTGAAAAAGATCTGGTGACTTGTCAGTTTCTTGCCAGTGCAAGATGCTTCTGAGCTGAAAGATGTAACTGATAATGGATAACCTCTTCTGAGTTCTTTTCTTACTTGCAAAATTAAAGTCAAGGAATAAAAAATAAGACTTGAGATTACATTTGAGCCACGAGTCTTTAAAAAAATTATTACAAACAACAACTCTGTCATGTGAAAAAGATCACACTTTAATTGCAAGATTGTGAAATCAGGATGCTAAGCACTGGGTAACAGGTTTGAGAGACACATTCAGCTACAGGGTTCAAGAGAACTGAGGACATCCGCTTTCATTTTTTGGATAAAAGTAATGTTTTAACAGTATTGATGTAAAAAATAAAGATCTTGTTTTAGATGATAAATTTCATCTAGACAACCCTTCAAAAATGAAATTTCTCTTACTTAAAACATTATCAAGATTTCAAAATCTGATCCTGAATTACTTATCCTGATTTCATCAGAATTAATTGTATAAAGAATGATCTGTGAAACCTAAGTATAAGAAAAGTAATTTTAGCAACAGAGATTGAGTTGAAATAATTAGTAGAATGATATAATGTACACACCAATTCTTGACAAACATGTTATTAGTCAAAAAGAAAATGCTGTACCTGTAATTATGGAATAATGTTATATTCTGAAGAAGATAATATTTTACAGTATGTCAAAATGAAGAAAAAGCACTCTCCTCACATAGATAGTTTAGAAATGTAAATGATTTGTACAGTATTCACTAGATGTTTTACTGTAACTTACAGCAATGAATTTTCATCTTCTAAAATTGATGTCAGCCTTCTGAAAGAAGCTGGATTGGTATCATATGGACTAAACTCCTCAATTTATCCAAATTACAGACGTGTTTCAGGCACTGTAATTTTCCAAAAGCTATCATGTCAACATGTCTCAACCCTGACCTAGTTATGGTACCTTCAAAGATGAGCGTGTTTTTCAGACTCCTAATCCTTTCAATCTTTGGTTTATTTCCTCAGCTGTCAATCAGTGTCCCAGAAGACACAAAGAGAGGAGATTTGACATGGGCACCAAGGTTTGAACCACAAAGTCATACTTTGGAGTTGTTCCCATTAACAACCAGGCATGTACCAACAGTTTCCCACCACGATATCTGTCATCAGTTTTATCTCTTTACCTATTCTTACAATATGAAGTAGCTGCACAGTCTCACATTCTAGCCCATGAAAACTGCTGGCAAGAATTGATGAATTTTTTCTTAATTCTGATTTCCATACACCTCCAATTATTCACTGCATAATACAATCTGTTCTGTATTTGATTTCAACTAAAGGGTTCCACCAGTATGGACATATATAAGCACTTATAAAGATGGGTAGGCCCAATTCCATGGAAGCGATAGACTGCATACTCCAACAACCTCTATCATTCAGTCTCCTGTTGAGTATGAATTTAAATCACTTAAATCCTGAACATTTATGTCCTTTGAATGCTATAAAATTTAAATCCTTTATGAATTTCTTTGGGAAAAAAATGAATCAAGAATAAATGATAAGATTAAGAAACCAATTGTTCTTCTGGATTTAGAAATCCATCATGAATTTTCTAAATCTCAAACTGTTTAGTTAGGTTTTATTTTTCACATTTGATGTGCTTGATCTTAAACCATTCAGAAATAAAGTAGAAAAATTACAAATCAGCCTGGTTAAATTAGAATATTCATAAAGTGAAGTGCCATAAGAACGTCATTTAGTATCTCAAGTTCACTTACATAGTTCAAATAGATGAAAAATACTCCTCAGTAAAAAATAGCGTATATATATCGGGATCATCACCAAGCCTTTTCTATATACACTGGGATTTTAGCATCTCTAGGTATTGAGAATAATCCTCCATTATTATTAAGTTCTTTGGAAATCTCCTAAACTTCTGGACACTACGGCTGAGGAAATAGTAGTTCCTGGTCCACTCTGAGATGGAAAAGAAGTCAAGCTGGTAATCTCTCTGTACCAGCCTAAAAGTACAGCAAGGCACGCCACCAACTGTCATTCTCACCTTACCTTATCAGCATTAGGATGACAGACTCTTAGAAAGTAACTATCTGTTCTGAGTAGGATTAGGCTTGGTAATATGCTGGATATTTTTACCTTTTTGTTTTCCAGCTTCACTTTTTCACATTTGCATGTAAAGATATAAAATAATACCAAAAAATGGCAGGAAAGCAGTAACAAACATTCTCATATGCAGTAAAAACATCGTAGAAGAAACTAGTGGAAGCTCAGAGGGACAGGAGATCCATTACATCTGTTTAATGAGAAAGCTGAGCCTCTGGGACTTACTCAAATCCACTCTGAGAAAAGACTTCCTCAAGAGCTAGAGATATGGAGTTGCTTGATCACTCCCCAGGCCTTTTTATGTGACCCTTATTTGAAAGGTAAGAAAGGCACAGATTCCTTTTGTGGTGTTTGGTGAACTTTGGCAGTTTTTTTGTTTGTTTGTTTGTTTTTTTACAGTGACTGTGGCTTGAATATTTTTTAAATACAGAATATGTATCAGGAACATTAAAGATTGGAAACTATGGAAAGAAGAGATTATACAGTGGAAGCAATAGAGAAAGCTTAAATCAAATTACACCCATGATCCTGTTCAATCTTATTGCTCTCAAAGTCTTCAGACACTCTTGACTTACCAGTCTCCTTTACCAGGACAGCATAATCTGAAAACAGTAGGCTGCAGAACTGTAACTGCAGCCTTAATTTATCCTTCAGGGTCATTGCTATGGACAATTAAAAAAGGATTGTTAAGACACAGAATGAACATTGGATGTCAAAGTGAGCAGGCTTTTTTTCTGATTTCTTTTTTCTCTAACTTGAAGAATTTATTGGAAATGTGAAATTCAGTGGTAATGGATTCAGGACGAGGGCTACTTATACATCTTACATCAAAATGAGTTCAACTACTGCAATAGTTCAAGTATTGACAAGATAAAATTTGAAGGCCTCGAGTTAAACTGAACGATACTTTTAAATTCAACTTGTTCATAAATCTACCCATTTTTTTTCTCAGCTCCCTTCCCAATACACTATGGATTAGGAAGACAACTATCTAAAGCAGTAGGCTGCAAATTTTTTTACCAAAACTTTTTACAAACCAAATCTCAAAGTTTTCCTTGAAATGCCTTATGACTGATTCATCAAACTTTCAATGAATTATATGAACACATCAGTTTCACAGAAAAATAAATAAATAAATAAAAACCACTTTCCATGGCTTCACAGATTCCCATTTTGAATAAATTGGTAGCTTACTGAATATTCAGTTTGTTGAAACTTGTACATTTATTTGAGCTTTCCCATTTTCAGAAGGACCGTTAAGAAGATTAAAAGGATTGCAAGTATTTTTCCATCATTTTCAAGAATTTGTCTATATTCAAACATCAGAGAGTCCTTCCCTTTCTAAAACACTCCATTCCTGGTATAGATCCACAGATGAACTTTGCATTTTCATTTTGCAAATTTAACTTTCCGTATGTCATGCATTTTCGAAGACCTAAGAGCCTGATTTTGAAGTTTGTTGCTGCTAGTTTCTAATCCAACAGAGGCAGTAAGGAAGTCAATCTATGTCCTAGAGCTATATGAGAGCTATTCTCTGAGTATGCTCACTGTGGGTATTTAATCACTGATTGTCTGGAGTATAGCAAGGAACATGAAGCTGCCACTTAATGAAGACGCTATTGTTTTGGGGCCATGACTTTTCATCTGCAATTTAAATCAGACACTCATAAAAAAATAAATGACAGGATAAAAAGGCAGGAGAATATTTCAGTTCTCTAATTTAACATTAAAACATTAATTCAAATCTTAGACTTTGTTTACAGTAGGATGAGGTCCAGGACTGTCCCTGTCTGTCATACAACAGAACTAAGCATCACACCCCTAATACATCCTGAATTTATTTCACCGATTTTTACAATGAGTTCTTTCATCACCTACAAATATTTGCACAAGCACATCTTAGTTCACTAGAATAATCCGAGAGGATGTGATCTCTGGAGGTCCCTTCCAACCCCTACGATTCTGTGATTCTGTGATTCTGCGATTTCTGAAAAGGTGTGTGTACTGTTTTTATTCCACATCAATCCACATGTGTGTTAAATACTATATACATAAGACTGCAGTGCTAGAGCTGAAATCTCTTTCCCTCTTGCTTTCCTCTTTCTCTCCCACACACCCACTCATGTACATAGATGTACACAACTGGAAGTTTTTGGGCTCTGGTTTCACTTAATGTTTAAATGCTTTTCTGCAGAAATGTCCATAAACAACAACAAATCTGCAGACATGAAAGAATGCAACAGCAGGAAAAGAGAAAGGTGAAAAGAGGAATATCTGCGCTGTGACACTGTACCTAGAAATTCTAGGGTGCAAAACACAGCCTCACACTGCGAAAAGCAGATCATCAAAGCAGACTTGCTAAATCACCTTCCACTGGTAAGTATACAGGCCGAGTGCCCTCGCCCTGTAGCAACCAATAAGCTTCTACCTATTTGTAATGCTGCAAACACAGTTAGCAACATATTTGTTAGCAGGTGTCACTGTGATGAGAAGAGCAGACGGCAGTCAGACTGTAATTATTGTGTGAACCCAATAGGCGTTACACACTTCATTTTGGAACACATCACAGAATTCTTTAATAGCTGGCCTGATTATTAGAATCTTACGTTAATTTGTGCAGAATGTTATAAAAGTTAAGCAAGAAGGTATTAACATTATACAAATGAGCATGGTTCTGCCTGTTAGCTCGAACATACGGCAAGAAACAGAATAACACTACCCAGCACTGCAAATTTACATTTAACAAAACCGCTAAGTAACAATTTTACAGTCATCTTAATTTGCATCACTAAAACCTGGCAGCATTTCACCCAAAATGCATTAGCAGGAACTATTTATAAGATCAGTATCAAGGTTTTCACATAAAGCTAGTGAATTAATATGATTGTTAGAACATGGTGATGCCTAACTTCCTCTGGAAAGTAAAGCTAAGAATAACCATCAATGCTCTGTGAGCACTTGTAAAACAATTCATAGAAAAATGACTGTGACAAGGTAAATTGGAGCTGAAGGTAGGAAAATACAATCCAGCTTCTCAGGGCAATCAAATATCATCTTCTGGTGTACTATCTTGGGTGTGAGCATAAGCACTTCACAGTAGGGATGTTTTTAATCTATATTTGTCCAACATGGCACAGAGGAACCACAACTTGCATTGATTTTGTCATTGTGTTTGTGCAGCAGGTGTGAACTAACAGAGGCAGGGTCTTGATTCCCAACTTCTCCATGCTGGGAACAAACCTCCCACCCAGTCCTGTTTTTCTCCCCAGTGCAAGTGAAAAAGAAGCAAGATGAAGGGGTGGTAGAGATCCGAGTCTTACCTCAACATGGAGCTAGACCACAGTGCACAAAAACATGTAGTCATGAAACCTTTCCAAGTCCTACAATTTATTAAATGTGTTACTATCAATAATTGATTTAATTATAGGAAAATAAAATTTACTACTAAAATAAAATTTAAAAATCACTTCTGAAAGCATGATTCTTATAAGATTACAATTTCCTTAAGTGTTCTTAAATACACTGATCTATCATAGTGAGTGATGTATTTTACCAGATAGAAATCTGCACACCTAGAGAGGCCAGAATGCTGAAGCAATCTGCTATCATGTAGATTGGAAGAGAATTTTGCCCTCATATTAAATATAAAAAAACTCACCAACCCACAACAAAATAGGCTCTTTCTGACAGAGTACACCACTTGTATGCAGCATTATATAATATGAATAATTTATACTGCTAAAAGTGCTTCCTCTGAAATATGGTTAGAAGTGGGTAATTGCCCATGGATAATACTTTATATATTTTGTAGGAGGAATATATCTCAACCCAAGAAAATACAGTGGCGGTAGGGCACAACTTTCAGATATGAATGACTCAATGAATCATGAATGACTATGATTTTCTTGGGATCTAATGGTTTAACACACACTTAAATACATAACAAATGCATGGAAAACTCTACACAATCTAAACTGTGTAGCACGGAGTGGACTGTGAACTCTTCTGAGCACTTCAGCTGTTTGAGATTTAAACCATAAATAAATATCTATGTACAGGTGCAGCTTTAACCCAGCTGACAGTGACATCCATCTCCACTAAAAATTTATGAATCTTTCTGAAGCCTTCCTCTATCACTCTGTCTTAATAGTGACATGCAGTGGCTGCATGGTGCAACAGAGGTTTCAGTGTTGCACAACATAAGAGCAGCATTTAACAACTGACGGTGGATCGCTGCTTATTATTCCACACGGAAAGTTTTCATATGCATTTTTTTTACGAGTGTTTAAACACACTGTAGAGTTCCTGCTAATTCAGGTATTTGTACAGTGGCCCTCAGTGGGCATTTTAATAAAAAATGTGTCACAGCTCTGAGGCGTTTATGGGGCAAAGTGTTACCTGTACTGCTGGATGTAGAACGACACAATCGTCACCAGAGGGAAAGCAACAGGCAAGGAATATTCCAAAATACATGGACTAGTTTTGTTTTTGAATATTAGCGTTCATATCAGAGGACCACTTTATAGTTTGACAGATCAGCAAAATCAGACTCTCTCATCGTGGTTAAAGGCTCTCCTCCCATCATCATTCCTCTCTCATACTTGCACCACTCACATCTGCTGCTATTACTGGAGCTGCCCCTTCCATTGCCTCCTTTTTCGACCTACTCATCTTGGTAAACTGAGTTGGATTTTGTTTGGCAGAAGCTTCCATATCTCCTGAGGATTGGTAATTTAAGCTCAACAAGCCTACCCACATCTGAGAATGAAATTGATTGTGTTGGCACTAACTTCTTTAAAACAGGGAATGCATAAGGCAAGCCTGTTGTCTTTTTCCATTTTAACTAGTAAAATCTGTCTAAAACGTGGAGCTCAATCAACCTCTGATATTTCTTATTCTATCTTGGCAGGCATTTCTCTCTTGTTACAGTGTTTCTTAACTCTCCTAATGCTTGGCTTACAACCAGCCGACCTTTTGGAGACCGTGCTACTTTCAACATAAAACAATATTTAGATATTACTGTGGAAATACCACAAAACTTCATCTGTGTGTCCAGAGCCGAGCAAGCATAAGCTATTACCTTCTACAAATAAACTTAAAAGTAAGAGGAAAACACATGTTGGTTATAATCCTACCAAATTTGGACTTGTATCAAAAAAGACAATTAGGGGATGCAGTCCAGATAAGTCCACTTTACAATAACATGAGACAGGAAAAATGGAAAGCTATGTTTAGAAATAATTGTAAGCTTTACTGAGGTCAGAAGCATTATTACCTGATAGCCATGTATGCATATACAGAGTCACTATGGGGCATAGTTAAAGTGCTCTGTATGTGCTTTTCTCTATTTTAATTTTTTACACAATTTTAAAATGCAAATATTAACTCTAACACTCCTGTGGCTACAGTAAAAATGCATCATTCATTCTTCTCAATCCTTTATTTCTTCTGTGCATTTCTGCATTTTGGATTAAATTGGTCAAAGATTGTTTTTGTTGTTTTCTGCAAAGAAAATATATATTCCAGGAACAGAACTGTCTTGATTGATACGTTATGCATCCATCAGCTGGGTTACATGGACTATGAGTCAGGGTATAATTCTGCCCTATGTCAGCATTTTCCTTTCCAAGTGCTTGAGACTGTGCATTGCAGAAACATGCTTCTGGGGAGAATACTTCAGAAAATTGTGCTAACTCCTTGGCTCCTTCCATCACCACAATGTCATATTAGGAGGCACAAAGTGACATCTTGATATATTGCTCATAGCCTCATATAAGGTAAAGTCTTATTAGAAAGTAATAAAAGTGACCTCCTGCTTTTTTGTCCATAATCTTGTATTACGTTAAGATGGAAAATCAGAGCTGGTTATGTTTGCCACTATTTTGTGGTATTTAAAATAATACTGTGCAACACCAAGGTTGGAGTTTGAAAAATGCTAAGAAATAATACTGTCTGGAGCAATACATAAAATAGTGATGAAAACAGAAAAGACAAACATACTTCCCTGTGGTTCATTTTGGGTGTGTCTGATGAAGAATACAAATAAAATATCTACCTTTGTTTACAGTGTGCTTTCATCTTAAGTAGTTGCAATGCCTAAAATGCTGTGGTCTAAAAAATCTAGAAATATTGTAAAAATCAATTTAGTTCAGATTGACATACGGCTTGCAAGTTCTTCGTGCTCATGGCATGGATTACACCAATAAATGTAAAGGTATTCTGTTAATAAGAGGGGAAACTTTGTGCCACCTTAAATGAGCTCTCCCTGCTAGGGAGAAAATTTTTCTTTGAAGAAAGGGTTAGATTTGGAAACCCACCACAAAATCTGACTTTAGTGCAATTTAAATGAAATATTTTTGACATATTTAACCTCGAAAATGTCTTCTATTCTATCTATACAGGCAGAAAAAATCATAATATATATTTAATTTAATGTAATTAAAGTTTAGCTTGTCCTGTGTTAGGGATGTTTCTCTAGAGGGAACAAAACTGGTAGCAATCGTGAAATTATAAAAGTTGTTTTATGTCACATTAGTTAACATATGCAAGCTTATTTAACATGTGGACCACAAATAAGTGTAATTATATTAAAACAAGGATCTGTAGCTCAGAAGCAATAAAAATAGACTAGGTTGTATTATTAATTCTTGTGTTAAGGGTTTTGAGCCATGTTGATTGGCCTGAATTTTTTGATTTTGTTATGGTACAAAGGGATTGTTTGAAGTAATTTGTCCCCGAGAGAGGCTCACAATCCCAAGCGGGTTTCAATTCAGCAAAGCAAATCTAATTTTGTTTGCTTTATGCAAACCAGAAGGGGCTGTGGTTCATTCTGTTTTCACTGGAGGGGAAAGGCGCACTAATGGGACCTGCTGAAATGCATGCATCGCAAACATCATACCCCTGCATATATTAAATTTAGCTATGTGATGCACTGTGTTCATCATCTCATTGTGTACACAGATACGCTTTAGAACAAAGCCTTTAATAGTACAGGAACCTTACTACATTATGCCAACACGCTATTGTATTTATATTTAATGCTGCAACCAGCATTTCTTCCCTTGGATAAAGTGTGTTGATATGTCGTCTCTTTTTCCCTCCTGTTACTTGCTACAATAGGCAGTGTACTGAGGACATTACATGCTTAAGCTTCAAGCCATCTGAAGATTAATTATATGGAGGTCTCATAATGGTTTTTAATTTTCCCTTTTTTACAGCCCAGAGTTAAATAGGAGACATGTTCAGGATCTGATTGCCAAAAGAGCAATAATCCCCAATCCATCAGATCAAGGCTGGAAGATAAATGAAGGGGAATAGCACCTGCAAGACAGGTAATGCTCCAGACAATAACCACTGTTTTGAAAGATTGCTGCCCTTTCTTCAGAGTGGTTCCTTTTTTAGGCTTTACAAATATGGTATTTATATTGCCTAAACGATACATCAGATCTGAATAAATGCTGGATATAAGATCAAATTTGTTTGTCCGAAAGCCAATGGAAGTGCTGTTATTCATTTCATTAGGAATCAGAGTGGACCACTAAAATGGTTGATGATAAAGTTGAAGGGTAGATAAATTTATTTGCATAAAAGACACATTATTTATTTATTGAATCTTCATAATAGGTGCTATGGTTCACGTGGTGTTGCTCAATTTTTTTCAGGGTGCTTCTGTTTTGAAAACAATTTCAATATTTCACAGAGACAGACGAATCTCAAAACCCTTCAATTTGTCATTAGACATTTGGCTGCTTGCCTATTTTACTGATAATATTGCAAAACCACATTAATTTACCGAATGATTTTTGTGAATAAGTTCACACAGAATCCTGAATGATACTTGTCATGCATCAGATGATTAACTATTAAAAGCATAGGTTTTCTTGTTATGCCTATTGTGTTGTACAGTTCAAAGTTTGATTAAGTGTGCAATTTAAATTCAAAGATGGGTTAGCAATAATGATTCTTTTCCTTTTAAGGTTCCTTCATGAAACAACACGGGAATATTCTTTCCTGCTGTGTTCTATAGTCCTATATTCCTTTCTCTCTAGCTAATGCCTCATGATATTTGATTCTAAAAGAACTGTAAGACTGTAACATAAATATTTTGTCTTGAGAGCCTTATATTGTCTTGTGCACAATGTCTCCTTTGGATGAGCACAAACGCAGAACTCAGGATTGGAGCACTCCTCCATTCCCGTTCTACAGCTCAAAGACTATGACAATGTTCTCAACGCAGAGAAAATACATCCTAATGTTTTCTAATCCAGTAAAGCTACCAAGAGGTAATGAAAACAAGTACGATTCCGGTTGAAAGCTTTGTTTCTTATCATAGCAGGAATATTTTATAATTATTATGTTCTCTATCGCCATATGACACCTACACACTCTTTAACATCCAGAAGTGAACACACACAAACTGTTGATGCATTATCTTCTGCCAGATTTAGGTGAAAGAAATCATTAGATTTAGATTCATGTTCATGGCAGACTTAACTCTTTCCCTCAATTCACAATTGCTTATTAATTTGCCTCTTGTATTTGAGGAAATACAGTGGTGTAATCTGCCCTCATGTTAACAGTTTTGTGTGGTCTTCATTGAGAGGGTCTAGGCTAAGACATCTACAGGGCATGAAGGAAGACAGCAGATCCAACTGGGCATTAACTAGAGTGTGCAGGTTGCTTATTGCTCTTCAGAGCTTTGCACTGACAGAACAAATTTGAAAACATTTTGATTTTTTTCACCTGAGAATCTGGCCTTCTTCTGGAAAATCCAACTACAATTAAAGATTTCTTTAAAAAGTACTATGATCAAAGTACTTTATTAACTAAGGTTATTGAACAAAAGCTATGTGAGGTAGAGTTTCGAATTAAAAAGGATGTTTGTCAGAAGAGTTTAAAATGAGATAATTTTATAGAAGGGGTCTGGAGAAATGCTGGAATTGCCATTAATTGCAGTTATATAGTATTTCCAGAGCTAAATATGATTTATTACTTGCTTTCATTTTTATCATTCCTCATTTATATAATACTAACCATGTTATAGAAATTAATAAAAAAGCACTTGCTTTTAGAACCTTAAAGGCTAACTCAGATGAACATAAAAAGAAATGAAAGCAAGGGATGCAATGTCACTTCAATAAGGCAGTACATATAGCAAGAGACAATCCTTGCTCCAAGGGGTCTTCTGTATGAATAGACAAGGCAGATAAAGGAGCTGATATTAATTCCTCAATTTATGGATGGAGAACTGAGGCACTGAAAAATCAAGGCATTTACCCAAATTGAGAAAGAAATTCTTTGCCCAAGCTAGACATTGAATCCATTTTTTTTCATGCTCTGCGTCAACACTTTTCCCTCCAAAAAGGTTGATGTATAGTAAAATAACGTAAACTTAATGTGGTTAGAATTGTTCAGCAAAATTAGGTGGGACTGAAGCTATTTCAGCATATACATAGCTGACGGTCAAGCAGAAGAAGACGTCCTGTTAATTCCTACAGTAAAGTGATCCAGATTCCAATTCTGCAAGTGTTTACATAACTTCAAACATATAGAGAGCCTTGTCAACAGTACTGAATCTATGAATAGGATTAAAATTAAATGCTTACATATGTTGTATTGATTAGCTAATTGTTAGGAAATTAAAATTTATTACCAACACAGGTCACATGCAAATGCAATCGTACCTATTAACAAAAAATCCTACCCTCTAGAGGGGTAGAAATACAGAATGAGAAAAGTCTAGATTTCATTGATTTTTAATTACACAAAGCTGTAACTGAGATTGGAGAACAGTTTTATTTGAAAAAATGTAGTAAGACCTGGTCCTCTGCAGAACTTCAGGAGTTAGTATTAACCATCTTAAAGAATGGTTGGAAAGAATTAGAACAATGAAATTAACTTGTTTTCTGTAGATTTTGGGATATCAATTTTTTTAAAGGAAGATAGATATGTCATCATAGGAAAAAAAAATATCTAAAAGATTCCCAATTTGCTCTATTCAGATAAAAGATCTTTTGTTTTCTGTGTCCAGCCCAGGATCAAATTGGGTAGTGATAGGATTCTCGGTTTAAAAGTCCAAATTTATACAAACTATAGACAGATATAAAAGAAAATCTGATTATCAGGAGCCCCAACTCAACAACAACAAAACGTTTTAAAAAAAAATACACCTGTTTATATATATGAATTGTCATTTGCTAGGCTTATTTTTAGAAAAAAATAAATTGTTGTCTTTCTACTGATAATAATGCTTCCTATAGATCAATCCTATAGACTGTTAAGTATAGGAAAAGCTATTTATTTTCTAATGTCAAAGCAAAACTCGATGTTAGTCCATATTAATATATTTATATGGCTATTCTTGCAGTTGTAATTGGGAATTCTGATGCAGAAAGTTCTGTAGAATAAAACTTTCAGATTTCCTGCAGAAAAGTTTCAGTGGCAGCCTAACAAGTCTAACATAGTGTTACATAAGGAGTTGGATCAATATTTGGCTTTTTTTCCTCAGGCTTTTAATTTAAGAGATTTGCTTCTTTAATACCTGCAATGCTTACGTATTTAATAAAATAAAGTTACAAAATTTGGAGATGAGAAAACACCAGCTTTGGGTAAATATATGATTGCTCCCCGTGAGACAGTTCCTATAGAATAGAGTATCACAGTATCACAGTATCAGGTAAATTTAAAACAAAGGTGAAGAAAGTAATTAAAAAAAAAACCAACTATATATGCACTAGTGGATGCAGCTAAGCACACACACACACACACATATGTATGTATATACATGTGTGCATATATATATTAATACATACATTTATATGTAAAGCATGTAATAAAAATGTGCTGTAGATGAACCTCACACTTGCTCAGCTTAGGAAT
>JAOWBP010001760.1:58071174-58090062 GCA_028571105.1 Tragopan temminckii | reverse complement strand
TAGGAATTACTGACTTGTGGGCATGTAGCTGGAAAAGCAGGAAAAACTGACACAATGTCACCTTTTATATTCCCAAATAAATTAGATTTGTTTGTTTGTTTGTTTAATTTTCATGAAGAAAAAATTGCTAACGTGTTTTGGTGAATCTCTGTGCATTACTAGCCTGTCAAAGGGCTGGTGGTGTTTGTACACTCTGTACAATGTACCACATAGGGTTTCATTGTAGCAATTATTGTAGTTCATTAACTTTATTACAGCTGAATTAAAAGAAAAATGTGGCTTAATGAACTCTAATAAAATGTTTTGTTTAGTCAAAATGATAATGTTTTAAGAGTAAAGCACTGGGATCTTTAAGAAGAACCAACAACATGAGAAGTTGGGGTTAAATTGATCGTCAGGAAATATAAAAAAAATGTCCCTAGCAAAGATAGGCCTGATTGCCTGAGGTTCTTTGTAGCATGTGACCTTGTTAGACAAGTGTAATATTTCTGCCTTAATCCTTCTCTTCTTCTTACAGAATCCTTCTGTGTTCTCGTGATGATTTTGTTCTACTGAGCCTCATTCTGTAGGAAAATGCAATAGACATACGTATGCCCTTGTAAGTTAGAATGCAATGGACAAGACTAGGAGCCAAGCAATCTGATGATGAAGGCAATCTTGAGTAACTGCCAGGTGACTCATAGACAGAGTCAGAGTTCAGAAAATGTTACAAGAGATCTCACTAGAATTATGGGGGACTATGTCTACTACCTTCTCTTCAGGCTTTGAGTGTAATCAAACTTAGCAGCCTTAGTGCCAACTAACTCACTTGGTGCTTGTCTCCTTGTAGCTGCCAGCCTTTTGGTGAGCCTTAGCTATGTATGCATAGCTTGGAGACACGCATGTTCCTCTAGACCTAACCACTTCTGCTCATCAAAATGTCTGAGGCAACTAAAAACTATCCATATCTTGTCCAGAGTCTTTTGTGTGCATGAGAGCAACTAATGAGAAGCAGCACTGGGGAATGCTTAGAGTGAGCCCTCTGTACTATCTTGGAAAATCCAAGCAAAAGGTATGCATTTTATGCAAATATCAAGAATATTAGATAGAATTTGGGAGTTCAGACATCAAAAAGATGCTGTTCTAGATATCAGAAATGATAGCCTGCCCAAGCACTGATGGTATTTGTACTTCTCGTGCATGTACTGCATGGAGTTGTTGTGAAAAGGACAAATGCAATATTAGGATGATGTTTTTATGACAGAGGTTCAAACATATTTATGCCTTTATGTAGCTTTATATTTCATGCTTGGAATGTTGTTTACAGCTCTACTCACCCATGTCCAGTTTGACTCAAACTGATGGGTATATATATTTGCTGGTATTTGGAGTAGTGCCAGCAAAAGACTCCTGTGTCAGCCAGAGACCTCAGATTCCACCATATTAGGAGGACATCAAAGATCTCCATCAGTTTAGTAGAATGATACCCAGATGATTGACTGCTTATGTTGGAAAACACCTGGGAGAGAAAAAAAGCTATTTATGTGAGTTTAAAATTATTTGAATGGACTAACAGAAGAACAAATAGGTATAAACTGGTCATGGCTAGCTTCTGTCTGAAAAACAGAGGATTTATAACCTGGAATGAGGTAAACATCTGGAACAGCCATCCACTGTTGTGTGAAGACAAAATGTTATAACTACATCCACACAGCAGCAGCTTGAAATATGTCTTGTCTTTCCAGCATACAGAGGATGGATTTGAGAAGGAGGGTTTACTTTGCTGACCTACAGATTTGACACTGCTGTTATCTGAATCTTTGACGCATTGTTGCCAATATCAGCACTGATAGAGATTTTTAGTGTTCATGGCCATTGGCAATGAATGGTATTTGATCTGAAACTTTTAAAGCTGTCAGTAGAAACCTTTTTGCAGATTAGGAGATCTGTAGTGAGCCAAATGATTCTCTAAATGCCTTTTCAGTGTTGTGCAATTAAATCTGCATACATGTTGTCCCTAATATAATTTGTTGCATACAAATATCAGATCCAATTCTGCCAGCCTTACTTATGTTAAGTAACTCTCAAGCAAACAGTTTCTAAGAATTCCCAGTGGGACAACTCACATAAGTAAGTGCTGCTGCACATGACTGAAAGTGCCAAAGCTTGGTGTTGAATGAACAAGCATGACGTTTCTCTTTACTATTTTTACCCTCTGAAGTGATGCTACCCCAAAATCATTTGGCAGCAACTTGCCAAAAGATTTTTCCTTAAGTCTGTGCAACACCAGAAGAAAGAAATCATTCAAAAGCATGCATAAATTATTGAGTATACTTACCATATATTGATTAATTTCTACTGTTAATGTGGGCAGTTGTGGGTCCAAGTGGGGGACAGAGGTGATCAAATATAAATTTTGAAAGCTGGTTAATCGTACCTTTGAATAGTGTTTAGTGTCAACAGAGTTAACTCTTTTTATTATATTCTCAGAGTCAGTTTTGGCACCACCAATCATCAGCCTATTTTGAAAAGCGTCATAGCCCTCTAGCAGTGAATTATGGAATGCACACCATCTTTTTCAGCAGCTTGTTGAACCAGAGTCATTTATTCAGTTGGTATTGAGAGTCTGGGGGCATGACAGTACATCTGACCCCTTTTGGGTAAAATTTGATCTGGCATTTCATTTCACAGGCTCAGCTACCAGTCTGTCAAATCTTCATTTTGCTGGTGCCCACTAGAACTGCTGACGCTTGTCTCTAACTCCTGGTGCTTTCATCTTTCAGCAGCAATAAACATGTCACACTGCTGAGGTGAAACACAATCTGGAATTAAATTTACTGCATATAAAATATGGTGCCCTCTTTATTGGTTCAAATACTTGTCACTCATAATTTATTTGAAAGTGTATGGCATTCATGAAGCAAGCGTGATGCTGGAAACAGAGGTGGGGGGAGCTGCAGAACTCTAAAACACTGCAGTTTGCAAGAGCTCTTCTTTCTCTTTAACACCCATTTCCCCATCCCTTGCCAGTCCTGACTGATATGAACACTTAAAACAAGATATCAGCGCCTCAGCCAATAAACAGTATGCGTCTTAGTACCAACATGCTGGGGTATGTTTGGCTGCACAGCTGCACGTTAGCTGCAAAGCAACCAAAGGAAGATGACTAGCATTGCTCTCAGAAGTGCAAGCCAAAAACAACTGTGTATATGTTTATACACGTAGGACCTGAGAAGAAAGTGTGGAAAGGATAGGAAGTAGCCAGATTTAGCCCTAGTCTATTTCAAACTCGTTCACCACGCTTTTCCTTCTGGCATTCAACTTTTTCATGATTTATTCCAAATACTGTCGATCAGCTTTAACTAATACAGTTCTTGTATGAAGCACCTCTCTAATCTCTTCAAACACAGATGTGGAAGCACGGCTTAGAGCACGGAGGCCAACAAAAGCACTTTGCCTGTACCAGTGATTAGCTTTGATTGACATAGTACACTTCTGCTTTCAAAAGGCATACTTTAACACCCATAAATGATTGTTTTAAAATGAGAAGCACTGGTTAGTACAGCTCTGGCTTTAGTAAATATGCCGTACAAACTTATTAGCAGATAACTGAGGGAATACAAAGCACTTGATAATCTTATATTCTTTTCTGATTTTTTCCCCTTTTTCAGATTTTTTTTTCCATCCAACATTTATTCCTAATTATCAAAGAAAAATGACAACATAATGTAGTTCGTTTAAACCTAAACTTTCAATCTTGTCCTGTACACACGGTGTAGTTTTTGTAATAAGGGCCAATGGGAGAAGAGATTCAGGATTTTTTAAAAAAAAAAAAAGCTAATGCAGAATGCTAATGCTTGGGGGGAGGTTCCTTGCTATAACACATAACTTGTGTTAAATTGATGGAAATAAGGAAGGATTAGAATGGTTCCATTACAGGATATGAAAAGACATCCAGACTACAAAGCACAGGGCATGAGCAGAAGAATGTCAAATATATGCAGTAAAATGCATTTTCAGCTATAGGTTCTGCAGCTAATTGCCTAATTAGTTTGGGGTTTTTTTGTGTTTTTTTTTTTTTTTCTGGAATCCTCTTGATGTTATTATGAATACAGCCTTGTGATGCTTGAATACACACTCAAAAACGAAGTTCAAAATAAGAGATACTATCCAAAATTTAAAATAACTTTTACTTCCACCCAACAAGGATTCATAGCCCCCTTCTTTGTCTATGCTGCCCATTCTTTCTTCTCCCATCAAAAAACCTTGAAGAAAAGACAGGTTTTGCCATAGGACCTATCAACAAACCAGCCCACATTCTGATGTCATTGTCTGGGAAGCAAGTTACATTTTTCAGCTCCTTCTGCTGACCTTACCTTCTGGTCACACATGAAGAGAGAGGCGTGTTCTTTGGGTATCAAGGAACCAAACCATTTAAAGGCACACAAACTAGTATATAATATCACATTTGAAAATGAACTGGAAGTGAGGGCAGACAATGGGGCACAGATGTAACAAAATCCTGGTGAGAAACATCCATTAACAAATGAATAGCCACTGTATGCAACAGTCAAGATTTCTAAGTGATCTTAAGATGGAGATTCATACGAGGTGTGCCACCAGTAATCAGTAACCTAATAAGGGAGATATTGCTGACAAAACAGGCTCCTAAGCAGTTTTGCATTTAGACTATAATATGAAGAAGTGAATGTGCATTTTAGTTACGTGATTTCCTGAAATGACAGGACAGATTGGCTGCTATCCTTCCACTAAGTAGGATCTAGTGTCAAAACCAGGTGTGAGACTTCCAGTCTGGATTGCAAGAGCAAACAGGGCACTACAAGTAAATACTGGCACTATGCGTAGTCCCAGAAAAGCAAAAGTCAAATGGACAGATAGCCGATAGTAATACTTCTGTAAAACAAACTATATTCAGGATTAATCTTAACCTTATGGAGAAATTTCAAGAAATTTGCACAAACAGGAGAGTTGTATATTTCTTTTAATAATTTTACTAGTCTTTAAAAGTTTTACACGTATATGTGTTAACCACTTAACTTGATATATTTTCTATAGTATCAGCAGAGTAATAAAATACACAGATCTTACCAAATTGTACAATTACTCCAACTATACTGGGTGAGAAACTGTGTTCCAAGTTTCCATCTGTGCATGTGTGTATGTCCATGTGTGCATGGCATTTCTGTGAGTATTCACAGTACAAGAGAAAAATCGGACAGGCAAGTAACCACTCCAGAATCTAGTGATTTTTATCCCAGTAAGCAAAGTCTGTATGGATTCTGGCAGGAAGAACTGCCTCTTTGCCTTCTGTTTTGAGCATCTCAGCTGCATTTTTTTAATTCACAGTATTCTACACCAGAAAGATGTAAAGAAAGAAAACTTGTAACTAAAATAACATAGATACTGGCTAACCGTGGTTCAGCTAAATAGTTTTTAGGATGATTTACACCTCCACAAGGGCCTAGGCAGCTTTTATACAAATTCATATGCAGTTGTTCTGTATTGAGAACACCGTCAACAAGATTCAAGAAAAGACATGAACAGGACCATTCTTACAAGGCTTGCAGGACAAAAATAACTATGAAAAAATTTTGCAAGAATAAATATAAACCTTTTTGTATTTGCAATTCTTTCTATTCATTCTTTAGCCTCCCCGTCAGACTCCAAGGATACTCTGGACTCACTGCACTTTGCACTTTGTCCAGAAGCTCTTTGCTTACCAGTGCCCTTCAGAAAGGGAAGTCTTCTCCGTGAAAACTACATACAATTTGGCTGAGGAGAGAACAGAGGCCTGAACAGCTCTTTCCTGAACAAAGGATTTCTTAAGTGGAAGAAATTCTCTTCGTCTCGCCTGAGTGGCTGGGCTGACATCCGGGGAAAAAGAAAATCCTATTCCCATTGTACGCTGCTGATGGAGAGCCTTGTGCAGTCTTAATTGTTCCCTGCCTGTCTGCTATCTGACACCCTATACATAACAGTACATTTCAAGTCCTCTTCCAATTTTTGTCTTCTGACAGGGATCAAAAATGCCTTTTCATATATAGTCTTCCCCATTTAAAAGCCATGGTGACCCACTTTTCACAAAACTCAGCAAGGTCCTTTCCTCAAAATCCCATGCAGAGGCCCACAGCACTGACAGTCTCCCAGTAAAATTCAGAATAATTTCCCCTTGGGTCAGTGCTTTGTGTTCACGACTGGCAAGAGTCTCTGCATGGATTTTCCTCTCTTATTTCTTTCTCTTGCCTTTGCTACAGCCCATCCATTTTCCTCCAGCTTTTCCATTCACCATCTGTGCTGTTACTCTTCTCGTTTTCCTTTCTCTTCCCAATTGACAGTCTCCAACATGCAATTTTCCCTATTTTTAATGCTTCTCACTCCTGTCCAACCCATTCGCCTCTGTCTCTCCTTTCTTCTGCATCTTTATTTGTTTTCCATTCACTGCCCTTCTTCCTACTGCAGACTGTGAAGTCTGTAGCCACAAGGTCTGCCTGAATAGATAACCAGAAATTATATCTGGTATACCTCTTTAAACAAAGACTATCCTCAGCCCTACTTTCTGTGCATTTAACAGAAACTGGGTGCATTCTCCACCACCAAAATCAGGCCACATCTTATTTTCAGGTTCCAGTATGTTTTTGGGAGCTTAAATCTATTCACTTGCCTTTAAAATTATGGTTACTATCTCTAACGCTATGGAAATGATGTTTTATCATTAGTGTGTTTTTTTCAATTCAAATCTATGTGCTAGCTAACTAATGCTAATTTAGATCATACGAAGTACATCTCAAAATGGTATTTTTGAGAAATGAAACTATTTTCATAGAGCCGTCCACTTTAATCTCCAGGAGACAATGGAGGGAACTTCTCTGTTGCACATACTTTATTTCTAAACAAACAGACCTCTTGAAGTTCCATCTTTGCTAGATCAAAAATGTAACTGTGGCAGTGAGTTGCAATCAAACCCTTACTCCCAATCACTGTGACATTCTCCACATCTCTAGCTCTCACATACTTGAATTGAGATGGCCATCACCTTTGCCATCATCTTGCATGGCAGGACTCTATTCTATAAAAAGTCCTACTTTTAGCCTCCTGGAGTTTGAGGTAAGTCATGTGAAAGCATCCAATTCCTGCCAAACAAGAGAAGAAAAATGTATCTCCAGTGTAAAATGAGAGAAAGCTGAATATTGCCTTGTGAGGATTTGAGCTCTTTCAAGTTTTAAATCTGCTAAAAATTCTGTCATGTCACATATCATCTATTTCATCCTCTTTCCCAAACTTTGCACCTTTTTTAAGACTTGGTCTTGGTTCCTGCAGTCCTCCAGGAGAGGCAATCATCATGTTTCCTTTTCCTTTATTAGCATTTGTCTTAAAGCCACTAGCACAAGTCTAGTTTTCTTTTTCTTTTTTTTTTCTTTTTTTTTTCAGATTCCCAGATGTCTATATTTGGCTCCAGCAATCTGTGCTTCAGAGTGTTTGTCGTGTGTCAAGTTAAGATTGCAACTTGGACCATCTAGAACTGAAGAAATTGGATCCATCATTTATGAGCAAGGACAGGCTACCATTTTCTCAAAGGGAGAAAAACTAGATTGCATGTCCCACGCCCACCAGATCTTGTCTCCTCTATAAAGTGACCAGTAAAAAGAATTCATGCTATGGCAAGAAAGAAAGGGGATCTACTGAATTCATGTTTGTATTTGATATTTCCTACAATTCTGTTTTGGGCACTCTGAGTCAGTTTTGGCAAATCTAGTATACCTCATCATTACTGTGCTGTCTGTATGAAATGCAGAGTGTAAGGCAGATCAGGAGAACTGTTGACTAAACACCGTAGGAGATTTATGCGTGGTCTTCTTTGAACATGATCTATGTAATGTTTCTAGATATTCTAGATGATTCCGGTGGGTTTTAGCATTATTTAGTATAAACTTCAGTACTACAAGAACTTTTAACAAATAAAATTTAAGCAAATATATGGCATTTTACAACAGCCTACATACATTCTACCTCATGATATCCTTGTGAAGCATATTGGAATATATGATAACCCTGCAGACACAAAGCCATGTAGTATTACCTCTAACACTATTAGCATGTCGTAGAATTGAACACATGGTGAAGCACACTTCACTACAAGCTAGCAGCAAACAATCACACCGATGGTCTGCGTGCCATGCTGACACATAGGTAAACCTACCTTCACTTTAACAGACCTAAATTAGCTAGATAAAGCATAGATAGATTATGTTTACACTATTTAATCATAAGTCATAATGTTTAACTGTAATGTTGCTTTTTAGCAATATTTAGCAAAACAAACATTTATGTATGTGTATAAGCACGTGTGTCTGTAGACATGTGTATACTCAGTGTGCATGTGCATGTATATCACATCAAGAACTCAAGGAATTTTGCCCCAAGAAAAAGTACTTGAGTACTGAAGTATCCATGTTGATCAGTTACAGTGTTGATAATTTTGTAGGTGCGTTTTTAAAATTATAGTTTGTTTTCATATTTCTCTCAGCCTGTGTTTTAGTTTTTATCTCTGGATATCCTCCACGGAGCAATGAGATGGATGTGGAAAGAGAAAGATCAATTTACGAATTGTTGCTTTGCCTACAATATTCTTATAGCATTTGTGGACATTGATCGAGTCTTCAAATTCAATTTAAGAAATGTCATCAATTTTTTATTTTTTCAGAAAAGGAAATAAATCTTTAAAGAAGAAGTTTGCTTAATTAATCACAGGAAAGAAGTGAGACTAGGGCCTAGGAGTCTGGAAATTAAGAGAGAACAGAACAAGGGACCATACATCTTAAAATGTAGGAAATTTTTGCCTCAGCACAAACTGATAGCAACGGAGAGCCTATAGGGCAGAATTTGACTTGTGCTGGCACATGTTTTCCCTGAAATAGCTGTAATTCTGTTAACTTCCACCTATCACTTCTGGCAAAAAAAAAAAAAAGTGATGAGAGGGACTGCAGGACTTCTGGGGATCAGCCTCTTCTCTCAGGTAACTAGAGACATGACAAGAGGGAATAGCCTCAAGTTTCACCAGGGGAGGTTCAGATTGGATGTCAGAAAGAATTTCTCTCAGAAAGAGTAGTAATGCATTGGAATAGGCTGCCCAACAAGGTGGTGAAGTCACCATTCCTGGAGATATTTAAAGGAAGAATGGATGTAGCACTTACTCACACCTATCACTATTGGTGGCAGTTGGACAGTTGGACTAGATGATGTTGGAGGCCTTTTCCAACATTAATTCTATGATACTATGACAAGCAACCAGAAATCAAGTAGTACCTAGTCAGCATATGGCCCAAATCAGAATTATAAAAACAGCTTTGAAGCTGCCATAAAAACAGAGCCTTGAAGCTGGTGACTGTGCTTTGCTGGTCACCTCGGTGAACTGCATGGAGGGCCTTCTCCTTCTCAGCCTCTGTCTCTCAATGATCCAAACCAAGTTTGTTTACTTAGAAACCTACTGCAATATTATTTAATGAAACTTACCAAAACAAATTGCTTTGTTTTAGATGGGTCCATAAGGCATGCAGGTAGATAAACGCAGGTGGTGATAGTTGTCACATCCTTTGGCAGAAGTCTGGTCTTAATTTAAACAATCAGTCATCTACTCTCCCTTCTCCACGTACAAGCATTTTGCTTTTTCAGGAATGAAACACAAAGGCAAATCAAATTGATGGTGCTATAACCAAGACTGCTTTTTTAGTATGTTTTATTTTCTAGGGAACATACGTAGACTAAATTTATTGTAAGAATGTATGATTCTGGAAGATCTTTCTTGGGATTTCTGAAACATGCAGTAGTTTGAGTAACACCCACACACACACATAAAAAAAAAATCATTTACTGAAGCTTTTTGTCTTGAACTTTAAGCAGAATAACTGACAAAACAACTCTAATTTGCCCCCACCTTTATCCAGAAGAGTCTCCTTATATTTCCAATACTTGGCCTTTTGACTGTTGACAAACAGCTGACAAGCAGCTGGCAAACTATGACTCACGTTCCTGGCTGAGAGGAGCAGTATCCCCACAGCACTCCTGTGCAGTCAACTCATGTTGCTCCACAGTCATTACCCGTCCACGAGTGTTCCTGCTGCATCCCTGGCTGCAGGTTTCTCTGTGGAAGCAATTGAACATCCTAGTGCCACCTTCTGTTCTCCCAGTCAGAACAGAAGTGTACAGATAAGGGTACGGATAAGAGGAACAGATAAGTACACATGGCCATGTGTACTTATCACCATGATTTTCCCTGTTGTGTTGTGACACCTACAACATGAGCCAGAGCTCTCAGTCTGGCAAAGGATGGAAACTACAGCGGGGTGCAGCAACTAGATTGCTGTCAACATATTTAGACATTATGTATTAGTTAATATAATTAAGGAATTGATGCTGTAAATTAAGCAAAAGTATGGAAGGCTTTTTCCTAAGATCTACAAAGCATTTTCCATGTGCTTGCTTACAAAGTATGAAAAATGGACAAAATATACAAATTAGAAGTCAGGATGCTCAGGGCTGTTGAACGACTGTACTGGTAGTATATTAATTCCATTCTGAGGAACTTACAGGACATTTACGTAATGGATAGTTATGAACTTTTCTTCTTTCCTTACCTTCCCCCCATTTCTAAATGATAGCTGCCAAATTTCATAAATCCTATAATGTTCTGCTCTGTAATTAGTTTGGAAGCCTGTAATTGTTTAAGTTTAAGCCAGCAGATAAAGGCTGCCAAACCATTTGAGCAGAAAAGTTGCAATAATGGCCTCATATTATCGCTTGCTGACTTATTTAATCTCTTTCGATCAAATTGTGATTCTCAAATGAAAACAAGAAGAATCCAAGCGCTTGTTTTTCTCTGCAAGGAGGAAATGGCCAGAATGGACACATATACAAACCCACAGAAACAAAAGGGCTTTTGTGGCAGAAAGGGTGCATCGACAGTCTTGGAGGTCAGTCACGATTCAAAGGAAAATATTCTATGGGAAGTGTTATATTCAAAAATGACAGCTAAAATTGCACGTTTGTTCACAACGAAAAGGATTCCTGTCATGTTCCTGCACTGAGCTATCCTGAGACATCTTTTTTAACACTGAAGTGTTAGTAGTACATCAGTTTTCACTATTAGATGTAAACTACTCTACATTGTTTGCTCTTTTATACTGCTAGCGCATCTCCATTCATATAAAGCTTGTTCCTATATTTTGCTAGCTGGAGAAGCAGCAGCAGGATGTGAGAAAAGGCGAAGGATATTGAGAAAAGGATGTATGTCTGATGACAATTATTATTAAGAGTTATAGCAAAGATCCTTTTAAGACAACAATGTAGAGAAAATATTGCAAAATTTATATGGCTATGTGTTCTTGTACAGCACATATATAATGCTACCATTCAGATATTCTGTCATGTATCTTGTCATTATTACTTCATTTCAAGGAGTCAGTACTGGATGCTATATATAAACTCAGCTCAATTGCATCTATTAAAAGAATTTTTTGCTTTTTTAGAGGAAAAATACTCAATTATTACAACTAGTGCTACATCTTATATCATTGATTCTTGAATGGCTTTAAAATTAAAGACTTATCAAAATATGCTCAATAATTTTTCAATATTGTGTATGCTTGAGTTCCTAAATTCCTTAATGGATTGAGGCTTCTATGGAAGGAAATTTTACTAAAGGTTTGACATCAGTAATCTGCAAAGACTTAGTGCTGCTTTTATTACAAACAGCAATGATTAAACTCACTTTGGATTTGCTTTTTGGTTATGAGTGATGGCACATACTGAAGGAAACATTGGCCTTGATTTGCCACCAAATTTGCCAACAGATCTTCTTCATGACATCTCACAAGGCTTTAACACGTTTTTATTCTGGGTAAGAAAAACGTTAAATATTTGTAAAATTTTCAAACAAAGAGAATTGCACTGAAGTTGACCTTGTCAGTAGACATTTGGTATAGGAGACTGAATTTTTTTTAATTTTTAGCCATTAAAATTCTGTAAAATGTTTTGGCACTTACTGAAACAAAGATGTTCTCCCAGTTCTCTTTTTACCACAGCAAATTCGCTGTCTACAACTTAGAAGAGAACAGGTACCACCTGCTATGTACCATTTCTAGGGTCTTCCACTGAATAAAGCACATAAGCTTAGACTTTTAAATCAGATGAATTTTAATGTTTAAATGCTTACTGGATATGGTTTTCTATGGAAACCACTCATATCAAGATCTTTTGCAAAATTTCATTCTTGCACCTCTGTAGATGTAAGTATGTAAGTATCTTATTTTAGTGACTCATCTCAAGACTCAAAACTGTTCAACTTCTGCCTATGTGGGACTTTGAAGACTTTTATACATAGAGCTTTTACAAGGCCTCCAGCGTCAGTCTGAATCTTATTCTTCATAAAAATGGATACGTTGGATTTTGTACATATAACGAAACTGAGCTTGGAAAACTAGACTTTATTGCTGATAGGAAACTAAATCCATATAATTGTATTTAATCTACTGCATGATTAAAATGCAATAGAAAAGCAGTTTAATTAACCAATATAAAAAGTGACAAGGGACAGATGTAATATAAAAGCACATCAGGAGATTTCAGTAGTCTCTGTAAGTATTTTTGTTAATGTCTATTCATAAAGACAAAGTAATCCACAGAGAGGCAAGGTCTTTGCATCTTTCAGTGCATAGGAGAGAGGGATGTGCTAGAAGAAGGAGCCACAGACTGAATAAATCACAGTCATTGAGCTATGGTAAATATATATTTCTTGGGCAAGAGACTGGGAAGATAGTTGAGTGCAGTCAAGTTACTCATAAAGAATTAGAAGTAAAAATAAAGGTCAATGTATAGGACCAGGTCATGAGAACTGACATGATGCATGATTGGAAGGGGCTCAGAAGCTTCTGCACATACAGGGTTGTGTGCATCTAAGAATAAGGCTGCCATAAATTCCCAGTCAAAGGAAATGCTATGTCACTGGTGAATATGCTTTCCTTTTTTACTTATGTTGCAAAATGACTTTTACTTTGCAAAAGCACACAGAACATACCTGATTGCTGGGCTTGGATTCCCCACTAAAAGGATATCCCATTAAAAATGGATACAATATCTACAGTGTCTTAAAGTAGCAGCTCAGATGTGAGAGCGTCCATTGATTTCATTATGATTTAAAAACATTCACTGAGGTTTGCCGCATGTTTCGAGGTTCTTCATGCAGAGAAAAAAAAAAAATCTTTAGGAAGACAATATGAATTAGACAGTATGTACAAACAAGACTACTCCTTTTGTGATTTTATCTACACGAGAATGTTATTTTACCTGAGAAATTAAAATGTCTCTGTATGATGCTCCTCTTAGCACTGTTTTTTTCAGTACGTTTTTATAGTGAGCAATTTAGAGAAAACAAATTAAAGCAGAAGATTTATCAGAAAGTCTCACAAAATCCCAGAGAAAATTTATTTTTCTTGACAAACTCAGGTTGATCTCTGTGAGACATGAAGGAAGCAGAAAAGATAGAGCATTATTAAAATTCTAGAAAAAAAAAATTAATTACTAAAATTACTAAAATCTTAAAGCCACAGGGGAGGCATATGGCTGTAACAAAATTCTGGGAAACAAACCCCTGAAAACTCTTGCATTTTAGCTTCCAACTCACTGTCATTTAATGTTCATTTTGTCATGAGGTGTGAGTCATATAAAACAAACAAACAAAACTCAGTTACAAAGTCCCACTTTTCCACGCTGATGAAAAATCCCCTGAGTTCAAAACAGCAAAGTGAGTTCCAAAGTATTCAGAAATGAGGTAATGGCTTTGCGATTTCATTCTTTTGGTTGGAGCAAAGAATAGAAGCTGGGAAAAGCAAGTCTCGAAAAGTGTGTTCTTTATCCCCTCCCAATTGGCTGCCTTCTGCAGCTTTCAGCACCAGGAATGCAAGGGATGATGTAGTGCAGTCGGT
This sequence comes from Tragopan temminckii, assembly GCA_028571105.1. Taxonomy (NCBI): domain Eukaryota; kingdom Metazoa; phylum Chordata; class Aves; order Galliformes; family Phasianidae; genus Tragopan; species Tragopan temminckii. Next base: position 58,076,086 of record JAOWBP010001760.1, on the reverse strand, counting down.
ATGTACAGAAGCACTTGCAAACCCATTGTACTTAATGAGACTTGGAAATCAGTCAGGACCAGAGCACTTCTTGTGATGTATTTCATCAGTGCCACAAAGCAGGACAGCAGAGAAGCGTGAAATGTTACATAGTTTTTGTAAATATTTAGGGCAAGACTTCTTAAAACTAGCCAGCAGAGTTCCAAACATCCTCAGCACACCGGGAGCTCCTGCTGAAGATCCCATTGCCTTCAAGGATCGTCTTTGTCCTGCTTCAGGTCTCACACTCAGGGACACTGCTACTGCAACACCATGCCAGCATACAAGTAAAAAGGAGGGGATGTGGAGCAGAACTCCCCTGCAGGATAGTACAAAAGTGTGACATTTGGGGAGTTTCAATTTTATTTTGGTTTACATTCGGCTCTCTGTTCACATCAGTTCTAGATTTAATATTCCTGACTCCTCAGTTCTTCACAGTGTGAACTCCAACATTTAGTCCTAGGTTACCTAAATTCTTCTATCTGGAAAGAAATGGGCTTAGGGCATTGTGTCTAGCTTTTGCAAAACTGTGAAGTGGCCTGAGCTAAGCACAATGTGAACTAGTCTTAATCCAGCTATATGAAAGAAGTATATAAGCTGCCTATGTAGTGGTAAGTCTGACATTGTTTGGTAGCTTATCTACAAGGCTCACCAAAGAGAGAATTCAGGTGTGTTGTGCTTCATTTACTAAAGGACATGTTCATACCACTGTGTATGTGGATGTGTTTGTAAACATATGCATCTATAATTTATGAAGCCACCTATATAAGATTCTTGTCATTTATTAAGATGTTTTTGAAACTAAATTTCTCATTTTGCAGACCAAATGTTAACATTTGATTTAATTTATTAACTCAATTAAACAAGAAATGTTCCACATTAGAAAGCATAATGTTGGAATTAATCCTACCAAAATGTGGTGATGCTTTAACCAATATCCTGTGACCTCTTTATATCCTCCAACACCTTCCCAGTGAGCTCAGTGTAAATAATCAGCTCAGAGGATATAACATGTGTCCTCAGAGGGATGTGTCCACTCCAGTCTTGGCCAGAGGAACTTCAGAAAGCACTCCTTACCTTCTCCTAGTTGAACCTAGCTGTTGTGATCTTGAGCAAAATACAATTTGTCGACTTTGACGCCAAGCAGAAGCAGGATGCGGAGAGTGGAATACTGAGCAGGATGATAGATGGACACAATAAGAATGAGTACCTGGGGACAGAAGTCTAACCAAACACCCACAAACGCATCTAGTGATCAAAACAAGTGACTATTCCTCTATCAGGACTCGCCAGCTGCAATCCAACTTTATACCAGCAAAAGTAACAACATTGAACCTAGAATCCAGTCACAGCAGTATAACCTCTCAGCGGCATCACATTGCCCTACCATCAGCTTGCATTTTAAGGGTTTGTGGAGGCTTGGTTGTATTATCATTTCTTTCCTTGAGCCAAAATACTGAATTAAAATAATCATCATTTCATTCTTGAATATTTACACAAAATCGCAGATTTGTAGGGTATGGAAGCTATGCCTGGAGATCATCTAGTCCAACTTCCCCTGCTAAAGCAGACTCTCTAGAGTTTGTTACATAGGAAAGCATCCAGGAAGGTTTTGAATATCTCCAAAGAAGGAGTCTCCACAACCTCTCTGGGCAGCTTGTTCAGTGCTCTGCTGCTCTCAAAATAAAGTTTTTCCTCACTATAATTTCCTGTGTTACAGTTTGTGCCCATTGTCCCTTGTTCTGTCACTGGACTGATGAAAAGACCCTGGTCCCATCTACTTGACTTCCACCCTTTAGATATTTATAAGCATTGACAAGATTTCCTCTCAGCCTTCTCTTCTTCAGGCTGAAGAGTTCCAAGTCTCTCAAGCTTTCCACATCACGGAGACACTCCAGGCCCCTCATCATCTTTGTGACCCTTCCACTGGACTCTCTCTAGATGTTCTGTCTTTCTTGAACTGAGGAGCCCAAAACTGAACACAGTATTCTAGATGTGGCCTCACCAGGGCAGAGTAGAGGGGAAGGATCACCTCTTTTGACCTTCTGGTCACACTCTTTTTAATACACTCTGAGGTATCTTCGGCCTTCTCAGACACAAGGGCACACTGCTGGCTCATGGTCAACCTGTTGTCCACCAGAACATGCAGATTTTACTTTGCAGAGCTTGTTTCAAGCAGGTTAGCCCCTAACCTGTACTGATGCAGTTATTCCTCCACGGGTGTAGAAATTTGCACTTGCCCTTGTTGAACCTCATAAGGTTCCTCTCTTCCCAACTCTTCAGCCTTGTATGCATGCCCCTGAGAAGTTTAGACGTACCATATGGGATAGCACTTAACCCTATCAGAGTATGTTTGTATGATAGATGCTTAGGTTATTTAAAGCATCTTCCTATTATTACATTTATGTTCTGACTAGAGCCTTTGATGAAACCACTTCTTTTGTTGAATACTCTCAAAGCTGCTGAAATGAAATAAAACCTTCTGACACAATCCACTAATTCTCTCATTTTGCTTTCTTTTTAAGCCGTCTTTTTTCTAGTTACCAGCAGTGACTAAAAGTCTCATTGAGTTTTTAACTTCACCCTTTTTTTCTATGAGGACTATTTACTAGCTTTCAGCCTTTCTGAAAAGAAACTTCCATTTAACAAATGCACTATATTCTATAGTCCAATCAATATCAACACTCTTAACTGATCATTTGGTTTAATTCAGAAGAAAAGATGTCATGCTTCATATAAATCCCTTTTTTTACTCAAAAGAATCCCTTATTGAATAAACTGTAGTGTCATTTCAGTCAAAAAAAATTGAGCACAAAGACCTCAGGCACCCCTTGGAAGTTTTCATTATTTATCCACCTGTAAAGTTATGGGATTCTGATGCAAATGAAACACATTTTTATCTTACATTCTCTCTTCTAATAGAAAATTACTACAGAAGGATAGAAATGTCCCTATTCATGTAAGTGGGCTTTCAATTACTGGAATCCCACATGCACTGTACATATATATATATGCCTGTATTCACTCATAGCAAAATCGAACCTATTAGACAATGCCACACTTTGCTGTAGTTGGCGCTGCATTTCAGGTGTTTTGATTGAACAAACATATTAAGTCCTTTCAGAATGACAGTTCAAAACTTCACACCCCGAGCTGTTGGTTTGAAACCATGTTGGGAATAAGACACACTGCAAAACCACACTGAGCCAGATTTATAGCATAATGTAATAGATGATTCATCAATTCTTTTGCTCATGGCAGGCCTTAAATCAGCGATCATTGTCAGGTCAGTAACTGTGTGATCTATCTTAGGAAGGAAGGAAGGAAGGAAGGAAGGAAGGAAGGAAGGAAAGATTCTAAAAGTCAGTACAATAAAACTTTTAAAGTTCTGGAGATAATTACACTAACATGGAAAACTTTATCTCCATGTTTACATAAAATATCAACTGTAGCTTCAGGAATGAGAACAAATGAAATTTCCATGAACTCTTAGATGCAGTTTGAAATATGGGCAAAAAGGATAAAATCCTATAATCTTCACTTTTAGGTACCAGAGAAAAATAAATGTTTCCCATTGCAACTGTAAATGATAAACTGTAAGCTGCAAAGAAATTTTTGCATTCAGTATATCTTATTTTAAGCAACCACATATTTGTGTTTGTCAATAACACGTTCTGAGTTCTTCTAGTAGATATGGGAAGTGCTCGTGTGTGTGTCTGTATGTGTGTGTGCTATCATAACCTATCTGCCCAAGCATGGACTGTCTTAAAAGATTAAGTGCACCTATTTTGAACTGGAGGCTGTATGCCATAATTTTTAGCTAAACCGTTTCCTTCTTAGTGAAAACAGAAATAAAAATATATTGTGCACACTTCATTGCTAGAACCTTTGACCTCAGCTGCCTGTCTAGCCGAGACTGTGATGAATGCTTTGTGTCTCTTCATTTTTAATTGCTCATAAATTGTTATCCCATGAAACACAAAACTAGCCTTGTCCTCATTTTAGTAGAGGTTGGAGGTCATCCTAACAGTAATACAATTAAGGAGTGTCTTTGTGTGGGGTGTGGGAGTGAGGAGAGCAGTGAGGTTACAGAAGGTTGTTGTATTGAAAGATGTATTCCTTTCCAAAGAAATTCAAAGAAAATTCTGCACTTTCAAACAAAAGTCTATAATGTTTGACAGTGTTAAGAAAAGCTTCTAGGAGGACATTTAGAAGGGCAATAAAGTAGATATGATTTTCCTTATCTGTATAATCATTCTTATACATGTATACATGACTCTATATGATAGCACTGATCTTCTCTTTCCAATGTCAGACTTAATCCTACAGGTCAAATTTCACCCAAGCATACATGTTCAGACTTCAGGAGAAATGATAGCCTACCTTTGACTCCTCTATAAAATAATCTAAACCAAATCTTTGAAGATAGCACTGCAGTTACTTTCCTCTGGCTAATCTTCTCTCAGTTGTCATACATTTCCTTCCTCTTCTTGAAAAGCTGGACTATACATAATTCAAATAATATACAGTGTGCCAAGACACAACAAAATCTCTCACCTTCAAAATATTTAGTAATAAATAACAATGAAATATTAGTTCAGTGACATCAGGGAGTTTGATATACCCAGATATAAACCTTTTTTGATTTTAGCTGGATAAATATGTAAACAAAGAAAACCTGCTAAATTCACTTTTACCTCCGACCACATGTAACTCTGTCCAATGAACAAGTTATTGGGCTTTCTGAAGCTAAGCATGTAGATTCCTAAATACCAAACCATTCTTGCAACACTGTTGTTCTGTTGCTGTTTGTTGTTTGTCTGTTGTTTGTTGGTTTTTTGATTTGTTTTTTTTTTTTTTTTTTTTTTTTTTTTGGTGGGGGGGGGGGTTCATA
>JAOWBP010001760.1:58042446-58071074 GCA_028571105.1 Tragopan temminckii | reverse complement strand
TGGAACAGGCTGCCCAGAGAGGTTGTGGATGCCCTGTCCCTGGAGGTGTTCAAGGCCAGATTGGATGGGGCCCTGGGAAGCCTGGTCTAGTATTAACTGGTCTAATATTAAATGGGGGGGTTGGTGGCCCTGCATGTGGCAGGGGGTTGGAGATTCATGATCTTTGTGGTCCCTTCCAACCCTGGCCTTTCTGTGATTCTGTAATTTATTAATTCTAAAAGGCATATACAGAGAGTCTTAGCTCTCTTAAGGGTAAGAAGATTGGTTATTTTGAAATATAAAGATAGAACCATTCTGTGTATAGTCCCCAAATTGTCCAGACACCAGTTGCCACAAGTACCAGTTCCCATCCGTAGGTATTCTCAAGCATATCTCCCTAAGAACAGGTATAAAACCTCAGTATAAACTGTGAGGGAAGGAGATCACTTTGCCTCGTGGTTTTGCAGAGTGAAAGGAACTGAAAGTGGCTCACCTTTACTCTTCTGTCGTTACTTATAAAACAGATTCTGATATACTGACAGGGAGCATATATCATTCAGCCTTTCAGAAAAGTGTGGAAATTCATTGTTGAAGGCTCGTTCTGAAATGTTAGGTGAGAAACACTGCAGAGTTATTTTACTTATTACCTTGATACCCCAAGGATGAATGAAAAATGGCAGTATGGCCACATTTGAGAATATGAATTCTCAAAGGCTGTTCATTGTTCATGCAGCTCTTCAGTGGAAGATGTGTGTATGTACATGTTGGTGCAGTGAGTTCTGAGACTTAGTGCAGTGTATTGTGTCATGAGGTTGCATGGCTTGGAACTGAAACCCATCTAATAGATATTTTTCAAAGGAATTTGAAATGAGTGGAAAAGTGTTGTTAAATATGTTCGTTTTGTTCTGCCCTTTGTAAATTTCTTGTGATATTATTCTTATTCAAATATACTCCCTGAGCTATAGGTGATGGAGAGCCGAAAGGAACTTTCCTTGGCTTTTTGATTGGTCTTCCTGGTTTTCATTCATGGATATCTTTATGATTCTCCTGTATTCATTCCTCAAGGTTGTCTCTGCAATTATGATACATTACTGAGGCAATTCAAAATAATATATAGACTTCTTAGCATTTCCTCTCTACTGATGGCTTCCTTGTCCTTTCTCTTTCTTTTTTTTTTTTCTTTTTTTTTTTTCTCTCTAACGATGAAATACAGTTAAAAGCAGTTTGTGCTTGTTCATTGTTGCTCATGTTCTCGGTCTCAATGCCATTCTTAGCTTAGTGAAGTACAGCAATGCAGGGCTTTTTATGATTTTTTTTCTATAGTACACTAAAAGGAACAGAACTCAAACTAGAAAACAAAACAAAAACAAAGCAAACAAACAACAAGAAAAAAACAGAGACAGTGGTACAGAAGAAGGCTGGATTTCTTTCTCCTTCATATTATTATAAAAGAGAAGGAGCTAGCTTGTCTGGATGTTGCTCATCACAACTCTGTTTTGATTTCTGCAAGTGGTAGAGGTAAGAGGCTTAGCTATGCAGGCCAAAAATTTGTCAGTTGTTCTTTCACTTCATCAAATTCTGTTGAGGAAGGAGTAAAACATTACTATTTGATATCCTGCTCTTTCTGTCCTTCTCTAACCTACAGCATTACCAGATAAAAGGAAAATACTGACCAAAGTACGTGGGCTGAAAGGCATGATGTTGAACACTTATGCGCTTACTACGGATGTACATGATCTGCAAATTCTAAATTTTTAAAAGAATTCTAGGATGTCTGCCATCTCTGAAGATGCTTTAATCGTTTATATAGACCTAGATAATAATTTTATGTTTATTAAATGTCTTTTCTAGAAGAACAAGAATCTTTAATTACACCTGTACATCTTAGTAAATGAGTACTGTGTGATATACCTTGAGTCTTACTTTTGTTGATTATCATTGCAACTTTATTTCTTTTAACATCCAGCTTCAAGTTACAAAATACAAATCACCCAAAAATTTGAGTGAAAATGAAGCTGTTACCGAATGTTCTGACTGACTTCTCAAAACATTTGAAAATAATGAAACAGAAGACTAATACAACCTGGAAGCAAGAGATCATGAATCTTTTCAGAAATATATCCTCTATTAAATGTAAATCTCATTGATATTTGATTCTCTTATAAAACAAGGATATGGACAATTGTTGAAAACTGTGTAGTAAATGTTAAGGAAAGTAATTTTTCATTAATGTTGAAGGCAGAAATCTGCTTTATAATTCACTATTCTCTGATTAGACCAGGCTTCTGAGGTGAAAGCACAATAACTTAGAGTGATAGCTAACACCTTTAGAATGAAAACTGAGAATTTTTCCCCTCTTTCACTGTGTATTGGATCCTAGAAAACCTTCATCATTTATTTAAGTCAACAGACCCCAGCATTATACACAGGAATAGACAGTACATTAGGCATATGTTAGAATAGTGAGAGCCTCTTAAGCCTGTAGTTCCTTGTTGACCTTCAGAAGCTTTGCAGAAGAATGTGAAAGGCAGAGAGAGGTCAGAACATTGTATTTACTGTAGATTGTTTCACTATCTTATTCTATTTTTCACTGTAAAGGATTTCTTCTTTCTATTGTCTAGCCAACAAGATTTTAAGTAAGACCTGGGAAGGACATGCATGTTTGCTTAAATCACAAATCACTCTTTATAAAATGTGAAATTAAAATCTAATTATTTGTATGTATGTGCATTGTTTTTGTGGTGGCTTTTTGACTGTTCATTTGCTTGTTTTCCAGAATACTCTTATATTTTCCAGTATGAGTTTTCTGTGTTCTAAAAGGGTCTGTTGTACTCCAAATGCTCACTTAATAATAATTTATTTCTAAACAGAATATTTCTACACTGTCTGCATTTCAGTACGATACTTCTGGTTTAAACTGCATCCAATATGTTGAAATGCGTTATTAGAAGTTGAAAACAGAAATGTAGATGTTCCATGATTTAACAAGCGTTCTTAAACTGGTAAAACATCTGAAGAATAACAGCACATTTTCTTAAGTAATCAGCTATCTAATGCTTTGTCCTTTTGGAAAGGAAAAAAGAATCATTTCAAAGGCTCTCAGTATGCAAGCATTCAAGCATTCAAGCATCCATTTACTGTTTTCACTGCATACTGTAAATCCATACTTATCTGCTGAAGGACATCAAAATTAACAGTGCTTGATTCTGACAGATATCACAACTGGAGAACTACTGGCTTTCCTATTCTCACCTGTATGTCACCTGTTGTATGTTTCTGTAATGTCTTTCCTCATAAAATATTGAAATGACATATGTTTGGACAGGTTGCCTTAATGTTTGTGTTTTACTTTTCAGGACATTCTGACATACTATCCTGCTCTACTATCACACTAAGAACTTAAGAACAGCATTCTTAACTTGCTTATGCTTGGAACTCCAATTAGCATGATTGAGATCTGCAAACTAAGTGCAGGAGAGAAAAGAAATCTTTACAATACTTGTTACAAGGATATCAGCATGATAAGTTACAGGAATACTAGCAAATATGAAATTAAAATACAGAGAAAACCTTTGTTGATTATGGTGGAAATTTTCTTTATTAGGTTAGTAAATTTGATTTTTAGGTTTTAGTAATTTTCTACTTAGGTGTCATGCATGTTTTTCGTTGTCATAATTCCAAAAGGTAAGAAGTTTGCGACTTTTATTGTCCTGAAAATCAAGGGAAAGTTGTTGAAAAGTATTTAGAAGAAGTGATTAACTTCTTCCAAGAAAATTCTCTGTTGTCCAAGGAAAGTCTGTCATGAGTAGCCCAGTAATTCGTAATGTGCAAAATGGAAAAACTAGTCAATGGAATCGTTTCTACCGCTGCTTAAAAAGGGATGTGCTTTGGGCATGCATCAAGGTATAATTATGTGTGTGAGTAAATAGAAAAGATTTATAAACACTCAGGTCAGAATCGCTGAGACACAGGGAGAAAAGTTCCGGACAAAGTTAGTGTCATTACTACCGTGTACTGAACGGTATACACTGCAACAGCTGACTTTAAGCAAGGCGGTGATGCAGGCTTTCGAGGATAGGGTTCTCAGATAAGGTAAAAACCCTGAGAAAAATGAGAGCAGGAAAAGATTGCTCCTGACTGTCCCCAAGAGCAGCTGTCATCGCTTTGTTCATTGGGAAACTAAGGAGTGTCCTCATCACAGCACAGGTTGCATTAGGATCTACACTCCTTGCAGCCATTCAGCACATAGACTTTGCAACAGTTTGAATCTTGGGAAATCACTTGAGGGAATGAGGCCTTAAAATGTAGACTTTTATGACCCTTGTAATAGAGATTATACATAGTACCTGTTCTTAGTAATAGATGCTCAGTAATAGATGCTCATGTGCTTTTGCTCCTTTCTGCATACTGTGCAAGATTAAGGTCATGCGAAGGTAAATCATAATAAATAAAGGGATCTGAAAAGGAAGTGTGTTCTAAGTGAGATTTTTAAATGGCAGATACTCCCTCAACTACAGTTCCTGCTCTGCATACATTCTCTGTCAGTCCAATCAACTCTATTTGTGTTCACTTCATCAAACTAATGGAACAGATTTCAAGAAACTTGCTCTTTTTGAAAGCACAAGGAAATCAAAAAACTGAGAGACACTTGGGGCACCTTCCTAGCAAATGGGAATGTTCAGCAAAATACAGGGTAAATCTGACATCCTGTGATTCAGATTTTCATATTCCTTTGTTATTGTATATATGTGTTGTTATGAAAAGGAGTTCTCTGTTAACAAGTGGCTCAGTAGCATCTATTATCCAAAGTTATTTGTTTCATCTTCACTCAGTTATCCTGATTGAAAGACATATCTACTGTGCAGATGCTGTAGCAACACTGTTTTGCTAATGGCAATATTTTTATTGATATGTGTTTAAACAGTTTGCATGGGAGCATGTAAATGTGTAAATTTCACTCTTTTGCCCTTAATCTTACAGATAAAATATAGAGAAAGGTGCTGTTAAAAGAAGGCTCAGTAATCATGTTATGATGCATCTCCAGCACTTAGAGACTGAACAGTGACAGCAACAGAAACATAAGTTTTCACCTCCTCAAACTTTATTCCATAGATAATGTACCAGAGGAAATTCTGTATCATAAGAAGCTGATGTCAGAGGCTTTATCATAAAACATAAATGATTGTGTGAAACAAAAACTACTATCAGCTGACACTAAACTTACTCAGAATGGCAGCAACAGTCACAAGAAATAAAAGTCAGGAGACTCATATGTGATAATGTCACAACATTGTCCAGAAAGCAAAGATGCAATGAACATGAATTCAATCATAATATCCAGGTTGACCGTGCCTCAAGATTAACACAACCAGAAATAATACCAACATTTGGCCACAGCAGCCCCAGGCAGAGTTACAGGCTTGGGGCAGAGTGTCTGAAAGACTGTGTAGAGGAAACAGACCTGGGGGTCTAGGGGTCAGCTGAACATGAGCCAGCATTGTGGTCAGGTCACCAAGAAGGCCAATGGCATCCTGTCTTGTCTCAGGAATTATGATGCCAGCAGGAGTAGGGAAATGATCATCCCTCTATACTCAGCACTGGTGAGGCTACACCTTGAGTATTGTGTTCAGTTTTGAAGCCCTCACTGTGAGAAAGACATCAAGGCCCTGGAGCGTGCCCAGAGAAGGACAACTAAACTGGTGAGGGATCTGGAGCACAAATCTTACAAGGAGTGGCCAAGGGAGCTGGGATTGTTCAGTCTGGAGAACAGGAGGCTCAGGGGAGATCTTATCGCTCTCCACAACTACCTGAAGGGAGGTTGCAGTGAGCTGGAGGTCAGACTCTTCTCTTGTGTAACAGTGATAGGACTAGAAGGAATGCCCTCAAGTTGGCCAGGGGAGATTCAGGCTGGACATTATGAAATATTACTTTTCCAAAAGTGTGGTGAGGTGCTGGAATGGGCTGCCCAGAGAGGTGGTGGAGTCGCTGACCCTGGAGATGTTCAAGGAATGTTTAGGTGTTGTGTTGAGGGACATGGTTTAGTGAGAACTAGTCGTGGTAGGTGGACAGTTGGACTAGATGATCTTGTAGGTCTTTTCCAGCCTTGGTGATTCCATGATTCTATGATTTTACAGAATTCTATGTGTTTATGAAGATATTAGTAGACTTATATAAAGCCATCAGGCACTAGAGGCACTAAATGAACTCTGCATTTAACTGAATTGTTAGGAAGTTTAAAAGCTTCCGTACACCTATGTTATGCTGATATTGATTTTTAATCCTAAAATTTATTTGAGAAAGGAGGATGTAAGGAAGTAAACTTGTAAGATACTCTTCCTGAGACAATTAAGGCAAGTTATTTCCCTGTGTGGAAGATGGTTATTTCACACAGTATTGATTGGCCGAAACAGGAAGAAGCAGAATTGATGATTGAGTGATACACATGGAATTAATATGCATAAAAATATATAGGAACAGAAAGTGAACTAGATAGGACACAAAAAATGCCGACAGGAGATTCAGCAGGAGCTTGAACATCCATTCAGCTACAGTTCCTCATTTTAATAACTCTAACACTCTAAGATAGTTTACAGTATGGTTTACAGCTGAATTCTCTATGCAATTCTATGTACCCACACCTATTTTTCATTTGTATGACTGAAGAGTGCATAACTATGAGTATGCGCATTAAATGTTGGGCCACAATTCTCTTCCTCAGTTGCTTTATTTGTATCATCAACAAACTTGTAACCTCTTTATAAACTTTAGTAAAATACTGACAAAATGCCAAGTAGATGGAAGTCACCACAAATTTTAACCCTGAATAAATTGCAAGTGCAAAATATGTATGATTTGTAAAAAAAAAAATTAAAAAATCTTAAAATAATATGCATGTTCAATGATACACAAAAGTAACAGCACTCTGTTTTATAACAGGCTTATTCTTTCCTCAAATTCTCTGTTCACTGGTGATTCACCTAACAGCTTTGCAAAACTGCACCCCAGGGTGTTCTAAAAATCAGTGACTATAATAACCAAAAATTAAATTAGTGCAGGAAAATGTCTAACTTTTAATTACTGGGGAAAATAATTATAATGAAATCTGAATACTTTCTACTTCTAAGATGTTTGTTAAACTGACAGTGGTGAAACACCTTAAAAAGGAAAAAAGAACATGTTCTAACAGTGTAATTTTATTGACTACTGAAGAGCTACTCCTGATTTATACCTCAGAGATGAAAATCAGATCCAGTTCCTCTACAATATTCTTCCTAACATATCCTGTATAGATAAAAATCTAAGAAGTAAGATTATGGGGATTTATTCATGCACATTTGGCAGCATTTTCATATTTATTGGTCTAGCAGATATTATTTGAATTTGGTGCATTTTTACTAAAGAGTCAAATTATTTGCTGAATGAATAAGTATTTGATAGCAGATCAGACAAAGACAAGATATGAGGTATGAGTTTGCAGATGCCATAAAATGACTAAAAGGCCAATTTATCCCTGGTGCAACATCACTGAAGTCAGTGAATTTGATCTTTATGTTGAAAATCCAATTTCACACTTAAATAGATTATATATATCAGAATTGTGTTGTTTTGTTTTGTTTTGTTTAACACTGACTCTTGTAGGAATACTGTATAGGATGAGATCAATTAGATACTCACATGTAACTTTTACACATGCAGTGCTGTCTGGCTTGTGTTGTTTTTTTCCTAAATATGTCACCCCAGCTCATATTAAGGAAGTTCCAACACCCCTGCATATTATATAAAACTGATGATCTGCAGTGCAATTATCAGGCATTGGGAACTTAGACGATATACAACACTTGAGCTAGACTTAGCTCAGACAAATAAAAAAAATGAAGGAAAGCCAGGAAGTGGGGAGAAAATACAGTTCTGAAAATGGAATAATCACTGGATAAATAAAACAAGGTGGGAAAGATTGGGCTGAGCCAAAGGCTAGAGGAAGAAATCTTCGGTCGTAAATCAGTGAGTTCTTCTGTACTGTAAAATAGCAAGTGAGATAAGGTAAGTTGGTGCATATGGTGCAGAAGATTTAAGGAACAAGGATATGCAAGTAGGCAGAAGGAACACATTTTAGTGATAAAGTCACGAGCTCAGAGGTGCATTGATGAGTGAAAATCAAGCAGGGAAATGCATGAAGAAAGGAAGTGGTCAGTCTTTCCATTTTTGTGCCTATGCCTGGAGTCAGAGCAGAGGTTATGAGCAGCTGCAGGTCAACATTCTGTTTTACAAGCTCTTAATCTCAGACACTCCTACCAAGAAATTCTTTGTCTTCTTTCTTGATTAAATATTCCCTAAGTTTCAGCCTTCTATTCAGCTGTCCAAACCCAGTCAAATGTCCATATTCCCTTTACAGTCAGAGGAGAAGGAACATCCAAGGGGTGACTGACTCTAAAATGCGATTTATCAAAAGATTTTGGGAAATCCATGGTGATCACACTGATAATATCAGATTAACAAATATGTCTTCAGACTTCTGTTAAGAAGTACAGCAAAACTGTGAGGAATGGCTTCCAATGGCAGGATCAGAATCAGAATCTGCTATTTACTATTATTTCAAGTAATTTATTGCCTTGGAGTCATTCTGTATTCTCAAGTGTTCCCTGAGACTTCACATTTGCAACTTCTATCCCACCAAGGAAATTTAATCAACAGTTTGAAAAACACAAGTTCTTCTAACCTCTAAGTTGGTCATTTCATAATTTCCCATTTACAGATCTGAACTAATCATTTAGCAGGTTTCTAATTTATACTCAATTTAAAAATTATAGTGAATATCTTTACCCCACAAGGTATCAAGCTTGGAATTTCATTTCCTAATATGGACCTCTTTTCCTGTTAATCATTTTGCATTTCCTCCGTTGCCCTCTGGCTGATATCATTCTCATTGAAAGCTAGTGTTTGTCTTATTTGGGGGTCATACCTGTATTGGTGTTGGTCCTGACTACATCTTAACTGATTATCAGTCTATCTGTATCTTTCTAACCTGCTCTATCTCACATGAATTTATGTGAAGTGTTTGATTTACTAACCTAATTGTGCAGTAATGCAAAGAAAATTTTGAAATGTTTTCTTTTATCCCTGCACTTACTGACTCCTCTGCTTCTTCCAATTAGTTCCTTTTGCTCTCTCTTGGATGATTATAGCCTTTCAGTATCCTGGTCTAGGCAATTGTTTCTGTAACATGGTCTTGCATATTGTAATGCAGAATATCTTTTTGTTTGGAGTAGATATTTCATTGCTTACATAAAAGGTGGGAATATCTGCAGGAAAATCATCTTATACCTGGGTATATACCCATCTGTAAATGCTCTGGAGTTCCATTTATGTAGTTCCATTTATGTAGTTCTAATTGTTTGGAACCTTCCCCATCCTCTTCCCCCCCTCCCCTCCTCCTACCCACAAAAAAAAAAACAAAAAAAAAAAACCTTGAAAACAGAAAATAGGCACCGTGTATGAAAAACATGTAATTAGCAAGAAAATTAACTTAATGCTGAAAGGCAACAGGTGCCTAATCGAGCATCCAGGCAATCTCCTCATTTTTATATCTTTTGGGGTTTTTCCATGTTTACTGACAGATGAGAGCTAATGATGAAAAAGAATCAGTTAAAAATTCTGAGGAAATCCCATGAATAAGCAAGATACAGCCAAAAGACTGGCAAGCCAGCTCTCAGAAGCAGAGAAAGCTTTACATTAATAAGCAACAAAAAAGAAAAGGAAAGAAAGGCACCATCTGGCTTTGCCCTTCCCACAAAAATGTCAGGCTCTTGCCTTGCTCTGGAAGTGTCCAGAAGCCGCACATCAGGACTGGGAGACTCAGGAGCGGGATCCTGGGGACTGCTTTTTTGAGTGAGCAGCTTTCCAAGGTAAGGCATTATTCTTTCATTATCTCCAGTGTTTCAGAACTATATTCCTACTCAAAAATGAGCTAGATGTCTGTAGAGGTAGCCGTTCTTGTCCCATGACATGTTGGAGAGAGTGTTTTCTCAAATCTTTCAGTTATTTTCTCCTATTCCACACTCTTTTCCTCCTTATCCCTTGAAAAGCACAAGCACTTTGCACAGGTAAAGGATTCTTATTTCAGCAAATGTACAGCAGTGTTTCTAAAGGAGACATAAGCAGTTTTAGACTTGAATCAGTGCCTATTTTTTTTAAGCCAGCCAAAACATGTATAGCTGTTGCACTTCTTCCACACCCCAAGTTTTGCATTCTTAACAAAGTGCTTTTATTTAGCACGTAATGATTTCTGAGCTGTTAAATCTTTACATTATCCCAATGACATGTCAATTAAGAGAGGCATTTTATACAGATTACAAAGATTTGTCTGAGGTGGCCACAGCTTTGTTAAAGCTGTTTTCTGGACATCTTCATAATTAATGGAAAAATCATTAGGAATTCAGTCTTTATTAACCCCTGTAGCTGCAGGGGCCCATTTCATCTTAATTGCATTCATTTGGCACTGGCAGTATTATACAGCATAATCACTAATAAATGATCTTTTAATTTGTACCAATCAAGAGAGCTTGCTTTCATGCCAATATTCCTGTTTCTTTGATGTTGACCTGTCTTGATTTTTGATCATTTGAACTTAAGATGATTTACTGGAAAATCAATATCAATACCAAATCTACGGTATGCATACATCTGTGGTTAAGCTCAATTTGACTGTATTTTGATTGAAATAAGTAATGCTTGATTATCTATTCAGATTTTATGAAATAATCAGGTTGGGAAATCTAGTACTGTATTCTTATTCAAAGGCAAATAATTAGAAACTGTAGGAAAACTGCAGAGCTGGGACAGCATTAGAAGTAACACTTCAGATCCCACTAATTAACCAACTTTGTCTGTAATCTCCAACAGGCTTCTACCAATAGAGTAATATGCTATTACCCATTTAGCAGAGCCAATGGGGGCTTTGGCTACAATTGTTAATAAGAAAAAAAACTGAGACAGTTTCTCTCATTATACCCCCTGTCAGCACCGTCTCCACTGTATAAAATAGCCATCATTGTTCTGTTGGTCAGTTAACCAGAAGCCAGACTACTGTAAAAAAACACTTTACAGCTAATTGAAAATGACTGAAACATTCCCTTATCAACCAGTTACTTTGTGTTATTTGAAGAAAATATAAATGTTTGTGATGGAGGGCAAGCTCATAGCTCAGTCTTTTTAATTAATACCCCCTACTACTAGAATTACTGACTTAGCTAAACATAAAAAGTCCCTTAGAGCTATTACTTCAACCACTTGGTTATAAATTAAAAGGGAAAAAAATAAAAATAAAAAAAAAGAAAGAAAGATATCTTTCCTAATATAGCACTTACAACTTAAGTTTGGAATTAATTTATAGATCATTTACAAGTAAATCTGTTAATTACTATGAGCAGTATTGTCCTTTTCTAAAATATTACTCTGCTGCGGCACTGTGATACAGCTCCACTCCTGGTTATGAAAGAAATAAAGAACTTAGATTGTTCTGAGGTGAGAGAGAGCAAGCTGGGCCACTGCAGCTGCATCACAGTAGGCACTGGAGTATTTTGCTGTTGTGTCACTGCTTTCTCACTCAGACTTTATCATTTTACCTGCAGATAGGTCACTGACATCTTTCCTTATGTCTTTGGTAATTTCAGTCTACAGGGCCTGAAATCTCCTGCTCCAAAAGGGAGATAAAGTTGAGTGCGGGCACATGTGCAAGTTAGATGGCATTTCATTTTACGGCTCTTCAATTTCCAGTGCAAAAATACACAAAATGGATAAACAGGATTAAGCAGTTGATGTCCAGTTGTTGAGGTATAGTTATGTAGGAAGCAAATAAAACAGCACTAGCACTGCCATGCAGCAATATTGAGAGACTTTCCAGATTTGGGGGACACAGAGGGACACAAAAAAACACTCTACTCAGAAACTGCAAACATGAAATTTCTTCCATTAAACTTGACTTCCTGACTATTCTATGACATTATCAAAATGCCCTAAACAAACATTTCCATATCTAAACACATTTAAAATTAATAATAACTGCCCTTGATGTAGGATGCCTCCTCAGTTACTGTAGGACTTTTTTTTAGGAGTTCTATATTGTCATCTGTCCTAAAAGATGGATCAACATTCTCAGCTATAAAATTACATTGTAGCTTCTTATTTGGGAATTGACATAGAGATTTACAATAAACACTTACAATTCTCAGAACTTACTTCTGGAAATTCCAGCTGATGAATGGGTTGACTGAGACCTGACAAAGTGAGCTTGCACAGGTTCCAAAAAACAGCTTGATTTATCCCTGTACAAGACATCAGTGGTCACTCCAATAGTTATTACTAACATTCCAACATACTGATAGAAACTCACTAAATTTTTTAAACTAAAATAATAAAGTGTGTGGGGGGGTAAAATTTCTATAGTAGTACGTATCATAACTCAAAATTACTAACATCTGCTTGGGCATTTCTTTTTCTTTTTAGATTCCTCTCTCTTCAAAATTTTCTGCTTGTCCTACTGAAACCTTTAATTTCCCTTTTAATGTGGAGTGGTTTTACTTTTTTTTTTTCATTTTATAGTGATATCTTTTTAAAATTAAAGCACTATTGCTTCTGTCCCAGTCCATCGTTACACAACAACGTTTATCTACCTGCTTGGTTGTTTCTGGACTCCGAAAAACTGATTTATCCAGTTGTCCTGTAATGTTCTCATTTATTTTTATCTTTTTATTCTAAATGTTATAACATCACACTTCTGTCTTTGAATGCTCATCTGTGAAAATCCCAGACTCTTTCTAGCATTGTAGAATGTATTACTTAATAATATTGCTACTATTTTAACGTGTGTTGCTCAATAGCATAAATTTTAGAAGTTCCCTTCTTTGCTGAAAAAGTCTTCTAGTTAAACAGTAAATAAGTAGTGTGTATTACTGCAGAGTTCACACTTTTATATAAAATCTTGTAGCAAGGACTACACAAGCACACAGTCTCCTTGAATGCTCATGGGAAAATCTTGTTTGCTTTGTCCACCAGCCTATGCTTCTATTACTTGACTGCAGTTTGTACAGACCATTCACTGCACATCCCATCAAAATGCCGCCAGTCTTTTTGACTCGAGTCCTCACTAGCCAAGATGATTTTTGGCATGTTTATTATTCTCATCATGGTTTAGCACTTCTGTCTGCTCTGAATCTGTACTCCCTTAATTCTCATTTATGTTCCTCTTGTTCTATCTTCCTGTGCCCGTCTGAAAGTAGAAGATCATGTTGACATTATCTGTTCCATTTAAAATTTTAAATACTTAAATTAAAACTTCTCTTAAGTGATTTTTCTTTCTAGACTTCATAGATTTAGATGTTCAGCTTGTCCTCAGAGCTTATGCTTTCAACCTTGCCACCTTTTCAAGAACAGTAATATCACATCTATAACATTTATCACTGGTAACACTGTGCAGCTTGAACGTTGTCTTTAACTTTCTTAAACATATATTCTGTTGCCCTGGATAGCTATTCTAGATAGCGTGTCTTTGATATCACTTTTTAAATGTTATTGTCAAAGTCACCTGAATCAACTGTGTTCTATTCAGCTTTAAACTTGCTTTACATGTCTAAGAACAGAGCTTGAGTTTGTTGTCTTTTTTTAATAACATTAGACCTTACAATCATGTAAATACCTTTTCAGTGATTGGAGCAAAATTTTTTTTTAATTTAACTTCAATTTTATTCATTACTGTTTATCCTTTATATTTGGAATTGCCTTTCTTGATGTGCTTTATTTTTATGGAAATCTACCAAGTTTTAATTTGCGGATCTTAGAAAGGTAGTTACAAACCTTCACATTCTTCCTATCCTATTTCCAATTCAGATACAGGTCCCTCAGTAAAGTACCGCTACAGGCACTTTTTCTGATTTTACAGCAAATAGTTTATGCAGAACGTCATTTGTAAAAATACTGTAATAAATTAGAGGGCTTATTACTGAGTGCTATTTCCATTTCAATATCCAACCAGCAGAGAACTGCTTAATTTCTATAGTATAGGAAAGAATCGGAAAGAACATGGAAATTATCCAAGGACAGCAACATGTCTGTGGAGAAAATACCAAATAGCTGAGTTCCTCTTTTTTTTTAGTGTGCTTTCCTAACTATAAGTACATTCCTCAGATGTTTCTCTCTTTTTTTCTTCCATTAAGAAAATCTTACCTGAAGTGTGTACATGTCCTGGAAGACCTTGTAAGGACTGGAATCTGAAACCTCCTTTCTCTGGAGCCTCTACAGTGTTGGTCTGTGGTTTTCCACTACATCGATGCAAGCAAATTACCAGCAAGTTGAAGACATATAGTTCTCAGAGGAGTTATATCTGGCAGGGTCTTGTGCCTCGGGAATAGTTAATGGAAAAGAATTTGGGGGATAGAAAAATGAGGAAGGAAGACAGTGAGCCCGGAGAAGGGAATTTTGCACTGGGTCGGACTGTATACATGACTTTAGTGAGTGACTGTGATGAGATGGAGTGTAGGAAGTTATGGGAAATAATGTGGCTGATCATCAGATGTGGCCATGAAGTGCAGTGGAGTTTTAGACAAGACAAAATTCTCAGGGACCTTCATTCACTTATGGAGAACCTCAGACAAAGTTTGGACGAATCCTGAATGTCAATAATAGGTTTCTGGTGATGTGGGCTGGTTGATAACTAAATCTGGTGGCCTTCATTTTCAGAGCATCCTGTAAAGCACAGGGTCAGTCTGTCGACTCCATCACCACAGTTTCTCTGTGGAAAAGCAAAATTCTCAATCTCTCAATTTGGAGTTGCTCAGTAAAGCATATTTAATGGAAGCTAGAATCTGTCCCCTGAAGTGTGCGGTTTGTTGTCAGGTGTATTATTTGCCTGCAAAATAGGTAAAAGGTTTGGTTTTTCATTACATGTGTGACTCTCTGCAATGCACAAGAAGTCTGTCTGCAAGACACAAGAAAGATTTTTATAAAAGATGCAGTGGTGTGATTTGGAAAAGTCTTTTAAAGCTGGGTTTTAAAAAAGGAATCTTTTCTTACAACTAGCCTTCACAGTGTGCTCTTGGGCAACCTTTTTGGCATTGTGCTGTCAGTGCACTTGATTTGCTATCTGCATGTGATGTTATGTGCCATATTGTCACAACTTAGGAAAAAGCAGTAAATTGAAGTTGAGTCCTCATTGGAATGAAACTCCCATTTTAAAAAGAAATTCAGATCTATTCAGTTTGACCTTGGAACTTGAATTAAATCTTTAGAAACTCATCTTTCTCGGGGGAAGTATGAGGTTTGTATGTGTCTGGATATATTAAAAGTTCATACAGCTCTGGATAGTGTATATGCCAGGGTGGTTAATTTCTAATTTAGAGGACAATGAGAAAATCAAAGGGTTTCACCTGAACTAATCTTCACTGAGTTAATTTGTTATACTCAAGGCTGGTTTATAAGCATTTAACAATCCATTAAAAAAACAGTATTAAAGGCTTGGTTGTGATTTTTACTGAAACGTTTTTTTTATGTTGAATTTTAACTTAATTTCTGAATTTAATTTTTACAGTTTGGGGTGGTATAATAAAAATGCACATAAGTATAGGCTGTATTCCAATTCTGTATTGTAATAGGCAGCATTTTATGTATGGGTCTGTATGCACAGTCAACAAATCATCCAGAAAGAAAAATCAAGTGGATGTGGTTATTGAAGATGAGGATAGCATTTACCTGCTTGAAATTTGATGCATATAATACATAAGGGGATGTCCTTGCTTCAGTCATAAAACTAATCCATTTAGATTGTCAAGTTGAGGAATTAGACACAATAGGTTTTTGCAAGACTACAGCATGTTACAGTCTAGAAGTAGCAGAGCAGCACCCATACAGAAATCAATGCCAGAGCCTTTGCTTCTGTCCTACTTGCAGCAAAGTTAGACAATAGCTCAATCCTCTCTCAGGACTGGGAAAATAAATTTGCCCTGCCCCAACACAGAGGCAAAATCTGAGGTTTCTGGAATGGCCAAATGTTTTGCTCCTTCTCACTATCATTGCTGCATAAATGCTGACTTATCTTCATTAAATCTGCATGCAACAAATCGATAAGAAGTTGGGGTGCTTGTTTGTCAAAGTAACGGAATCATTTTGGCATGCTGTTAAGATGTTGATGACTCACTTCAGTGTGTCTTCAGAAGCTGCCAAAAAATATTGCTAAGCAAACCTAAGCCTGGCTAATGCAGAAATAATAGGTACACTGTGACCTGGGTGTCAGAGTAAAATAGAAGAGAAATAAAATCCCCCAGTGCAAACCATTCCTTGCATTGCAGTAGGACATGATTTTTAGGCTTAACTACATTTTATGCCTGTTTTCCAGGGGAAAAAACATGGCCCAGAGCAGTTTTTTCACAGTAAGGAATGTGGAAGGTTAACCCCAGATGTTCCTCCATCTCTACAAAGTAGCACATGGCAAAGGTGCTGTTTGTAATACACAACAATACTGTACAAGCATTGTCTGTTTGTGCCTCAGACTGGAGGAACACAGCAGAGCAGAGAAGCTGCCCGTGAATACTGGGAAACTGAGTGAGACAAGGCAGAAAAGAATGGTCCAGCACAGGACACAGCATATCTGTAGTACGTCCAGCCTAGAAAAACACTTCCTGATTGTGGCTTTTGGGGAACTTTCACTTTTTTGGCTTCTAGGCATAATGTCAGGGAGGAAACAAAATTCTTCATACTTCTATGATGTCCCACTCATCACATGGTGCTGAGCAACACACTGTGAACACAGATTCCTCTGCTAACTTACAGAATAGCAGCAGCATGACCAGTATCATGGCCAGCTGCATAATTCAGACATCTTGCTCAAATCTTCACCCCTCCTGGGCATGAAGGGAGTTCAGCAATCACAGCCCCTTTGTCTTGGATGCTAAAAGAGCATCAGTGTATGCTAATTGTAGCACTGCTTTTCTTGCAAGGACTTTTTCCATCAGCCTCAAAGACAAAACATCAGATGCCTCACTGAACCAGGGGACCTGCAAGGTGCACTCTCTGAATACACCTAAACTAAGCTTGTGCTCCTGAGTTACTTTCCTCTTAAGGGAAATATGTGCATATTAAAGTGATAATACGCACATAAATGTGTGAATGAAAATGTGTGGAGTATACTGGGAAAAAAAAAAAAAATTATAGTACAAATTATTTGTACAAATTATCTGTGCATTCTTTTTCACAATGACAGATGCAGGAGCAAAGTATTTTAGAAAACGCTACAGAAGTCCAATAATTAATGCATCTCTCTGATAAGTTATTATCATATGATAAGTTTTCCAAATTTAATTAGCTTTTTCTTTGTATGGATAATTCACCTGTTTTCTTTCATACTCTTCAAGCATTTCACAGAATCACAGAATCACAGAATTGTAGGGGTTGGAAGGGACCCCTTTCCCTTGATTGAGAAGTGTCAACTTGCACATGAGAGTGCGGGAAAAAGACATAATCAAGGTTGATTTTAAGGTTGATCTAGTCAGTAGGGACAGTTTCTGGCTTTTGTCACTTGCAGAAGAAGGAAGAAAACAGTAAAATAACTGGTGATTTTGGAAGGGAGAAAAGTCAGAAGGGGGTGGGGTATGGCACTAAGAATTGGAGTCTTTGTTTAGTGAAACAAATGTTGACACCAGACTACAGATAAAACTTTATGTATTATTAAAGAATACATTTTGCTGTTGGAAAAATGTAATGCAACCTGGAATCATTTATTCAAACTGGTAATTCTTTTCATGTTGTCACATTACAAAAAGTCTTGACGCGTCTTGTGTCTGATGGAAAATACAAAACACTGTAGTAAAGGCAGCTAATAAGAAGGACTGCATTTTCCTGAGCCTGAAAGCCACTGTAGAAATATATTATAAAAGAAAAAAAAAGAAAAAAGAAAAAAGAAAAAAAAAACCCACCACATAATTTGATGGGAGAAGAGAAGGGAAAGGGAAAAAAAGCAAAGATATTCTGATAGGTCATTTTTTCTTCATACATGAGCATTTAGTCTACAGTAATCTACCAGGACTGTCAAATTTGATTGAAAGATAATGCAAGATTTTTTTCTTGCCACAATTTATAGCATGTATCCATTAGGAATAATTATGGTTGCATGATTTTGCTAGCTGTTATCTCTACAAGTGTTACTAATGGTTTTATCAATTACTCCCTGTCCAATAACTGCATGGTTGTAACCTAATTTAAAGACACTCTATCACTAGGCTGATTTGTGTAGTAGTAAATGACAGCATTTGAGACACCAGCCAAACGACTCACTTCAGTGACTTAGTTAGTCTCTAATAATTAACAATTAGTAGGAGCCTAGGAAAAACTCGAGAGACCAGAGTTCCCACGTTTCCCTTTCTAATCTAAATAAAAGAGAATACCAAATACATCTCAGTAAGTATAAACCCCTAAAAAGCCTCTTCTTCTGTGGCTTTTAGAAGATGAGTTCTTATAAAGGTTAACATTTAAGGAATAGGACAGAACCAAACTTTAGGATACATAGATGTTAGACTGTGTGTACTGAAGACCTAAGAAGGAAATATAGGACTATACTTTGTGACTTCACTGTTAGTGCTATAATTCAAAAGCAAAGCCAGGGCACTAAAAGGGGAATAGCAATGGCAAAATTGTGCTATTTTCTTGAATTTTAGTGAAAAATGCTGGATGTGCAAAAAGGAGCTCTTCATTACAGATCATTAGTGAGGTCTTATATACAGCTCAGAAAGGTATCGCCTGTGCAGAACAGACTGTAAAGAATTCTGAAACCTATTTTAAATGACTGTAAAAGATTATACTCCTCCAAGCACGTTATCTCTGAGAATTTTAAAGAATTTTTCCATCAAAAACTCTCCCTTCCTAAATAAGACTTTGAACTTTAGGTTTAAAGTATGATCTCGTACTCTGCGAGTAACTTCCTTTGTAGATACAAAGACATGTAAAATAATAGTGAGAGAAGAAGGGCTGAGGTTTTTGCAGTGCACAGTCCTTTGCACAGTCCATTAGGATATTTGAATTTAGCCTGATGGGGCAAAATTGCCTGGAATAATTCATCATTTGGGTTATTGTGTCAGATCTCAGTACATCATCCTTTTCAGATTATCCAGGATCCCGAAGTAACAATCTTTCCCTAGCCTTGAGGGTTATATGTTTATAAAATGCTGCACTTTACCCACTCAAAAGTCTGATGACACTTTCAGGCTTCCATGCAAAACCAATATCTGCCATGAAGCTTGCACAGTCTTCGTAGGAACATAGGAGCTGCCACACTGGATTAGATCAGCGATCCATCTAGCGTGGTCCCCTGTCTCTGACAGATGCCAAATCCCGACTGCCTTAGAGGAAGGTGCGAGAAACCTTGTCAGAAAAAAAAAAAAAAAAAAAAAAACCTGCAGAAACACCTGCCTGCAAAGGGAGCTGTTTCTTAAACCCTTAGTAAGTGGCTGGTTCATGCCCTAAAGCATAACTGCATATGTGCTTTAAAAAGTACAGGAGTTTTGTTATAATTACAGGAGCTGTCACTATCCTTATAATATGTGTATTACATTCTTGATCTCAAGGCTATGTCTAGATTGCACAGCACAGTCCCACTTTCCTGATCATTATCCAGGATGAGGGCTGACCCAGATAGGCTGCTGTTCTCTTTTGGCTAGCGTGATCAAGTTTCTTTCTCCTGGGAACCAGGTCCTGTGGGGAGATGGAGGAAGTAGGAGGATGCCAACCTCAGATGGGATCTCAGATCACACAGTTAAAATATAGTTACAGAACCCAAGTAGCAATAAATTAATCAGTTGGATTGGTTTACGTATTAAGTCTCTAATTGGATTTAAATTTTCTCTCTTTTTTTTTTTTGTTGACCTCATGTTTTGATTCATAAAAACAGTGATTAATTTGTTTCCCTTCAATATTCAATATTTCTCATTTTCTATTACTCACCTCTGACCTGAAGCAAACAATTCCAGTCCAGTTTTATTTTTTTCCTTAGCATCTATCACTGCCATTTTGGAAGCTCTTTATTTTTTGCCATCTCCTTCTTGAAAATATGTGCTGAGGGCATATCATTCATTTTTCTAATGCTATGAAAATATTTTTGCTTTTTTTCTCTGCCTCCAGATGCTTCTCTAATGGAAATACTGTTTAATAGTGGTAAATGACAAAATTCACGCCTCTGATTTTAGTGCAATCTGGTTATGATATTTCAAAGTAGAACTAGCAAAGTATTTGACCCTTCAGTCAGCTGCTAATACAATGCAAAGTCTGGGTTACAAAAGCCAAAGATGATCTTCAAAATGTAGTTTTAACCTAATCCACCCCTTATGGTTCATCTGCATATTCTTTTGAAAACCGCTCATTGAGTATCTGTAGCCCAAATGATGTCATCAGGCACAGCATGCAGCCACTATAAGTGGGACAATTATAATTTTTGTAGCTGATTAATCATCATGAAAAAGTAACAGTCAATTGACTCAATCATACATCCATGGTGATTAATCACACTTCACTTGTGTTTTTTACAAGTATTTTACCGACACTGCAGATGTTGGATGATTTTTCTCCTTGAGCCTTTTCCTTGGTCACAGATGTTAAGTAATCACCTTGTCCTGATACTTGACATATCTGGTTTTCTTTCTTCTGTAAGATCTTAGAAACGAATGTGTTTCTTATGTAGAACAAAAATGTTAAACTATTAATTAATATTTTTTACAGGTTAATCAATATCTGAAATCACTACAATTATCATCTGTTGTTGGAGGTGTCTTCAGTAGGCACATCACACTTAAATTTGACCTGTGTAGTATGTGACAACAGGAATACTAATAAAGCAGAGTCAGTATTATGTTTAGTCTATGGCTAGAGCTTCCAATCCCAGTTCATGAGAAGACTCACTTGATTGTAACTAAATTGACACACAATCAAGCAAACAGGAATTGAAATACAGAGGTTCATAGATATTTATACTGGCTTATAGGCTTCAGTTTTCAACCTTAGAACAGTAAAGAAAATTGCTGACGCATCGCAGCAGATGAAAGTATTTTAATGTATTATCAAAACACCAGTAATAACATTTTCTGTGGAGTTACATGTATTCTGTCTAAGAAATCTGCCACTGCCATCTGTCCCATTGTATTCTACCACTCCACATCATACGTGAATATACTGAGATTATTTTGTAAATATTTTTAGCATTTCAAGGTAGTTTCTAGGTGATGTTAAAAAAAACCTATTTCATAGGGCCTTTTTACAGGTAAAATATATGTAACATTGCCCAGGCTGCCCTCAATATTGCAAATGGAAATGCTCTGTTCTGTAGGATAAACAAGTTGTTTACCTGAAATAACGCAGATGGTGCTGAATCCAGCAACAAAAAAGATGGTCATTTACTTAGCAAACAGCTAGTACTAACCTTTTTGCCCATCTTTAGAACACTACTAAGAGCAATGCACATGCTGAAAAAGATGAGAAGATGACACAGCTGCATTGAATTCTGTCCTAGACCTCAGTCTTCATACTGTTAATAAAGAGCCTAAGGTTGGGTATAATTGTTAATACACTAATTCTAAAAATCCACTCAAATGTCACTTATAATCAGGATTTTCTACTGTGCTAGGACCCCTGGGGAAACCTTTGAAGCTGTGAATGGTGTACACGATGACAGGGATGAACATAAGAAGGTAGAAGGCCAATGATGCTGTTTAGCTTAGTTGTAGAAAACTATCACGTATGTTGAAGCTTAGAAAAACTGGCAGCTAGTAAGATGGAAAAGCAAAGTGTGAGATGGAGAAAACACCCAGATCCAGAAGAAAAAGCTTTACACTAAGCCCAGTTATCTCAAAGCATACGGGGAGAGGAGAAGAAACTGTATGGCTTGTAATTTACAGTGGAAGTATCAAAGCAGAAAAGACTCTGTCACAGTATTTCATCAAGAAGACATCCATGACATGAAAAAATCAAAAAATCTTAGTTCCTTCATTAGTAGTACAGATGAACCTTACTTCATGCGTGAAAAAAAAAAAAAAAAAAAAATTGTTATGAAACCCTTTAAAAAAGAATGAGAGTAAGAAAGAAGCTTAATACATTGTATCCCCTCTTCCCCCCCCCCAAAAAAAAAACTTCAATGTCAGCCAATGATTATATATCAATTGGGTTTTAATTGTATTAAAGCTGTGCACAGTTATTGTCTCATTTATATCATATTTTTTGGTATTATTATTCATAACATTTTGAAATGTGGCTTTGTGTACTACCTTGCAGTGCTTGTTGCACTTTATTTATGCACTTGGGCTGGTGTGAAGTGAATGCATATCCTTCAATAATGAAGTGCAGAAGATTCGTGTGGATTTTTCAGAGTCACAAGGCCTGCTATAAAAAATCCCTCATGAATCTTTTACAGCCATAAGTAGCATAGTATTGGTAATAGTTCTAGTACTATGGGAAGTTTGGTGGAAAATATTTTTTAAAAGCTCCTAAGAAAGGGAGGATGTTAGGATTTATGTGTGATGGTGCTGGAACCAGTTGTTTTCAACAAAGCTAAGTTCTATTGTTTTTTGTTTAGAATAGCTAACTGCACAGATAATAGCAGCTTGCTCTTCTTCCTACTTATAGTCAACACAGGGTATTCTCACACTCCCACCTGACTCTATTTTTTGCACTTCAGAGTATTTCATTTGAGCTGTAGGTTGCTCTCTCATTACTCACTTACATGGATTTCTTTAATTATTCACGCTAAGTTTAATCATATGCTAAACATAGATAATTCTTCTTTGGAACTGTATTTCTCTTACAGACAAGGACAGTAGTCTTTGTAAAAAAGGATGTGTCTTTTCTAGTGCCTGTGAGTATGAACACAAATTTGCTAAGGCATAAATCTTTTATGAAATAAAAAGAAATCACACGTGAAATAAAGGCCAAGTCAGATTAATAGGTGGAATGCCATGCAGCAGCACCTAGAGCAGGTGTGGAAGAGGCTTTCTAGGGGTTCCTGCTTGGGGGGACCAAGCTAGGATTCCAAGATTTGTCTTTAACTGGAGTGCAGACTACACGCATGGGATTTTGGACAATTTAATTGATGGCAAATGGTGGTGACATCAAAGAGAAAGAAAACAATGCTGAAATTGTGGTTTGAGGAAGAAAAGGTGCCATCCTACCCTGCAAACAAAAAAAGAAAGAGGAGATGGGGAAAATCAAGTAGCAGAAAGATGAGGTGAATATTTACAGGGTAAGAGAATAAGACAGGTATGAGAAACCTCAAGAGTGGCAATTCAACAAGCTGAATTAGGATCACGAGGCTGGGAAAAGAGATGAGGGGTGAAAAACACTGAAAGAGAAACAGGAGAACCTTTTGAATTTGACTCTATCCTCTCCTAAGATTGAAACATAAATGAAAATTTCTGAGTTTTCCTGCTCCTCTACTCCTGGTAAGTCCATATCTGTGAAACTTGCTGCCACCATGACCCTGTTCTTTTCCAGGACAAGTGCTCTCATGATCCAGGTTATATGCAGGGCAGTACATTGGAACATGAAGGAAAGAGTAGAGTGGTAGGTTGCTTTCCAGCCCCTCTTCTATCAGTGCAAAACCAAGCAATGAGATTATCTTTTGCAGACTGAGAGAAGAACAATTTATTCCTAAAAAAGGAAAGGAAAAAAAACTTGGAATGATAACCTGGGAAATTAAATAAGTGCATACAAACTCTCAGAACTGAGTAAAACCATGCGTGCTCCCTCTTACTAGTTATTTCTCCTTCTTAAAGTGTAACATCAGGGCTGCATTTGACTGCCAGAGGAGCTGATCCTGGAAGTAGGACCTCTGAGACCTGTGCAGCAGTTCTCAGTTCTGCTTGCATCCAGGTGAGCAAAATAGTGGTGCCCAGGTAGTCTGTTTACCTGGTGGTTAAAATCCTCAAGTCTACGTAGACTGTTTCCAACTTTCAGATGAGCAGCACTTCCAAAAATGTGCTGGTCATCTCCAACTGGCATAGGTACAACCTGAATCTCTTAAAAGGCAAGAAGTGACAGAATCTGTGTTGCCTGGGTAACCTTAATGCTCATGTGCACACCCTCATGTATATAATAGATATGATACAGTCTGTATCTATAATATATATGATACAATTTTTAATTATCTGATTGCTTTTTTTTTTTTTTTTCCCTGTATCATTTGAGGCAAAGGAAGTATCTGCAGTAGGGAAGAATCAAGGCTGTGTAATGAAGTGTGTTGCTCTCTTTACGCTCCCTGCTTTGACAAATGCGAAGACATGCAGGTCAAAGTAGAGATATTAGGAGAAGAAAGGGAAAGGCACTAATTACCGAAAAAAAATTCTGACCTAGGAGACCTAATTCTGTTCAAATCCCTGCCTTAGAACTCCTCTAAGATGCTAGTAAAATCACTAAAGCCAAACTCTGAGAACGTGATCCATTAGAGGTGGCCCAAACTGCTCTGAAAAGCAATGGTCTCACAGGAGGTGAATGAGATTTGCAAAGCCAGGGAACTCTTTTTATTTTATGCTTTCTGAGTACCTCAGTGTAGAACTTAGGCTTTGATTTACAGAGCTTTGGAGCAGTCACACCTGCAACCAAAATCAATAATGGGAGCTGTACTTTGACTGCATGAAGCACTGTATAGTGCAATGCTAACATCTCTGAAGGGAAAAAAAAAAAAGAAAAAAAAAAAGAGGTCCTAAATACTGCTAGCTGGGAACACAGAATTAATTTGAAAACTGAACCTTAATCTCCCTGTACCAAGGTTCTCCACCTAAAAAATATGAATAATAATCATATCCCAAGGATATAATGAAAACTAATTTAATGTATATCTGAGAAGAAATCAGATCGTAAAATAAAAAACCACAAGGAAATTAGTGGTTTTGTCTAAAGGAGAGCCTTCAGAGTGGTAAGTAGGGCACAAAGCCATGAAAAACAATGAAGAGATGCCAGAGAGCTAAATAGCAAGCTGCTCATTGCATGACTATTTTCTGCACTGTGCTCTGAAAGAGGAAGGGTTCCATGAAAAAAGAGTAGTATCTTTTTATGTCATTGCAGTTTGCATCAGAAGACATGGAAAAGGGTGCTGTGGCTGGTGTTGGATGACCAAGCATATCCAGTTCAAGTATTCTTATATCTGGGAAACCACCAGAGCATCATGACAAAAATACTGATTGATTTCGAACTCCTGCCAAACCAAATTGTTAACAAATTTTGGGGAAAAAATTGTCCACAGATTTTCAGCTCATGCTTTAATCCTGCCCAAGGATTCTTCAGAAGCCAACATGAAAACATGTGACTGAAACAAGCTTGCCTTTGGGTGCTCTGCTTGGTTCAATGTCAGTTTTATTTTGTCTCCACACCTGATTTACGTGCAGTTTGAATTGCTTGATGTATATATATAATGCGACATTTATGTATCTAGAGAACTTAACACAAGTCCCGAACATTACTTTGTTCTTTATTTGGCAACTTTAAGAAGGTTCTCAGAAATTTCCTCCAGTCTTGTCTGGTACACACAGTTTCATGCAGGGCTGTTAGCAAGTGTCTGGTGTTTAACGTCATCTGCATGGAAAGTTTGGTTAATACCATCCAAAATCTGTTTTTATCCTAGGCTGAAAACACGTGCATGCAGTAAAATAGACTGCAGAATTCCAAAATAAGTTTATTGCACTACAGATGTAGTTAGGTGATTTTACTCTAGGATTAGAAATTTTGAAAAACCTTCAAGAAACAACTATTTTTTCTCCATTAATGGCTCTTTACAGACATGGATTTCTTCTTTCATTTTGCCTAATGAGAATATTCATTATTCTGTATAGGATCTGAATGTGATATTTTTTAATTTTCACTTTTACAAGTAACCCAAACTCTGAGAAGTAAAAATGTGAAAATCAGTATTCATTGTTATTCTTGATTAAAATCTTCAAAGCTTTTCCTTTTTGCCAAATTCAAAATTTCCAACAACACGCAAAAAAAAACCCAAACCACTTTAAAGCTTAAAGTACAGCACTTTCTTATCCTTTCCTCATTCTGTATAGAATTTCTCTGTGCCAAAAATGAATTTAATCTCCCCAAAGCCAAAATTTCAAGTCAGTTTTCAACCACATTGCACAAGAAACAGCAAAGACAGAAACAGAACAGCATTTCAGTAGGCAGTTGCCATCAGGACATTGTGGCACACTCTAGTTTGTTGAAAAAATACAGTATAATATCAAACAGAGGAAAAATCTGTTTAGTTCCTAGGCTACATGAATTGCTAGATTAGGCAGTGCGACTGAGATAGAGGCTTCACTCTTTTCTCTTTGCTTATGTTGACTTCCACGTAACTGAACTTTTTACAAAAATAGATACAATTATCTAAACTTTGTCATTTTCCTAGCTATCATGACACACATTTTGACTGAGAATTTGAGCTGCAAGAACAGTCTACATCAAAAGAGACAAAGGCTATTTGGTCTGGTTCTAAGGAGACTGCTCTCAGAGCGAATGCTTCCTCTCCCATGTTTCCAGTGATCCTTAACCTTTCTGTTTGGCGTACTGAGCAAAAAAGCAGCGAACATGGCTTTCATCTGAAAAAAGGTCTTTGGAAGTACATTAGTCTGTACAGAAGTTTGTTTTCACTGTATCGATGATAGTTTATAACTGCATTTAGTTAAAAAGTAGTTAAAAGCTCTTTAAGATGGTCTTCAAGAACCTTCCTTGTCAACTTGACATCAGGCATTTGCAGGATGTTCTCTCAAGCAGTTTGGTTTTCCACAAAATATTTTATATATTCTCAGCCAAGAAAAAAAAAGATCCCAGTAGATTAATTTGTCATTTTGGGACTACTCATCCAGTTAAAATCAAATGTAAAGCATATAAAAAATAGACCTTATAGCCAAAAGAGGGGGGAGGAGAGGGAGGCTGCAAACAGGATTGTTGCAAGTGTAATTTAATGCCTTGAAGTGCTAAGCGCGAGTAATTGAGTTCAAAGTCTGAATTGGAGAATGTCACAGAAAATAAACAGAAGGGATCTTTCCAGCTATAAAAATCTATGTGAGAAAGATTCACACAAAAATGATCTCAGATGTCTGTTAAGTAGCTTTCCTAAATTACTTTTTTTTCACTCACATTTAACCTATTATTAAATTATATTTACACATTAATAAATGAATTAAATTCCTGTAATGAACTATTAATATGTGACACAAGTCTATAGAAAGTAATTTTTCGTCTCTTAGGCTTTTATTTCTGGAAACTCATCAAGAAAATATTCAGAACTTTAAGACTGACTTCATTTAGTGGCATTAACATTCCTTTTTATAACTTTAGATTTATATTCTGTTTCAATGTTTGATTTGTTGTTCTGTTCTGTTGACTGGAAGGACTGCGCTGAAATTCAGCTGCCACTCAAGTTAATTTCTTATGTTTATGGCTGTACAAAGTTTCACATAAACCTAATCAATACAAGGATTTATGAAACATTGAAACAGAAGAGTCTTAAGGAGGAAGTTACAGTCAGTTCCAGCTATTAAAGATTTCCTATACTAAATATAGTATAAGAGAATCCTTATACATCTTCTTTTAGGATATTGTTCAAGTACATAGACTGAAGAAACAACTGTGGTTGGTTCCACTACAGTGTGTTTTTATTTGTTGCTTGCAAATTAGTGCTAGCTGGAAGAAAGAAAACTATGACACACAGAGGTGAAATACTGACTCCAATTTAGTCACCAGTAGCTCTTTCATTAATTTCTTTGGAAATTTTATCTGATGTGTAAAACACTGTGCAAAGGAAAATAAAAATTTTTAAAAACAGCAAATTTTGTAAGACGTTGGAATGAAAACAAAAATTACTGCTTATTCAACTGTCTCATACATATATATGCATGGATATTAGTGTACGTAAATGTAAAGATTGGGCTGTATATATAAAAGAAAAGAGTGAGTGAAGGATATCTCCATGTATCAATGTGTCATTTAAAAGCTGGATTTGCAGCTGAATATACTTGCTTTTTCCCTGGATTAACAACGTGTTTCCTGCCCTTCATTGTTTGCCTTCATTGTTTACCTTCAACATGCATCAAAGACTTTTCTTTCTACTTTCATTCTTTCTCATGACTAATTGTAATATTTTACAGTGACAGCATGTTTTCTCAGAATATTTGTGTCCCAGAGTACTCCGACTTACACAGGGACTTTCAAACTGTTCTTACTTTCAGGAAGACTTCAAGATATTCACTACTTTGTTTTGTTTTGTTTCATCTTGTAGTTGACAAATGAGAAATTATTTTTCTTCTTTAAAAAATAAAGTAACATACAGATGACAAATTGTCCATCAGTACAATTTGCATATACACATACATGTGCACATGCAGACACATACACCATGAAGTTTGTGTACTCGAAGATAAAATAACTTTAAATGTGGATACAGCAAGACACTCATCCATCACAACATGCAAAGTCTATACCATATATAAGTCAACAGATAAATATTCCAATTCAGAAACATGCAAATCTCTTTTAATCAATTAATCACTTAAGACAAGACTAAGGAAAGGAAAGGAAAAAGGAAAGGAAAAAGGAAAGGAAAAAGGGAAGGGAAGGGAAGGAAAGGGGAAAGGGGAAAGAGGAAAGGGGAAAGG
>JAOWBP010001760.1:58014415-58042346 GCA_028571105.1 Tragopan temminckii | reverse complement strand
GCTTTGGCAGGGGGGTTGGACTCGATGATCTCTGGAGGTCCCTTCCAACCCCTACAATTCTGTGATTCTGTGATATATATATACATATACACGTGTCTGAATGTCTCTACATGTGTTAAATCAGAACTATGAAATTTGTCTTGCTTGTTTTCTTGTTTCTAATGGATGAGAAAGAAAGGACAGCAGCATCCATGGAAGAGACACAGGGGAATAGGATTAAGATGTGGGAGCTGGGGAAGAGGAAAGGATGAGAGATCTGTACAAATAATTTTGCTGCTGGATGACTCATAATGCAGCCTTTTTTGAGGGGGCTATATAGCATGGAGCACATGCAGCAATCACACATGCTCAAAGGACACATTGCGAGTTTTATGAGGAGTCCTCATCTTGTAAAACGTATCAGTAGAAAGGGCCAGATTCTGCTTCTCCAGCATCTGTCTTTCTACAGTGATTCAGGAGTGCAATTTGTATGAGTGATAGTGGTACAATAAGAATCTCTGCTTCTTCATTTGCCTTTCTTTTCAGTTTGGTAACAGAAATCCCACTGCTAAGGTTTTACTGTGTTCGAATCTGCTTGTGATGGAAAGATTTATATTTGCATTTAGAAATCCAGAGACATATGGTGAATGTGAGAGCTGGTCAGCAATCAAGAGTGATTGATTCAGGTTTAGTCTATCAATTAAGTGACAGAGTAGTTTTAATCTTTCTCTTTATTATTTTATTTTAAACCTGGGACTTCACTGGAATATTGTAAGTCTCTTAACCATGCCCATGACAGCTGACTTTTACCCATTAACTGTGTGGTGCATTGATCTATTAGTTCAGCTACTTCAATTCTTCTTCTTTTCCATAAATATGCCTGAGCTGTGACTTTTTTCCACCTTCACCAAAGGTATCCTTCTTTGGAGTGATCTAATATGTACAGTAGTATCTGCACACGCAGTCTAATATCTGCTTTGAATAGCCATACATAATTCACTGTGAGCAGTATGGCTGCACAGTAACCTACAGTTAAATGACTTAGTGGTGAAGCATTTCCCTACTTGCAGCAGAAAGAGGCACTGGTTAATAACAGCTCCCCTCTTTTTTTCCCAGGGGAAAGGGGGATGGGAGGGAGAAGCAGAGGAGGTCTAGATTGCTGCACAAAAAAAAAAAAAAAAAAAAAGAGAGAGAGAGAGAGAGAGAAAGCAATGCATCTTCCTTGTTCACATTTTTAGCTTATGTCTTTTGGATTCATTCCCTACCTTGTGTCAGTTTTCTGTACTGACAGCAATTCTTGTACACAGTCGCATGGCAAGATTAACTTTAAATCCTCCCCTCCTCCTTCCCCCCTCCAGCCCCTGCCTGTCATTGTCTGCTCTTGGGTAAGCAAAGTGAATATGGTCAGAGCGGTGTGGGACTGTGTTTTTCCATTCTCAAGGGCAGCCACCCTTCTCATCAGCAAATCCATGCTAGCTGCTAGAGCTTCATATATTAAACTGATTTTCAGTCGCGAGGTTACTTTCTCACTGGTGAAGCACTCAGCATAATAATACTTTACACCTTGTACCTCTGCAGTCCTTTCTAAACACTGATTTAGCCTCCCGTCCCTCTTCAAGGTATGTCAGTGTTAGCCCACCGTTTAATGGAGGAGCAGAAGCCCACAGAGGTTAAGTGACCTCCCCAGAGTCATGCAGGAAATGCGTAGCAATGCAGAGAACAGAAAACAAAGCCCTCCTGGCTCATAGGCTCGCACTCTGCAGTGGGAAAAAATATCAGGTGTTCAAACAAGGTTTGTGGTGAAAGAAAATACAATAAAAATTAAAAATAATCCCTCCTAGGGGAACAAGGGACACTGTATGTTCTCTGTTTTCAGTTGAGGGAACTGAGGTGAGAGAAGAGTTAAGTGATTTGCGTGGGATCCCATAGGCAATACTTACCGAACATAGAAATTATGTGTGTAGTGGAGGCAAGAAGAGAGACTGTAATTAAATAAGTGACTTGTCTGATTGTGTTATTAAACACAAAGAAACAGGAAGACAAAAGGAGTATACGGCTCTATGCTGAACTTTTAGAAATCCAAACTCAGTTGCCATTTTTATTTGATCATAGTTCCTTTGTTCGATTTGACTTTCACTTTACTCATTTATTTTCTTTCACTTATCTTTTTGTTTTCTTTTGACAGTAGATATTTTAATTATTAAATTCTTTGTTTTCTTTAAGCATGTCAATTCTCTTAACCATTCTGTTTTGTTGCTTCTTCTTTTTTTATCTGACTTCTATGCCATATCAATACCCAATTTCTGATTTTAAAATATCTCATGTATTTACTCATATTTTCTGCCTGTCTAATTCTTCACTGTGTATTGATTCTCAGCCCTGGTCTCTACTATTAGTTGTTGAATTCTGGAGAACCATCCTTCTTCGGTGTACTTTAATTTAATTATGTTTGTTGTTT
The DNA here is from genome assembly GCA_028571105.1 of Tragopan temminckii. NCBI lineage: Eukaryota > Metazoa > Chordata > Aves > Galliformes > Phasianidae > Tragopan > Tragopan temminckii. Next base: position 58,039,909 of record JAOWBP010001760.1, on the reverse strand, counting down.
TCTGTTTCTCTCTGTCAATTTAGATTGACATTACTGAAAATTAAAAATACATAATTCTGAGATTATGTCTAATAGAAGATGAAGCATCCTTCAAAGACTCTATTTGACTGCTGCTTCTCACAGAATATGTTATATTATATTATATTATATTACACTATTATTAAAGAGTACATATGGAATTGTTTCTTCCTTTGGACACAAAGCCTAAACTCCTCTCCTAGTAAAATGGTGTACAGTTTCTATAATGAACTACCATATATTGAAAAAAATGTCTTGCATCAATCTAGGAGTTTTAGCTGTTTGTCATGATACATTTTATTTTTCTCCTCTTAAAGAACAGATGCTAAACATCATTAGGAACTAGAAGTCTCATTCGTGTTTCAAACTGCCTAAGTTTCATTCAGTAGTATCCCATGGGAGTTTCACAACTGGAATTTTTGTGGAAGAAAAAAATACGTATTTTATTGACTTGAACATTTTCATTGTTTCACTTTATATTTGTGATACCAGATAGTAGTAATACCAGAGAGAAGTAAAGGAGTGCACTTTTTTTTTTGTATGCTTTTATTTTTTTACTTTTTTCACTGTACTTTTCAGTCTTCTCATATAATATTCTACTCCTTTCTTAAACAGATTGCCCAAAGCTCCTCAGTTACTATTGAAGTGAGGGGCTTTTTTACAAGACCTTCCACCATATTTCTACTTGAAAAAAAAATGGATAACAGTGTGCTTAACTGTACGAGCATAACTTCATAACAACTTTACCTAAACCAATCCTTTCAATAGAAATCCCTATCTTTTCCCTAATGCAGCTGAAAAGCTTGTTTGCTTCTTGACCCTAAGAGAAAGCCTAACTGCAGCACCAGGCCTAGATCTCTAGTATTCCCATCCAAGTCCTCTACTTAGCTCTCTAGGCCATGATTCATGGTAACCAAGATCTCAAAAATTTATTCATTAGTTCCAGCTGGTACCTAAATATAACAAACTGTTTTGATGCAGCAGAGTGATGAGTTTATGGCTGATCTGTGTGGTAGGTTCTTCCATCAACTCCCACACACAAAACTCCCCATTGATTGTGTCTGGAGCATCCCTCAGCACACTGCTGGCACACTGTAGCTCCCCAGTGATTCCACCATGGAAGAAATTCAAGGAATTTGTCCCTGACCACAGAGTTTATGAGGCCATGCAAGAGTCCTTCATGAACAGCGGGGAACAGACAAAGAGTTCATAGCCTGCTGGGTTTCTTCCTTTCTTTTTGTGTTGTTTGTTCTCTTTTGGGATTTCACATGGAAAGAAGAAAGATTTGAGAGGGAATTTTGGAAAGTTTTCAGCTCTGGCCTACCTCTACTTACATCGAAATACAAAGCTAAACTCTTGCTATCCTCAGTGGGAATGTTGAGTCTTTTCTCATTGTTACAGAGGTCTGTGGATTTTTGTGCATGTTCAGATATGTTAATATTCAATTCAATAGAATTTTTAATAAATTTTTAAAATGTACTTTGTCCTGTTACAAAAGAGCATTTTGTTCAACACTAAAGTGTCGCTTTTATGACAAAGAAGAAAGGTAGTTGCTGCCTACAGGGTGTGAATTCACAGCCAAAGCATACAGGATGTTTGCAGCAGTCTTTTTTGGTGGTAGTACTGTTTTTTGCTCCTATGTATTACTGCCATTACAAGATCTCAAATTGTTTTCAAGCAGTGTTTCTTCACTTGTACTCTGTAGTGTACATGTGATCCAAGCAACATTGGAAAGTAGACCAGAAAAAAATCCAGTAATTCTCATACTCTGTTTTGCAGTATGATTTCAGAAGATAAATGTGTTACAGAAAAAATGCTATATACACTCTCTCTTGTATATCCAAGGAAGAAAATAAAATGAAGGGAAAAATAAAAGTGAGAAGGGGAAACAGCAAGCATAATCTTACTTTTATTTGATTGGAAATAAAAGCCATTCTGATAGCATTAGACAAGAAAGGCCTTATGTCTGATTTTTTCACTTTTCTGATGAATATTTAGGCCAACACAGAATTAAAGATATTAAGGAGCAGTTCTCTTAAAGACATAAGTGTTTTTATCCTTATTTTGCAGGTGACAACAATGAAATTTGACAAGAAATGAATGTTATTATAAATACATGCTCCTAAACAGTGCCTGCCTTTAACATACCTCCTAAATCAATATCAACCAGTTCTCACACTATAAAACTTGCATTTAAAACACTGTTATGAGTACAAAAAAATATGTATTCATTTTAGGATTGTTTTTGCAGTCAGCTACTATCTGTTCTAACTTCAGGCTCATAATTTATTCCACCTAACCTCAAGCACTCTTGCTGCAGGGCTGTGTGAGGAGCAGAGCCCACTGCAGCAGACGAAGTGACTGCACTGGGCAACCCAACTGAGGAGGGGTGATCTCCGTGCCCCCAGGTCCAGCCATGAGCAAGTCTAAGAGTGTGTTCCCAGTAGACACATATGGATACACCCACACAACACTATTTTTTGGCATTTTTCAAACTCCATCCTTGGTGGATTTTGTTGTTGTTGTTTATTGGCATTTCTGCAGAAAAACATTTTAACTTTCAGTATTGATACAGACCCCTCCTCTCACAAATTCATACACACACAATGGGTCTCTGCAGCAACAAACCTCAGATAGACTGTTAAACCTATAGTCGGCCCTGGATAAACTCTTTCCAACAGTCATCTCTCAAATGACTGTGATCCCCTCCAGTGTCAGGTTCAGCTGCTCCAATACCTGTCCCTGTCATACTTACTGGCAAGTGTGGCCTGAAGTTTGCACCTTTAGATATCCACTCTCACAATGACACTGGTCTCCCCAGTTGCTGGCACCACAGACCTATGGTCTATGTGGGATCTGTGGTCTTACCCCAGTGGTTGTTATTTAGCCCCCTCTTCCCCCCCACACACATTCACACCCATGCACTCAGAATAGAGATTCCTCCACCCAGAATGGTTAGACCAGCAGCTATTTACATGAAACCAGTTTATTCACTTATCCCTCTGTTTTCTCACACTTGTTCCTCCCCAAGCCAGCCTTTACCCAATTTGAGGTACACTAAAAAATCCCAGAATATCTCTTTTACACTCTCCAAATTCTTTTTTTCCTTCATCCCACAACGCGTATCATACTCCTAGGCAGTCATCTCTCAGTTTGAAAGGTGACCTGGAGATCTGGTCCTGCTGGCTGAAGGTGACAGATTTTGTGCCATCCCTGGAGCTGATATCCTTCTGGGGCACCCTGGCAGTGTTCAGGTTTGGGACTTGTTCCCCTGACTAATTTATTGTGCTTTGGTGTTTGTGGGGATGAGGCCTTATTCACATAATCTAATACATACATCCACATTCTCTGTTCAGCAGAAAGAGGAGGATGCTTTCAGTGGGCATCTCAGTGTTTCAAAGCAGGAAATCCATTGTACTTGGAGACCCTCCATGTTCATTTCTCCATACCAGTGAGTGCCATATTTTCATTACAATTACAGCCCTTCACATCTGCAAATGCTTCTCCTATATATTTTAATTTTTTCCATATTAGTCCCTGTCTTTAAAAAATCCAGAATAAACAGAGCACGCATCTAAGAATCAAAAGTGCCATCTGTTTGGTGCTGTGCTGCTTTTTGATGTGTCAAGAAGGTGATTTTTTCTTCTGAAAGATCAATGGTACTGGGATGTGCACCTAAGTATGTTATAAGCTTGGCAAGTCTAAACAGGGAAGTTTTCACAGTTGAGTGTTCTATTTGAAACATTATATATGGGATGCTAGACAACCCTGCATGGATTTCAGAAGGATTAGTGTAATCAGTGTTACGTTTTATAGTTTTGCTACTTAAGCTCATGTCCTCCGACAGCTCACATCAAGGCAAAAAGAATATGTATGCATTTGCTTTTAAATGATAATCCAGTTTATTTTTCTCCTTACCCAAAGATATGGGCCAGTAAGCTTGAACCCATTTCTCACATTTGTGAGAAGCCATTTGCACAGGTAGCCCGAGGGGAGCAAATGAGTGAGATGACTTTTGGAGGTAACAGTTCACTGATGACTACAAAAGGTCCAACCAATATGTTGCTTGATCCAGCCCTAAATCAGAATACGCAATCTAATGTCATTTTGAGCTTTTTGATTTCATTTCAATTTTTATTCCTCCAAAATTTTCCCTTACAGTCTTGCCACAGTTATATTATTTCTATCATTCTTCTCTCATTTCATTTTCATTTATTTCTACTGCTTTCATTTTCTTGGTTTTTACTTTCTTTCAGCACAGCATTCATTTACCAGATATAGTTGTTAAATGTAAAATCAAAAGTGATTGGAATCAAGGGTGTCAAGGCCACAGGAAATATTTGCAGGATCTGTTGTACATTATCAAAGGCAACTTACATAACGTAATAAGAAAACACTCTTCATCTTCAGCCTGAGGTTTCCATAAATACTCTCCAGAGCTGTTTCAGTCATTATTTTATATGCTCCTTTAGCACAGGCCTTGTTTTCATAGTAATGACAGGCTTGTCATTGCAGCAGAAATCAGGAAGTCACACAGCTGGAATTCCACTGCTTTCACTTCCGTATGTCTTTGAATGAATCACTATGGTCTATTTCATAATGTGCAACACATAGTTACTTTGGTTTGAGAATTCAGTCTTAAATATTATTACTCCATTACCCAGAATTTATGAACATTTTTGGACAAAGATTAAATTTACTTTTTCTGATTTTCTTGTCCAAATAAGGACACGATGATAAGTACATGATGTTATTAAATTTTTATAGAGAAGGACTGAATGAGAAACCAAAATCTTAGAAGCACATTGAGATTTTTAGCTAGATTGGACTATTTATATCTTTGTCCTGGGCATGAAGACAATGGTATTATTTTCATTATCAAAGATTTTCTTCCAAGTATATTTTTTTGCTCAAGTGTTTTCTAAATCTGTACTGTATTTTGTAAAACCACAACGTTTGTCCTTGTCTAAAATAAGGGCACTGGTGATCAATACTTACTGGTTAATTTCAAAAATTAAAAATATTTAATCTTCTTAAAACCGCTATAGAAACATTCTGTCAAAGCTTTTATACTGCTGATGGATGGTATTAATTAATAGTGTGATCCCAAGAAACAATCTGTGGGACAGCTTGGTTCTATTATTGCATCTTTTATAGGTGAGAAGAAAGTAAAGAAATTAAGAAAACTATAGGATTCTTTCTATTAGATGATGCTAGATCCCAAGGTTAATCTCTCTGTCATGGCTTGACTAGAGAGAAGGTGGACATATTCTGTTCAATGTCAAAAACACAAATTAGCATGACGTGATACAATCAATAATTTGTGCTAAGAAAAGCTCAATGCAAGGCTAACAAGAATGAAGGTATGTTGGCAGAATAAAGTAGGAATCTTAGCTTGTCAGTCCTCACTGTACAACATTTAACATCAATGTTTTAATTATAATTTAAAAAAAATTTCTACTACTACAGCATACTTTTTAACTAAATACTACAGATTTTGCAGACCAGAAGTTGGAAATATCATAGATGACAAAGAGAATAAGGAGAGACTGGATATTTTGTGATCAGATGCTAACATACTCATAATTTTGCTCAGTAACAGACACCTGCAAAGATCCAACACTTGAACAGTGTGACAGAGTGCGCAAAAATCTCTACTGTAGAGATCTGGGAGGGCTTTACATATTGTGTTCTTCGTATCGTTTACAACGATTTGATCATGAGGCAAACATGAACTTATCTTGATCAAGTGAAGTCCTTTTCCCCTTACACTTTCAAAGCACGAGTTTTGCTTTTTACCTCAGTAAGCTTCTATAAATCCATCCATACTGTCTCTTGTCCAGCTCTGCCATCTCTAATTCCTCCCAAAAGATTAGTGATGAAGTGTTTTGCTCTCTGTGGTGAGTCAGAGCATCCAAGATCATGTCACAAGGTTTCAAAACTGCATAGACAGTCTTACACAGCTGCAAGGACCAATGCCAACTTTATCCTCTTTGTGGTAATCTCATTAGTACCTAGCTATGAGAACATAAAACATGGAACATGGAACGTGATAACTAGACCATGAATTTATCTAGATTTCACATAATACATAGTCCAACTAGTATAATTTCTACTTGCTTCTACTTTTTTGGAGAAGATTGAATGATGAGGTTTTTAAAAATGTTAATTGAGATCCCCATAGATGCAGAGAACAAATTAATGGACAAATGCAGAGAAAATTTGACTTTTAAAACATTGTATTTGATTTTATGATTGATGTTTCTTATAGAATGTGATTCATAGATATTGGACCTGAAGTTGTGATGTGTTATCAACATTTCAGCATAAAAGATTCACTTGTCTCTTTCAGGTAACTGCCTTCCAGAAATAAACATTTCAAAAAAATCTATCAGGTTTGGGTTAGAGAGTTGATTTCTTTTTTTTTTTCCAGACATATATTTTCAGATAAACGTTTTGAACAGTTATGTGAACTGACCCCCAAATTCTGTAGGTAATCCTTCACTAAAAGGCTCTTTTTCTAGAAGACTCAGAAAATAGAGAACCAGCCATATCAGAAAACCAGAATGGACTCTCTCAGGCCCATATAATCAAAAAAGAACTTAAATCTGTTCTATCTCAATACAGCACCATGCACAGACCTAAAAGCTTTTCACACCTTTAGCTAGTGGGATTCTTATCTTGTGAAAACTGGACTTCATCTCACATTTCATCCTCATCTAAGCCTGCATGAAGGGGTAAGAAATAAGAATTTTAAAAGCCACTATGCACCAATTTGCAAAAACCTTGTCATAGAATCACAGAATAATTGAATTGCTTGGGTTGGAAGGGACTTCAAGGATAATCAAGCTCCAACACCCCTGCTGCATGCAGGGCAGTCAACTTCGATAACTAATACTAGACCGGGCTGCCCAGGGCCCCATTCAATCCGACCCTGAACACCTCCAGGGACGGAGCATCCACAACCTCTCTGGGCAGCCTGTTCCAGCTCCTCACCTCTCTCTCTGTAAAGAATTTCCCCTGATATCCATCCTAAATCTTCCCTCCTTCAACTTGAAACCATTTCCTCTTGTCCTGCCATTATCTGCCCTTGTAAAGAGTTGACTCGCCACCTGTTTCTAGGCTCCCTTTAAGTACTGGAAGGCTGCAATGAGGTCCGCCTGCAGCCTTCCCTTCTTCAGGCTGAACAAGCTCAGCTCCCTCAGCCTGTCTTCGTGCGGGAGGTGCTCCAGCACTCTGATTGTCTTTGCGGCCCTCCTCTGGACTCTCTCCAACAGCTCCCTGTCTTTCTGGTCTTTTCAAAGTATCACATGACAAAGCTTTAAAAACATTTATTTTGTTTATGGGTTTTTACACATTTCTAAATTTTAGAAGCGCATCAACTGCATTCTGCTAATATTCATATATTCCCCATGTTTCTGTTCTTATGTTCACATATCCAAACAGGAACTTGTCAGAAACTAGCACCATGTCTACAGATACATGCACATGTGTTCTGATACACTGCAGAGCCCTTACAATTTGTAAATACCTGGGACAGACCAGCTTCCCTGCTGTGTGTAAATACTAAGTGATGTCAGTAAGTTCAGGTTGCTGGAGGGATTTATTCTGTTTTACCAGATCAAGATTGACTAAAAAATCACTTCAGTGACTGGAAAAAAATAACTTTCTTTCACTATAATATTTCATAAACACAAGCATTTGTTTTATGTTTCTTTTTGAAAGTCCAAGACCCAGAAAACCATCTGGAAACATTTGTCCAAATATATATTGACAAATTTAGAGTGAGCTTTTGCTGCCAAATGTTCTTGTTTAACAAAATATTTCCATAATAACTAACAGCAGAACTTCTTTTTCTAGTAGAAACAATAAATAAACAAAATAAAGAGCAAATGAAACCTCTCAAATTCTTCACCGTGGAGGTGTGAGTCTTACCATAAAGGCTTCATCATCCAAATTCTAGTGAGGTTAACTGTTTCCCTGGAATAAATTATAATGAAATAAGTAAAACACAATGCCTTTACATAAACAGTAAGTGGCTACTTTTTCATTAAGAGTTACATTTATATTTCATTTCTCTGCTTTTTTTTTTTTTGCTTTTTAGGTTAAAAAACAAAGATGGCACCACATGTCAATGACTTAGCATTTATAGACTAAGATCTCAACATATTTTAATGAAGTGGAAATCTAAGACTTTCCTTTTGGCATTTCAGCCTACAGATTAATTCAGTTACAGTAACCATCCTTAAAAAGTGAACTCCTTCCCATATAACTTACAACATTATTATTCAAAACCTTCCATGAAAGCTGCTATTTGAATCAGTTCTGTTCAAAAAAGAAACTGAGCAATGATTTTTTATACCCCTATGACGTACTCTTACGATGAAGGTACTGATCAAAATGATGGTAGTTTTTTCCTCAATAAATATATGACTCTAGCTCTGAAGAAAAAGAAAGAAGCTATACCTTAACCAGCTGGAAAACTGAATTCTATGTACACATTCTGAGAACATAGACAGGACTACATTTTTATCACAGTCAAAAAATAATTCAGTTTTAATTCAAAACTTTCAAGGACATTCAAAATCTGTAGAAAGATCAACAGAATCATTCTAGAAACATGAAATGCTACTAAAATAAATCTTCAGAAATTTTTCACTTCAGTGGGACTTTCAGAGGTATTTCCACTGAATATTTAATTTGGTTATTTACAGCATTTTATATATGAAAATTTTCAGCTTTTGTTAACATACTTCTGAAGAGATCTGTAGGATCTCTGGTCACCCAAGCTTTTATACATATATATATTTCTCCAGATTATTGGTCCACAAATGCACTGCATCTCTGATATATTCTAGGAAGAATCAAAGCTTCAGGTCTTTAGTACCTTAGTACCAAGTGCAGCTTTGGCTGCAATATTTCAGTTTAACAACAAGATTTAAAAAAAAAAAAAAAAAAAAAAAAAAAAAAAAAAAAAAAAAGTCAACCCAAACTAGGCCTTAAATAACATTTTAATTCAAGGTCCTAAGGATGAGATTTGGCTCTTTTCAGAAGAAAAGAAGGGGGAAAATTCATACCGCCTAATTTCTGTAAGTCTGAGAGTCAGGTTTCAGAGTTATTTACTTCATTCTCCCCTTTATAATCAATGAAGAGAAGCAGGTAACTCTAAAGAGCAATTCATCTTCTTCTAAGATGGGAAGGATGAATGCCTTTTAGGTGTGCTTATTTCTCACTGCTGACTTTAAGGGTAGCCAAGGATGACTAACTCAGATGAATAATTTTTAGATGTCTAAAGTTAAGTGAGATGAATCCCACCCAGTAAGTGTACACATCCTTTTCCTCCTGCTTCAGCTAGTTTTCAAGAACTTGATAGTAATGTCTTCTTAGAATAGAATTTAGTAATTAAGGTTGCGTGTGCTTATGCGTGTGTGTTTGAAATAACAATTCTCTTGACATTTTTGTATGGGTAGATCACTTTCTTTTTCACACAATTAAGGCATCAGCTCTTCACAGTCTCCATTCCAGCACATTTTTAATGGGCCTACAATTCCCACAAAGCATTAATTCCTCAAGAAACAGGACAATCATAAGTGAATGAAAATGGATGTGAAAATGGGGCATGAGGTGGCTGGACTGTGTAAAACATCCAGTTTGAAGGTGAAAACTGGATTTTTCAGTCCCAAGATCTGAAGAAGAACTTGCTGCTTGAGGAAGACTGTAAATCTGAGGAATGGATGATGTCTGCAGATCAGGACCAAGTGGAGTGATAATGACTACATGAGGTAGTCACCTGGGGTTTCTCTGACCTTTGTAGGTAAGTCAAGAGAAACTGGAGGGTTGCCTAGTTAGTCTCTTGCAGACATAAATATGTTTCCAAAATAGAGCTTTTAAAAGATTCCAATTATTAATGTTGATAGTAACACATAATGAATACATGAATTATTTTATCTATATTTAAATGTTTTAGTAAATCTCAAATAAATACAAAAGGGAAATAAACATGAACTTAACATTGTTGCAGATATATCACTGATATGCTTACTGAACAATCTGAGATATTAGGCACTAAAAGTGTAATGGACTATTTGTTTCAAATTTGTCATTTTAAAAATAAGTTGGAATGGCATTTAGTTTGATGCCAAAAGAATGAAAATGCATGATTCATTCTTTTTCTTTGCTGTTTTCATAGGAGCAGTAATTCCCTATTAATATTTTTAATAAAATGTAAAATCGCTGTTATTATAAAGACATTATCATTATGCCAATAGTTCTATAAAAGAATCACATCTCTGATATGTATGTTAAATAAGCCCAGTGGGAAAAGAAATGGAGGCCAAATTGCTGCTGTATGTCAAATGAAATCACCTGGGTGACCTTGTAAGAATGGCTAAGTCCATGTTCCAGACCCTGTGACTTGCTGAGTAGTAGGGCTGAATTTAGGTATTATTAATATAAGGTTTTAATAAAGTTGCCTGACCATGGTCAATTTGCTCTTCTGAGTCTTTCAAAAAAATTTCCATAATTACCAAAGCTCATAGGCCCTAGGGCTTAAAAATGACCTCTTGTTTGTTTTCAGTGAAAAACAGTAGAGGCAGGGAATCAATTTGAATCAATATTTTCTGTAGAATTGAATAGAGAATTTACCAGAACACCCTCTCATTCATGTCTTTTTACATCTGGAGCCCCAAATGCTCTTGCATGCAAGCCCACTTCCTTATAACTTCAGCAAGGGGCACTAACTAAATCTAAGCTGGCCATAGTCAAAGTATACTCATAATCAACTTGAGTAAAGGTTTGCTACTGACTAGAATAACAACATTAACTCTTCATTGCACAAACTGCTTACCAGGTCTTCAGCTGGACAACACACTGAGGCTTTGTCCCTGAACAACGCCTAAAACTACCCAAGTGCTATTTTTTTAAAATTAACCCTGTAACAGCATTTCATTGTACTTTTCAGTATCTAGACTAAATGTCTTTGTTCTGTTAGATACCATGTCTGTTGAGTTTATTTAGGGCTCACTGAGACCAAAAGAAGACAGAGTTGAGAGAGGGGGTAGATAATGGCAAGCAGCTATTTCATTCTTTAATAACAATACTTCCTGTCCTTAAAGTCATGCTCTACTATGTCTTTATCTCCTATTTTCAATGGTTTGCTGTTGCATTACAGAAGAGAATCTTGTGAATGAAAGAAGAACATTCAGTTAATTGAAATGATGTTCATTTTAAAGTAATTGTCTTCTTCCATACTGAGAAACAGCTAACAAATACTCAGCTTAATTACTCAGTATTCCAAAATGTCCTTTGAATAATGATAGTGCTCCAGGGCCTTAAATTTTGGCCATTAAAGTGCCCTTTCTGCCCAACTACCCAATGAATGCTTTAGGGAGACTCTTACTTTTACTGATTAGCAAACCTCTATAATCTATTTGAGAATACAAGTGACATCTTTCTTTGAGTATCCAGGACCCATGACCTCAGGGAGATATGCTGTGTCACTGGCTTGACTGATAGAAAGGCAATATTCCTCCTTCAGACTCTAATTGGAACTACTCAGTGCAAGTGAAGAATTGAGCAACTACTTATTATTCAGTTTAATGGCCTTTTTGCATTTACAAATCATTTATCAGAATCGTCCCCAAATGAAAAATGATAATAATAGCAAAGATATTTGGCACAATATGTTTGGCTTGTTATCCAAAGGCTTTGAACAGAGGCAACGAAGTACAGAGGATGATGTCATACCCTGGAGCGGGTGCAAAAGGGGAATCATTCTTAATTTCTGGCTGACTTCCCAGGCTTTCTCTTGGTCCTCTTCTACCGGAATCTGTCACAGCGCTTTCTGTCACAGTTGTAAAATACTTTCGGAGAAACATAAAGTTTTTATGAGAAGACTGATAAAATAGATTACTTATTCTAGGGCTGGGGGTTAATATTTGCACTTGTGGGCTGACTTTGAGAATTAAAAATGAAAAGAGATCGAGGGAGAAAGTCAGAGTCCTTTATTTCCCCTTGCAGTTGAAGACACAGCAGTGCAGCAGCAGAGCTGCACATGCTCGCCTATGTAAGATACTGAGCTACTATCATGGAATTCTGAACACTATGAGTTTATTGTTGGATAGACTCCAGTGAAGTTAAAAAAAAAAGGAAGGAAGGAAGGAAGGAAGGAAGGAAGGAAGGAAGGAAGGAAGGAAGGAAGGAAGGAAGGACAAAATTATGATTTATTTTATTGCTACTGGTAAGAGATTTCCTAACTCTTGAAGACACTGGGTATATTTCCTCGTTCATTCAGGCTCAACTCTCACAGCAGTCTGTACAGAAGACATTCTTTTTTAACAAATACAGCTGTCTCAGAGACAGAATACTTTTTCTTCCATGTGTTTACCCTCTTTTGTATAATGTTTACTTAGAGTCTCCTAATGGGAAATGTCATCAAGGTTTTAAGTATCTTCTGAAGAATGGGAACATTAAGATACTAAAACTGTATGCTGTAAAAACTATTTTAAGTGGTCTGGTTCATCAAGTAATACAATGAGTAGAGTTGAATTTGAAGGGCTTTTTATGTTACAGTGAACATGGAAAGACTCTAATACCTGAATACACTTGGCTTGTGTCCTTCTTTCTTTTTTTTTCTTTTTTTCGGAGGAAGGACAGACTTCTTGAAGTTTATTAAAGCTTTAAGCTGTCAGGTTATTACTGTCAGTTTGAAGAAAGGGAAGAGCTTCTGATGTAAAATTAATTTATTGAATAAAATTGTTTTGCCCCAGGGGAATAACATCACCATTTAATTTAATTTTGCTATCATATTGTCTCATTTGCAGAGGAAAAAAAATAATTCCTTTTTAATAGAGCAAAGTATGTTATGCTGAATGGTGAATTTGTCCTTACAGTTTTTTCTTGTTCTAGATCATCAGTTGTCATAAGAATATTTCAAGAATATTTCAGACTCCCCATGGCTTCTACTTACTGCCATTTTTGACAATATTAAATTATAAAAGATCCCTCAAAGATGCTGTCCAGAACATCTTGGGTGATTGAAGTATTTCCGTTGACATTTTTTTTTTTTTTTTTTTTGAATGATGACAAAGAGGAAGAGAAAACAGAAAATATAACGTATCAAGTTTTAGAAAATACAGCTGGACCATTTACCCGTCTGTCCAGGATGCCTTCAGTATCCCAGGAAACCTGACCTGGTTCATCTGTAATGAAATTAACAGATCCAGGTGGGAGACCGCTGCTGAGCAGTTCAGTGGGATGGGTATATTTATCACAGTTTTAGAGCTAATCTATCAAATTTGTACATTGCCAGGTCCAATCTCAAGAAAAGTTTTGCAATTAAAAAATTAGTGCAAATTTTGCTTGAGGAATTTTTTAGGATTGTGATATTCTTCTCAGTTCTTTCTTTCTGACAATATGTACCACTGTAGCTTGCAAAAGATATTTAAAAGCAAAATATGATGACCATGACACAATCCAATCTTTTCAGTAGCTACTATTCCCAGAAAAAGGAAAATTCATGAGAATAGGGAGTCTTCAATATAATCCCATGTATGCTGGGAACTTAATATGTTTTGTTACAAAATCTTGGGTTTGGTACCTGATCCACACCAGCTTCAAAGACAGAAGTGACGATTGCCTATAAGTGTCTTACCACAGATCCAAAAGTCTGAACAATTTTAGGTATCTGCTGCAGCATTCTGCCTGCAGAGGGTTACAGTAAAGCTAAGGTGAAGCACTGGGAGCCGAGATAATATAATCAAGCCTCAGCACTTGAACTTTAAAAGAATTCAATCATGCTGCAGTCAAAAGTTAATATACCTACTTAGAAGACCAATTGCTGTAGAGATTTTGTGTGTCTAATAACTGCAGAATCAAAGGTACACGTGAGAGAACACGCTGGCCTGCGAATGCATGTAGTGGGAGAGGAAAGCATCACCATGCACTGAAATATTCCTTCTGATATACACTGTGAGTTTAGACATAAGGAGAGTTAAACAAGGGGGAGTTAATACCTGAAAGATATCCTTATGTCAGTCAGAGAAGTTGGGAGCAAACATAGGAGTCCCTCTGGGAGCCTGGTTCTGGGCAGGACAAGCACGCTACCTTTCAGAGATGGTGATAAGAAGCAGAGGCCAACCTCTCTCTGAAAAGAGGTTGATCTGAGAAAAAATTTTTTTTTAAAAAAAAAGGAAAATAAAAAGAAATTTTCAAAAAAAGCTTAAGAACCAGCCCTTATCTTAAAATTTGTTCCTGGTTATTAGTACACTGTAATAAGCATAAAGGCAGAGATTACAGTCCAAGTACTTTTTTCAAAATTCAGGCTAAACAATACAGACTTGTTGAGAAGTTGCTTGTTGGGTTTTTAGGCTTTTTTTTTTTAACCAACTTTTGAGGGTTTTTTATACTAGAATCAGAGTCCAGATACTGAGCCAGTTATACATTTTTTCAATTAGTTTATTTGAGATGATTTAATTTTTTCCAGGTTTATCTTCTCACATCACACAAATAGCATCTATTAGCAGTGGACCCCTTTGTTTCTCTAAGCCCTTTCTTTTTAATTACATTTTGTTATTTTCTAAACTAAATTGAGTTTACCTTGTGAGACTCCCAGAGAGGAGCAGCACAAGCAACCAGGGTTCCCATTGTGATGAGGGGTTCATTGCTGTGAACCTGGCTGGTCTCTAAAGTTGTTTGAACATAGAATGTGCTTGACAGAGAGTACAGTGAGGAGAAACTGCTCTAGTTTCTGTTGAACAATCAAATAACTTGTACTGCAATATAAAGTTTTTAACAAAGTAAAGAGGACGTTCAAAGCAATTATTAGCATCAGAAATAGAAAGGAGTAAAGCTCTGAGCACTACAAATGAAAGCATCTCCTAGAAATATACTTCATAAAATAAAATAAAAAAATCAGAATCTTAAACTTGAAAATAGCAAAGCTGAATATTTAACACAATGAAGGAAAACAAAAGAACTAAAACAACATATTTTCTAAATTTAAGAGGGATAGATGGTGAGAGTTTATATCAATTTGAAAACAGCAGGAAAAATTATATTCAAAAGTACAGTGGGGCTAGTTACTGGTGGTTACTGAAATGAAAAGATTTTTAAACAGCACTGAGGACATCAGTTAACAATTTTATTGTGTTCAAATGGACACTGAAGCCTCAGAAAAATCAGGTTCAAGTAAATGAAGAGGTTCCCAGCTGTGTTCAGCAGAAGATTACCAGCATTATAAATGAGGGAAAGATTACCTTTTGTACATTGCATTAAATTGCATAATATCAGATTATTTGGACTTCATCCCAAAAGCAAGACACTGAGGAGAGCCAAAGCAGGGCTTTTATCATGGCATCTAGTTTAAGGATTATAGATAGGATTTATACTGAGTGGAAGAGTGGGAGAACAGTAATGTCTTACACATTTAATATGGAAGTTGCTAGCCCCCAGAGGTGACATTAGTCTTACAAATAAATAAAAATAGGTATGCACCTTGTCTAGTTTTGTGGAGTGAAATTTATTTTAGAAATATTATCAGATAAGACTGAATACTGTAAGGTAAACTTCTGTAAAGGATTTGGTCTGCAGAAGAAAGAAAGAGCTCTGCGATGGATTGCCATTGAAATAGATTTGATTTTTATTTATTTTTCGGCCAAGGTGAAGGAACCAGTGCTGTCAGTAGAGAGCCTTTCATTATTGTATTAATATAAGCAATTATACTCTGTGCAGCTATTTTAAAACTATCAGGGATGTTACTGTGACTCATTTGATAAGAATCACCACTTCTTCAGCTAAAGCAAGAGATGAACTATATAGGAAAATATTATGAAAGTATAGATATAGGGAAAATTTAGATTGTTTACTCTTGACTCATCATTCTGTTCTCTTCTATCTTTCCTGGAAGAATGACTATTTGCCTTGGTTAGGCACTGTCATGCAACCAGAAACATTTCCTCTGCTGTATGCCCATTTTTTTAATTCAATATTCAGTGGAATTAAAATGCCATGACAAAAATATTTTCATCTCATCTCTAAAAAAAAATAAAAAAATAAAAAAATAAAAAGGAACATACACTTGGTTTATTACTCTAATTCTTCTTTTTCTTTCTTGGAACTGTGACTGGTTTTTTGTTGTAGTGTTAGTTTAGCACTGTTATATAACCAGTAAGATTTCCCCTGCCATGTCCTCACTTTTCTTACTCATGAACCAGTGAGAATAAAATTCTCTGTTTAAACTATTATCACATCATCTCTAAAGAATGGTCACCAGACTCAGTTGGAAGTTTCCTGTATTTTACAATGGAAAATACAAATGATACAGTATATCAAGTTTAAATTTCCCACCACTGAAGGAACTGAATGAACCATTTCTGTCTATCAAATAATATCAGTTTTAATTGTCAGTTTACTAAACAAGGAAAAGAACATGCTGGGCTTTTTCTACTTCCTTGACTGAGAAGTAAAATACAGTACAGAGATAGTCAGTGAGATCACACAGTATGTCTCATTTGAACACTTCCCCCCTTTGTCTTCTCAATAGAAACAAGAAGTGTTGTTCAAATTGTTCAGAACCGGAATAGATACTGAATCAAAATAGCAGTGTTGCTGTGAATCTCCAGGTTTTCTAGCTCAGTATCCCCATTATCTGCATAACTAACTTCGTACTCATGGCGACAGAGGGATAAACACAAGCTTACTGAAGAAAAGGGGCAGATAAAGGACTATGGAGGTACTTTTTGCTCAACTTGCTCACCCATTTGCAGATGTTATATGTCTACAAATAGTTATTTCAAATAGGAAAAATTTAGTTTTATTAGCCTGAACAGTTCTCGTGTTAAACCTGGCATGGGATATGCAGAACAATACTCCACGAGAATGAGGATGGAACTGCAAAGCACCTTGACATGCTTGAGGGTCTAAACAAGCTACACTTGTCATGACTATTTCATTCAGCCAACTTAGAAGTCTTTCTAATACTAGTGAGTTTATTTATAAATGTGTTTGAGTTTATACATATATGTCTATGTGTACATTCAGAAAAAGTACTATAATGACAGTAAATCTGCTCTCTCAGGCAGGATAATCCTGGGGATTTTAAAAAATTTTCCAGTTTGTGTCTTGTAATTATTATCAAACAATTGAGGAGCCAGCAGTTCCCATTAGTGGGGTTTGAGAGCATCTGACAGCAACTGCTTACATTTTTACTAAGATTAACAAGAATTCCTTCTGGAGTCTGGAGCTGCCATTGCACCTTGGCAAACATTAAATCCCCGAGAAGCTACTGTGCAATAGCTACCTTCACTACATCTACAGTTCTTTATATTCTTTCCCTTTATTCAAAAGCATTATTATTTCAATACCTAGAGCATTAAATTACTTTATTAATTCTTTTCTTAATTTGTATATATTTGATATAGTATCTATTTTTAATTATCAGAAGTCTTATTTAATTTTTTCTTCATTAAAAATTACATATGGGATTGTACACATACCCATCTCTTCTATGTGAGAAAAGATGCAATATTCTGTTAGCTGGAAATAGTCAATTAAAATATTCACTACATAAACACAAACATGTTTCCCCTTATCAAAGATAATAAAGAATAAGGATAGTCTTATGGTTCAACGCATAAATACAAAACACTGCTTCTCAACAAATATAATAGAGAAACCTTGTGATTAAATAGGGAGAGGTAAGTCATCTGAGTTACATTCCTGGCTATCCTAGGAACTTCTGGCACGTGTTAGAAGAAGTTATATGAAGAAGATTTTCAAGCACACGTGAAACAGATGCCATGCTGAGAACGCGAGTGTTATTTTCAAGAAACAACAGAATATGATGAAGTTTTCAGCACTGCTCTGCTGGATTTCTGAGTGCTTTTTGCTGTCTTGGTGTACTGATATTGCCTGTATGATGGCTGATGAGATTTTGGGAAGGTAACAGAAAGTGTCCTGTTCAGAAATGTCAATATTACTACAACAGTCCTGCTCTCCTCCCTTGATCCCCATGGAGTCCTTACTTTCCACATACATGTGTACATAGCTTCATCTATGTCCTGGTGAGCTCCCAGGATAGTCCAGTTTCATCTCTTTTCCCTGTGCTGGACAAGAGATAGCACTTACTGCTCCTAGATCCCAGATCTTTAGGGCAATGACACTGTGGGTCTATGGACACTGACAAACGAAAGAAGTTTTCCTGATACTCTGCTTCTTATCTTCATGGGACTCATAAGAATTTAAAATCTTCTAGGATTATTGGAGGCAATGCAGAGACAGAGAGTTTCTTTTTTTCCAGTCTCTATCCATGAACCAAACTGCATTTGCATGTTATGCTGCTTGTCTGCTATTCATTGTGTATTTCTTCCAACTAAAAACACAGGTACTCTTGCCTCCAGCACTGAGACCTCCCCTCCATGTGCTTCTAGTTCACATGGAGTAACAGTAAATAAGATAGTAACTGATTAAACAAGGAATTGCTCATCCTTCTCCAGAATGTTAAAGTGACACATAAGAATTGTTTATACTCTGGCTTTTTTTCTTTTTTTTCTTTTCTTTTTCTTTTTTTTCTTTTTTTCTTTTTTTTCTGATATAGAAATTACCGTTAGTTTTTTAGAAAAAAATATTGTCTGAAAAGTTACCTCCAGATCACCTCCAAGCTCAAACAAGGATTTTAGTCTAACTCCAGAAACCCAAATGATCTAACAAGGGACTCCAGACACTTGATCCTTGGCAATATGGCAATGGAGAGAGACCTGGCATCATGCTGCCTGCCTGTTCACTTGCTACTTAGTGTATCATTTTGTTTAGGTTAGCTTTTTATTCAATACAATGATTTGAGAGTTAGTTACTTTTGATAAAAATGAAATTGAGTGTTCCAGAGATGTATTTTAGTCATTACTTTTTTTTTTTTTTTTTTTTTTTTTTTTTTAAATTCATGATTATTACTTACCATCATTCAGAGTTTCTAACCACATCCAGCACTACAGCTGAGCTGCACAGGGATTCAGAAGAAGACTTATCATCTTCATATGGCATGGAGAAGTGCATACATGGGTGCTCCTCTCTCACAATATGACTGCTTTTGCAATCTGTGACAGAAACTGTGAAGGACAGTGCATTAGGATAGCGATTGATAGAGCATGCTTTGCCATTGCCAGTATGCCAGACTTTATAACTGTTTTGATTTTCTTCAGAGAACTTAAGGAATAATAATTAATAGCACCAAAGTGTTCAAAAATTTTACTTGAATTTCATGAATGATTTTGCCAAAAATAAAAAAGAGCTTTATACTAATTCTACAGAATTGATGAAACATTTCATCTTTTACATAGCAAAAGATTTGTTCTATTCCATTTAAAACAGCATTTGTCATCTCAAAATTGACCTTAAAAAAAAAAAAAGAGAGAGAGAGAGAGAAATTAAAGACTTTGAAAGTGAACAACAAATAAAAATGTTGGATTTTAGACCAGATTACAATTTTGAGCAAATCCCAAATTAGTCTTTTGTTTCCCTTAAGGAAATCTGGTTTGGTTTGTTCAAAATAATTGATTTATTTTCTTTCTGTGTGTTTTTTGTTGTTGTTGTTGTTTGTTTTTGTTTGTTTTGTTTTGTTTTTGTTGGGTTTTTTTCATAGTTTCATAAAGAAAATGTATTTTTTTCAGCCTTATTTTAGGCCTTTATGAAATGAGTGACAAGAATTTTCAAAATTTGCTTTGATAGGAAATAGAGATCTCAATCCGCAATGCTGATTGTCAAATTCATTTCTCTGTTTTAAGAATGTAAAAAAGCTTTAAAACTTGCCAGTGTGCAATTATGAAAGTCTCCTTAATTACTGTTGGCATTTATCTAGGATAAAAGTAGCCTTTTTTTTTTTTTTTACTGATCAATGATAGGTTGGAAATTGCAAACCTGTTTTTTAGATATTTTCATCTTCTAACCCTCTAACCTTCTAACCCTAACCCATGATACTAAGTAAAATAAAAATCGGAAAAACTGTATGTTTGCACAGGCAGATTTGAATATGTATAACAGCATTTTTTTCCTTACACTTTTTTTCTGTAATTATTCAGCATGCCTTCTCAAAACTTCAGTTCCTTAACAGTTCTTGTAACCTTGCTATGCACAGGTAGAAATACAGCCATTGAGTTGTGTTAGCAATGCTGTCTAGAAGAACAGATTCTTTCCATTCTATGTGTATAAGCAGTATTTTACATATATGGCCACCTACATAATATACCTATATACTTTACCAACACAAGCTGTACCTCATGTTCTGTCCCTGGGTCAATATCAAACTTATATGTTATTGCTAGAATCATGGTGGTAAAGTTCGACTTGGAGAACATTTTTGAAAAGATGCTTGTGTTCAGGACTGAGGGCAAACAGATCTCTCTCAGGCGCATTTCTACTAATACATAAATTCACTCCAAGATTTTTCTGATTTCTTCTTAATATACTTGTTTCATTCTTATCTCTAAGGCCAAATACTCTTGCATCCGTCACAGAAGTTTACAAAGATTTAGCTAGCACTCTCAAAGGTACAGCTGTGGATTTTTTGTTGTACACACTTTATTTCAAAATGTTGTTGTTGTTGTAAACAACAAATATAATAGTGTAGTCATCAAAGATGATCTTAAGTTGATAAAAGTACAGGAAATTCCTTGGTAATACTGAACTGTCACTTTGTCAACTTACGGAATCTAAACTTCAGATCTAATTCTAACAAAATGTGGATTTAGTTATTTTTTCATACAATCCTATAGATTCATTCACAGTATCAAAATCTTAGTAAACAATGAAATAAGGTCAAAATTAATTCTATTAAATAAAACACAGTACATTCCACATTCAAAATAGTGTTTCTCACACAGAATTAATCAGTATATACTACAAATTAAGCTTTGCCGCTTAAAAAGGCTTTTTGAAGTCTGAGCTGGATGAGAACATTTTTTCCTGAGAGTAGATGCATTTTATGGAGCATGTCTTTTGTTAATTTTCTGCTCTTTGGAGTATTGAGTGCATTTTGAACCTCAGCGAAACAAAACAAAACAAACAAACAAAAAATTCAAATTTAGTTTGATACACTGCTATTGTTTTGAGAAAAACACAAGCTTCCTGGATCAAAACTAAGGCTGAATAAAAAGAGAGGCAGAGGTCTTTGGGTTAAAGACACTGTTTTCCTGACACTTCACACAGGCTATCATTCCCTAGAGCATGGAGTATAGTTTTCTACCCAACAAATTTAAAAACAGTGAATAAATGAAGTTTAAATGGAAAGATAAAATTCTCTTAGAGGCATGAGTTGCAGTCAATGACTGAAACCTCTTTTTTCTCTGCATTCATAACTCCCACTACTGCTGGTGCATGAAAGACACTAAATAGATTACAGTGTTATTTGTGGCGTAACTCTGCCTGTAACTGATAGAAAACTGAGTACAGTGACTTAAGGAAGTGTCTATGAATTGTCTTCCTTTCTAAGCAATCCAACTGTTCACATCCACTCTGTGACCCTAGGAACCATATCCTCCATGTATTTCTTTTGTAAAATAAGTGTATACTTTCTGCACCTCAGAGGCTTTTCATAGTATTTTATTGATCACTGAAATAATGCAATATGCCGAGAATTTTTTCCAGAATGCCAGGAGGTTGTACTACTCTATTCATGTCATTATAATGGAGCAATGTTGACTGCTTTACTTCAATAACTTCATTGTTGACTGCTCATAAATATTGACCAACAACTAAGTAGATTCTGCAGGATACAGCAAGGGTTATTAGGCTGTTTATAACTTAAAAATTAAGTTTCATTCCAACAGTGTCTGTCACATTTAAGGAAGAGATTTGAAGAGGAGCAAAAAAGGATGTGCTATACTCTGTGTCTTGCCAACAGTTTAATAGGCAGTAAAGGACAGGTGTTAAAAAAAAAAAAAAAAAAAAAAAAAAAAAGGCATCATTAATTGTTTAAAAGAAATTCTAACATTTAGATGTACACTGGGGGCAAATGGCAAACTTTTAGAGACTACAGTGAACAAGATCTTCTTTAAGTAAAATCTGTGACTGGCGGATTGAGAGTGGAAAACTATGAGATTTTTCAGTATATCAGCTCTTGCTTTGTGTATTGTTTTTCAGGTAGTGGCATACTGCCATAAAATAGGCCAGGAATGTGCATGGCACAATACCCAGGGTGATGACCTCTGCCATACTTGTATTGGTGAAGCAACAGAGGTCTGAGTGTTCAGATGTTGGGAGTAAGATGGAGATAAAAAGACAGTTATTGTATGTGAGATGGAGAAGACAAGCTACCCTGGGTGAGGAAGTTTCAAGTAGGGTTATAGGTAGAAGAAAAAAAAGTGACTGAGAGTAAAGAAAGATTTGAAATCACTCTCCTTTTCCTTAGCGTTGAAGGGCTGGAGTATCAGTTATATAATTTCAGATTGGAGTTAGATTGACTTCTCTTCCTGTGCTTATGATATAGTTAGTTGGTCTCTGGTAAGTGATGAATACTTGGCTTGTGTTAGGGTGGGTGGCTGAAAAGCTCCGGTATCAACATCTCCTGAACCAAAGAGACCCCTTGACATATAATGTAGCCTGCTTTGAATATTTCCTAATTCTAAGGAAACAGTTTGTGTGCAAGATAGCGTAACACTTCAGTAACTGGATGGAGGGAAAGATTTAGAAAAGTTTTGCTTAAACCTAAGATTCTGCCGGAGGCTAATTAAATATAGAAACAATGTAATGCAGACAGGTGAAAGCTAGTGAAAATGTGAGAAAATGTGGCACGGAGCTCACTTTCTTGTGTCTGTAAGGGACAACGAAATACCACTTTAGAAAGTTGTTTAACTTGTTCTGTCCTTGAGATATTATTTGGACATTTATAATGATTTAGGAATCTCTTATCACTGTAGCTATATAAAACATTGTTGAAACTATTGAAAACTTAAATTTTGAAAGTTCCCTTCCATTCTATTTCCTTTGAAAAAGCAGGTGCAGATTTAAGAAAAAAAAAAAAGGCTAAATGAGCATCTGACATGAAGAGATCAATACTAAGGAATTCAATTAAATTTCCCTCACAGGGGGTTTGCTCCAAATCTCATTGAAGTCAACAGAAAGATTCTCACTGACTTCGGTGGGGTTTATATGATACCCAAAGGACCAAGCCAGAGAGGGCTGAGCCAGGGTTTGCAGTTTGCTGATGCCGAGTCCTTCCTATAAGTCACCCTATTTTTTTTCCAAGAAAACTTATATAAAGCCTCTACATCCCCAGACTCTTCTAATGATTAACACTTCTTTAAATCTTCTTGGGAATCCTGGAAAAAAATTGCAAAATAATAGAATAAATTAATTACTTTTCCTGCTCCTCGTGCTTTCTGGTCTGTTCTAGCTCTAAGTATGATTCCTATAATTATACAAAATATTACCTGGCTTTATTCTTATTAAGGACATGCTTTATTAATCTTAATAAATCAGTTTGTCACGTGCTTTCTGACTGCCTCTCAAGTAAAACGGGGATTGACTGTGTGGTAACACTGTTTATGTCATGCCTGAATAGTTTAAGGTGAGGCTCTGAGTAGTTTTATTGCTTTTGTTTATATAGGTAAACCCAATCTGCATGTTTGAAATGATTGATGAAGTGCAGTCCCACTTGGAGTGTTTGTCATCATTCATGTGCTGAAGTGACATTTCTTTATGTATTTTGGCATAAACATATGCAACTACTGGCAAAGCATTTGACCCTGGAGTCTGACTATTTGTCATTCTAATCTTTTTTTTCTACCCCAAAGTCAGGGAAGTTACTGTATATTCTGTCTGCATTCACGTCACTAATTTTTCAACAGACAGTAGAACAATCCTGTGGCTGTGTTTGTGTAAATTGCTGAATGTGCACCCTTCATTTCATGAGTTACTTTGGTACCTTGCTGTAGTATCAAGGTGGGATGTTTGTATGTGCTGAGAGCAATCTCCACATTGAGCTATGGTTGCCTTGCTTTCCAGTAAAATCTGAAGCCTTTGCTCTAGCAATAGAATAGAATAAGACCAAACACTGTGCAAAACAAATGTGAGTAGAGATTAAGTAAAATACATTAAACATATCTTGGATTATAATTTTCCAATAACACAGTTACAACGAAAAGCAAGTAACCAATAATTCACATTATGCGGACAGAGATAAATGAATAGTGCCTTCACCTCCAGGTTCAGGGTTCAAACTCTGTGTTGTCTTGTTTGAAAATAGCTGATTATTTATTGGGGAAAATGTCAGGAAAAAAATTAAACCATAAAGTAATTTTCCCTGGAAAATAATCACATCATTTATAAAATACATCTATTTATTTATTATTCCCGAGTCATAAAAATTTGATTCTTCCTCAAAACTTATTCATCTAAATAAAAATTGTGAATATTGCATATATATCAACAATAAATGATATAGATTTAAATATTTGGGTATAAAAAGCAAATGATGAATGTGGTTGATAGAAAACCAGTCCCCAAATTTAGGGCATAGGCATGTTCAGCATCAGTTTTTCATGCATGGAAACTGTCCCGTTCTCCTTCCTGTGAATCATAGATCATAGAATCACAAAATATCTTGAGCTGGAGGGGATTCATAAGGAACACTGAGTCCAACTCTTGGCTCCACACAACTTGAGTGGCTACATCAGCATGGATACTAATCTTCCTCCTTTACTCTGGGCTCCCACCCATTTTCCACCAACTTCTTTAGGAAATCCAGTCATGAAGATTCAACATAGGTGTTTCCAGCTGTGTTGTACTGAACTTCTATTCTTAGTCACTTCTACGTATTGTGGTACCATGAATATGTAATGTAATACATGATGGGTAAAAAGGTACTAAAAGTATATGTGGTCTTGAACCAAATTCCATGCTTGCATGTGTAAAAATATAAATACAAATAGATAACAATAATTACTAAAAGTGTAAGTTACATAGCTTTCTTGTATCTTTCGACATGTATAAGGCCATGAATTCAGATTCTATGCAAAATACAGAGTAGTAATAAAATGTGTTACACATATGGTGAAATGTGTAATGTTGGCACCAATACCAATTCACAAGAGTTCTGCATAAAACTGCGTTATTTAAGGTATTTTCCAACAGTTTTTGAAAGACAGAGAAGCAAAGCATTTAGTGCTGTATCCATTCTCCATGTTTTCAGGCTAATAGATGTGGTTATCTGCACCTCCCTTTATTTCTCTTTTTTTTTCTCCTATCCATGTAAAGATCTGTATGAAGTTGGGTTTTTTGGTTTCATGTTGTTGTTTTTCCTATAGCACTTATAAAAGACTTTGTTCTTCTCACAGTTTCTCTATTAAAGTTTTACTACGTTTCACTCACAATGTTACATAGAATCTATTCCAAGCATTTTTCTAGTACCAAAAAAAGGCCAGACAAAGGTTACCATGATGTTCGCAGAAATACTTTTCATCTCTTCCCATCCCCCAGTCCCACCCCACC
>JAOWBP010001760.1:57960721-58005261 GCA_028571105.1 Tragopan temminckii | reverse complement strand
ACTTTAACTCCCAGTGCACTACATGATGTTATGATGTGGAATACTGAAAACAAAAAAAAAAACATAAAACCATGACAATCCCTGAGTCGGTTACATCTATCTGTGAAAAACAAAAGTAAGAATGCTAGCAGAGGAACAGCCATAATCAGACATAGCTTGGACTGGATGATAGTTAATGTGAATTCTCTGTTTCTTGTGTTATGGACACTCTCTAAGGACTCTCTGTGAGGTACCCATAGATCTTGACATGCAGCTCCATATCTTAGACTTTGAACTGTCTTATTATCTGTTGTAGCCATCATTATCATACTCAGTCTATTCTCTGAAATGTAAGACCTAAATAGCAAGGTCCCATCTGAACCTTTCAGATGCACCTTTTTCTGAGAGACTTTACTTCAAATAAATTAGATCCCCCGAGATTTGAATTGCATTATTCTTAAGGAGAACTATCACCACAAAAAAATTGTGATATACTGATAAATATTTCATTTTAGTAACTTTCTAGTCTATTTTATATATATTTTTTAAAAAAAAATCACTTCAAGAAATGAAGTTCATTTTTTAACTTTCGCATTTACAGCTCTTGTTCTCTTCCAAGAATTTGAAATAGATGTAAGACTAATGACTGAATACTGGGAAAAATAAAAAATATTTATTTAATCTAAATGAAAGCCAAAGGTCAAATTCCCTAAGAAATATATCCCTTCAACTATGCTTAGAACTAAAATATAATTTTAAAGTCAATCAAATAAGCTTCAGAGTTGCATCACAAAGAGGGGAAACAAGTCTCAGTGCTCTGACTGATGTCATATATTTTAATGATATCCATAGCATAAAAATCTCTCTTCTAAACATTTTCTTCAAAAATCCTGTTTTTAGCGTACACAAAAATAGAGGGCAAATAAATGAAATTAATGTTTATAATAGGTTTTCTTTTCTGCTTCCAAAACCCGAGGAAAACAGAAAATATTAACTGAAGATCCTACTGTCTTAAACTAAAAGGAAGGAATACAACAAGCATATGAATAAGCCTTGTACGAATTTGCTTTTTCTTTTTTTTATGATTCAGGAAATAAGGAAGAACAGTTAAATGAGCAAAATGGCACTCTTCATCCAACTGTACTTTGATTTTATTAGTACTTTCACACTAAAATAACAACTTCACACATAATTCTACAGTAAGCTCAGTAATTTTGTGATATGTTTCCACCATATAGTAAAAGTGGCTCTAGAGTATTGGGTGGGGATTATGAGCAGAAGTGATAGGCAGGCCTGGGAAACTGCTGGATGTTTCAACCATTTCTATTTTTCAAAGACAACTGAATTCTGAATATTGTAAATTAAATTGGAACAGAACTGTTAAATTTTGGAGGAGAAAATCAATGAGGCTAATTAAAAATGTTGTAACTGAGTAGACTTGAGGCTGTGAAAGGCTGTAAACAAAAATCTTTTTGCTAGGGGCCCAATAAAATCTAAAAATGTGGACAATTTCATGAAACTAAACAAGAAGGAAATGATTACACAAGAATACAAATAATATTGCTGTTTGGATGTTCTTTAAAGATGTGAATAGCTACCTTTGCTTTAAAACTCACAATTTTGAACTTTGAAAAAGGTTCTTGATGACAATTTGGTGCTGTTTTTTCCCCCCAAAGCCATATGGTTGAGCGAATTAAGCACTGTCCTGGGAATCAGGACTTTCTCACTCCTCCTCTCATCCTCACTGCTGATGGGTCTTAATACTTTCTCTTCTTTAAACTTTGGAAATGCTGCTTAATTATGCCATGCAACAACCCAGTTTGCAAACATTAATTAAGCCTCATAGCTCCCTTGTGGTCTGAGACAGGTAAAATACCATTAGTCTCAGATAATAGGGAAAATAAGGCTCAGAGGGCTTAAGTGGCATGCCCAAAGTCACAGAAGCAGTAGTACTTGGATCAGGATTATAATTCAAACTGCCTCTTAATCTACAAACTCTCTCAAGCAAGGCCCATGTAGCAATGTGAGTTCCTCAAGTTAAAAATCAAGCAATATTTTAAATATTCTGAAAATTCAGTACTGTTAGGCTGAAGTTAATTCTGCTGAGCCTCACTGATTAATTAACGACATACAGACATCACCTCAATACTCATGAAAATTAGCAAAGAGTGCAGACAGGGTCTTCTTAAAGACATTTCTGAGACAGAGAGTTTGGGTACAATAATGTAGAGGAGTCATAACCACAGGGGCACACGGTAAGGCTGGTGTTTCAGAGCCCAGACCCTCAGTGCATTTCCAGCTGGTGCTCAGCTCTGTGAAACACAAAAGTCATTGTCCCTGACTGGGAGGGGATGGGAAAGGGCTTCCATCCTGACAGCTGACCCATGCAATGAATGGTAGGAGAGGCTGCTAGGGAAGAAAACTAGTGACTGCTGCACTCCTCTCCTGTGTGTGTCAGCGTAGGCATAGCAAGAGGACCCCATCTGCAGAGGAGATTTGCTGCATACCCACTCCCTAGAGATAAGCCCCATCTGCACCTGGTTTCCAAGTCAATTGCTCCCTATAGAGAGCCAAAACCAAGAACTGATACAAGAGAATGCCTGGGACTTCACAGGCTAAATGGGTGGAACTATAACCAGTGTTGAAAGTAACATTAATATCAGCTACAAAGATCAGGCAAACAGTACAGTAACTGGTATATTTACACAGGATTATACTCTTTCTTCAAGAACTGCTATATATTCTAGTGGCCGCAAGAGAGTATTCTGGAAATATGTAAAGAAATCCCAGCAAGTCACCTAAGTACTTTCTCTCATAGATCTCCAAACACTGGCACATGCTCTCATGGTATGAATATACAAGAAGTAGTACAGTTGCACTATTATTCCTGTACAAACTATTAAATAAAATATTTCCTACAATTCGTAAACACAAGTAGGGTTTTTATCCTATGAATTTAGTATGCGTATGGATCACTCCTATGTATTTCCATGGAAACTCCAACAGAAACAAAGAACACAATAACACTATTTAATAGAGAAAATTCTCAGCTACAATACACTATTTTTCAACCATTATTAGCTATGCATTTTCACCAGCAATGAACAAGAGCCTGCATGCCACTCTTGTTAAAATTTGTATGACCATCCAGAACGTAGTTTATCATTCATATTGCTGTTATCATTACTGAAATGATAACACTGCACCTCACTGTGTTCACATCCATTGTTTGGTCTCCATAAATGTTCAGCAAGCATCAATGAGTGTCAGTGGGTGCCATTTTTTCCACATGGAGGAATTCAGCGGCACTCCTCTGCTTTATACCCACTTCCATATCAGGCACCATTTCGTCAGATTGTCCCTCTGCTGCCATCTGTTGCATCACAACAAAATTTAGCAGAATATTAGTGGGTGGGTTCAACCTCTCCTACCCTACCATAAACTTCCAATGTTGTGGGCCAACATAATAAAATAGAATGCCTTATTTTCAAAGCAGCCCTCTTAGATTCCAATTCTGCGTGTATTCAGGCAGCCAGTTCATAAGTTCTGCAGGGCCTGTGCTCACACTTTGTTAGCATTCTGCCCGGTTACCTTGTGCTGGGACATAAGGTGTTCATCTTCTTGCTTGTGCTCTTGAGCTAGATCTTTAACAGATCTGTGATGCCTGTATGAGATTTCTGAACTGTAGCCTACAGTTCTCTCAATAGACAAATTCAAATAAATCTGTGGTGTTGAAGATGAAGGTACAGATAACCCCGTTAGTGGCAGACATCTGAGGTCCCACTTAAAGTAAGGAGACAGATGACACATCAGAATGTGGTAGACAGTTTCAAAAATGC
Organism: Tragopan temminckii; assembly: GCA_028571105.1. Classification (NCBI taxonomy): domain Eukaryota; kingdom Metazoa; phylum Chordata; class Aves; order Galliformes; family Phasianidae; genus Tragopan; species Tragopan temminckii. The sequence continues at coordinate 58,001,443 of JAOWBP010001760.1, read as the reverse complement.
AAGCAGATTCAAGCAAGTGAAGATATTGTCTGGATCGGTTCCTCTGATATTCCTTTTGCCTAATTTCAGTATCTTCAGGACATTCTGGCAGACTAGATTGGCAGAGATGTCTCAAATGTTGCAGGGAATTCCTTAGATATCGTGTCTTCTGGGTGTCATGAAAGACAAAGAATTGTTAGTGATGTGCCATAACCATTAGTAAGAGATTACTTCTCAGAGGAAGAGAAAGACTTGGACCATCATATGTTCACTGCATGTTTTCTCCTTTGGTACCCAGAATTTGTCTACCTTTGGATAAACTGACCAGGTTCTAATGTCATTCTGATGGCTTCATCCTGGGCCAGCTACTTGTATAAATCTAATCCAAACAGAAGCTATTTCAAAAGTATTCCTGATTTGAGCAGGAGTTCTTTGTCCCTCATAAAGTGATGAGATTTGCTCTCACTGAAGCCCTCAGCGCTGTCTCTAAACTTGATTACAGCTCCTCTGTTCATACCTCACACCACATCCTGCGACATGGCTACATTTTTGCCAAGTTGCAGACAAGAAATTCTTGAAGTCAGTAACCATTGTTTGTTTTTTTTTTCCAACAAGCTCTTGCTAGCTGTTTAACCTCTCCATTATCTTTCAATAGATATTTCTTTCATGGTTGCAGTACTAACAGCAAAGGAACTGTAATAGCTGCAAGGATTTCATCATATATTTAGACCTGCAGATATTTCCTCCTTCCATCACTCATAAATCGTCTTTCCTAAAGTTGTCCTTGAATCACATTCGCATGTTGAGCTTAAAGCCATCTTATATTTTGATAATTAGAACCTTTTTTGTTCTTTTTCTTTACCAATCAAGGCTAAACTTCATGTCCTAAATGCAATTAAGCATATTTTCTCTCTGTCAGTTTGATATTAATTCATGCCTCATTGAAACTAAAGACACAGATGAGAAATTTCTGATAGTTTTGACTATATAAGTGGGTTTCTGATTTGTACTAACTGCATTTTATCAAAGAAAGGCCAGCTCTGTGTTGTTCAGTTTGAACCAAAATGATCTCCCTCCCTTTCTGAATAAAAACCTTTAAAGATTTATAGGGCAGCAGCTTGGAGTTCACTAACTACACCAGAGACACATGAAATTACAGTTCTGATGGAAGGTGTGAATTCTGACAGCATCAGAAGTTTCAGAATAAAACTAGGAATTTTACTCAAATCTTCAGATAGTTCAATTCCCAGAGTGAGTTGGAATGAAATAAATGGCCACTGAAACCAAGACAAAGCCCCCTATCACTGTGGGATTTATCTACAGGGCAAGTGCTTTCCTTGAGATGTAGCTGAAAGAGTGGAGAAGCAGCCATGAGAATATCCGAGGACCCTATTCATATGCTGTCAGTAATCTTCCTTCAACGGCAGAGTATAATTAGAAATAAATGCTGAGGGCAAGATGAATTGCTATTTCATGTTGAAGATACAATTTGTAATTAGAAGTTTTTCTGAATGTTTTTAAATACAGAGATTAGTTTTCATAGGAAAGATTAAAACAGTGTTTCTAACAGTGTATCTTTTCTACCCTTCATTCACTGAATTCCGGTAGGCCAGAATGGGTTTGAGCATCCCCTCCTTATCCAAGTTGCTCACAATGGGGAAGTGGATGGTCCTGAAGAAAAAAAAAAAAAAAAAAAAGAATAGAAAAAAAAAATGTAAAGCATTTGAAAGAGTTTAATTCAGTCATGGCCCTTTGCTTAGATTTTGCTACTGTGTCTTTCACAGACACGTTAAAACCGCTCACTTCTCTCTTAAAACTTCAAATGTTTTTGTGTCTCACAGGTTGTCTTACACAAGAACTGCTCACTAGAACAGAGAACAGCCAATGCCATGCTTTGTGCAGCTAGGCTAAATCAAAATAACAGCATCCTGACAAACATTTGGTAGAGAGAGTGTAATAATTATTGGTTTGGTTTTCGTTAACCTCTTTTTGTTTAGTCAACATTAAGTCAATCCACCTGGAGCTTAATACTGTATGTTACTATAGTAACTTTACAGCCTATTTGATTGTGACAAAGGGCTTCATCTCTTCCATTTCATGCTCCTGTGTCGACCTACTCCCTCCCAGTGTTTTATTATATCTGTCTTTAAGAGTATCTGCAGGAGCCACAGCTGCTGTGCTTTTGTAGCAGAAAGCAGCTTTCACTGTGTGAAATACTCTGCTCTAAAAGGTCTTACAGGCTGATGGCATTATTGAATTTCAAAGCAAAGACAAACAACATTAAATTGTTTAAAGCTAATATTCATGTTTTGCTGTACACCATGTTATTGGTTTTTTTGTTTTGTTTTGTTTTGGTTTTTTGGTTTTTGTTTTGTTTTGTTTTGTTTTCAGAATAGAACAGTATATAATCACTGGTTGATGCCCTTGAGAACAAAACCACAAAATAAAGCAATGTAGAATACAAAAAGACTTGAAAGTAATTCAGTTTTCAAAACAAAAAAAAAAAAAAAGTGTTTGGGGCTCAGGAAAAACATTAACTCTAAGAGCTGGAGTTAGCAGTTTGTAAAATGAAAAATTGGATAACGCTCTACAAAGAGGCCAGATTCTTCCCCGTTAAACCATTGCAAAGCCATTCATTTTAATGGCATTACTCTACATTTATATCTGTAAAAGGCTGCGTAGTACATGACCCGTGAGTGTAAAATGTTTAAGACTCTCAAACTGTCACCTGTTCATTTTACAATCTCGTTGTTATATCATACTATAACCAACCATGTGGGTGATTGTAACAAGCCACCGTGCAGCTATTGTTTGGATGGCTAGTGCAGCAGAACTCCTTCATTATATTGTTTGCTCCTGTAGTTTAAATTTACCTTGCGCTAGCTTCTGAACACAATTTATTCCTTATTGGAGCTCTTTTCCCCATTACTTTCTGGTCAGACACTGGTCCATGTGCAAAAACACTTTCCAAAACTGTTTTTCTTGACTCCATTCAGATCTGCTGCATGCTGCTAATATTTATCCAAATGTTTAATTCGAGAATAAAGCATTTTCCCCATCTCAGTTTTTCAGACCTCCCATTTGTTACAAGCGCTTTTGAATAAAGCTCTGTGCATTTCTTTGTCATGAGCACAAGGGCAATGCAGCACGTCCGAATTTCAGCAGAGTCCTGCTGCAGTTGTGTTAATTGTTGCACTGGGAGGGCAGCGAGGACTGAATGCTGCCTTGTTAACTTGCTAAGCAGCTGGTCAGCAGGGTAGTTTGATTCCAGCAAGGCTCTTGACACCTCTGCCAAGGGTTATTGATACCTCACACACCCCAGCTGAGACAGATTGTTTTAGTCGTGCTTCATATCCATAGCACAGCCTGTAGTTAGGAAAAAAAGTGATTGACAGCTCACACCTCCTGGGCCCTTCTTACTACCAGACACAACATCTGCTATGCCCTGTGGAGCAGTGAACCAACACACACTGAGAGAACTGTTTCTAGCATTGTCAGGGTTGATTTTGTTTAACCCTTTCTGGCTGCTCTCTGGAGATGCACATAGGGGTTTCTGTAATCCTTTGCACGTGCTTAAAAAGTGTGGAATATTTGACAGAGTAAACAGCAGAGAAGATGAAGCTTGCGATGATGAGGAAACTGTTGGGCCGTTGTTCCTCAGGAAGGAGATCAGCACACACTGGATTGCAAAACAGAAAATTCGTTTTCCCCATTATTGCTGTGTTGCTTATTTACAAACAGCACCATGGTTGTGGGTGAAGGAGCACAGCTCTGAAACATGGCCTATAATTTTCATGATGCAACTTTCATGATACAGTTTCTCTGATACGTTGGGGAGGAAGCTTAACCATAAGGATAAGCTAGTCTGCTTGCTAACAAGGTGTCTCGGTCAAAGCACACCTTGACTGAAGATTGGGTGAGATCTGCAGATACCACTGCTCAGCTTTTTGAGAAACACTACAGAGATAAAAGGTACTGTTTGTTACCTTCAGAAAACTAGCCTGTAATAGATTTGGTAACTGCAGCATCCTCGCTACAAATGATTGCATGTTTGATTACAAATATGGTTCATTAAATATACATGCAAGAAGCTTTTGTAAACTGTCTTCAATATGTGAAAAAAAAAAATGATAAGAAGTGTTTTAAATATTCCCCAAAAGAAAGATGATGGTTTTAGAGCACATCTGTCATTTTTGAAGGACTGATGTGTCTCGGTTTTGGACAGTTTCATTTTTTATTTTTTTCCCCTAAAATAGCACCAGAAGTATTGTTGAAGCCCAGAAACGAATATTTTTGTTAAATCTTATGTACTTTCATCATATCAGTATAGTCAGTGAGACTTTCATGTAAAATGCTATGCAGCGCTACAGAAGCCATGTAGTAGCAGATCAAAAGGACATTTTGGTCCTTTTATTTTCATTTGGCTACAGACTGGCTTCCGACCACACTGTCATGCTTCAGAAAGGATGCTTGCCAGCTATATTATCTGTGTTTACAATGCCATAAGGATGTGTTATGCTACAGAGGAACTAATAGCATTATTTATTATATCTTTATTATAGTAATGTAATTAGCAATATTATTATTGCTAAGCATCACTATCACCTCTTGTCAGCACCATGTAACTCCAACATAAGTCACAGTGTATTTTATATCATAGACTAAATTATTGGCTGAGTTTACACAATACAGTCTCGCTCGTACTTCACAGGATTATATGACTATACTAACATGGTATTCTGCCATTAGATTGAGGATTTTTACTACAGTAAACCAGAATTACGGCTATTGTTATCAAATTAGTGAAAAGTTATTTTTGTATTTAGTCTTACATAGTTAATGAAATAGTATTTTCTATAAAGTTTATTTCATCATTCTACAGAACCAAGAAAAAATTACTAAAAAGAGCATAGTAATGAGTAAGAGGTATGGCCAGAAGTCAGATGCATAGAAAAGTCAAGTTTTGAGCTATAAGCTTTGCCTGAATGAGTTGTCCCCTCCAGAGGTCATGTACTTTAAAGAGTGTGGCACATTTCCTTCAAGAACATAGTTTGTAACTTATTTTGAAATACATAATGCCAACAGAGAACTTTCCCTTAATTTGGAGTTAACATCAAATTTGAAAAAGCCTCATACATGTAGAAGTCCAATATACACTTTCAAATAAATGAGTTGGAGCCTCACATATCAAAACACTCACTTTTAATGCTCAATTCTAACACTTCTGTGTCAAGAGAGATGACACAAACTCAGAAATTCCTAATTTCTGTCTTTTATTTGTCGTCTTAATCCATCAGAAATGGAGGTTAGCAACTTTTGCAGCCAATGGGAGAACGTGGCAACATTCTGAAACAACAGACGTTTGGCATTTACCAGGCAAAGAGCAAGCAAGAACAGACAAGACTTCGGTAAGAGACTCTGGAGTTGCTGAAACTCACCTTAAATCATTTCTTTCAACATGAGAGATTTAGTTCCTGATACTGAGAAATTAACTATTAGCAAAATCAGGTGAATATTTACAGAACATATAACAAAATGCACTGTTCAAAATAGCTTTATCATCAGTCCATAAGCAGCAAACAAATCAGAGTCTCAAATACCAATTGTTCAGAAATGATATTTAGGTGAAAAATGATACCAAGTCAGCTCAGCAACAACAAATGATTAGAAGACTGGGAGGGTTTTGTGTTCACAATGTTACGTTTATTCCTGTGCATCATCATGGAAATCATGAAACATAAAAGTAGATCTATTTGAAAGCATCAGATTGGTCCATTTCTAATCATGTTTTAAGACTTGCAGTAAACAAGCTGTATCAGGCTTTCTTTTTTTTTTTTTTTTTTCCTTAGATGTCAATCTTATTGTTTGCCAATAAAGAAGTAACTGAATGAAAAACTATGTCTTTTTCTGTGTGGAATGTTCAGACAAAATGAAGGTATTTTCTGCCCTTGAAACCCAAGATACTTGAAAGAGTTAAGATCTTAATCGAGTTTTACAACTGCAATAAAGTATTTCAAATTGGTTTGACTTCTATGTTCTGTGTGTGCGTGGTTTTTTTTTCTTATAAAGTGACCATTTTCTTATAAAAGTAGAGCAATCAAAGCAAAAAACCATCCAGGAAGTCTGCATGTGTACCCACCTATCTCTCGCAGCTTTGTCTATTCTTGGATCATCACTGAGCTGTCTGTAAACTAAATAATTAGAAATGGTAACGTACTGGGAACATTGCTGTATGTTTCTTTCATTTAACACAAAGTTCCAGGTTACTCTGGAAAGATACTGGAAGATGAGGCTGTTGCAATGCCTTGCATGACCAGGAAAATTGTCAGCGCAGTAAGCATTTTGTTCCAGCTGGGCTTCAGGGCATGTGGTTCCCCTATCCACAAACAAAAAGGAATAAATCAAATGTAGCCATTCAGCCTTATAAGGCTGGGTTTGCTCCTTTAGCAAAAGGAACTGTAAAGCAAAGATATGTGTGCTAAGACTTAATTTCCTTCTGTGCCTTCTCAATGAGCAGGACACACTGTAATATATTTCAGAAGATATTTGTTTGTTTATTTGTTTTGTGGTTAATTAAAATGCTACTTCACTACCTGCCACGTTCCACCTTCTTGGACTACAGATACAATTTATATCAGTGCTGGAAAATGAAGCATAATGTACGGCACTGATACAAATTTTAAAAATAAATTTTAAAACTCTCTGGGAAGCCTCATATTCACATATATCACTTCCTTTTTCACTGGGTCCCAAGTGAATGGGCTGGCAGTGCAGGAAAATGAAATCAAATGAAACATTTAGTTCTGGATTTTACTCTCAAGGTGGCAGGAAATTGGGATTTGGGGACTACTGTCAAGCACCTCCTCCTCCTACCTTTGCTATGATTCCCTCCACTCCACTGCCTCTGGCCACCTCAATCTGATCAAAACTAAACCAAGGAGTTATTAATTATTCAATATCCATTATTGAATAATACAATAACTTCCTAAGTCATGGAAGTGCTGGGAAATATATATTTTCATAATATTTGCATTTACTATAGGAGTATTTGGATTTCACAATTCTTTCTTTTTTTTTTTTTTTGTTAGGTTTTTTGTTTGTTTGTCTTTGTTGTTTTTTTGTTTTTTTTAAAGAAAAACTCTGTTTTCAGTGGTATGCTTGACCACATATCACTCCATCCAATCATCTTGGTGATGATGGTACTGATTATCTTTGTGATCATGGTATGAGAATTCAAGTATGCTCAGTTGCATAGCTAAATTTCACAAGTTTTCTGAGCATCTCTGCATCCAGTGGGATATTAGAAAGAATTTGTACACAGTACTTTAACTGGCAATGCAGCTTCTGCTGGGATAACCCCAAAAAATCCCTTCTCTGATCCGTTCCGCTCCCTGACCTGCTGGGGTCTCTTTCAAAGCTTAGCTTTTTTATCCCCTCTGTCTCTTTTTTCCCTCCCTTCCATGCTTCTAAGCCCACAAGCAGACCAATGAAGTCAGATCATTCCGGGGTGATGTCTCTCAGTGGATCGAAACAGAATTACTGCTTTGCTCCTTCAGTCTTGGGGGAGGCTTCTTAAGCAGAAGCCAGCTGTGATCCTGAAATGTGGAAGGCAGCATTTTTAGGAGCTGATTAAGTCTATTCTGTCTCTGAGCAAAGGATGACATGCCTACTCAGAGTCTCAGTTCATATCAGAATCTTCTGTCCTTCAGATAGCAGCAACTGGAAACATTTTGTTTTATCATCTCAGTGCGTTTTCTTCTTAAATACAGACTTTGTTACAGTGATCCATAACTGAGAATCCCTCCAGGCTTGTCTACTACATTGCACTCTATCAGATTCAAAGTGTGAAGAATCCTTGAAATCTCCTGTTCTTGCAGAATACAGTTGCCTTCCCTTATAAACGCTGTACTAGCGAGAACATATCACAACTCTGCTCCACAGACTCTGTTTGACACTGGAAAATCAAGATGCCAAAAAAAGATCTTAAAAGGCCTACAGTTAGCTGTGTGAAAGAGGGTATCTGTGACTGTGGAACTCTTAAACCAAAATTCAAGGACATACAAGAGAGTCAGAATAAGGATGCTGTGGTTACAGCTCCAGAAGTGCCCCCTGTCAGACCGCTCATGGGTCCCCATTCTAGAAACTTTGACATAACTTTTGGTTTCATAGGTTTTTCAATTGTGTAGTTCTAAAGATGTTTGTAATCTGAAGCTTCCATGTGTGCTATGGCTGAGTACCTGGCACTAATCTATTCTTAGAGCTGTAAGAGGTGGCAAAATTCCCACGGCCGTGTGTGGTTTTTTTTTTTTTTTTTTTTTCTACTTTCATTTAGAGACAGTACACCTGAATAGTAGGTCACTGACTCAGATACAGGCTCTGAACATTTCGATGACCTTGGAGAATTTACTTCACAACTTTGTGCCTCTTTTTTCCTTCTCCTCTTTGTTGTTTCTTTTAAATGTAAAATAGAAAATTATGCAGAGATGATTCTGTGTTTGAAGAGCCTTCTCCGTCCTAGCAGGATCCACCCCTGGCTGTTAATTCCAGGATCTTAGGCTCATGATTAAGTTATACAGTATAACAAGGTGCCTTACATCTGTTGCTCATTAAGAGAAATCATTTTAGTCAAGGTAAACAACTACATCTGAACCAGTCATCTTGACTTTCTCTGTAGTAGGTGAAAAACGTTGTCACTTGTAGGATGTGTTCTGCAATAGACACCTAATATATATCAGACAAATCATGTCCTTTGAGTGTCTAGTTATCTCCAGTGAAAAAAAAGGTGTCCAGAAGAAACATCTGAGATAAAGATTTCCACACTGCCGTAACCTAAGTAACATTTCTAATTTTCATTTTCATTTTCATTTTAATAACTAATTTTTCTAATAACTACTCATACATGCGCTCTTTACCACAAACAGAAGCTAATTACTTCAGTGGAACATAGCTGTATTTAAGTCAAACTATCTTGCATTCACTCAGATCTAAGCACATATGCAATAAACATGGTTCAGCTGACATGTTAAGTGGATCATGTGTTCCTTCACCTGCTGCCATCAGATTTGTTTACCGTCAGCCTACTTTATGGCCAAGCCTTTTTAAGGTGCCTTGATTTCTTGTCACTTTGACTGTATAGGTTGAGGGTAAGGCCAATCTTTCTTCTGGTTTGCCATATTTATCTTACTCTCTCAAGCAGGGAATCCTCAATGTGAACTTCTTGAGTTTTCCTTGTACTCATAAGATCCTTTCTTTAGATAAGCTCCTCAATCTTCCCTGTGAAGGACACTGTATAAAAATGAGCTGAATTTTAATATAGAAGTCCTAGAAATTTTTAAAATGCTTCTTGTAGGCATGTATGTAAGCTAATTTGTAAATCAGCAGCCTTACAACTTAAATCCAAGCCGTAGTATGAATGTAAGATCTCTTTAAAACAAACATTTTTAAAGATGCAAGCAGATAGGCACCCTTGAAAATATTCTTCATAGTGAATCTATGGGAGATAACATTCCCAAGAAAAATCCCTTTCTAGAGTTATTGTAGCTGCATTGTAGAAACAACAGAGCTTTTTCTAAAATGCAAACAGACTTCTGTGTAAATTTCCAAATATTCATCCAGGACTTTTTTTATTGAAATTTGGTTGTTTACCCAAGGTATAGAAATTACAGAGATATACAACATAAGTTTGATGTCTGTTGTATACATTTCTGGTTGTATCAAATATTTAATACCTGGTATTCTTTGGGATTTGTTAGCATCTCCTTTAGAACTTGCCTGCGGCAGTTACAAGATGGAATGTAAAAAGTGGTTTTGATTATCGTTTTGGATTGTCACCTTGACAGTTTGGGTTGGGTTTTATAGGCAAGAAGGAAGAACACACACATACGCACAGAATTGTTCCTTTTCATTTTGCATCCCTTTCCCTGTAGACAGTGCTCCACAGAAATGGCTCAGGAGCAGAATAGACATGAAAGGATTACCAAGTAGAGGCGTTTGAAAGAAACCTGATTCATTATTGTTTGGAGACAGGAATACATAAGTGACTGGTTACACCTATGATTTGATATTGCTAGGGGATTGCAAATAGACCTTGGTGGGTATTTGAGTGGTCAAGTCAAATACACTGCTGCTAACAAAAACGGAGGGATGGAAAAGGCAAGCAAAAGAAAATAGAAGGAATAGGAATAATAATAAAATGTTTTTGGTTCTTTTTTAAGTAAGAGAGAAAAGCAAAGTATCTTTAGCTTGATTTGCCCTTTGAATGAAGAGGAAATGTTTACCCCAAATAGAGAAGTCTAAGGACATTGCTTTAATTTCTAATATGAGTTGGAAAATTCAAGAAGAGTATCTATGTGCCTGTGTATAGGTCTCCTTTTAAAAAGAAAGCTACCATTTCTACTGATTTTAGTACCTCATCAGCTATTAGCTTACTGGCTCTACACAAGATGTAGGCTGCCTCACAGTCTTAGCAGTGCCCGTCAGGAAAGAAATTTTGTGAAGAGTGAGAATCTTATCTGAGCATCAGCTACTGGATGACAGGATTCCAATAACTATTTGTTAGTAGTTGGGCTTTGTGATTGTTTGGATGTAGAGTAGAGGCTGCCATTTATATGGTAACTGAGCAGGCTGTTCTGTGCACTGAATCTTAGGCACTAAGAAGACTCAGATGAAAGGAGAACAAAATACTAGTGAAAGATGCAGCACTGTGTTTCTTCCTTCAGATTCTTTCACAGTGTGACTTCAAGTTGAGTTTCAGAGATGTTTCATGAATGACACTGAAGCATCATACTGAACTGAGTATGTTACTGTCTGTCTTTATACTGGGTCTGCATAGCCCGACTCAGAAACCCACATGCCTTTGTGAGACAGGAAGATATATATTTTTTTCATTTAAGTACTTTTTTTTTTTTTACTGTGGTGCTAGCTATTGCTGCTTTCATTAAATGTTTGTCAGTATTTTCATTATAAACCTTATTTTCAAGGGATTCATAGCCTACATATTTTAACTCATGTTGATCTGGAATATGCCATAGAAATTTTTCAACAAGGAGTAGATGGCACTTTCTTTTCTTGAAACATTTGATTTGAATACATGTGGATACTGTGAACTGACTGTTGCACAAAAGCAAACTACAGTCTTAGTATAATTTTCCAGCAAAATGAAAGTTGAGCAGGAATTTTGCAGTAAGGAACAACATGAACTTTGCAATTGGGAAAAAAAGTCACAGATTTTTTATTTTGCAAGTAAAATCTATCAACAGTTCTGGTTACGCAGCATATTGATAAGAGAAAGATATTTTTCCTCACCAAAAATATAAACATAAGCTGGAATACTGTACCTTGGACATAGTTATAATATCAATATTGTTTTAAGTCCAACACCTTCCTGTTACTTAGGAATGCACCACAGAAATATAGTTTAATAAAAAAGACTTTAAAACATATTGAGAAGTGCCTTCCATTGCATGTAATGATAAAATTCTGTGACAAATGATGAGCTGCACTCTTGCCACAGTCTTTCCCATTGTCTTACCCCTCTTGCTGTAGCTGAAGCAATTACAATATTATTCTTATGCAGAAATCTAGGCAATGACTTAATACCAAATCCAAAACCTAATGTGGTAAAAGGAATATTTCCTTTGACTTATGTGATCAGAGGAGCCTCATGGCTCCTTGCAACAGTTTTCTCATATTTCTAATAACTGAGATAATCAGCTACAAATAAAAAGACTGCAAAATATTTGGAGTACAATAAAGCTTGTTCACAGTTTTACCAGTTTTTATTACAGGCATCTCACTCTCCACCAGAAGACCAAACACCATTTTGACTGGCAGGTACTTAATAGCTGATTTTTCTTTCTTGATCAGTTAATTTTCTTGACCAGTTAATTCATTCCTTCCTCACCTACACCCAGTGATTTTAAGACTGACTGTCAAAGCTAAATACATTTAGTTTAAGGATGAACCAAAACTAGGCTCAGGATTTATAGGAGCCATGTAATACATATGTAATAATGTTTTAAATCCTGTATTGTTCATGAAAATATTAATGGATCAGAAAGAAATCTACCGTACAAAGATATTGAAACCAGTATTTCAAAAAGAGTTGTTTGAGACACGGATAAATAATTTTCCCTCCAGCCTATTTACTTATAACTGTCTTCGATCTTAGTCTCATGGTTTGTTGTGAACTGTCATTTTCTTGCCAGGAGCTTTAGCAGGGTGGGCTTGTATAGGGAATCATGGTACTAATAACACAGTTTCTTGAACTGAGAACTGCCTGGAAGAAAATATGTCTTTTCAGTGCTTCCACATGAGACAGGGCTGTGCCCACACATCCAAGAGTCCCACTTGCCCATGTAGTAGAACTTGTTACTCCCAAAGGTAAGAGAGATGTCCATTACTATTGGGCCATGAAATCTGCTTCTATAAACATGGTACTTACGTATCACCAATCCATTAAACAAAGAACCACATGGACTAAAATGTGTAAAAAGTGTGAAAATTTGGTGGGTATGAAAGATGGGTAAACCATATTTTCCTGAGTTTATTTTGCTGTTAATCTCAGTGTATGAGTCACAGAGAACAGAAAGTTGTCATTCATGTCAGTACTCAAAGAAAGCAAAGAGAAGAAGAAAATCTGGAAACACAAATCTTGTTTCAAATGAAAGTTGGCAAATTAAGCAAAAATCAGGATTCTATTTCCTTCTAAAACACATTGTAACATTTTACAATTTAATCTGCTAGTTTGCTTTCCTAGGTGTGGGTTGTTGTAGCATGTATTACTTACTATTATATTTTAAAACACTTCAGCCACTGCACTGAATTTTTATTGCATCTACTTTGCTTCAGAATTTTGAAGATCATTATCTTACAGAGCTTCCGAGACAGTTTACTATCATCCAGCAGCTGCTCCAATGGAAAAGGTGTATTTTGGGCAAAACTTTTTCTATCGTGTTCTGGCAATGTTCTCTCGCTATTTTCCCAAATCTTGAATATGGAGATTTTGCAACTATAGCAGCATTTGTCACTGAAAGGTGAATAACTCAATAAATGTGCAAAACCTCCACCTTTCAGGAGAGTAAAAAGGCAGATCTCAGATACCAGACATCACTGTAGCTGGTTAGAAATACAAAGATTCCAGCTAAAAATGCTTGTTATTTTAGAATTAAAAGTTTTTGTTGTTGTTGTTTTGTTTTTTGTTTGTTTTGTTTTGTAATGAAATGCCTAATTAGGAAGTATTTTTGTGGGGGGGGGAAAAAAAAGACTCATTTCTACAAATAAAAACTCTCACAGTCACCAACCTGGGAAAAGGTTTTGTTCTCAACAGCTTGATTAACCTTAAAATACTATTTTATATTTTGACAAATGGCAGAATTGTTGCAAAATATTCCAAACACAAGATTTTCTTGTTTACCTGAACTTACCAGATTAGGGCAAAGGAACCACACTAAGTAGTGGTAGACTATCTGGTAGCAACATATTGTAGACAGGAATGCAAGTGCTTTGTTCTAGATATAATTTCTATGCACGGATTAATATGCTTATGACTGGAATTGTTTTATATTACACTGAAAGTAGCAGTTAAAGGGAAAAAAAAGGAAAGTTTAACAGAGGAAGCCAGGAAGCCATGGTGCTGCTTCACTTTTTATGTTTGCCTACTAGCAATAAACCCAAGGACTGAAAATCATACTTTACCATGATTCCAATAAACATAGAATATCGCATGGAGAGAAGGTTAAATGGTGACGTGATTTTTCTGTGTGTAAGTACCTAGAGCTGGAGAAGATTACTAATCATAGGGCTCTTTATTTTAGCACAGATATAAGGAGAATTCAGTGGCTGGAAGCTGCAGTTAGTTATGTCTAGATTAGAAGTAAATAGGCAATATTTAACATTAAGGGTAAGTTGCATGTATTACCAGCCTATGTGGTTGATTATCCAGTATTTTATGTTTTTAAATCAAATTTGCATGGCCTTTGGAAAGAGAGGTTATAGTTAAGCCACAGGGTGTTAGTTCTGATATAACAATTACTGGGTGAAAATGTATATTCATTGTCACACAGAAAACAAAGCAAGATAATGATGACAGTGGCTTTTGAACATCAAAATCTATGAATCGCTGACAGTCAGGTGAATTTCTTGTATTGAAAGACTTAGATCAAAGTAGTTATCCTCATGGGTACCTTAGTATTGTGCATATTAGACACGCAATTGGAATGTTATCAAAGTGGTATATAGAAATGTCGGCCAACAGGCACTGTATTCATTCTGACTAGGTGTATGGAGTCTGTTAAAAATTATTTATTTTTACAAAGGTATGGATGTCATTAGTGGTTTATTTGGTCCAACTGTATTTTTTCTAGCATCATATCATAGGCCAAAAAGCTGGCTCCAAATAAGTTAATAGGGACAGATTTTTTTGCTTAAACAGTACCCTTTGTAGAGTGTGTACCTATCCCTCTCTCAAATGGCATTCTGAAAGTGATTCTAAATTTATCAGATATAGCGATGCTATGTTCTGAAAAATAATATAAATTCAGGAAGCAAGACTGTTGTCTTCAGTGCACAGCTTTGATTTACTGGCATTCTCTGGAGAACTTCATGTTACTGAATGTCACTCTGATATTCTTTTTAAACACTTCATGTAACTATAGAAAGCACAGGATACATCACGCTTTCCTTCTCCTTTACTGTAAACTTTGTATAAATCAATATAATTTGTATCTAATAGATATTATCTTATACATACTTATTAATCCATAGCAAGGACAACAAATTAATGACCCAAAGTTCAAGTGAGTAGCTTGAATAAATGCTTTCATTTCATTTTCTCTGACTGCCTACGTACATATCCTAAAATGTATCTGTAAGTTGATGCCTTTTTTTTTTCTTTTTTCCTGATAGGCTAATGGGATTACATATTGATCATATGACATAATATGTAGTTTTTGTCATTATGGCACAAATCACAAATATTTTATTTCTTTATAATCAGTAAGACAAACACATTTTTATGCGTTACAATGCATATGCAGTATATATAAGTATTTTAATATATGTACAATACAGTATATTTTTGCTCTTCTGTATTGAAAGTGTCATGCAACCAAGGTAGCGAGATTGAATACGTCACTCTTTGTGTAGAGGACAAGTGTAGCTCATCTAAGGAGCCAAGATCTTTAGCTTTGTTTCTGCAGTTTATTTTGTTTTAGAGTTACTGCAATGCAGTTGTCATCAGTAGTTAAGTTGTGTGAATAATGAATTACAATGTAAGACCAGAGCGCAACTGCCCATAGACCTAGAGAACATGTGACCTCTGTAGATATATAGAGGCTCCCTATGTATTTCATTGCTATTTTCCTGCAGGAGCTTGATATTTCCTCTCTTGTCTGATTTAACTACTATCAGTTCTGCCTGAACAACATAACTCTGCCTGTAATGTTACCTTTCTCATCACTCTGCAGGTTGCTTGGAACACTTTTCCAGCATCCTGAGTGAGATGATACACCTGGGCCACATCAGTTGGACCATGAGTCCCTGGTATGTGAATACTGAATCCAACTCTCTCCCTGCTCTTGGGGGCAGAAACATACAGACAGAGCATAGGAAGATTGCAGAAATAATAGGGATTTGGCATCTTCAGATCCAACATAGATCCAGCATAGTTCTCTGTGGCTAAAAGCCTTTTATCATAAAAAGAAATTCTGAGGCTCCTTTATTCTAATGCTCTTCCCTAGGCTTCTGCAGTTACTTTAGAGGCAGAACACCTGGATAAATAAGCCTTTCTTTTGACCCAGTATAGACATCCTTACCTGTAGGTAATTTTTTTTCTCTAGATACATTTTAAAACATGTCAGTCAAATATCAAACATGCATCCAAGACAGATACACATCTACTAATACAATGCTATTTGACCCTATTATCTTTCATGTACTCATGCTGCACCTAAAGAAGCAAGAGCTATGAATATCATGTTTACTAGATGGAGAACTGAGTCATGTAAAGTTAAGTATGAAAGAGAAATCTTCAGTTGAAAAACTAGATACATTTCAGGTACCCATGGTCCCAGTCTACTGCTTCTGTCAAAAAATTCTTAGTCAAGCAGAGACAGAGGTTATATCTGTTTCACTGATGACAGGCAGTAGTACTATAGGGTATATTACAACATTTTAAGCTTTTCATTTCAGCTTGAACTTAAAACATCTTTTAATTTTCTTTAACCATAGTCTAGGTAAAGTACAGAAAAGTGAGAAAAGAAAATTTTCATAGCGTGTTTAATATCGCCTTATTCATACGCAGTGCTATATATATAATAATATATGCACATGATGGCTTATCTCCCTCATGACATTCATCTTCACCTGTGAGGAGAGAAATAATAAGTCACTGGTGACTATTGCACTTGACTTATCCCTCCACATCAGAGAAGATAAATGCCAATAGAGAGATCAAGTCTTTTGTATTCTTTTGTAGGGGAGAGAGAATTTATCATAGGGGTATTGAAATTTATCTTGATCGGATACAGATGATTTCATCATGGTAATAAGAGAATCCTTATTGCATGCAGACAACATCCATGTTTTGACTGTAGTTTCATTTTTTACATACTGCTGAATGTATAAAACAGACTTCTGCTTTTAATTCAGTGCAAGTTGGAATTCTCAGTTCTTACTGACTTCAATTTGACAAGAATTATTTGGTTAAAAGGAGAATGGAGCAGAAACAGAAGAATAAATGAGAAGTAGAGTGAATATGAGAATTTATATAAAAGGAAATCAACATACAAGTGAGGCATTTGTTGTCATGCACATAAAATGTAGCACATAGTATTAAACTGGGTACTTCCCAACTTCTGCTAATTTAACACCATTTTGATACAGCTTTTATGCATGAAGTGAATATCTATCAGAGATAGAACTGCAGCAGAACATTTTTTCCATATATTGCATTTGAAAAAATAGAAGCAAAATCTCCTATAGAGTAATATTTTATTTGCTCTTTTTATAACCTGACAGTATTTCTTTCTCTATTTGCTTTTCATTTTTAGTAAAAGTGTTTTCATTTAAAACGTAGGTTCTGGTTCTTAATATATCGTTCTGGTTTCATTCAGTGATTGAGGACCAGGGAGAGGCTACAAGCAGCTGGATTCAGCTTCTAGAAAATGTCCTGAGGATATTCCAGAAAAGGTTAAATTTTGATCAAAAAGGTCTGAGATATTCGTTCTTCAAAGGTGCCCTTGCTTAATGCTGTTTTGGGAAAAGCCCCATACTCTTCAACTGTCATGGTAATGTTTTGGGGTGGGGAAAGTTGAGAGTAATTAAAGTGGGTGCTGAAACCTCTGTAACTGACGGTAAAGAAAGCACGAGGATCCATGTGATCACCTATAGATACACTACAGCCACATTAGTTTGTATCTCAGATTCTGTGGCAGATGGTAATGGAGAAACTGAAAACTCAAAATTTCTGCCACTGCTTTTCATATAATTCCTGGTTTCTGTGACCAGAAGGATAACCGGTGCATAGATCAGAGGAACACAAAAATCACAATGGAACTTAACTGACAGCAACCATTAGGTGGAGCAGGCAAATTAGAATAAAATCAAAATGTTTTTTTTTATGCTCGATAAATCTTATGGAACAGGAATACTGACTCTTTCAGCTATATATAGAGTATTACTACGTTTGTTAAACATGGCTGGACTGTTTGTAAGGACAAATAACTCTAGGTTCATATTCCAAGCAATCCCTATTTGTGAAGGGCTTATATTATAGAATCTTTAGGTATCAACTTTGTTCAGTCTTGCAATATAGAATATTTTACAGAGGCATGCCCTGCTGTTTGTCACTTTGCATCATGATGCTATATATCTAAAATCACAGCCTCACCTAACATACCCACTTCTTTTTTATTAATGGAAAGTAAATGGACACTGAATGGCACTTGAAAGCAAGGGTTTCCAAAGACCAGAAACTGGGAAGCAATTTTTAAATTGATGGTTTATGGACTAAACATGTAGAAGCTGTGACAACCTAAACTGAAATTCTAAAGAGGAAGAAATAACTTTAATTCCAGTAACTTGCTTTAATAAAGGTATTCATAAACATATTTTTTTAACTATTTCCTTCTTTGTTTTATACAAAATACTCTGATTGGTAACACTAAAGCAGTAAGTTCACCACTGAATCTATCTGCGTATCTAAAATATCAGTGTCTGTTTAAATATTTGACCTAAATGTCATAAAGTTGTCTTACATAAAATGTAAATTCCCATGCATGTGTTATCTAAATATATACTTTCTGTATACATTTGGGTTCATTTTTGTGTTGAAGCTAATATACTGCAACCTTGAGCTCAGTGGGGGCTATGAGAATCAGGGGAGCAATCAAGCAGGCTGATGAGACTGCCCACTGAGCACAAGTTATATCAAAACAAGCAAGCTTTGGCCAACATTAAAGGCAGAATGCAGAAGGAACTGCAAACATGTTACACAAACTGGGATGCTGTTGGCACTTGTAACGTAGTAAGATGGTGCAAAAATGGACCAATCACCCCAAAATGCAGCCCTGAGTGATCAGTGGGTCTCATGGGAATGCTGGGACAGCACTAGTGGAATTGAAAATTAAATCACAGCTTTCACTGTGTATACAGTTACGGATACACATGTTTATATATAATCTGTCCACATATCTGTCAGCATTACTATTCATGACTGCTGTGGCATCTTGGTACATCGGCGATATTTCAAAGAAAGAAACTTTTTTTTTTCCTGTAAAAAGACTGTATTCACGTATAAACAGATTTGCAAAAACTGAAGTAGTATGTGTTCAAACTACTGCGTATTTTAGTATTATGGACTTCTACAGGTCTGCAAATAGAGCTCTGTACAATTTCTGACAGCATTTTAAAAGGAATTCATAGATATTTTTTCTTTTTGGAAATATGTGCATATTGACATAATATATTTTCCCTATAATTCTCCAATCAATGAAAGAAACATTTAAGATTTTGTAAACTGGGGAGAAAGCATGTGGAAGGGCAGATCCTTCCATTTGCTCTCTGGTAAGAAATTATGCAATCATGTGCTCTTCTCAAAAAAGATTTAAAGTTCTGCCTGCTACACATGGCTATGGCAAATCATTCATTTTGTAGGTGTATTACCGAAGGACAGCGTTCTCAGTATTCACAAAACATTTTCAATAAATTGAAAGAAGTGGCTTTACAAGCCCAATCTAAAGCCCAATGAAGGGCGAGGACATGTCTGTTCTGATTGCAGGTGAGAGGAGGAGGGGTTAACAACTGAACCACAGCAACACCTATTTGCTCTTTTTGTTGTTATTAATAAACTAGTTATTAATAAACTAGCTATAAGAAAGGGCAGAAAATTCCATGGTTAGAAAAACTATTCTAATTCTCCATCCATTGCTCTGTTTCTACCTATACTCATGACTAGGAAATTTTAAGATTTGTTTACTAAATTCTCCTCAATATGGAACTATTTGGAATACTATTGCCTATAGTATTCATTCATCACCGTTCATCTCTTTCTTGTGTCACTTGAGGTACAGAGTCAAATTGCAACCTTATTTGTATCTGACAGAAATATTTTGTTCTCTCACCTTTACTGTTGAAATCTTAAAAAAATACTAAGTTAAAAAAACTAAAAAACTCTTTAAATCTCCTGCTCTGAACTGTAGGTTTGCCATTCACCACTTGAAATTTTGGTGAAATAAGGAGTGATTGCAGCATAGAAGTGATAATCTCTTCAGCCATTAGATCTGAACTTTGTGGGACATTAGTGCTATATCCAGCTAAAAGGAGCTAAAATTTTAGCATAAACAGGTTTACTTGAAGACTGAAGACCATCAGTAAACAGATATTCACAGACAGCTTGGGAAATCTGTCATACTCTTTCTGGCCTGAATATGATTGCAACTACCGACCCCTTCAACAAAAAGAATGAAAGTAAAATAATTTTCGTCCTGCTTGGCTATGATATGAGCCACTGTTCTTAGAGAGTTCCTCTTTATAAATACCAGTTTCCTAAGTTTTCAGTCCTTAAACCAGTGTTCAAATCAAATATGGTCCACAGTAAATCATATATCTTGCCATGCTTTTCAAGTGTCAGTAAAACTTATCTACAGAATACATGATGTAGGTCTGCTAATGAATGCTCAGACATTCTTGATATCTTCTTTCCGTTTTTCCAAACTACTATGATTCTTAGGTATTTCTCATATGAAATCAATTATTTTATTTCAGTTCAAAAGTGTTTGCACACATCCCTGTGTTTTTTCATATTCTGTAAGTAAACGTGTTCTGATGGATATATGTAAGTTTTATGGAACCAAAATGTCAGTGGCCCTTTGGTCCATGTAATAAAATCAGCTCTTAGACAGAAACAAGCAGTACTGTTGAAGCTTTAAACATCATCGTAAACTCTCATGAGTCACTCAGTACATCATCTTCAGGTACAAGATCTTTTGATCTGTTTTTACCAGCATCCATCAATCAAAGTTTATAGGCTCACAAATGGCTTGGCCAACACTCAGTAGTAATATTTTAGCCATATCTACACTGAAAATAAAATCTACAGAGAAAATATAGGGTAAGTGTCTGGCGTTTGGTTTGGCTTACTTTCTTAATTTATGAAGAAAGTTGATATATTTCTCTCTTTGTGAAAGTACTCACTTCTTGCATGCAAGTGTCGCAGATGCCTTTGTATCTGTAGCTAAGGCTGCTCTAGTATGTCTACCTCTCTCATGGAGATCAGAACTGAATCTAGATAAATGATGTATATGTTTTGCCCCTTTTGCTACATGAGTTTTGTACATTTTAAATGTTGCAAATCATTTTTTCAAACAGCATGCTTGTACAGTGATTTATGTTGATAGCCAGAGTCACAGATAAGGCATGTAAAAACTAATATTCTGCCACCATCAGCTATTGTAATCTCAAGTCAGGCAGTAGCACAAACAAGAAATTTCTGGAAGAAAAGCTTTTCCTTTATGGTCAAAGAGCTGAAAACCTAAAGTTAATAATTTCATATTATAATTATTACAAGGCTTTGGATGCTTCATCTAAGAAAGCAGGCACAAGATCAAGGGCACTGTGTAAGAAGAGGTGTGACTACCGTGCCATGGCCCAGGTTCAAGGGTACTGAAGGCTTTGGAAAGGAAAGTAGCTGATCTCATTTTGTGAAGACTATTTTGTCTAATACACCATGCTGGAAATTGACCTCAAATCTCTTCTTGCTGTTTTGGTTTATTTTATTATGACTATTGCAACACCCTGTGCTCTGTACTAACAAGCATTTTGTTTTGTTTTGCTTTTGCTTTGCTTTGTTTTCTTCAAAACATCTCCCGTACATATATTCCCTTGTTTTTTAGAAGGTATACTGATAATGTACATCATTCCAGTGCTGTCATACAATACATACTCCATCAATAATAAACTTCTTTGAAATAAAATGGCCTAATATCTTATAAATGATATCAATATCTGAGCACAGTGTATTTCAGATTGCTTCATTCAATCCACAAACCCAACAGTGTCTCAACTTGAGGGAATAACTAAACAGCAAAAGTATTACTTGGAATATAGAGTTCTTAGGTAAAGCTCAGGACAAAATTTTTGTTCTTCCAAAATCAGCTTATGCCTCAGATTTTAGTAGTTGCTCTATTAAGACATTAGTCTTAAGACATTAAGACATTATTCATAAACAGACATTTACATTAGTGTTTCCTGTGCTGTGACTGTTCTTGCCAGTATTCTAAACTTATCTTGCTGTTGAGTAGTCCGTTTTTCCCTTGGATTTTTTTCATTATGTATTTAGGTCTGATAAATCAATATGAACAGCTACCAGTTTCCATGCCGAAGCTTGTAACTTGTAAACTTGGAAGAGAGATCATCAGCCCACGATGGCAATGGAAACGTTCAGGTGTGAAAAGACTGAATGTAATCTCTAACCTCTCCACAAATAATTGTGCTTAAAACTGTGTAAGAGACCACATTGCGGTTTCTTGTATTAATACACTGGGATTATTTATTTAACAGTGGAGGAAAGTGGATGTGTGAAAAGTCAGGTGATTATTGATTAGTGATTCATCAAAAATATATTTTGAAAGAGAGAGGAAAAGTCAATTTCTTGTATTCTCTTCAGAAATTATAATTTTAAAAAATGAAGTCAGAAGTTGATTTGGGGTAAACTGCTTAGCACTACTTTAACATGTTGCATTTGTGCCCTGTGCGTACACATCTAGTCAGCATAAGTTAAAAAGGTTCAGAATAGAGTCAAAGTGGCATGAAACTATTATTACAGTTTTAGTGTTCCTCCTGAGCTCAGCCAGCAGGGAAAAAAATGTGCTTATGTCAAGAAAGTACTTAAGCACATACATAACATTATATGTGTGTGTCATTAAAAGGACTGGGAATATAAAGCTAAAAGAGATCATTGGATTCTTCCAGTTTGGTATCCTAACTTAATAATTACTTAGCTGGATAGTGACAATGATAATATGGTTGCAAATTTCAAAATCTCTTTGAATTGGCAAAAATTGCCTTTTCCTTGGTGGGATGTGTCATGGAGTTAAGTTTTCATGACTGTGATACAGCTTCAGAGGCTGGTCTTGCCTAATTGCAAATAAGTGTATAGACCTGTCAATTTTTTAATGTTTCAGACTTTTATTTGCTTAAATGTTAAAAATAATTGGAATTTTATAATGAATAGCATTGTGAAGGGTGCACTGACTATTTTATGGAAGTTTATAAAAAGCATAAAGTTCTGTAATATTTGTTCTCATGATAAATGATTTGCCATAAAAACTGGCTTGTCTTAATACTTTTTAAAAAGTGAAATTGGAGGGAAAACATTTTATTTAGAACCAATAATACTTATAATTGTGCATGTTGAGTTTTTAATGAATATATTTGAAAGTGCATTAAGCTGGGCTTGCTTCATACTTATTTAACAAAATGTGTGATAAGTGAAATGTGAAGCTGTCAGACAATTTAGCAATTTTTTTTTTGCCTTAAAAATATCTTTAATGAAAGAGACAAGCAGACAGAATATTTCTTGAGCTCTTCAGATATAGAAAATGTTAAACCAAATATTTTACTTTGGATCCCTAGGTGCAAATAAAGCTATTTATAATGTATTTCCTGCATGTTAATTTCCTTTGTAAGTCTCTCCAACTGATTAAGCACTGTCTTTGGAGTGACTTATTGTATGCTTAAGTTAATTCCATCCACAAATATTTGCAACATCCAAGGAAGAGATTTTACCTGATATTAGTAAAGCCGGTAGAATCTAATCTATTGTTAACTTTACTTAGTAAAAACTAAACACATTATGTCATTGTTTTCTTTTGACTTAACCACCAGGCAATGGGTAACAAGTTAATATGAATGGTATGTGTAGAAAACCCTTTCAATATATAAGCCTTGAAATGTCACATGAAACACTACAGTGATTTTTGGCTATTTTATCCACATGTCAAGTAAACCAATTCCATCACACCAAATATAAATACAGACAAATTATATCCCTCAAAAACTATATTGAATCTTTAGTGGAATCAGAATTTTAAAAATCTCTTATATTTTTCTGCTGGTTTCAATGTCATAGATATCAACTGTACAAACCGTATCATTAGAAAGATTCCAAAGATTACAAACAGCTTTGGATTAGTTTTGAAAGGTCAATGTGTGGAGACACCTGTGTGAACAAAAGTGCCTGTCACTTGAACATTGTCTATTCTTTTGAAAACTATTCGTCAAAGAAGGAAAAGTAGCATCTTTTCTTTTTTTTCTCTCTCTTTTTTTTCCTGTTGTTTTTTTTTTTTTTTTTGGTTTTTATTTTGTTTGTTTTTTGTTTTTTGTTTTTTGTTTTTGGTCTTTTTTACTTTCATTCTGTTTTATTCCTATTTTGAAAAAAAGTTTTTGATTATTGAGTCTATATTAAATTCTAATAACATTTAAATATTATGTTTACCACACAGATCTCATCAGTTCATTCCTGATTACATAATCATAGCTGATCAATAAAGGTGTAGCTGAGCCCAAATCATTTACATTGACAGACAGAAAAACGGTTGATGTTGGAAGGGACCTCTGGAAATCATCTAGTCCAATCTTCGTTGTCAAGCAGACTCACCTAGACAAGATGGTACAGGATCGTGTCCATGCATGTTCCTGTTGCCTTTTGTTGCTGAACACCAACATAAAAAATTCTGGCCCCTTCCCCTTGACATCCTCCTTTAAAATACTTGTACACATCTTCTCTCAGTCTTCTCCAGACCCAGCTCTCTCAGCTCCTGTCCTCTAATAACAGCCCTGCACTGAATTATCTCCAGCGTATCTATGTCTCTGCTATGGAGCCTAGAATTAGACCCAGTACTCCAGATATAGCCTCATCAGGGATGAATAGAGGGAAAAAATCACCTATCTCGACCTGCTGGCAATGCTACTTCACTACAGTTCTGCTGCATCCAGGCAGCCTGAGATGTTCAATAACTGTTCTCAAAAGCACAGCGCATTGTTATAAAAACCGTGTGAGATTTGAAATGATACAACTTAGCTCAACTCTGGTGGCAGTTGTGAAAATCCAGTTTCTCTAAAAGAATCTGCCAGTCCTGCCTTTTATTCCTGTAAGGTACATGTCACAGCTTCTTCCAACAAGGCAGGGAGGACTAACCCGGGAGATGGTACAATTGCATCACCTTCACATTTTGGAAAGACTTTGCTACAGATCTGTTGGATACCAAGAGCTGGAGATTTCCTTACTGCATCATGTTTTTGGGCTTCCTCTCCCAATTTTTTTCCCAGTGTTTTCTGCTGACAGCACTCTGTTTCTATACCGAGTGATATCTCCACCTTCCTCTGTAGCCCCCAGGATTACCATCTTGGTACTTACATGCAGCAAAGGTGGTTCTTTTGAAAAACCACTCCCCTCTTCCATGCCTAAGGCTCTGCAGTTGTTAATGATGTTGCACTGCGAAACCCTGCCTGATGAAGAAATGGTGAAAACAACTTTTCTTTGGAACTGTTACAAACAGATATTAAAAACATGGTAATTATTCTGCCTCTCAACTTTTTTTATTCCATATCATTTTAGTTTTTTATTTTGCTGCAGAAATTAATTCACACAATGGAAAAATAAGAAATATGTTTTTTAAACGCTTTCACTGGAAATCAGTTTACTATGGCATTTACTTCTAAAAAAGTTAATTTGAGGATAAAAACAAAAACAAAACAAAACAAAAAAACCACAAATGCATGAATAGACCAAATAATATATAGCAATGAACTTCATGCATTTTACGAGCTTATCCCATTTCCAACCTGCTCAAGGGCTAGCTGATCTGGTGATGCTGCATTCACCTCAACCTAACTCTTTTTTTTCAAAGTTCTCTCTTCTCATAGATTTCCTTTGAAAGACTCTACCTATCTTTCTCCCTGAATAGAAGATCACACCAAGTTCTCATATTTGGTCAGAATTAACAAGCTGCACCCACAAGCCAGCACAACTTTCTCAGTATTTCAATGAAGATTCTTATACTTGCTAATAGCTTGGGTCAGCAGATGATTCCTGCATTCCTATGCAGGGGCATAGATCGTGCTATACTGATACAAATGTCAAATAAATTACCAAACCATTAGTTCCTTGACCATACTGTTGGGGGAAATGAATAAGGCTGTGACCTAAGCTATTGTTTATGAGCCAGGTCTTCATTACAGTAGACATTATTGTACATGAGAAATAATGGCACAAGCAGAAATGTCCAAAATTTTGTTGTGAGATTGCACTTACCACATGGTATATTAAAATATAATGAAAATGCATTATGTTATGAGATAAAAAATAGTGTCAAATAGAGCAAAATGCAAGCAGGCTCCTGACTGAATAAATCAGAGCAAATACGCAAGGCAATAAATTCCAGTCAGTTTCCTTGCTGTATGGGCAAAAGGGGATTAAACAAGGCAGTGGCTTAAATTTATAGTAGCTTTTATTTATGAGTCAGGCCTCAATCATGTATCAAAGACACTAGGCCTATAATAATGGCAGAAGCAAAACAGAGCTGATTCTCAGAGGGTTGATGCCTTTAGAACACGAAAGTGCTACTACACAATGTAGAAATAGAAAATGAAGGCAGAGAGGGAAATCTGAACAATAGCCTTACCGTACTTCCCTGCAATGAAGCACAACCACCCCAGGATTTTTCTTTTCCATTGCCTTGTTTTCTTACCTCCACTTTTGCCATTTCCTCCCTTCCCCACTGCCACTCTTTTATTTCCATGAAATAATGTGTATCAGTGAAATAGAATGGCTTCGGTCAAGTCCAGAGTGAACGGGAAGCTGGAGTTGTTCCCTTTGTCAGCTATCTCACCAGAACAGCTCTTTTTCTCCCCATGTCCTATATACTTGTGACAATCCTATATAATTGGACAAAGTATCTGGAAAAAGACTGTCATTTACTTGTAAAACACAGAGGTGCAAATGTAAAGCAGTAATGCCTCACAAAAGAGCTGGTATGATAGTAGCTACCAAATTAAACACGAGCTTGCTTTGTGATCTGATCTGAAAAATCCACTATAATTTTTGGCGGTGTATGCAGAGTCATCATATCAGGTTGGCAACATACAAATCTCTGCAAGCCACAGAGTGAGCTCCAGCCACTTCAGTACAAGGGAGATGTCAAAACAAACTGGTGGGAATTCGAAGCGGAACACTCCTTTTCCCTCTCCTCCTTTCACGCCTACCCGCCTCCAAACATCTGACGAGGCTGGAAGAGCTGCTACATCCGGAGCCTTTTAAATATAGAAGTTGTGAATGGTTTGTACTGATTCATATATGCATCACTGACACTGTGCTGGCAACAGCACAGCGATGAGTGCAGCATAAAATCTATGTAAAACAGGAGAGGATATAACTTTTGTTTATGTCAGTCAGACTTTGGATCAGTAGATAACCGGTTGGTTAAACTAAATTTATATGTGGGACATAGAGCCGTGTAAGTACAGAGCTATATTAGGTAAAAGTATTTTGTCCAGAGAGGTATTGCCAGAAGAAGAAGTAGTCAGTCAAGAGTGACATGAATTGTTGGTGTGTATCAGACTGGCACATGTTTATACATAAAGAGTTTCTTAGGTCTAGGTTAGAAAGCCTACTCTATGGAGGTCTCAAAGTAGCTCAAAGCCTGAAGGTCCTCCTCACCTGAGATGTAAAAGTGGGCAGCCCAAGTGCCTGTCTCATGGTTCATACTAGGAGCATGTATGAAATCTCATTTCAGATGGATGCTTTTGACACCTATTTATTCCCTGTTGAAATCTTTCTGTTCTGTGAGAATAAACAGAAGATGAGTTCTGAAGCCGAACAGATTTTGACCATTTACTGAGAAGTACAACACTCAAGTTTAAATTCTTGGGACAATAAACGTTCATTCTTAATGCTATCTTAAAATAGAAAAGAGTGATGAATGAGGCACACTTTTCAGAGAGAGAACAAGAGAGAAGCAGGAATGAAGTGAAATCTTGTTTCCTTTACAGCATATGTGGAAACTATTCAAAGGTATTCCTCGTATTAATCTTCCTCCTTATTGTAACTTCAAAGGTCTTAATTTTTTGCAATGGAAAGGAAGCCTTACAAAATCTCATTATTCTTGCATGAGGGAAATGCTCTGTAGGAACCAGCTACTAGTCAAAAAAACAAAAGTAGTCAGAAGTATCAGCAAATACTTGCATAAAGAAGAGGAAGAGTCATAAAGCAGATATGGTATAATTACAGAAAAGCCTTTACCACTTTGGTTACTAAAGCAGTGAAGTATCTTTGCAATCAAACTGATGAAAGCAATGCTGCTTTGACAGAGGTATAAAGGGCAACACTGAAAAGAATAGGTCTTTTTTGATGGAGAGTGGACATAAACAAATTATTCATGATTGTTTTTCTTATTTCTTTTGATTTTTTTTATCTAATACTCCATATCTCTAGCAATATAGAGACACTTTGACTATTTTAATTCCTCCAGCTGAAATATTTTTGAGAACAACCTCAGAAGAAAGCAGATTTAAAATTGAAAGAAGAAGAAAATATTTTATATTCTATAGCAATTCATAGATGTGGAAATGCATTATGGCCAGGTTTTTCTCAGATTATGTGTTATTTTCTAGTGCTGTTATATGTTTTACAAGACACAATATTGATTTAATGCAGTAGTTGGTTCTCTTGTTGTGCCTTCCAGGCACTATTAATTTAAAAAATATATATATGAAATTCTCACACTTAACAAAAAAATAGTATATACTGTACTTCCCCAGTTGTAGAATTCGAAATGGTGGCATTTACACCATTAATACAAATTACGTACAAGTTGAGACAAATAACACTCCAAAATCTGCAAAATTCCCCTTTCAAATCTATTCAGTTTATAGGCTATTCCTGGTTTTGGGGAGATGTATTGGTAAGTACATATTGTAAGTGAAAAAACGCTGAAAAATGTAATGGAAAAAATTACTTGTATTTGTGAAAATTATGCCTTTCTGGATACTTTCCATAGTATGGTCATAGTATTTCATAGTATGTTTTCTTGCTCATTCCCAGTGTTTTGGGTATCATGTTCTTTGTGATTATGCCTTCTCTGATGTGTGGAACATCTGAAATCTATTTTTTTCATCTCTCATAGTGTTGGCTGCAAGTTGTTATGTGCCCTTCTGAACTAAGATCTCCTTCACAACTTTTTCAAATAGCTCAAAGCTTAAAGGAGCAAAAGTAAATATATTTTTCTTACTCTTTAACTGTATTTATTTTACGTTGTCTGCTACCCTGCCTGCAGCACTTCTAGTGTTCCCAGAGCTCATGAACCTATTTACTTTCCATCCACTTCTTGCTGCAGAAGGCTTTGTTCCTGTCTATCACAGTGGGGAAAAAAATGCTCACAGCTTTCTGGGTCTTATCATAGCACTTGCAAGTAGACAAGAAATATAAACAGATTTGGGAGATCTAGGTCTGTGGGTGGAAGAAGGTGATTCCAAAGGTAATTTGAACGTTCAAGATGGAATAGTTGGACAAGACTTTGCCAAGACCTGTTGAAGAAGATGATATATGTCGGAAAAGAAGAAAAATCTTACTTTAGTGGAATCTTACCTGTCACATGTTACTTACCATTAAAATGTCAAAAGCAAATTCTCCCACTGTGTTTAGCTGTGATTAGGAGATGAACCTCAGCTACCTCTCTGCAGTTTGCAGAATATTTCTATCAATTTCTCAGCATTTTTTGTTTGTTTTCTTTTTGTTTGCTTTTAGGACTGGTGGAGGAAGGCCTTTGCAGAGAGAGGAAAACTAAAGGAAAGGGAAAATTCAATGTTTATTTCTTTAATTTGGAAGATTTCCATTAAGGATGAGCTACATGCTGACAAGCATGTGAGATGCTCATTGTAACTTCCTGGGCAGCTTGTAACATATTAATTTGACTGTTTAGTCTTAGAAATTCAAAGATGCTAGAAAGGACCTCTGAAATTGGCCGGGGAAATGCAGTATCGGTCTTTCCTAAGGAAAATGAGGTAACTGTGGGCAATCTTTTTGAGCTTCATCTGTCACAAATGTTGCATGTCTGATATAATCTTCTGTCACTTTATATTTCACTTGTTTACAAACTTGATTTTTTTTTTTTTTTTTTTTTCGAAAATATGTCTAGGGAATATCCTTCCAAGTGTTCTATCAAACTGTTGACCTTGAAAACTAACAACTAGTGAAAGAATAAAGAAAAAAAAAAACAAAAAAAAACGTTAACACAATAAAATCATTTCCAAAATACTCTTTTTTCCTCTTCTCTAATTTACCAATAATTTCTGCTATGACATCAGTGTTGTGTTTTTGCATCAGAAAGGGTCCATTTTTGCATTTGCAAGACTGCTGTTAATTAATGCAATTAGTTTTGTAAGTTTTTTCTAAGGAAGAAGTGTTTACCAGCTAGGCTTTCTAAATTCAGCTTGTTAATTGAAGGTGGGAAGTTACACTGATGAAGACACTTTTCTTCTGTGTTTCTGCAGGGAACTGCATCATGTACTATCAAAATATCACCTCATGTAGGAATGTTTTCTTCCCACCTTTCCCTATCAAAGAAATTATAGTGGCAATCACACACAATTTGCAAACTGAATGAGTACCTCTGTCTTCCATGTGGTAGTTTCATACCTTCTACTTTTATTTGGCAGTTCAGACCACTTGGGCTTGTCCAACTCCAAATCCATAGCATCTTTTGACAGCAACTAACTGACATTCTCTACAGCAGCATGGGGGCAACATCAGCAAAAAACACTTCCTTCTCCTGTGATGATTACTGGCTCAGTGGACTAATCTAGTAGCTAGGCAACAGTAAGAAGAGCCTGGGACCAGGGAAGGAAGCTTTCAACAAGGAAGGCTGCCTAGTTGCATGAGGGAAGTCTACATATTTCCATACGGAACAGACTACTTGCATGACAACACAGTGTAGTAAATCATGATTGCAAGCACTGTTTGAATAGGGTCAGTGTTTGCTGAAGGTAGTATGCCCACATCTAAAATTAACTAATTAACTCAGCAGTTTTCCTAATCAGCCCCACATGCTCATCCTTTTAGGCACATTTTGACAGACTGTGTTCAGTTTTATGAAAAACATCAAATTTGGAGAAATTTATTCTACTGCACAAAGTTGCCAACCTATGAAAAATTAAGCTGTCAGTTCTGTAATTGTTGCAATGGTAATATGAACAAATAAAACTTTTTGACCTGTATCTGTAAGATCATTTTTGTTTTAGACGATCAATGTAGGTTTCAAAAGAATAGCATTCCTTTCTGTATATTCTCTATATTAGTGAAAAGAATACTCAGAAGCTGGATTAAATCTGCTTTGTTTATCTGCAGCATGTATATATTTATGCATGCTTCATGTACTTTTTTCATTTAAATTTCTCTCTTCCCCTCACTAACTCCTTTTATCATAGTGTGGCCTAAGTGAAAGGCAAACTCAATTAATCATCAACCAACTTGTATTTCTGTGGCATCTGTCTTCCTGATATCTAAGCATTATTTAAGTTTGTGTTGAATTTTGCACTCAAAGTTGCCCAGCCTTGCTAGAAAGAGGCATGAGGCAGTTTCAAGAGCAATTTACAAGGAGCTTTTTTCCTCCTCTCTATTTGAGCAGCAATTCCTGTGATTCGCAGGTTGACAGGAGCACATCATTCTGGTGCTCAGATCAGTGCACGAGCTGCCCATCGAATAGCAGATCAAGTTTAAAGTCCTAAGGGCAAATTCTGCTGTCAGTTACACAGGTGAACATGTAACTGTAAGAACAGAATTTGGCCCCTAGTCTTGATCTTCAAGTCTCTCAGTGGGAAACTTGATTACTGTGTTTAGGACAAAGTGTAAGACTGCTTTGTAAAGAGGTTGATACACACATATCATGAGGCACAAGTCTTCTTTTTTCTGGTTATGTTTTGATAGCATTTTCAAAGTTCCTGAATTACAGCAGACCATATGTCATAATGCTGTATTCATTTATAGAATCATCATTTTTAATGGGACTTGATATGGTGGAAAGAAAATGTACTGAAAGAACTTTGTTGTCATCTTTTCATGGAAGAACTAGTTAGGAGAACCAGCTTTTAAAAATTCATGCAGCTAATTTTCCCCTCTTTTTTCTCCTTCTACTAGACCTTTTAAAACACTTGACTTTGTCCCAGGTTTCTTAAAAATGTGGAACAGTCTGGATTTATTAGCCTGGGTTAGTTTGGATTTCAAAATGTTTTCGTATCATATGCCTGCAGATGCCTCTGATGGAAACTGGATAATGCCAACAAATCTTGGCACTCTCTTTTGTGTAGTATGAAATGCCCCTGAATGCATCATTCTCTGGAGCTGAGTTTAGTCTTATTTAATTGCTTGACTGCTCATTATCTCATTATATTCTTTCTTCCAAGATGTTAGCTCCTCCATACAAGCAGCTATGTGACCAAGCAACTGAGCCAGAAGGTAACCCGCAAGGAGAACATACTTAAAGCCTGCTACAATTTCAGTGATATTCTACTTCAGTGTATTATTTTTCCTGTTTGTTGTTGTTGTTGTTGTTGTTGTTGTTGTTTTTGTTTGTTTGTTTTTGTTGTTTTTTTTTTTTTCCCTGACAGTCTGAAAGACGAGGTTTTCTGCATGTTTTCCCCAGGGGCCAAAACTTTCTGAATCTGGTATCTAAAACTGTGGTAATGAGGAAGTGGGGGTTCCCAGATTTTGCAGTGATGGTTTACTTAATGTGTGAAGACTGCCATTGGATCCTGGTTCTTCCACAGAGGACACTCCTCGCTTCACTTTGTTAATCTTAGCCCCATGACCTCACAGCTCTGGTCAAACGACTACATTGGAGAAACGTCCACCAGATGGCAGCATGCCATATCGAAAATCAGTCACTTAAATCAATATTTAGGCATTTAATTTTTTATTATTTTTTTAGCTGCACAATTAAATCTAATCAAAACTCACGACCTCAGAAAGTCAGGTAACGCACTGCAGGCATGTCAGCTGCTGCCAGTGCCCAGAGCTGCCCGTGCCTGGAGGACTGTGTCCTAACTTGTCACCAGCACTTCCCCGAGAAAATGAAAGAAACAATGGAGCAGCTGCTTCTCCTTGAGGCCTTCAAGGGACGTCTGTGCTCCCTGAGCATTTATTGGCTTACACACCACCACTGTGACGGCCAGCTGAGTGTCTGCATGGTGTAAAAATAGACCACAGCAGAAAGCCAGGGTGTCCCTCACTGGAAAGGTGCCTGGGATGGCAAGCAGACACCCTAACATCTCACGAAGGCTGTGTCTGGCCTGGAGAAGCCACAGCTGGGTGGCAGAGTGCTGTGGCAGAGGTGTGACAGGAGGTAAGATCCAATGCCTTTCAACTATAGGTAAGCCAGATTTGGCCAGCTTGGAAGAGAGTTTATGAGCAGATCAGAGCGGTGAAAACATTGCATGTGATTTGTGTGCATTTGTGTGTAAGATGGGGAAACTCACCTCCCACTAAAATCTGCCATTAGCAACATTAAGAAAACAAGCAGAATATTTGTGTACTCTTTAACATGGCAGTA
This sequence comes from Tragopan temminckii, assembly GCA_028571105.1. Taxonomy (NCBI): domain Eukaryota; kingdom Metazoa; phylum Chordata; class Aves; order Galliformes; family Phasianidae; genus Tragopan; species Tragopan temminckii. Next base: position 57,968,366 of record JAOWBP010001760.1, on the reverse strand, counting down.
ATGTTTGATACCACCAGATCACAGGTATGTAAAACCATGGAAGTGGTCATTTTTATCATGAACATTGATTCATAGTTGCGTAACTAATCATGACAACTTAATTAATTGCTTATTACCAAGGGTTTTCTCTTTTATTAGGGAACAAGTGACTTCCTTCCCTTGTACTGGTGTATATTTCTCTGTGTGATAGAGATTAATGCATAAAGCTTTGCAGGAAACTGCCTCATTGATTTTGCTGCCTTTGTATTTGTCTTCCTTAGGTGACTTCCAGTAACATAGATCAAAGGGACGCAACGAGTTTCACTAGGACATCAAATACTGTGCTTATGGCAACTCGAGGTTTGGGCTTCATTTAGAAACCCAATACAAACTGGGTCCATTTATCTCTCTTGTAATTTTTCCTTCAGTTTTATTGACTTATTAGAAAATGCATTGTTAATCCAGATCTAACAGTACGTAATGGCAAGTTATTTCGACCTGTATTGGTTTTACATAATGTACTCATGTGCAACTTCTATCGTTTTTTGCAAAACATAGCTTTGTAAGCACGTGCAGAACTGAATGCACTTTTAAATGAGACTTTATTTGTTTTGCATTTGTACATGTCTGTGAGTGTATGTATGTATTTTATCAGTATTTTAGACGTATTCAGGAAAATTGAAAATTTCTGTTGTTAGTGTTTAACCTTATGTATGTTGAATGAATTATTATAGGATCATTTCACCCTACACATTTGTAACTTATTCACTGAACCAGAGGAGCAACTTGCCTTTAGATCCAAAAACCTTCAGTAAGATAAGTCTGATATCAGTACTTTAGAAAGCCTATAGCTTGGGGATAGTGTACATGAAAGAATGTAAGAGAGCTGATGGGGTACTTTTAAAAAATGTCCTGACAGAGTCAAGGTGATGGCCATTTTTAGCTGCCCTGCTATCCATCACCTCTTTCAGCCAGGCATACTCCATCATATGCAACAGCCTCATGAATTTATGCATCAAGCTGTGCAGCCAGTCGTGCCGAGGGCTCTGGTGACAAGTGAAATTGCTGTGCGCCTCATTTAGCTGTTTATTGCGCCTGAGTACGTGTTGCAGCTGTCATCTTACGATGGGATGATAGTGCTCGTTAATAGACAAGACAGGCAAATAATGATGGAGACTATAGCAAGAGATGCTCATCTGCCAATAGGCTCTCAGCAATATCACAAACATTCACAAAGTTTTCAATCAAAAACAACACTGCAAGAAAATACTGAGGCCAGCATCTGTTCTTTATGTGACTAGCAGTGCAGATTAAACTTCTGAAAAACTGTGGCCCGGTCTACCTCTTAACTTTTTGAATTTTTATCTTTTAAAGAAAAAAAAATCTTTCTTCTTTAATGTTGTTTCAAGGGAATGATTTGCACGTGACAAAAGAACCCAGAATGTTCTCTGGGCTTTTTCTGATCCTTTAGGTAAAACTCTGCCTGTTGTAACTAGAATCCTTCCCCCTTGTTTGCGTGGTGCAGATACAAAACATGAGGAACTCGCAAGTATTGCATCAAGGTTCTTGCAAAAGTTTTGCTTAATACATTTCAGTTGCCTGGTTATGCAGTTTAACATTAGTCTGCTTGTATACTTCATCTGGAAAAAAAAAAAAGTCTATTTTAGAGATGTGTAGAATAATTTCAATAGAAAAAAGAAATACACCAGTAAAACCTGCGTATCTTTTTGTGAAATAGGAGATATGATGAATGCAAATTCACATGTATAAAATCTTCTCAGTAAAGATGATACCTTATTCTGCCTTTAGCCTGTACATTTAAATTAGTGGTTTGCAGTAATTTGCCATGTTCTCTTCTGTGATTTGCAAAATTATTTTCTCAAATTAATTACTTTATACCCTGTAGTATTAATTTTTAACTTATTTATAAAGAAATCAATTATGTTTCTTAACTAAATCCTGTATTTAGAGTGGGACATCAAAGTTAGGGTTCGGGTGTTTTATGTAAGAGGAGGAATTTGAGTCTATTAGGTGAAGAAACTTCATGTAAATTCCTGTGGAATGTTCTGTGAAAGGTACTTCTAAACATCTGTATGTTTTGTATGCTAGACGACTTACTAAGTTGAAGTCAACAGTTAAAATGTAAGTAAAATAACATAAAACTCTCTCAGGTATACGCACAAATATGTGGAGAACAAAAGTCATGATTGCAATATAATTGTCTTATATAATATACAATGAGTGCACAAGGGAGTTGTGCTGGAATAAAATACTGAAGAAAAATCAAAGTGAATACATAGTAACTATTCCAATAGTAAGAATTAGTAAGAATTTTCATCAAGTAACTGACACATTTTTCCAGATTATTACTACATAATTTAAAAAAAGCAAGAAAACAAACAAATAAAATAATGAGGAGAATAAAAAGTGAACAACCCAAAACCTAGGAAAGTAACCCTATTTTTGTGAACTAATTTATGTGTCTATTTAGTTTCTATCACTGTATTAATGACTTGGCAAAAATGAATCTATGGTAGGTTTACGATGCTTTGAAACTATATAGGTCATAGAATGATATAAACTGCTTTGCTAGTGGTAAACATTATCCTCATTTTACAGATGAGGACACTGAGGATAGAGAAACTTCCTGCTCCAAATCAATATTTAATAAAATATAATATTTAATAAAATAAAGTATAAAATCAATATTTAATAAAATATGCATGATATATGACTTACTCTTGCAAAGGTCTAAATAAGATGAGTGATCTATTGTGCAAGATACTAAAGAGACAGCAAGGGTAGGCTTCTTCTAAGAAGTGAGCATTGGCTATCTGACCTCCCCCAAATAGTTGCATGATCTACATGAATTTTCTGGAGTCTGTCTGAAGAGACCTAGTAAAATAGACTGAAGTAAAGGCCCAGAAAATCCTGCTCTGATGAAATTACAAATGAATATATCCTCTAGGCCACATCTACTGCTCTCCACTGGTTCTTGACAAGAACTTTAGACTTAGCAATACCTAATTTCTGCACGTAACTCATATGAAATCAGATAACCTCACGTTTACAGTCCAACCAATATATCTCTATGTTACTAATTAAAATCTGAGATACAGAGGAATGGTCTGGCAGGGATCACATGGAAAGTTTGTTTCAGATCTGGTAATTTCCCACCAGTGTTTTCATTTCTATGAATAAACTCTGTAGCCTGTCTCAGAGACTGATCCCTCACTATGAGATGAATAAGTCATTTACTTTCTCCGTTAGGGAATATCAGAATAAATATAAAAAATCTGTAACATTAACTGCACAAGCTAACAATTTTTCTTGTATGAAATAGAGTTATCATGTAGGAAATTCTGGGAAGGAAACATGGATTTTGTGCCTGTCTGTATATGGGCAGAGTTAAGGTTGAGCAACCTTAGTACTGGAAAACTCTTGCTATTTGAATACTTCATTTTGCAATCTTCCTTCTTGCAGATAGATTGTCTGTGACTGTATTTTTGTTTACATGCATATAAATATACATGTAAGCAAATATAAACATGTGTGTACTTCCACGTATGAGTTTCTGTGTCTATTTGTTATGATAGGAGGCTGACTCTCAGGCAGCATTTAAATGAGATAGTTAACAAAGAAACAGATTTTGTAACCAAATGAGAACATATTTTTGTGACATTCTTTCCTGTCTGCAAAATATATTTTCTCTGGTTAGAGACATCAGTACTTTTCTGAGGAAGGTATTTTTCTTGAAAATACTGTTAGCTGCTTTTTCAAACAAACAAAAAGTTGAAAATTTTGTTTATAGGGAAAGTAAATCCTTAGTCCAGTGTATTCCACTATCCCAAGTAGGTAATTACGTTTATTCTCACATTTACATCCATTTTATATTGATACTAGCTCCAATTAATTCTGCAACTTACACCAGTGGAAGCATGAGAAGAATCAATTCCAATGAAGCATATATCACTACTAACTATAATTACATATAAAAGAAGTGCTTGTGCACACATGCAGACTTATAGTAGTCTATTCTGATTTATGAGATGACATTGCAGTACTATATGGCAAATACATGTACAGTTTGTTTGTCTCTTCCAATTTGTGCTAAAATTATTGTGAAGCCAAATATAGTCTACCCACCACAGTGCTACTGCATTAAAAATAATCTTTCATTTGTTTTTGTCATTTACAGAGCTAATGGTCAGCAAATTTATACATCCTGCCTTTTTTTCTTAATGAAATGGAAAAGGGATGTGTGCTACATTAAAAAAAAAAAAAGAGAGAAGAAGAAGTTTTATTAATGTTTCATAAAATGGTTGCTACAATCAAAGGAACTGCTATGAAAATTAAATTACTGGGCTGACTCTGAAAATCAGCATAATATGCTCTGTTTAATTCAGTCATGCTAAGATGTTAGATTCTCCTTCATTCTCTCAGCTTTCTCTCTCCTTCACCTGGGGGCATCTGCTGATGAGTCTCTTCTAGAGGTTGTTTAATGACTATTTTACAGCAACTGTCAGCTTTCTAAAGCCCAGTGGCACTGGGCATCACTGTATTACCAGCCTTTTTACACAATTTGCCTGACTGTAAATCTGAGCTTTAAAAGTACAAGAAAAGCACTTATTTGATTTAATGACTGGCTGACAAGGTTTGATTAATCTTTTTATGTTTAGATGTTTTACTCATAAAGGTCATCATCTGTTTGTTTACTCCTTAGTTCAATCATGGCCAATGAAAATGAAGTAAGAAATTTAAGGTTTGAGGTGAGTGCCTTGAAGGATAATGACAGTGCTGTTCATGAGCAGGATTGTTATCATATATAATTGATATCACAGGAAATTCTGAAGGCACTGTTCAGAATCAGGATCCCATTGTTCTAATCACTGCGTAAATTCCCAGGACTACAAGGTGTGATCCCTGGGATACAGAAGGTCTAATTTATGAGACGATGCAATGGATGTGCTATAATGATACAAAGAAGAGCAAGAAGACAAGGACACACAGGGAGAGGCACTCTCACAAGGTTTCTGCATAGTTTTTAAAATAACATGAAATGGAAATAAAAATAAAATAGATTTTCCTTTAACCACTGAGGATGACTGACAAAAACAACAAAACAAAAAAACCAGCTACAAATACACCATAAGTAACATTTCCAGAAGCACAGAACTTCGGTTTTGCAAAGTGAGTTACATACTTAGGAGCATAAATTTCTTCTACATGCAATGAAGCTAAAGAACATTTTCCAAAAGTTGTACAAGGAAGAGAAAATAGAATCTTATGTTTAGATATCAGTTACAATCCTTTGTCTCAGTGAAAATAAGGGAAATTTAATCTCTTAGTGGGTACATTCCTTTCAAAAGTCTGTAAACATGCTACCCTGGTATCTGCAAGGCAAAAGAATGAAGAGCTGTGTATAGCTCGTCAGCTAGGAAGACGATGATTACTTGGACAAACTGACAGGAAAACAACAACAACAAAAACCACCACCACTACCAACAAAAGATATAAGTAATTTCTTCAGACAATAATCTGTTCATTTCAACAGTCCTATTCCTCCAGTGCCAATTATTTCATTTCCTTCGTGTGAAAGGCTCAGTGATATCACCCTTCCCTTTGACTTTTAAACAGTGTAAGGTACTTTTGTGACATCTCAGTGGGATTCATGAGAATAGCACACAAGTTTCTATTTCTTGCATTAATTTTGTATCTTCTCAAGTCTACCAGATGGACTGTAAATGTTTCTATCTCATAAATACATAGGTCACACCAAAAGTAATGCCTCCTATTTATTTCCATGGAAACTACAACAGATACAAAGATCACAATAAAACTAATTCATAGAGCAAATTCTCAGCTACAAAAATAGCTTTTTTCAACAGTCATCATCATTAGCTGTGCATTTTTGCCAGCAATGAACGAGAGTCTGCATACCACGCTCATAAATATCTGCACAAGTGGAGGTGACCTACTGTCTCTGTCACCACTGCTGTAATGCATCACCATTGTGCTCACATCTACTGATTGGTCTCTATAAACATTCAGCAAGCACTTATGAATGTCAGTGGGTGCTATTTCTTCTGCATGGAGGAATTCAATGACACCTTTTCTTCATATGCACTTCCATGTCAGACACCACAGTCAGACTGCCCCTCTACTGCCGTTTGTCAGCAGAGGCAGCAAAATGTAATGGAACGTTGTCAGGAAGGTTCAACCTCTACTGCCATACCACCAATATCTGCTTCTGATGTTGTGTGCCAACACAGTAAAACAGGAAGTATTACTTTGAGAGCAGCCCATGTAGTACAAAGGTCCCTCTTGACTCTTAGGTCATGTGTTGCAATGTATACCTTACAAGAGCAAAAGGCAGAATTGGTGGATTCTTTTACAGAAACTGGATTTCCACATGACTACTACCAGAGCTGAATTAAGTTTTATAATCTCCAAACTTACAGCGTTTTTTAGAACAATGTGCTGGGCTTTTCAGAACAGTTATTGAACATCACAGGCTGCCTTGATGCAGCATGCCTCTTCTCTTATTGGCAATGATTAGTTGTGTTGCTGTGTCAGTTGGATGTGACAGGGTTCGATGCAAACAAATTTATCGTTTTAAGTGTCACAATTTTTTGGATGATATGCTTTGTGGAAGTTTGCTTAATTCTTTTTTTTTTTTTTTTTTTTCAGTTTTGCTGTAGAGTGAAAATTCTGAGTGCTGAGGAGAAGACTATGCATCTCTTTCCTGTAGCATAAATCTTTCTTCCACATGAGTCTTCCCTCCTCTTTAACAATAGTTAAAGTCTTTCCCCATTTTCTTTGGTTTGATTTGATTACTTGTGAAGTGGAAATCGCTTACATAGAGGAATCATACTGTGAATAAAGGGCAAATGGTAGAGTGAGGTAAAATGAGGAGGGAAAGCTGGTACTGTGATGCCATTTGAGGGCATGCAAGGCATGATGGCCCTCTCAGAAGCAGGGCAAAGTGTTTAACATGCACCAAGAGTGTGAGAAGAATCACAGCAGTAGCAGAGAAGACTAGTTATAAAAGGTGAGAAGTCTTCAAGTCTAATCAGAAAATGTCCCTTCTAGACTGTGGAAAATATCACGGTTTCAACATTCTGTTTCTGTTTCGGTACAGAAGAGATGTCTGTCAGTATCATTCTGGAGAAAGTCTCTTGGCCTGGAAACAAAGATGATCTGGAAACAAGTAGTTTCTATTCCCTCTTATGACTGAACTAGAGCTGGGATGTGACTGTGGTTTCAGTGTTGCCAAATGCAGCTATTCTGAAGAAGACTTTTCTGTCTTTTTCTTTGGTTTTAATCAGAAGTTTCATTCCAAGAGCCTTTCCCAGACAAAGTTCTGTTAAACTAGATAAGCTCCAATAATCATTTAGCTCAATGCATCAGCATTTTTCAGTGAAAAAAAAAAAAAAGAAAATTGCTGTGAAAAAGAAAATCACTAAGCTCCAGTAGGCTTTAAACTCCTAGTCTGTCTTTTGTTTTTGCTGAGGTGATTCAGTATCAGAAGGGGAAAACCACTGAACTGACTTTAAGATTTTCAAAGCTAGTTTTCATACTAACAACTTTTATCCAATGTATACCGGCATTCAACAAAATTCTGCATTTTTTCTCAGTTTTCTCTGTCTCTCTACTCCCCCTTTCC
>JAOWBP010001760.1:57943389-57960621 GCA_028571105.1 Tragopan temminckii | reverse complement strand
TCCCAGTGCCCCACACAGTGTTATGATGTGGAATACCGAAAAACCAAAAATCACAAAACCATGACAAAGTATCAACAAGGCTTCATGACAGGTTTCATCCCAATCAATTAGGTAGTTAAACAGATTTCACTTCTCTCACTTGGGCTGTCCTTATTTTGGTGCACATCCCTTGACATTTCTTGCCACATCATCTCAACGCACGTGTGGTTTTGATGAGAATTTTTGGAACCAAACTAAGAAACCAAAGAAAGAAAGCACGGATAATACGCTATGGTAGATAACATAGTGGGGAATTTTGAAAAAGCTGGCAACAATATATGCGTGTAACCCAAAAGTATTCAAAACTATTTATCAAATGTACAGACATACAGCATTTAAAGAGATTATACACCAGTTTCTTAGTGTAAAAGTGCCAAGAATAAATTATCTACCTTTTGCAAAAAGTGTAGGAATTTTCAAATGTCTGTGCAACAGGTGCAGATACAAATCCAATTAATAAATTACAAGATTTGTGCCTGTTCCTCTCTACTATCACCTTCAAACTTTATCACAAACTGTCTGCAGATATTCCTTTTTTCTTTTGTTTTTCTCCTTGTTGTCCATTGAAATTTGCATTCTTACAGTATCTCAGAATTGCAGGGGTTAGAAAGGACCTCAAGAGATCATCAAGTCCAACCCCCTTGCTAAAGCAGGTACCCTACAGTAAGTCACACAGGTAGAAGTCCAGATGGATCTTAAATATCTTCATAGACGGAGACTCCACAAGCTCTCTGGGCAGCCTGTTCCTGTTCTCTGTCACCCTTATCATAAAGATCTTCAGCTATGCTGCTAAACAGCAGAAGCCAAACTCAGACATTGTAGTTGTGCTCAACCACATGGCCTTAATTGACAGCTTACTGCCCAACTCTGCTTGAACTGCTTCAACTTACTCTAATAGAAAAGAAAATATTTTGGGCAATAGCTCACACTGAAAACTGCATCCCAAATGTAGTAGTAACCAGGAGAACCTCAGCTTTGGTTCCTGCTACTCTCTATGGTTTGCTCCACAATCTCAGAAACACTAAACTCCATCCCACTTCTTAAAGTATGGCCCATGACTTGCAAAATACATGCTTATTTTCATGAGATGAGAATACCACTGATGGGCAGCAACACAACCCTCACGTTATTTCAGATACTGTGATCTCAAAAAAACCCACCCATATAGAATACTTTTATTTCTTGGCACTGGAAGACCCACTTGAGGCAGAGAGGAGCCTCAACACCACATGCTGAGCAGTGAAAGTATGTCTACAGGTCATCCCTAGAGCAATCCAGCTCTGAGCAGTTGGGATATAAGCCTGTCACTATTATGTGGCTAAACCACGCTGCTTATTTGGCAGATTTTGAGTGCAGGGTGAGAGATTTTGTACCTGCCTTGACAGCTGAAAGCGTAACTTATCTCTTCACTGTATATTTTTCTATCTATTCTTACATGTGAATACAAATAACACCCTATTGTTTTAATACCATTCCACACCACTTGTTACTTGTATGGTGTAAGTGCTTAGAAACACTGTACGGGGACCAAGATACAGCTACAGTAGATGCCATACACAGAATGAAAAGACTGATCTCTACCAAAAATCAAGTACAAACAAAGCAAGTAAAGATACAGGAGGAAACTATATACTCAAAGAAATAATGAGAATGAAAGTTTTATCACTTTTTAGTATGATGCTGAAGTGTATTTTTCAGGATACTTTCGAAGGTGTCATACTTACTGTTAAATGAATGCTTGCTATTGAATATAAGCTTCAGTTCATTGGCTTGGACTCATTTTGCCTAGTTTTAAACTTCCAAATGAAACATTTTTTTCTTTTTTCCCAAAGAGAGATGATTCTTTTTAAAGATGTTGACCATGTTATTCATTATCCTGTCATTTTTTCTCTCCAGCTCTTCTGAAAAAAGACCATTATTGCATACGTGCCTAAATACAAGTGTGCTTCTATCTGATTAAAAAAAAATTCAAAATCTTTATGATAACTGCAAATTTTCAGCTTTAGAAGTCTTGCAATTTAGGATTGTCATATTAAAAAAGAAACAGCAAATGCAATTTACCACATATATAGTACCGGTTCTGTGGGGGATGAAAGATCAGTTTGTCTGTCTATCTCTAATGATTCATCCTCTATGTCTAAGAGTCTCATCTTTCAAGTTCGCATACATATTTAGAAAAAGTATGCAAATTTACAAGAAAATTCCCTCGAGTATTGTATGGACAAATCTTGCCCATTAATGGACTCATAATGTCTATTCTCATATGAAAGATATAAAGGATATTGTTCACAAGTATTGAAATGGGAACAATTCCATTACAAATACATGTAGTATGCAGAAACTAAGCACAGACTGCATTAATGTATGAATACAATGTAAATTTATCATTGTAACAATTTTGTATGAAAGGGAGATTTTATTTGCATTCACATTTGCAGCAAAGATCTGAAAATTACTTATACAATGAATTCCAGACCATAATTAGAGGACATTTTCTGTTTTTAAAGAATTTTCTGTTTTTAAAGAATTAGATAGCTGTTGATTACAAAATATAATGGTATCAGTGAAGATGTGAGTATTTAAGTGTGCACTGGAGAGTGGCAGATACTAGAGAGCTGGTACTGAAGAAAATGATCTTTTCCTCCATCAGATCATTCACTTATTTATAGTCTTCCCCTTAGAACTCTAATCACCTAAAGGATCATTCTTAAATGCTACCCTGCTCTCTAGAGATGATTTGTCTACTGCATACAGAATCACTAATACAAAGATAATATCTTGGTTATTTTACTTTCTGATTTTGAATGCATACATTTTGGTATGGATAATTTGGTGTATTTATCAGTTAGAATTCAGAGTCAGATTTTAATCTGTCATGAGTTTGAGCAGAAATATTAAATGAGATTTTTTACTGAAAACTTAACAATTAGGATTTTGTGCTTGTTTGTTTCTAAAACCCCCATAATGCTGCCTTTCTTAAAAAAAAAATTGTACATATTAATTTTACTAGAAAAATATTAATCAGAGATGGACCAGATCTTTCTGCATTACACTGTTTACACATGGTCATAGTCATACATACATATATGTTTGGTATTCACCACAAAATAGCATATAGTAACTTCACACAAATTTTCAGTTATAACCAAAGATCTTTCTATATCAAATAACTGACTTTTGAAGACAGCCTAGGACATCATTTTCCTCAGATTAGTTTCAGTAATACCTATAGTTCAGTCTTTGCAAAAATAGCTGACAAGTCACGCAGAGACCTGTTTTCTGTTTTTCAGTGTTTTCCAAGAGAGAAAGAAAACAGAAGAGGTCTCCAGGAGTTCTAACTAAATCACTATAAGTGAAAGAAAAATATAGAATTCCTACTCCAGATAATTACTACTTGTATTAATTTTCTACCGGAAAACCAGTCCTAGATACATAACACATTTTGACATAATTTTTACAAAGCTCTTATTCTATTGTCTGTTTATTCCTATATAACTTTATGTTATTTCAAAATATTTGCTAAAGTGGAATTACTTGAACTAAGGGAGAAATGAAAAACTTCAAATTCCTTTGAAGTTGAATTGTTAAGTGAAACTGTCTTTTACTAAAATTTTATGTAAGGTTACACTGCATTTTATATTGCACCAAATTTTCTAATACATTGATGTGATTTTTATACACCTCCAAAGCTATGAGGTAACCTTAGAAGTTCTTGACTAGCACAGAACTCTTGCAGAAGGGTAGAGGGAAATTACCTCCTCTGTAGTCTCACCATTCTTTTGTGGGAGCCACACTGGTCTTACAACTACATTGATTTTCCCACGCTTAGACCTCCAAACATGAAAATAAATGATATTTTTTTGTCCTCTGTATTGGTTTTATTTTCTCAAATACTTCTTACCAGTATTACCTCCCATTCCATCTGTCTCAAAGGCTTATGTTCTGCTTCCTCTATTCTTCCACTTTTAAAAAGAAAATTCTTCTCTCTTTACCGATGATGATGTATGATAAAGTGGAATAGAAACAACACCTGTAAAAGAGGCTGTTACATGCAATTTTTTTCTGTTAAGAGACTGTATACTGTTAATCTATACAAGCGATGCACAACATTTCTAGAGCCAGAATGCCTTTTATTAGGTCACAACTTTATGGATTTACCTGTTCTCAGCCAAGAGAAGATATGTGTAAACAGAAGAATATGCAAAACCAAACTTTTCAAGTTTTCATCAATAGAGCCACTAAAATAGCACCTCTTGATTCCTAAGGAAAAGAGGGGATGTAAGGAAGCTATGATGCAAACAGCAAAAATAAAAGTTGAATGCTGTATGACATATTTTTGTTCTTTTCTCCACTTTAACTACTTTGCTTAAGTAAGACTGTGAAAGTACAATACTAAAAAGGTCCTTCAATAAATAGAAACAAACAAGATGTTTTACCACAGAATTACTTAAAATGAAGCCTTCTTGTGAAGCTAATCCCCCGACAGATAAGACTGTGAATTCCCCCCTCCCTTTTCTACATGCTCACAGATGGGTTGCAACAGAAAGATGACAAATGAGCTGTGTTTGGCTGGATTAATGGGTATTATCATGTTAATGGATGTTTATGGTGCAGTTTGGGAGGTTCATGTGGTTTTCAAAAAGTGTTGGTGTTTTGGGTAGCTGAAGCCTGTATGTGTGTGTATGCATTATTAGCTGGCTTTTTATGCTTATCATACATTTTTGGTCTCCTTAATGGGTCACAGCTAAACTGGATGTGGAAGTATTGGCCTTCTGCTCAGATCTTTCATCATGTCATCAAGCATGATGAGACTTGATTTTCCCACAGGCTGTGGGCTTGCAAGTGACTCATAATCCTAGGTCGAGTTTGTTGCAATCACATTTAAAATTTCACATACCAATCAGGAGTTTACCCTGAGTAACTACTGTGTTATATATCAACTCTGGCTGGGGGTATCAGGTCTAATCTGATGGCAAATCTGATGCAAGATTACAGAGAACCAGGAAAATTCCTGCCATGCCCATGAACCAAAGCTGCCAACCTGGTTTGGTGAGGACAGGATAGGTTTGGACAGACGCAGGAGTCCTGAACCAGATGAGGCAGCTCATAAGGAAAACTTTCCACTGAAGTCCTAGATGTAAAAAAATACACTGTACTAGGAGCTGTCAAAAATGTAAAATCAGACAGAATTAAAGATTTTGTCTGGATTTTGAAAGTTGCTTTGTTTTTTTTTTCCATTGAAACTTTTTTATTCTATAAAAGACAACAATCTTTAAACATTCTTGTTTGCTCTCATTTTATTCTGCCCAGAAGGCTTGTTTTCCTCTTACTTTCAGCATTGTTTTTATAGTATATAGCTTGAGCTGATAGGCTTCTTTCATACTAGCTATATATAAAAGAATACATATGTCAGACACTTGTGTGTAAACTTCTGCTTAAAAACCTAAATGCTCATTTGAATACTAAAATGCATAATTTGCATGCAGTATTGAGGGAGCTGTTCATATGAATGTTGCGTTGACACTCAGTTTTTCTCTAAAATAAGAAGGTATTTGAAGACTGTAATTGCCAAGTTATACAGTACAAGAAATAATAGAATCTCCATAATCTAATATATTAATTGATTCAGAAATTATGTGTTTGGGCTCTATGATAAAGTAAGAATGAAGACAATAGTCTGTTTAGTCTAATTCATAAGATTTCTGTGCTTTTCGTCTAAAATCTGGGAAATCAATTTTTCCTTCCAGAATAGAATATTTTTAAGATTAAGACAGTGAAAGAGATCTGAAATCAGTACCAGAGGGGATTTTAATGTACTGAAATAGTGCTTGCCATTTATTTGGTTCTGCTCCACCATCCAGTGTAGAATAATTCCTTCATGTCTTTTCTTCCTTTATAAATTCACCAAGTGTATGTGGACCTCACAGATGCAGCTTTAATTGAAAGTAATGTCAGAAACACTGTTTTGATCTGCTTCCTTTCTTTTGACATTCTCTGTTTTTGGAATGTGTTGAGTCTGTACAACCATTCTCTGTTCAGAAATTCATCTGGAAATTTACATATTTTAAGGGCTTCTTGCTCTATAATACAGCTGAGCATAATAGTGCAAGCTACACAGATATTGAGGTGTGAAAGAGAAATTTCCCAATTTCAGTCCTTAACTGAAATATAAAAACAATACTTTACCATCTGGGAATTAATATACAAGGCTTTTTTCTGAATACGCTTGCTAGAGGGATAAAGTTCATATGATCCAACAGTGGATAGACTGTATCGGGATATTTAAATTTAAAAAAAGAAGTTATTTTTGTAGATTCATTAATTTACAGCGCTATCAGTGAAATGCACAGAATGTTCCACACATTCTAAAACACACAAATACATGTCATCTGAGCAAACCTCTAAATTTGCAGAAATCCAGTATATTACATACTATTCTGCAGGATGACAGAGTCTGTCTCTGATGAAGTAGGTAATGCCTCTGATCCAGAAAGGTGTAAATTCCACAGGAAACAATGTGCATCAAGGATGCTCAGCATTTTACTGTATTATACCTCAGGAGACAATCAAGAAGAATAAAGATAGACATTCACAAAACTTGTCCTTTGCTCTTGTTGTTCCCCAAACAAACAAAATCAAGAAAAATCTTGCTCTCAGACAAAGGGCTTTAGCTGCATATGTTTTTTCATCAAATGAATTATGAAAAAAACATGCTGTTAAATTAAATTTAAAGGTGTGTGCACAAACTCTGCCATTTAAAGGTAGGTCCAATTTTGACAGTTCAGAACTACATGCTGTGGCCATGAGCACATTTCACATTTTAATGGTACATTTATTCTACAATGAATCTACAATGGGAAGTATGTGCAGTCCTTGGACTGTATTGGTATCTTCTTATTTTTAGCTGAATTCATCCCTTGCACATACCCAAGGTTTGCTAGCAGTTTAAAGCTCCAAATAGCCAAAACTGTGAAATAAAACACTTCTAAAGTCTACTTGGCATAGCACACCTGTGGGGATTACATGAAAAAAGAATAGAAAAGTGCTAAACGTTAGCCAAAAATTGTTGTCTATGTTGGTGTGCACAAGTATGAATTTTCTATGTGCACGTGTTTGGAAAAACATAGGCACAGGACTCGGCTCCTACTTCCTGTGGGAGTCTGAGGACATGTCCACCACAGCATGATAGCATGTGTTAAAACCTAAACTATTAGCATCCAGTTACAGTGCATGCAACACTAATCTATAATGTGGGAATCAGGATAGAGATGAAGATTCAAAGCATATAACCTGCTGTCTGGCGCAGTAGCCTCCACTACAACACAGAATCAGCCATGATCTTGCTTCCAGTTTGTAAGATATTAACACCAATCTTTCCTTATTTCATTGAATTACTGTGCTGGGTGCAAGAAAGCAATTTTTATCAGTAATTATTCAGATTGAAAAGCCCTGTTAGGCAAAGATAAATATTAATGTTTCAACGATTATTTAGATACTTTTCAAAATTAAAACTGCGAGTGTTGTACCCAATAATGATACGTTGAATTTGCAAATTTAAGCATACAAAACAAAACAAAAATTTTACTGAACTATGTATTTTGCTCAATATGCACTTTTTTTTTTTTCTTTCTGGGGAGTAGGGAAACTCTAATGAATCCCCTTTGCCTAAAGTTGTCTTCATTCACCGAACTGAAAAATCAAAAGAATTTAGGATATATTTTTCACACTTAGCAAAGGGAAACACCTGTTTTAAACAGTGATATTCCACCTTTTTCTCTTCCTCCAAAAGAGCTCCAACAGCTGAGTTGATGAGTTGACTTCTTATTCTGGAAGTAGGAGCTAAACCAAATCAGGTGTCAGTGCCAGTGTAGTCTGTTGACCGTTTTCTGATTCCCGAGATGATCTCACTCCTCCTATGCTCGTGAGTTGTGACGTCTCGTCTGCTCTTGAACAGAGCCTCAGCTCATTTGAACCAATCTGCCATGGAACTTGCCCCACTAGAAGTCTGCCAAAAGAATAGTTGCCAATACAAGAATCCCTCTAGTGATGCATTTAGGGATGCACTCTTTGAGTGCTGCAGAGGACTCTCAACTCTGTATGACTTTTAGTTAAAGTGGGACCCTGTATAAATACATGGTATTGACCCTCATCCCTGAACCACAATTCCTGCATGTGTGAAGCTGTTCTCCTGCTGACCAGAACTATACTACTTGTTAAAAACTTGCTTGTTTCATTTATCAGCTAGCAGTTTTCAGTCTAATATTAACACTGAGTGGCAGCATGTTCTTTCAATGCCTCTTTAAGAATGGCTTTCTCATGCCATATGTCAGAGAGTTGACAATAGAATCCTGTCTTATATACGTTTTTAATTTTAAAATATGAAGATATTAACAGGCTAGCCACAGTCTTTGTTTTAAACAGGCTATAATGATTTTAAATGCAACCTCTCTATGCTTTTGGATTTTCTGGTGGCTTACCTACACATAGGCACAGTTCAGCATCCCAATCCTTAGGTTCACTCTGCTTCCCTTAGTGTGTGCTTTGTGTGTGTCTGCATGCGTGTGTAAGAGACAGAGAGAGAAACACACTGAAATGAAAGAAGACTTTTCTGTGCTGAGTGGGGTGAGCAAACCAAGCAAGCTTTAGGGAATGTACAGACTCCACCAAGCCACATACATTTTCTACTCCCACCTTTTTTTTTCAGACAAGTGTTTTTTTCAATTTTTTATTATACTAGCAAAAGGAGAAATCTTGTAATAAAATCTCATCACTGTTTCTTCCCAGGCAGGTTTAGATGTTGTCACAGTGATGTACTTTGTCATAGATTTATTATTGTTATAGCATAATGTAGCTGAATAGAGTTATAACAGTTGTACTCTAACAAAGTTTTAATACTAGACTGTGAAATTTTAACATGAAGTAGATTTCTACAGTGACAGACTGTTATTACGTACAAAGTTCCAATGGCAAATCAGATGATTTACTGCAAAAAAATGCAATTTAACTGCATTTGTTATTAACTATGCAGCTTTATTATTGTCTTTTTATTGTATTCATCATCTGGAAATAATGTAAAACCGATATATGACTGATCACGTAATGACCGATGGCATATTGTGTCTTGTTTAGTAGGTGGCTGTCCTCTTGTCTTATTTGGAAATATATAGTTTAACAAGATACTTGCCATCATTTTCTTAACAGGGATAATAAACAGAACAATTCTGCATAAAAGCTCATATCAGCTTCTTTCATGCCTTTTCTTTTCAGAAGGCTGCCTAAGGGTTTAAGCAATTTAGTTGTCTGACCCGCATCCTTTCTCTGCAGTCTGCAGTTCTTTTGTTTAACATTAGTATGTGGGCAAACAGCATTCAGAGCTGTGCAGAGCTTATCAGCCTGTGCTCAGTCGACCAGAACCCCATTCTGTGTATCTAAGAGGGGCCACGTTTAATGCTTCACAGTAGGAGCATCTGCAGTTTCCAAAAATGACTTGTTTATCAGATAAACTCTGTCCTTGCACTGACACATAGTGGCTCCTTAATATCATGCTCTCCTGTACGAGAACTGAGCAAAACAGGGTATGCACAATGAATAACAAGTGAAATTTATGCACATGGGATGGTGACACAGGTACCCTGTAACACCGTGCAGAGTTTCACCACATGCACTCGGTAATTATGCTGGGAAACTTCCTCATTACCTTCAGAAAATATTTTGGTTATTTGTTCTCAAGATATTTAGGGCACGCACTCTGAAGTCAGTAAATGCTAATTAATTTACTTATTTTGCTTGGGATTTAATTAGAAGTAACATTAGGGCCTGACTTGCATGACGCTGGCAAAAGGGCTCATAACAGTGTCTGATGCAGAAGTCCATGGTGCACCTGTAGGTGTAGAGCTTCTGGGCGTGTCACTGGAACTTTTGCTTGACTCCAACACCAAAGTGAGACAGAAGTATACAACTCTGTAATGCAGCTTTAGGAAACTGTTTTAAAATTGTTATTTAAAAACAAATAAAAGAGGCGTCTTAGAATTAAGTAGTGTTTGAGGCTCAAAAACCAGTGAGAATGAAATGATGTGAGCTCTTTCTAGGCAAGGGCAGCTTGTCTTTCAAATTCTTCATCAGTCTGAATGAAACAAATCTTAAAAGACGAACTGCTTTTGCACGATTTCAAGAGTACTTTAGAGCCTTCTCTGAAAATGTTTGTTGAAAAATCTGTTTGACTGACAAGAGGAAGTGTAAGTAGATAGGGCAAGAATCACAGGTCTGGATCCAAACCAATGCTGCCCCCCAAAACACAGATGAACTATTCTAAAATGAAAGCCTTGAATAATTATAATGATTTCATTCTGTGAAATTGATAATATATTGCAAATGGCAATGGCCCAGAAGGAGTCTGATAAAATTAATAGTTTTCAGTCTAAAGATGAGAATACAGAGAATCAGTCATCTGCCAAACTTTCTATACATACAATGGCTCAGTGCTGAAACAATGTGCTGGGAACAGAGACTTGCACTGGGCTTTCACCTTCTTGTCCCTCCCCCACTCCCATCAGTATATGCTGACTGGTCAACTAGTCAGAGAAAAATTGTTAATGAGGGTTAAATGGGCATTATCTACTAAATGTCATTCGAGGATCAAGGCATCGGTGCTTTATTTTGAATGATGCCCATATTTTTTCTCTCCTTTATTTTTCCACCTTCTCCCTCCCCCACCTGAAAGGAAATATCCAGTGGATGCCTGGCAGCATCCTCTGATTGCTTGCTGTTTTCCTGACACTAAATCTACTGTGTCATATTCCTTGCATGGGCTGCAGATTTTGGCCTTTTCACCTGCTGTTTTGGTTGGCTTTAGCTGCAAAGAGAGGAGTATGAAAAGGAGAGGGGGAGGGAGGGAAGTTGGGAATGCTGGAGCTAAAAAAAAAAAAGGCAAATGTTTTTAGCGCCTTCATCTAGACATGTGTCCCCTCACTCTGTGACATGGCTGCTCCAATGTTGCCATGGTGAGGATTTCTAATCATCCCTACACATGACAGGCTCCTATTTGTCTGCACTCCCTTGGGTGTAAATTTCTAGGCTTAAAAAAAAATATCCATGTGAGCATATCATCCGCCGTGCAGATGTTTCACTGCTTTAGAATATCAGGCAGCTGCTTGTGCCACCGTCGACAGCTAATTGGAGACTGCATCGCAGGAACAGAGGCGTAATTATGGCATAAATACACATCCTCTGGTGCATCATTGTATCTCTATTAACAGAAAATTTTAAACAGTGTTCAGAGTGTAATTAGTGTAGTTGATAAAGTTGTAAAACATGTAAATAAGGGAAATAGCAGGTACGTGGCCAATCCACTACCCAGCACTAGGGGATGCAGATTATTGCCTATTTAGAAATAATTAGCAAAGCTGCATTAGCAAAGCCTGTGTCCAACAGAAGCAATGCAAACATTTATTCTGGTAACAGCTCTTTCTGTGCTAGCCATGAAAATCTACTAATATTGGTAATTTAGCCCTCATTACCAGAGGATAAAGCATGAAAAGAGCTCAGACATGAAATATGACAAGTAATATTAATTTTTATTCCAGAGGAAAGGATGCTTTCTTGGGTTGCATGCTGATTTCTCGACGGGGTCTCGGCAGTGTGTGAGTGAGCTGGTGGTGCAGGATGCAGTTCAGGCACGGGCTCCCTGCTGGAGGTGGCCTCTCAACAGGCACCAATGGGACACGCTGCGGCCAGTGCCCGGCACACCACGGGTCACAGCTCAGTGTGGGCACTCTGGCACCGAACCCCCTCCCCTCTTACAGTCTGTGCCTTTCATTTGGGCTGCAGCTTCTCTGCCCATCGGAGGTTTTGCCAGATCTGCCCCCAGCTGTCCTCCCCTGAACACGCAGCTGTGCCAGAGAAGCAACGCTCTGAAACGGGGTGTGTGCGGCTGCTCTTCAGTTTTGTCTTGTGCTCTGGATGAGAAATGATGGCTGTGCCCTCACTGTTCATGTTTTAGATTATGTTACTTGAATGTTACTCTGTGACCATAAAAATGAATTCTAAAATTTGGACTCTGTTTTACAGATGTATCTTCTGATGAAGAGAAATGTGAAAGCCAGGCTGGCACATGCAGCATAGATCATTTAAAAAAAAAAAAAAAAAAAAAAAAAAAACAAGGGGAGACGGGCTGAAAATTCTGGAAAGAAAAAAAAAAAAAAAAAAAGGTGGCTTTTTTTGCAACATCTCTGATTTCTTCTTTTTTTCTTTCTAGTGGGTGAAACAGCAGAATGAATAAAAACTCCGGCTTCCAGTGTCAGCTAAGTTCTGCTGCATCCTTAAAAAGCATGCACGTGTGTGTTTACGAGAGAGAGGGGAAAGGGGGAACGGGAGGATCTGCTTGACAAGTGCCAGTGTTTTAAAGAGAAGTCAGAGAAAGATGTTATCTCTGGCTCAGGCAAATAAATTTCCCCACTTAGCCAGTGTTTCCTCAGCATTTTCAGAATTCAGCTCTCACCACAGACTGTATAAAATCCTGCCAAATAAGGTCTGAATTTCATGTAATACAATGCTTGAAAAAGACAGAAAGAAAGAAAAGGGGGAAGAGGTAGACATGAAAAGAAGCTGGACAAGCTCCTGTCTGAAGTATTAAAATGTAGAATAAGCTTTAGAGCTGTAGCAGGGGGAAAAGCCTTTTACAGATCCGAGGCAAACGCTGCGTATATTTTATCACCTGTGATGATGTGAAAATTGTGAAAACACTGAACTTGTTGGTTGAAGCTGGCTTTTTTTCTGCACTTTGGTGGAGGTTTAGTACTCAGCACACCACCCCGTCTAGATGAAAAAAACAGCCCCACAGAGGGAACCTCAGTCAGTCTTCCGCCTCTGTTAGAGCCGAAAGCACACAAAAACTCAAACAATGCCCACTAATCTGCTCTAATGTGAGCATCCCATTGAGCTTTAGCATGACAATTTTTATAGCCTTGACACATCTTTTCTGCACTTAAGATTTATGTAGCTAAATGCATTTGTGTCTTTGTTTGGCATGCAGTAAGCGTAGAGTTTACTCATATATATACTTCATGGATAAACTGTGTGCGTGTGCTCAGGCCTCACATTCAGATGCCCCCATCCTGCTCTGCTCCCACGGGGCTCAGCAAGGCCGCCCCTGCAGACTGCCCTGAGAAGAGTTGGGGCAGCTTCTGCTGCTTTTCATGATGCCATCGCTGTGTGGCTCTGTATGAATCCTGTATGTGTAGGCCCATATACATATATAAATGTTGCAGTGTTTGTATGTGCGTAAGTGTGCATGCGTAGACAGTTAATTGGATGCTTGTACCTGTACCTGCATGTGGTTATGCACAGTTTAAAGTAGTAGATTTCCTTCAGAGTGTGAAGGATTAGGAAAAAGCTGTCACACAGTCCGTATGCAAGTGTATATTGTTATATGTGTGTAGAATGCATACATATATCATAAATAAATGCACAAGTTAAAGAGACATTTTTAATCTCTGTGCTCAGTTAATGTTTTCTAAAAAAAATATTCAAGCCCTTCCAAACCAGCCCGTCCGCCCAGCCCCTCCAATTTCACCCCCGTTATTTATCACGGTGTATTGCTTGGATGTATTTGCCAGGGTCGCATACGATGTTGAGTCCTTTGGACTGCCTTCAGAAATCTTAGTTACTGCCATCCACTACAAAGGGGGAAAACATTGCTGTTCTGCATCAGGAGCAGCCATCTCTTTTCCCACTTTCCCTTCAAATTACGTAAGTAAAGTGAACATTGTTGGCAAGACTGAACGAGTTACACTATTGCAGCAGATCAGGAGGACGGGCTGAAAACTGATGGTGTGTGGGGAGGCGTTTGGAGGTGGACAGAGTTAGGCTTCTGTAAGTAAATACACACAAGGGGGCCTAGAATGGTTTTAAGCAGATTAGAAGTAGTGTTGTTACAGGGTGACAGGGTCATTGCTCATTCTTTAGTATAGAAAATGACCTGACGAGTCTTATGTAGCTGGAAGTGATTTCAATGTTTTCTGGTTGTTGGTTGGTTTTCTTGTGTATTTTTGTTTGTTTGTTTGTTTGTTTTCAATTTAAAAACTTATGTGCTATTGTTTGATACAAATAAAATGGTTATAATGTTCCAATGACCTTTTTAATGGGCAGAATATTATTACATCTGCTTGAAACACAAATATTAATATACATATTTTGAATAAATCAATTTAAGATCACATTTAATATAGTTCCTATGGGCCAAATTGAGTCTTGTGTAAATTAGTTTAGGCCCATTAATGTTAATGTGAGTTGTTATCTGTCACACTGGTCTAGTATGCAAAATGAAGGCTAGCATATGTGGCATTTCTTTTGTGCCGGGCAGTGCATGTATTATGACAGAACTCTTCATCTTAATCCATTTTTAACTTTGAAGGAATTCTGTGGGTTTTGACTGAGTAATAGTACGGGTATTCATTGCAGTCCATTGCTTGCTCTTTACATTGTAGGGGATACCAGAGGCTACTGAATTAGGGGTACAAGATAGCTGGCACTGGTTAAACAAGGCTACAACACTGTTTATCCAAAGCCCATCAAGTCTAGAGACATTACAGTTCACTGAGGAAATAGTAGTAGAAAAGAGAGTGAATGGGAAAAAGTCCTAACTATTCACCCTTCATTTTCTTCTCATGTATATTGTTTCTGTGTTGCTCACTCTAAGTCAGTATTGAAAAACAACATCCTAGACATGTCGCATCTTAAAAATAAAGAGGAGAATGTGCCGAAACTTACGATTAATTTTTCACTCATGCTATTTGACTTCTGTCAGTTCTTTCCAGCAAATAGTCAGTCCTACATGTATTTTCAAGGGGATAAAGCACATTAAGGGAGTGAATGAGCAGCAAGGGGAGGCACTTTGGCTCGCTGGAGCTATCTTCCTGTTAACAAACACTGTAGTCCAGTAGGAACAGATGTCTAAAGTGAAACTGTTGGTGCTGAAGACTCGATCTCCTCAGTGTATATACGTCAAAGGTTTTACACGAGATAGCTGTCACCTGGTGTTGTGAATAGGACATCCAGAATGATCTGGAACAGATAGGTGTGCTACCTGCTTACTTTGATTGGGAGGAAAAGCAGCACAGATGCTAACAGACCCTTCTATGATGCAAACCAAAATACAATTTTAAGAGGTTCACTTCAGAAATACATTCAGAACTGAGTCATCAGTAAGGGTGTGCCCTGTGTCTAGAAGTATCTGCTTGCTGTTGGCTCTAATACATTCAGCTGTGTTGGAAGCCAGTCATGATATTGAATAGAAGATTTTATGTCTGTTATAGTTTCATCTTGGTTACCAAATACGAAAAATAAGGAAAAAGCAGTGAAATCTGCATAAACAGGAGTAAAGTTTTCCTGAAATAATACCAGGAAGAATATCTTTCCACAGCGCTATATATATTTAGGGAAACTCAGTAAAAATTGAACATTGCAAACAAAAGCTTTATAAGAAATTAATCCTAATTTCCCTCACTAAGGAAAAGGCAACTTTGTTCACTCCAGATAAGTAGCATTCCACCTGGGAGAAACAGAGCACTGAAGTACTCGATTGTAGCAGCAAGGTCAGTGGTTTGGTCACGCACAGGCTCAGGAGCATTTGTTACTGTTGATTAAAATAGTACGTTCCTCCCACATTGACAGGCTTGCTTGCTAGCATAGACAATATCAATATTAATTTTGTAAATGTTTATCTCGTGTAATGTATATGATTAAGAGTTGTTTGGACGATTTGAGCTGATTAAACCAAGACCTTTCTTTGCCAGCAGTCCCGTGGCACTGAATTATGATGAGAAAAACAATATGTGCCAACTGTAGGGGAACACAGGTGAACATAGATACTTTCCCTGGAGTACTAATATTATTGCTACTGATGGACTAGTATATGATAAGGAATTTGACTTATCAAATATCAGTAGTATGTTTTCACTTACCAAGTCTGTAAATGAAATGAAACTTATGACATCCCTGGAATAATCATTTTTTTAAGTTGCACTTTTCTGTAAGGTGGTGGATGTTTCCCCCTTGTCAGGTAACATTAAAATTGCACTTTTGAGCTTACATGACAAATGCTGTGAAAAGCTCACTTTCAGTCAAGTCTTATTTCACGCTGAAAATAGCATAGGGAATTCGCAGGTTCTTCAAAATATTAGCTCTTTTTAGGTATCTTGGAAAGTGAAAACTACAGTTGTTGGATCAGACTCACTCTTTGTAAAAAAGTGATCATTGAAATTGATGAGAACTGACCTCAATTTCATGGCACAATCATTAGCCTCTGGTAATCTAAAGATGTGAAAGGATTTGGGAGGTGGGAAGTATCTCCCGGTTTTATATATTTCATAGTGATGCGGTATGCACGAATTAGTACCCAAGGAAAATGTTTTTCTACTTTTCTACTGAAGTGATATCTAACATAAATTAATTCAATTTACCCTATTTGCCAAACAAGTCATGAGAACTTAGGGGGATTGGACTTGGTGATATCTAGAGGCCCCTTCCAACCTCTGCAATTGTGTGATTCTGTGATTCTGTGACTTGTAAGGTCAACCATAATGAAGACTAATTATCAGCTGTTTTTGAGCATTCACAAATGTTTTGGTGTTCAACTGAACTACTACTATGGAATAATAGTTTGAATTTTTAAGTTATTTCTTGAAAACAAATTAGTTATTCCAGTTTTCGGCAAACTATGAAGTAGACGCTGCACAGGCCTGAAATGATATTTAGGGGTTCTTCATGCATAGCTTGACATGTTGTCTGGACTTTATTTATTTGTAGAATCTACACTTCTCAGATATTTCATGTTTGATGAAAATATTGAAATTCTTAAACATGAAGTCCAAGTATGACTGCAAATCCATTCTTACTCTTATTACTGTTTTCACAAAATTAATTATGACTTCATTTTGGAGACTTTTATTTGCATTGATCATGTTTTTGTAACTAAATTCATACAACCAGCTGTACCAACTGTTCTGCATGGAGCTTTAGAAAAATAGCTGACAAATTTATTAATCACGATAGTTACTATAAATGTCCTATTTTTTCCATATAAAAACAGTATATATGTGTGTGTATTTGTGTGTAATTTTCTTCACCAAAGTGGGCAAACTTCCATGCACTATGGGCTTATGGGTAAAATGGAGAAAAACCACAGGATCTGGTAAC
>JAOWBP010001760.1:57921198-57943289 GCA_028571105.1 Tragopan temminckii | reverse complement strand
GTATGACCATCTACGAGTGTGACCACACTTGATGTATAAATGCATCCATGAATTAAAATTCATCAAATCATTGATTTTTGCCAGCTCCCACCTACCACCCGTTCAACCCAATGCCATGTGAGTTTCCCTCTTGCAGGCTCTGGCTATTCAGTTCTTTTGGAAGAGCTTTCTGAGAGATGGGGCTGACTCTAGGATTACATCTGCCTTTCTAAGGCCCATTGCAACAGAATCTGTAAGATTGGTGGAGTAAAATAAGTATATCTTTTTAAAACAGCTTTTTGTGTTTACTATTCAGGGCGTTTCCACTGGAGAGTTCACATCAAACTTCGCCTGTAAAGAATTCAGCCTTGTCTGATATTATAGCAGCTCTGCTTTCAGGAAAGCTGTGCTGTGAGTGCTCACAAAGGCAAGCATGTTGCACCAGATGGTCTTTTCCCATTCCTGAATGTTTTCATGGTTTTAAATACTATCAGAACTAAAACTCTGTTATCAGCCACCAAAGGGACCAGTATAATTTTGACCATTATAACAGGTAGTCACATAATATAGCGTAACTAATGGAAGAAAACTTTCAAAAAGACCGAAATTTTACTGGATGTTAGGACAGGTGATTAAGGTTAGCTTGCGTCTGTTAGTGCAGGTTCCACTGTAATAGTAATCTAACTGCTATATGGTCCCTTTCATCTAAAGGATCCCAGAGTGCTATGCAAACCTAGCAAATTGGTATGAAAAACTGTATGGTGATCACTTCATGCATGCCTGGAGTGAAACGCAGCAGCTGTTCAACAGCATACAGTAATATCCCCAAACTATTTAGAGTAGGCAGAGATGAATGCTAAAAAATTGAAAACAGATTTTTCAAAACTGGGTGTATTAAGGTTAGCTGCTAAAATAACTTTTTGGCAGCTAAATCTTGGTAGGTGGGCCTGGCTTTCCCAGGTGAAGAGGGCTGGCATCTATCCTGAAATCCATAAAAGCTGCAGGAAGATCAGTTCTCCAGAAAAAAATAAGATTCAGATAATCTGAAATCCTGATCTGAATACTACCAGTAACCTATTACAGAACATAATGTCCTCTAGAAGACAATTCATATAACACATTCCCAGAATTGTAATTTTCATGTGACGTAAACTTCCTCTTTTATGTCCGTGTGAAGCTCTTATTAACACTAAAAACGTCTTTGTCCCAGAAAACACAGGGGCAACACAAATCTCAATGGAACGTGGGGAATCTCCGTGAGGCTGCCAATTTAAGGGAAAGGTGGTGATGGACAAGAAAAACATTCTTTTCCTCAGATCACATAGTGTAGGGATGAATAAAAACATTTTTTTTGGTAGTTTGGCTAATGTGCAACACAGCATGAGAGAACAAAGCGGAATGTTTGCTATTTATCCTTACTAGAAGTGACTGTCATTACCCAGCAAGTCCCATGATTACAGTGTGCATCCAGTTTCCAGAACAATTGTTCTGGAGCCTCTGGTCTTACTTGAACCAAGTCTCCAGTATCCCAAGAAAATACCATAGCCGGAGGGATAGGTTGATTTCTCTCTATTGATGACATTCTACTGATTCACAGAAGGAGAATAATTACATTTATTCTATCAATCAAGGAGAGGAAGTGCTTCAACTAGATCAGAGACTTCTATCACAGTATTCCCTTCCATTAAAATGTTTTGTAAGACTAACCTTCATTTCCAAGATTGTCACTAAAAGCACCTAAAAGCTAAGCATATTGGAAGTGTCACATAAAACTTTTCAATTTGAAATATTTTTGTCTAGTTATTATTTCTTTTTTTTTTTTTTTCAATGTTCTGTCATTTCTGTTTCAGCAGAAAAATTTCATCAGTTCAGCCTAAAATCAAGAGTAATTCTTGTTGCTTCAGCTTTCCTCAGCATTTAAAATGGCAGCACAAAAGGAAGTTCATCTGGACCTAAATGCCAAAGGCTAGACTGTCAGCTGGAGTGGGCTGCCCTTCAGTGGTGCTCCTCCTCCTTACTGGAAAGTTGTCCCAGCATACACAGCAGTGAGCACAGTTCTGTTCCCTGTTTCCCATGCAAGCAGGCTCTATCTTCATGAGAACAAATATAAGGAGTTCTGCCCACCCTCTTTTCTTCAATTCCAGCCTGCTTCCAAGTCGTTTCTTTAGGAACCATAAAGAACTGAGCAGACAAAATGTCTTCTTTATGTGCTGAACACCTTCAAATCTCTGTTCCCTGAAAGCTCAGAAAGAGGATGAGCACCTGAAGCTTGTTCTACATCTACAAGGTTCTTGGAGACTTCAGTGAAACAGTTTTCAGTCTTACTGCCTGTCCAAGTAAGGATGGAGGGAATGCTTCCTGTATTCCAGGATTGGTGCCTGAGTTAAAGGGAGAACTGAAGCTGCCAGCCCTGCATGCAGAACGACACATGGCCAGGGTCCAGCTGGTTGGTTCATCTGAAGGAGTCCAAGCTCACCTAAGGATGGGAGGACACACATGAAAGAGTACAGGTCTGGTGTGTGGTGGGAAAAAGAGAATGTGCTGGATTGCCCAGAGCTGTTCATCATAAAGTTTAGTTGTCTCTGTCTGACTGATGGTAATTAAGGGACAGGGCCTAATCTGAAAAGTGCATTGGTGTGTGTCTTGAAAAATACACTGCAATGAAGGAGTATATTATCAGTATATTCTTCACTGTTCACCCTACATTTGATCCGAGTCCAGCGTAAACTCTGAGATTATCTAACTAATAAAGAGGTGATTATAATTAGTCTAGAATTAGTGGAATAGTTACAAAGCAGGGGAGCAGTTAACAGTCTGGTTTACTGATTTATCTTCCTGCGAAATCAATTCTGTGTTCTTCTTATTAACAAAATGTTCACTTGTAATCAACAATAACTAGTGTCAGCAATATAGTACTTGAAAGAATATTTTACTGGCAAAAACGAGGGTAAACATTAGAAATGCTGCATTTCGATGTAAATAAAATGTTCCCTTAATAATTGATCAGTGGATGATGAGAGAAATGCACCTTACACATGAAATGCTTTGACTGACAGAGCAGATAGGTTCACTACTATGAATTTATCCTATATCACTTAATATTTTCAGTCAGTTAACATGGAACTCTCTGTGTGCAAAAACAGTTAACGATCCTTTACGAAGCATTTTAACATAGTATTTAAGGGCAAAGGAAAAAAACAATAGTATAATGAGATGTATTTTTACATGCATGTCTCAGTTCAGCTTTTTGTAAAATTTTAAATACATAGTGCCATTTGAAGTACTGTAAAATATTTTATCAGGGACATGCTTTAGCAAACATTTTGTCACCCAGAGCAGCAGCTGTAATTCTTAGAGAATATTAACACACAGGCTCTATTCTCAAGCCTGGGAGAGTGTCATCCTGACCTCTGTTTACTGCTATTAAACATAGAAGATTTACTTTGAAGCATTCATTTAAGGAGGTGAGTTATTATTCCTTTGCTTGACCTTAGCCTATGGCATATATATCATGAGGTTCCATAAGACCATCATGAACAAGATCATTGATTTGCCAAAACATAAAAACAATACTAGATTCATTTAAAAACTGAGGACATGCATTATTGCTTATACACTCATCACCTGCCAGCTAAATAAATGTCTATATATGCTGGAAAAAAAAAGTACACTTAAAACTTTTCATTGTATACAGGGTAATGCCTAGTACAACTACCTTGAAATGAATCTTGATGTTGAAGTTAACGTTATGTGAGCTATTGCTTATATTTATTACTGGGAAAACATTATTTTTAAAAGCATATGAAAAAATAGTTTTCAAGCTGTTTCCTTAATGAACTGGAAATAGTAACCCTGTCAAATGTAATAAAAAAATAGTGTTATAAGCCTATGGCATCTATTTATTACTGGAGAACAAAAGCCTTCATCCATTTCCTTTAGAGAATGACATTTTTGTAATTCGCTGCCCATTTCATTTGTTCTAAAAGGACTTCGTAGGTTGACAAATATCCCACAGAAATGGCTTCTGATGCTTGATAGGATAATGCGCAGCCCCTTAGGACAAGGGCAAAGGCAGCAAACTTATCATCCTTTAGTTTAGCTTAGCATGGGTCAGTAACAGAGCCAGGGGTGACAGAAGATGTTAAAGTGTGGGAAGCAAGAACTAAGAGCTGTAGGAGGGTAGTTTTTATAGTTTATCCTTTCTTTCACCATGACGCTGCAGAGACAGCTTGAATCACATTGTTGATTTGGTTCACTGCACGCCACACTAACTGCTCCAGTAGGAGGATAAAAAAAACACTTACGGGTCATTTTCTCCAATAGTGTGTGACATTTCAGCACTTATCCTATAGGAGGAGGAAACACATGTTTAATATTTTAGCTTGAAGTTCATATTTTAAAGATGCATTAGCACACTTGGAGATCTGATGTGATAAATCTGAAGATTATTGTAGTTCTAGCAACGTGAGGATTTTAGAGGAGAAAATGTTCTGTTTAATTGTCTCCTATATTTTGTTCCGAATCTTTTCTCCAGCAAAGCTGAGTAAGAATGAGCATTTGGCTCCCGTGGAGTGCGCATTTTAACAACAAACTAGACTTTAAAACTGTGATGATGGCTTTCATTCATCAAGGGCTGAAAACCATTTTAGAAGTGTCATTTCAGAAACGTGTTTAACTGAGTTAGGTCTTCCTCAGAAGTAAATGATTACTTTTCAGTCATAGATCTTATAAACTTTGGGGCTGATCTAGTTTTTCTGCTAAAGCCAACTGGAATGATTGAATATAATGAGCAAACGCATGTCCTCCTTCTAAAATCTGTGACCAGTCTTGTACTAACTGGCTCAGCCACCCCTGTGAAACATTATTCCACTGTCAGGTTCCTTAGTTGCTATTCAGTACACTGGAGTAATAAGAAAAATTCTTATTATAGGTTCCCGATTTAAAAAAAAAAAAAAAAAAGGATTTTCACAAACTGCATGCAAGTACGCTTTTACACATAAGGAAGAACTCATACACCCATCAATCAATTCTAATTGTTTTGGATGAAGATGTACAGAATTATAAAGTACTATGAACCCAAGTGACCTCTCTGATGAACAAAATCTTGTGCTTTAATTTTTGGACACTACAAAAATGGTCTCAGGCAGTTCATTCACCGGTTCAAATATATTTTGTTTGAACTGATGAACATCTGTCTAGGATGCAAATTCCCATCAAAATACCTGAAGCTTGTCCTGGGAAAATAGGATTTGAGATGCTCTAAAAAAGTGTGTCCTGATTAACTGAGTTTTATGTTTGTATGTACCAGGAACATCTCTGATAACACCTGTAAACTTATTCTAAATTTGTGAATGCTTATGATAACTTCTCTTTTAGATTTGTCTCTAAAAGCTCATTTGTGCTAAAGGGAAGAAATTTTGATAACTTTTGCACTGATGGGGGGTCAAACTGGTCTGTGATCGTTTTTGCAGAACATTCTCTGATATGCAGCAAAATTGAATGATTCAACCTACACACACAGTGTTCAGACTATGGACTTGGTACAACTGTGACAAAATTTTTGTACAAATAATGTAGCATTTTTATATTTCTGCGGTAAGAAATAGACTTATTCAGTGCCCATTCTTTACGTGTTACCCAGAGAGTACAGCCTGCAAATGTTCCTTGCCTGCACCAGACACACCCACTACATATTAATTACAGAAGCTGTCTCCACTGCAATAGCAGTTCTGGTTGGATCAGACTTGTTTTACAAAGAAAGTGGAATAATTTGTTGGTGTAATATATGATCTGAATTAATGTATTTTTAAGAATCAAATTATCCTGATGTGAGAGCCCCTAAAGGGACTGATACAGTAGAGAAGGACTGAAAGTTTTGACATGGTTTAATGAGCTGTATGCTAACTCCACCTGAGTAATTAACAGTCTTGACAGTCCTTTTGAACAGAGATATTCTCTGTAAGGATGTTTAATGCTCTGAGTATCAGCAGTGCAAAAGCCAGGACAGAGGCATGTCTGACTGGGGATTTTTTGTCAGAGCAGTTTTACCGATGTATCTTTTTTTCTCTTATTAGTCATTAAGGCCAATATTTCAGAAGTAGTACTTAATTTTTCCATACTTTCATTTCTGAATGCCCAGTTTCTTGCAAACTGTAGAGATGTCACCTTCCTATTCCTTAAAAATGAAAATAGGGATGCAAAGTGGTGCCATCCAACACTTCAATGTTCAAATTCTCTTCTGCATCTAAAAGATAAAAAATTCTGTGGTAAGCAATTTCAATGCAGGCTTTGCTGTAATTGTTAATATCTGCTAACATACATATCATCTTATAACTCATTCTTTTAGAATTAGAAGAAATTGTTTTGTACCCAGAAACAAAGAGATGTTTATATGATTAAATGCAGAGGCCACAGCACTATTACATTCTTTTCTTAATCCAAGCAGTACTCTGAAATAACAGAGCAGAAGTATTCTATGGAGTTCTACCATATTCATTACGGTTTGTAATGAGTATTAATCTTGGAAAGACCACTAACAACCGATAAATGTCAAATCCTCGATCCCTCAAAATTCCCATCTTCCAGGTAGCAAATCGCTGACCAGTTCTTCTCCAGAAGGAGAGCTGATGAAAGTGATGAACATTAAGAGGGGCCTTTATATTTTTTTTCTATATTTTCTGTCTTATTTTTCTCTTCTGTAATTTTTGTGAGCTAAAATTCTTGATCAGTTGTATTCATATATCATGCAAATCTGTACATGTTGATGGCTGTAACTTTTCTGCTTAACAGATTTTATTCCTCACTATGCCTGTCACTGGTTTGAGCAATCTGTGTGTAATTGATTTCTTCAGTAAAAGAGATAACATTTGCTTAAAGCTCCTCTGGTGGCTTTACAACCTCTACATTAGCAACAGCACTTCCATTTTTACTGGCATTCTATCAAAATATAATTATTATATTTCCATCTCAGACAAAAAGATGAAAAAAGTGAGTGGGGAGAGTCAGCACTGCTTCCTCCCCAAGTTCAGCACTGCGGGAGTGTCAGATAGTTCAGCCCTCATGGTGGTCACATGAAATCACTGCTAAAGCTGTCCCTTGCTCTGGCCCTGCACCAGGGATTATTCTGTTCAGTGATTTAGTACTGGAACTGGTGATATTTCTGAGATAGAAATAAATAAACCTTTGATTTTCTTGCAGGTAAATTGGTTTATTTTTAACTTCAGCAGAAACTTGTCCCTAAACATAAGTAGATAGATAGATAGATAGATAGGACAGTATTTTTGTTGCACACTGTTAGATTATGACTTTTATACGTTCTACTTCAGATAATTAAAACAAAATATAAAACCATCCCTCAGGAAAATGTGTTTTTGCCTGGGAAGGATATAAGAGAGTGAAAATAAGACAGATGCGTGGAGGAACTTAATTGTACCATGCAGAGCAGACTCCAGAGACTGCAGCATGGCCTCTCTCCTACTCTCTTCAGTAGTCTGTGGATTGTAATTAGGCATCAGTGTACTGGACAGTGAATGTTTCCTATGGAGGAAGGAAAAGCTGCACACCAGAATTTTTAAGTGGTTTGATGATCATATCCAAAGCATCCACTGTAGACAGATTCCTAAAACAATGAACTTCCTCTGTTTTATGAAGAAATAATATGTAAGGATAAGCAAATACACGTGAAGGATTTCAGTGACAAGACAGGTGAGGCTTTAACAGTGCACAAGCTGTATCTCTTTGCTTACAGTCCGCAAGCATTCGAAGAGGTAATAAACAAGGTTCCCCTCCTCCCCATTTTTCCTTGAAAATATGCATTAAGGAAAAACCTCTCTTTCTGGTCTTCTTCCTGCCCCTAAATAATGAGCATATGAGTGTGGAAGGAAGGTTGTTCTCATCAGCCGCAGAATAAAAAGCCCCTGAAAAACAATACTACTCCATCTGACCTGGCACTGAGGAACATGGTTAGTGGGTATGGTGATGATGGTTTGATGGTGGGACTAGATAATCTTAGTGTTTTTTTCCAACCTTAACGATTCTGTGATTCTATCATCAAGCACGATAAATAAATACTTAAATTAGTCACAGGTGTGAATAGTTTTCTAGACTGGGGGCCAGAGTACTCAGCACCTTACGAGATCTGTCCTCTGGTGAAAGCTTAGGGGATGTTTACCTGAAAATGAGTTCTACCACATGGCCTGATACTAGTGCTTCACTGCACTTCTGACACCACATGTCCTCAGCCTGGGTTGTCCCCAGCTCATGGCAGGAGGGAGGCAGTTGCTGTGTATGTTCGTGTGTGAAGAATAAAAATACTTGCAGCTCAGGTACTATCCTGAGGAGACACCTTCACTTCTCCTCCTGCTTTTTTTTTTTTTTCTTCTTAAATCTGAGCTTTCTCTTCTTGAATGTCTTTTAAATGAGAGGAAAAATGTGTGCTGCAAGCCTATGAAGTGGTTATTACTCAAAACTAAGATGTCAGGAGAGACGGAGGGTTCTGAGCAGGCTGAATAAATCAAATATGCAGAATGCTAGAATAAAGAAATATGTGTTTCATGTGGATGTTGCAAAACTGGACTGCAAAATGTAGATCCCAGCTGAGTTCTGACTCACATATATTGTAGGTGCACTTTAAGGCAGAGCTACCTTTCATTTTCACAGCACAAACATGTCTGATAAAAATACTTGGAAAATTCACTGGATTGATAAGTGATACAGTGACAGAGATACTGCAGTGCTGAATATTTTAAATTTTATTTCTACTGAACTATTTAACTGATCATTTTCAAAATTATAAGCAGAGTCCATGCTGATAAAAACATTAACACTGTACCTTAAATAGTAATTGTTTTCTTCTTTCACTGAAACGACTGATGTGTTTCAGCTCAGAACAATTTTGCATCCTGAACAACTTCATAGGGAAATGTTATAGGCTGGTTTAAAATGACAGTACTGCGGGTTTTTTTCCTTTCAGCTTGCAGAAGGTGCTAAAACAGTGATCCTCAGCTGTGAGGATCTCAAAACCTCTTGCTCAGAATTAAGATTCATGGCAGTTTAGTGAGAGCAGGAAAGATCTCTATGTGAGAGGCAGCTGATATTTTTCTCCCACCACAGATCTTGATTTCAAAACTCTGATTTCAGAAGTGGGAAAACTGAAGCCCAAAGTGCTTAAGGGGAAAACTTAAAAGCACTTATTTGGCCTAGATTCAACAGTGTTAAACTAGCGTAGATACTCGGGCACCTAAATACCACCAACTCTCAAAGACTTTCATATTATGAGCTCTGAAAAATTAGAATATGCAGATTTGATCATATTGCCCCTTTGGCAAGGAGGATCCAGGCTGAAAGTGTGTGAGGGGGAGAAGATGGCCAAGATCTGATCTAAACACATCAGTGTAACTAAAGACGCATTTTAAAACTGATTTAATTATATCTGTTAAAAAACTTGGCACAGTCTCTCTTAATTCAACTAGCTTCTACTGATTTAACTAGAAACTGCAGTCTTAAAGGGTTTGGAGCTGTTTAGTAGGGAACCTGACTGCCTTCTCCCTGATTTTTAGCAGATTGCTAAAATGATGCCTGCTGGACCACTGGAGCTGCTGCCTATGAGCCAGGCAGGACTCCCTTACACCTCCTTCTTCTCCCTGAAGTGTGTCTGGTATTGGACTTGCCATTGCTTTGTGATCATGCCAGCAGAAAGTAATGCAGCAATCTTCTTCCTATGCAGTATGGGAAGAAAAGGTTGAGATTCTTTACCGTGATCCCATATATGACAGACCTCAATGTTACTACTGCCCAAGAATGGACAAAATGTTTACTTCAAAAATAAGGGATACTTATTTGCTTGAGGACTACTGAGCCACACCACAGATTAACATGGAGTTTCTGGCTGGAAGCTGGCTCTTGTTTTGGTTTGGTCCTGTGCCATATTATCTGCCACTCACTCACAAGCCTTAGTATTAGCCTTTAGCAGCATCCCTCAATCAACAAAATGTACAAGTTGAAAGTGTGGTCCATGTTGCAAGCTTCTCATCCTTGCTCTATGTTTTTAAAGGGCATGAGTAGAAAGCGTGAATGTAAGTCATCAATTCTTAAGGGTGATGGATTGTAATATATCTATCTGTCTATATATATTGTCTATCATAAAGCAAGATAAAATTGCAGCATCATACCTGAAAATAACCTGCCATTATGACCACAGACACACTTAAAAAGCATGTTTAAAATAGTTTTTTTCTCACTGTTAAAAGACTGAGGCTGGAACAATCAATGTGTACTTTAATCTGCAGAGCCAGTTTTGTAATGGATAGCTGCTATCACATTTTTTACTCTTATCCCTAAATGGCTTACACAAATCACAGCTAAGGATAGACGCCGTGTATGTTAACTTGCACCTGATTCTTACTGCTAAAGAAACACCTTTACTTAAATTTATGGAGAAAAGCTGTCTCATTTTGCCTCTGGCTTCCTGCGCCAGAAATAGCTGTCTCTTTTCTTTTCCAAGATGGGAAAAAAGGCTGAAATATACACGACAGCTTGTTTTAGTGGGACTTCAAATGAGTTTGAGGTGATATTCTCAGTTTTGATGGAGCTTTGTTCATTTTATAAATTTATTAAAATCCTTAGGCATCAGTATTCAATTGCTAAATTCTTTCATGAAACTAAGATTGCTCCAGACACGGATGTTTAACCTCACCCTCCTCACTGAGACGTTCAAGAAACATCTTTTTTTAGTCCCTCTGTTTTATCAGTCTGTGAAAAAAAAAAAAAAAAAAAAAAAAAGATACTGATGTTCAAGACCAGTTCCTCCTGAGGGTTTGTAGATGGAGAGTATTTGCTGTTGGATAAAGAAAAGTTACTTAGGTCTGGATGTTGTGAGGCTTATTTTGTATGAAATCTCCAACTAGTAATGTCTTCTTCCTTTTTCCACTCCTTTTTAGGAGTTATTCTATGGATCTCTTACATCCTGCATCTCCTTTGTACTTTCCAGGAATATCCTAAATTGGAAAGTGCAGAGCTATTCACCATTCACATACTGAGCTGATATAAAAAATTATGCAGCAGAATCAGGAATAAATTTTATTTTGTTATTTTATTTTTCCCCAATGCCTAATATGTTTAATCTTTTTTTTTCCTATATTTAGTAAGGCACAATTTATTTGCTATGTATTCTTCCAAGAAAGCCCTAAGTAATGTCTGTGATGCAGGATCTCTTGGCAGTGTTGCCTTGTCCTCTCTTATGTCACAGTCCTTATTCTCATCATACACTCTTCATTTTCTCTCAACTGTTGCATCTTCTGTTTTCAAAGTTGGGACTGACGTGTAATGTGTTTTTTGGTATCTCATCAAATTGTGCTCTTAGCCTTAGATAGGAAACGTATATTAATATTAAGTAACAATAATAGAAGTTTGAAGTTTGACAGTTCAGCCACTTTTGAATTATCCCCACAGGGAGAGAAAAAAGCCATAACAAGATTTTTTTACTCTGTTGTTCAGAAAAGTTAAGGGAATGAGGATTACTTTTTAATCTCCTCATAAATCCAAAATGGTTGAAAGAATTTTGCTCAAACTTTTTAAAAAATCACTTTGGGAACAAGTCAAAGAATGCTTTTTAATAGTAACCATGTAATTTACTGTAAAGAGGTTGACAACTGAATTGAGAAATGGAATTAAATTTAAAAATATGTTTGAGCATGCTATCCTTCTCTGCAGCAACAAGAAATTCTTTCATAGCATGTGTCCATCTTTCATTTAAAAAGGCAACTAGTGTCAAACCTTCTATATTCTTGATCAATGAAAACAGTTTTCTGCTGTTGAACTGATAATAGGCTTTTATTAGACTAACATGAAGACGTCTTCACCAAATCTATCAAGAATCCAGTATGTAAGTGGAGTATACAAGTTATCTACTGGCACTTTTCCCAGGAAACTGATTTATCATTTCAGCAACAAATAGCAACTACTACTGCTTAATCGAGCAATATTTGTGAAATGTCATTTTAATGGAGACACATTCAGTCAGTGTCAAGTGACTTAAGTGATGTTCTAAGTATGAAATTCATTGCTGAGATTCCTACTGATCACTGAAGGCATTTCAGCTCTGGTATTTCAATATGGAAGATATTTAACTGTAAGAAGAAAGAAATATATCAGGCATAAATATATCATATTTATTGAGTTAAACTCTGATATCTGACTTTAAGTAAAGGCATGTGTCACAGTGTAGAACTGAAGTCTCTTTTTAGCACTCTGTAATTGATATAGGACTTCTGATTTTTTGAGTGTGGCTTTTTTGTTCTGTATGTTTCTTTTATTTATTTATTTTTTTTTTTAATGGGTATGTTTGGTTAGTTAGTTTTTAATGCTAGAGCAAGTAGCCCAAACAGAAGTGGATAGTTTGGTATATGAAAAATTTCACATTTACCCCTATATCACTTTTTTGGATGGTATGCTTTTAGGAAACACAAACTATTGAGATTAATGTTAAGGTGAAAAAGTGATTGAAGCATACTGAAGTCTGTGCTACAGTAAATTAGCTGATCTTCTCCTGTCCTCTTAGAAATTTGTGAGTCTGCTCAGCTAAGAATGCTACATGAGCTCACCACTGCATGGCCACACAGCCAGCTGTCTGACCTCAGTTTAGGGTTGCCATGGTATACCATGGACTCTTCTATGCTTTGATGTATCAGTATTCACTTATTATACACTGACATACTAATTCTAAATGCTCTGAAAGTACAGAGTTAAGAATCTTTCATGAATGTTTCTAGCACTTTGATTCCACAAGGAATCGATGTCTTTAACATAACCACCTAATTAAAGACAAGAAAAATTTATGCTCATAATCTTAATCACGCCGTGGAAAAAGGAAGCTTCTTACGCAAGCAGTTAGAATTAGACATACAAAACTGTAATATTTAGATATTATATTTTGAAAAAATTATATGCATGTTATTAGTTTTTTAAAAATACATGATTGAAGTATGTTATCTTTTTTCTGTGTTTTAAAATTACTTTAAAGGCAGCAATCTTCTATGAAGATGTCATTAAGAAAACTGTTATTAAATAATTCTATAAAATTTCTGTAATAGATTATCTCAGTAGAATATTTAATGTTTTGGGATTTCCCTGCTCCTAGTACTCACAGGTATATATATTAAGATGAATGAAGCTTAATTTTCTAAGAATTTAGTTTAATGCCACTACTGTATTTTCCACTGTTACAATAGAACTAGTAACACAAGCAAATGTATTGCTGAACATCACATTGAGGCAGAATCCTAATGCTGTGATCTTACAAGCTAACTTGATGAAATATAATGCTGCACAAATTGTGATAAAACCAAATTGTACCCTCATCTTATTATCATAGAACTTCTTGAGAAGACCCTGCTAAATTAAAAATGCCTACCAAAACACCAAAATTGATGTCTCTTTTAAAGCCCTTATATAGTGTTAATGTGAGTGAGAAAATCTCTTGACCAGAATGATTGATCTTGACAATCAAGTCCATAGTGTTCAGTTTGAATGCTTTGCATGGGAAGATGCATATTTTACATCTAGACATGTTAAGTAAGCTGAAGCATAAACAAACATGGTTAAACTGTTTTATGAAATTTTACTGGGTGAGAAGGGTTGGATTAATAGCCTTTAGCTATGAAATAGGGTCCTCGATTCATGTTATTTCTAAGAATGCTCTGGAACTCAGTTTTGTGCTGCTATAATATTTTCCATAAAATATATGTTTAATTACCAGCTAATTAGCCCCATTTTGTTCCTTGGGAATATCATGCAGCAAGTTCTCTTTGATGACTTGAAATGACTAAGTCTTGGATGACAGGAGAGCAGTGCATGTCATCTACATTAGCAAACCTTCAGTGTAGTGTCCTACATCATTCTTTTATGCAGATTAAGACATTCTGATCTAGATAGATGGACTATGAGATGTATGAAAAACAGGCTGTATCTCTAGGCTCACAGTACATGAGTAGAGTTCTTCAAGGGTCTGTTCTGGGACCTATCCTTTTCAATGCTTTTCTCAGTGATGAACTGTGGTCAAAATGGCAGACTGCACTCTTGTCAAGCCTGCACACAGCAGCAACTGGAGAAGTAAGCTGATCTGCTCTTCTGTTCTAGGGCAAGGTGTCTTTGAATGGACTGGCTGTAACCTTGAAAGTAAAGGATTCTAACTTCCTGCTTAGGACATTGTTATGGCTCACTGATAGTTGAATAGACTCTTGATTGTTGTTTATTGCAATATTTACCTCCATGCTCTAGGTGTTAGATTATACCTTGAAAGAGTGAGGTAATAAGAAGGATGATGATGGTGGTGATGATGATGATGATGATGATTTATTTATGAAGAGAAAGACCCTGCCTTTGGCTTTCCTATTGACAACTTGTTTCATATCTATATGCTCAGAACTAGCCTAGCCAAAAGGATGAGATGTGAATTTATTGTTCTCTCTTCCAGGTTGGGTTGATAGGGACAACTAATGGTTCTTTTTTAGTCTTCTCTTTTTTCTTACAGAAGCAACTTACTGGGATTATCAGTATATTAACCTCTATCAAATTTCCTGCTATCATATGGAACTACAGTAGTGATCTCTCCTCTCCTGTCGTTTTGTGGCAAATTATTATTTGTGGCCTTGATTTACTTAAATAAGAACAATAAAACATTCTCCCCCCTGATTACATGGAGAAATATAGGCACTTACCAATGAGGGTTGGTGCACTGACACTCTAAAATTTAATACAAGTGAAATGCCTAACTCGGGTGAAACTGATCCCATCCTTAGTCATTAGTGGATTATAATGATATTCATTTTACAGAAAAGCTCACTTAGAATTTGAGTTAGCAAAATCTGCCTGGATTTTTCAAAAGCAGCACAAGTAACTTGGATGGCTGTTCTCATTCATTTAAATTAACTCCTAGGCAGTTTCTTCAGGACAGAGGGCATTGTTCTTTTTCTACAACGCCTTGGCAATGTAATCCTAATTTGCAAGCAGGCTTTCTATATGTTCTCTTCAATATTTTTAGTACCATGAGTCACAGTAAACAAGACGACAAATCTGTTTATTAGTAGAGGAAATGTTTTCTCCTATCAACTAGTCAGGTAGAAATGGAGAAAACATTTGAAAACATAGAGAAGCATCAATTTTTAGATCATTAACTTGGTTTTATATTCAGATCATTTAACATTACATTTTCTGCAGTTTTCAATTTGAGAAGATGAACAGGTTAATTTTGTGTCTGAGGTGGTAAATTTGGCCTCCATACACCTGCAGCATAACTTGAAGGAAAATACAACATGCAAAACTAACTTAAGAAATGATGAGAGAAAAGTGGATAACACTCAAGTGCTAGAAAATTGCAAATACTGTTGTCAATCCAAATTTCCTCTGAAATTCCAAAAGTATTCTGTGATGAAATAATCAGTTTAAACAATCATGTTTTTATAATCTACCTTTACTGGTGTGCAGGCTGGAAATTATCCAATGAAATAAGTTTCTTCTTAATCCCTTGGTTGTTTAATATTTTATCTTCCTTACTTTCTTCATTGGTCTTTTCTGGGTCTGTTCAGCCTTGAGAATAGAAGACTGAGAGAGGATCTTATTAATGTTTATAAATATTTTAAGTAAGTATGGGAGTCAAAGGGATATGGCCAACCTCTTTTCAGTGGTCTGTGGGGTCAGTACAAGGGGAAATGGCCATAAACTGGAGCATAGGAAGTTCCACACCAATATGTGAAGGAACTTCTTCACAGTAAGGGTGATGGTGCACTGGAACAGGCTGCCCAGGGAGGTTGTGGAGTATCCTTCTTTGAAGGTATTCAAGATCCACCTGGATGCCTACCTGGACAGCCTGCTATAGGGGGACTGATGTCAGACTTGGTGATCTCTCGAGGTCCCTTCCAACCTCTACAGTTCTGTGATTCTATGATTCTGTGTCTCTCATTCAAGGCAACTGAAGTCAGGTGGAGTCTTTCCACTGTTTTCTAGGGGTTAGATTGCTTCCCAAGTAAGATTGTAAGCCAGGAGATGGAAGACACACAGTAACTGCAGGTCACAGAAAAAGAGATGTGAATTGTCCTCTTGTTTCTTGGGATTTTCTGTCTAAGTGATTCTCAGCATAACATATATACTCTGAAGCTAGTGTGTCGATATCATGAATCCATTTGGCGTTCACTGTAATGGCTGCAAT
Organism: Tragopan temminckii; assembly: GCA_028571105.1. NCBI lineage: Eukaryota > Metazoa > Chordata > Aves > Galliformes > Phasianidae > Tragopan > Tragopan temminckii. The sequence continues at coordinate 57,927,109 of JAOWBP010001760.1, read as the reverse complement.
CATCAGTCCGATTAGTATTCATATAGATATCGATGATGTTCCATTACAATTTATTATTAGTTAATGAACACCTATATTAGACTCATACTACACTCATTTTAAAATCTACTTATAAGGGCTAGCCATGAAATTCAGTGGCAGCCAAGTTCGCAAATTAATTCTCAGCTTCCTGCAAGCCTTCCTGATGGGAGAGGAAATCTTCATCCCTGTAAGATTGCTGCTAGATGATGGAGAGCCTACATCTCTGCTTTTGGGCCAGAAGTGATGCAAAGCCCACTCAGATTTTGCCTTGGGTTTTTTGCTCAGTCACACAGTGCCAGCCCAGTTCCTTTCTCTGCATGCAATGAGGCAGGTGAGGGACCTGTTTGCCAGGAGAAGGGTCCAGCAGCACATTCATTTTGTGCAAGCAGTTCTCCCAGGCACAACTGAGATGCAAGCTGTTCTGCTCACTCCATATCCAGCCCAGGTCTGGCTGCCGTGCCTTTGCTGTTGTAGGAGTCAGGCTGTCACTCCAGGAAAGAAAGCTGCCTCCAAAAAAATTTGCTAAATTTTCCCTAATCACAGAGCTACCTGACTAATAGCACACTTTTTTCTCAAAGAAAGCAAAGATCTCATACGTCAGGTGCTCAGCACTCCTTAGCCTTTGAGTGATGATCTGACAGCTGTCCTTCTGCTGGAGCTTGAAAACCAACAACAGAAGGCACATTTCTTGACTGTTTTTATAAATAAACCCTCAGTTCAAATTCACTACCCTGTACCTTTTTTTTTTTTTTTTTTTTTTGTTCTGAGCATCTATCTTTCTGTTCATTGGATTCTTGCAGAGTCTGTTTCTGGCAGCATTTCTAAATGGAAGTATAGTCAGCAAATTGCCAAAAAGATGCATACTTAATTTGTATATCAAAATGAATTGAAGAATAATATGTGATGTTTACATATCACTTCTGACACACAAATTGTGGTGTGTATATCTGCTAATACTGCATGCAAATAATTTTGCATTAAATTATTAATGCTCAAAAATTATGACAGTGAAAATATCAGTGACTTGGTCAGGACTGGCTCTCTGAGCTCAGCTGTTCTGCGCTTCTCCTAATTGCAGCTTTGCTTTGCTTCCACCACATCAGGTACTGAGTACCTCTAGCTGAAATTCAGGCTTTTCAGAAGCTTTGTTATTTCCAGGGGAGGTCCTACCAACTCCCTCTGTTCCCTAGTATCCCCTTCTGTACTCCACATACTCATATACAGCAGTGTTGTTCCAGCTGTTAACTATTTACTGTGATTTAGCATCATGATTTTATCCTTTTGAGCAAGTCTTCATTTGACTTTGAACTATTTCTGCCCTTCATTTCTCAGTGAAAACAACTAAATGCTCCCATGTACCTTTACTGCCAAAACAGTCTCCCTTCAGATCAGTAGAATCGTTGAATCATAGAATCCTTAGAGTTGGAAGCGATCACTGAAGGCAATCTAGTCCAACTCCCTTGCAATGAACAGAGACATCCCTAGCCAGATCAGGTTGTCCAGGGCCTTATCCAGCCTTGCACTGAAAGTATCCAGGGATGGGGCATCAACCACACACAACCTGTTCCAGTGCCTTGCCATCCTTACTGTAAAAGATTTTTGCTTATATCAAACCTAAATCTAACCTCTCTGAGCTTGAAACCATCACCTCTTGTTCTATCACCACAGACCCTGCTAAAGAAGGGGACAGACTCTTTAGCAGGGTCTGTGGTGATAGAACGAAGGGAAAATAGGTTTTGTACGCTTAGAATCTATAGATTCTAGGAATCTATATTCTAAGTCTTAGAATCTATAGTATCTATACCTGTTAACCCATCCTCTTGCTCTACCTTTTTCACAATTACTCCTTACTTTTCAGTTCTAAGGTTTGACATTTTGTTAATGAATGTTGCGTCCAACTTCTTTTACCACAATCGTTGGAGCATTTCCCTTTGCTTTTCTCCAATTTTTTTTTCCCAGATCCCATCTGTTTAAAACATAACTTCTCATTACTCTCTGGGTTATCACCCTGACCATACCAATTATCTCTATTTCTACTGTTCAGTAAAATGTAAGCTGCCTTCCAGATGGTTCAGAATCCTCACTTCTAGGTCAGTTGACTATTCCCATCGTCTTTGCTTTGCCACCTTCATTCCTCCTTACTCGTGTTTCAGCCACCTCTGCGCTTTCCATGCCTTCTTACACCGTGGAATAACACTTCAGAGCAGATCCTCAAGGCTGCAACTCAAATTCCAGATTCTGACATCTCCTGTAATACCAATCTAAAGTCTTTAGGACCAACACTGAGATAAATGCAATTTGAAATTTGTTGTGAATGTTGTTGTTAGCAAGGGAAGATATAACATTGTTGTCGTTATATTGTGACTCATCGTGATACCACCTCAGAAGGAAACTTCTTTGTTTAAGAGATCATATTTCCATCAAACATTTGGACAATACCTAACACACTGTAGGTACCAATGGAATACAATGACAATGGTAATAATACCCAGAAAACTTTATTAAGAACCTCAGGTATCCCTCAAGTTAGGTATTGATCCATGTAAAGGATTGCTATGTCATGCACTTACATGAAAGGCCAGATTTAAATCCTCTGAAAAGCCACAGAAGAGCTCACATTACATTTCCAAAAAGAAGCTTGATTAAATGTGAATTTAGTTTAAGGTCTGAAGGTACATATTTAAAACGCATAGGATCTTTTAATCAAACCTTGGACCCTTTTGCATGGTTGAATCCTCGTTTTTTTGTTAGGTGCTATTGACACAGACTGTTCACTGGTGCATTGTGATTTAATGCCATGTGACCATAATCCTTGCGTGCAAATGATTAATTACAAAACTTAGATTTTTTTTAAGGATGTATCACATTTCCTCCACTTCCGTCTCTATTTAGATGGCATTCCAAAAGCTTAACTCCGTTCATTCTTTAATTTTTTGCTCAAGTTGTGTCAGAAGGTGTCATAATTTATAAGCAGTTTTGCTTTTGGTTTTAAACAGATAACTGTTCTTTCTAAAATATTATGGCATTAAGTTCCATAGCAACTTTAAACATTTCAGTGTTTGCTTCAAGGCATGAGGAGACAGTGACACAGCTCATTTCCTCTGCTGAGCTCTTTTTGCTGCCTTGTACAACACTTATTTCAAAGCACGCCACAGCTTAGAACTGTCGTGATCCCCATTAATATAAAATCATTGACCTCTGCTCCCGCTGGTGCGACTAAATTACATTCTGCTGCTCAGCAGCAGCCACATATGGGGCCAGCTCTTTTAGTCATGGCCAGGTGCCTTGATGGCAGCGCAGCCCCTCCTACACGCAGGGCTTTTCCTTTAATGAGGATTATGCACCTTCAAAGATCGAGGAAACCCACTCCCGGGATGGCAGCATTTCTAATGGCATCTGCTCTTATTGCAGACAGTAACTCAGTATTGCAGGAAGCTGGGGAGAGTCGCTCTGTTTTTCATCCAGTGAGGGACTGGGAGTGCTATGTTCTCCCTCTACTCGTGCAAGCATAGCATCAATATCACATTTTTATGAAGCCGTGTAGTGTTGTTAAAACAGTATCCCCTATCGTGTCAAAGCCTGGGTGGGATGCCCTTCCCCTCAATTCTCCCCCCTGTTCATGCTACACCAAAATAAAGCACACCCAGCATAGTTTTACAGTCTGCACACATTATCATGTTCTTGAAAAGAAGATGGAAAAGATTTTATAGGACTGATTGGGATTGAAACAGTTTGAGCTTGGTCAGCTTTTCTCACTGTGTGGTCTTTCTTGCTCTTTTCCTCTGACCCTTCTCTCCCACCCCACCCTGTGAGACACTGCATTGTGAGCCATAGTACACTTCTGCCTCTGATCTCTGTGCACTGCAAATGGGCTCGAGCAGCAAGTTTGCATAACAGACCTTCCTAAACATGGAGGAGTTCCAAGTGGAGAAGTCTTATGTCTTGCAGTGAGATACAGGTTGGATTCCTGATGTCTAAAATAACATTTGAAATATCACTGGAAGATACCCGTACTCATCCCGCCAAATTTTATTAATGACATTAAGCTTCTGATGATGTCAAAGTGAATTAACATTGCTCAGCTCTTTTCTGCTGGGATTCAAATTCTTGTGGATATTTTCAAAGTTTTTGTACATGAGAACCAGAAAATCCATTATGGAATGTGTACAAATACAGCTTTCTTTTGCCATAAAGTGTCTTTCTCTGTTAAGGACTTTGACAGCAGTGTTCACACTGATATCCATCATTATTTTGTCTTAGGCTATCGCACAATTTTATTTGATTTTGATTTCACAATTAATTTAAATCTGATGCTATCTGTCATTTCTGAAGGGTTCTCATAGTTGTGCAGTACAAAGCAGTCACCTAAAATAGCAGTAAGGATTGACTGCAATAACTATGTGGTAAATATATTCTTTGTTATGTTTTCCTCTGTGCTCCCAGTGAAGGTTAACGCTGACCAAAAATGATCAGGAAAGCTGAAGATTTCAAAATTTCTTGTTGGTATGTACCAATAGTTTAACTGTGGCTAAATCTTTGTAATGCAAAGGACCAATTCCTCCCTCTTCTTTTGTGTGCACTTCTGAGAGGGGGAGGAGGAGGTTTTTAATTGTGTTTTGTTCTTTCTCAAAGGTAACATCTGGATTAACAACTTGCTTCTGAAAGCTGATACTCAAACAGGGTGCTTTCTTTACTGAGAGATGTCCTAACCTCAGTCACACGACCCCTAATTTGGCTTTTCTCTTAATCTCTCCAGAACTTGCTGAACAGAAGCGAAACTATGTGCATGCTAATGGCTCACTTTCTGCGTGCTCCCCTCTCTCCCTCGGAGTGTCTGGTGTGCAAAGCTGAGCTGGAACAAAGATACACTAATTATTCTCCATTAATTTGTCTGCTTGAATGGTCCTAAATACCAGAGTGATTAATTAGCACAAGGCAGCCAGGGCAGGATGTCACACCCTTCTCTGCATTTAAGTGTCAGCAAGGTTGTGCTCAAGTGTTGACAACAGCATATCTTTAATTTTCTCCAAGAAGAAAAGTTTAGTCAGTACAATTAATTTGAGCTTGGCTAGCTTGCAGGAATAAATGTAACATGTGGAACAATATAACTGCTGCTTAGGCAATTTTTTGCATCCTTAGGGTACAGTAAAACTTTTTGGTAAATCGGTTATTGAATATTGTTTTTCTATAATTGTTTCAATTTGGTTTAATTACTTTTGTGCATTTTGCAGTTGAAAAGTGGATCATAAAACAGAAATTATTATCTTTAATGAACTGAGAGTGGGTATACATGAATGGCTAGATATGATAGATGAAGTAAAGAGAGACAAGCAGTGTCAGTTCAGGTTTTGAATCATCTAAATTCAGTGCTTTTGTATGGTGACTTGCCTTAAAATGTACATCAATGTCATTTAAAAATTGCAGCACTTCAAGTAAATTAAGTAAAATAGCTTGATATTAAAATAAACCTAGTTCCGTAATATTTCACCTGGGATCATCACTTGCCTTCCCTGTCTGCTTTCATATGCAGCTGTTAAAAGAATAGTTTATACAGTTTTCTAAAATTAGTTCCATAATCATGCCAAGATTAATGTATATGTATTTGTGTACTGTGTAAGAGAATTGTTTTTGTTTAGCAAGCACGGTTCAGAAAATTAAATTCTCACTTGTAGTATCTCTGGTAGTCGTAAAACTCACTGCATTTGCAACTCCTTGTGTATTGTTTTGATATTTTAACCACTTCTTTAAGAGTAATTTTTTCCTTGAGGGAAACAGGTGTAATGCAGAAGAGGCCGTAGACATTAGACTATGCCTATGAGATTTTAGCAGTTACCCTCAGATAAACCCCTAAAGAGGCCATACCAGAAGCTGCAGAGAGAGTTTCACGTCT
>JAOWBP010001760.1:57892264-57918248 GCA_028571105.1 Tragopan temminckii | reverse complement strand
GCTGTTAGAAAGTTCTTAAATATTGAAATAAAATGCACAAAAAAGTTACAGAATCTGCATCTCTAAACGCTAAAGCAAGTCCAATATTGTTTTAGGATAATTTAAGCATAAATTATCATGTCAGAGGGATTATCTGATCTTTAGAGCTGTCTCCCAATCTTTTTTACCCTGTGTTTATTTGGATTTCTATGTTGGGCTTCTCAATGCCATATAATTTCTACCTCTTGTCAACATGAGTTCAGAGCATTTCTTTGCAACTCAGTGTGGGGTATTTCAGTACAGATAATTAGCCCAGACAAACTACCATACTAATTTACCCATACAGCTTCCAGAATTGTTGTTATGCTGCTTCCGGTATTCTTGGATGTTACCCACTTTCCCCTACACTATAGATTTTCTTGCTATTTAAACTTCTGTGCAGTTGCCAGCAGGTAATTGATGTTTCTCTACCCTTCCAAGTTCCCTTCTATACATTACCTTCACTTTTTTTTTTCATTGACTCTAAAGGATTATTAATAAGCATATCTCATATTTTAAGGACTTACAAAAATGTGGAAAAGCTGGGCAATTACTAAGAACATTAGCTGGCTTAAATATTTTTGACACCTTTTTTTAACTTATTGATGCATATTTTGCATATGTAAACTTCACTACATATATTTTAGGAAATTAAGAGGATATTTTAAAAGCAAAATATAAAAAAATCTAAACTAGCAGCTTCCTCTTAATTTGGCCCTTCATTAAAAATGAAGAAAGGAAGAAGGAAAAATAAAAGCCCACAGCACTGTTTATTTTTGTAAACAATGTTATTTGTTTTGTGCTTTTTATTATTCTGGCTAGAGAGAAGTCAATTTACATAAGTTGATGGCACATGACTGTGTATATACACTTCACATAGGCATTTGCAAGCAAGGAGTTACATTTATCCTCTCATTGCGAACTGACAGAGGTTACATGCAGTGCGCAAGTCTAAAATTACTGTATGAAAAAGCAGCTAGAGGCATGTTCTTATTCAATAAACATTCTATTCTTCTGCATGGATATTTCTGTGGGTTTTGAGCTTCTTGGATAAGTGTCACTGTTATAATCTTTTAATTAATATTGTGTTGTAGAGTGAAGGCATGAATGGATGCTACTGGCTGTTATTGCCATAGTGCCCAGAAGGATGCTACTGTTTTGCCAAAAATGTTCTGTCACTAATGTGAGGCCTGTTGACAGACTGTTGTTTATACGTGTCAACATGATGCCAAGTCGATTGTTTCACTACAGGAATCCTGGCTTGGCCCCAGTGGCTGTCTGAATCTTTGAAGACAAAAAGATACTTTCATAGCGGCAAATGAAAGGGAACAGCTTTTTGGACTTTTATCTTGATCATGTAGCAGCTATTTTACCATACAGATACTAAGACAATGAATTGGGCAATTGTGCAAGCAATTTGGTACATCTTCATGTATTCTGGACAGATGAAGGACTCTGAATTTTAGGGGGGTTGTTAAGTGAGTCTAGTCTAATTATTGTGCTAGATGTTTAATCATATTGGTCAGAACTGAGCACAAGATGTTGCAACGTGTTTCAATGTGCATTTTAGTGCAAAAAGTGCCTTTTCAAAATTTCTTCCTAATTATTCAGTATAAATAAATAGATTCAGCTTAGGTGAAGAACTATGCTGCAAATTTCTTAACATGTACCTCTTTTCCTGGAGCTGCTGGATTCCATGCCCAGGCTCCATTCTATTATTTTATTTTATTTTATTTTGTTTTGTTTTAATTTATTTTATTTTATTTTATTTTATTTTATTTTATTTTATTTTCATAGCATGTGGAAAGAAAGAGGTTGCAGTATTGCAGAAGGATAAAAATGATTCTTCCTATTTTTCCAAAACTTGTTGATATATTGTTAAAGCCTCCTTTTTTTTTTTTTTTTTTTTTTTCTCCAAAGAAAGCTAACTGATTATTGCTCAGTATGAAAGCTTGATACTCAGGTACATACGTTAATTGAATGGGAGAAATCTTGTATATTATTTACAAAAAATCATCTAAAGAACAGTCTTTATTATTTTTATTTTGATTCTGTATTATTGGATTATCTCAATTTCTCACAACCTAGCACCACTACTGGAAAAGTATATTTAATTTCTTACCCAAACCAGCGGGATGTTTGTTAGCAGTAGATTGCCAACTGTCACTTTTGTGTAGAATCCTTAAATACGTGGTCTTGTCGTCTAGTCAGAAAAATGTCTCCAAATCTCACATGAAAATGCCAGAAAAATCCATCACAAGGATATAGAAACTGTGTGAAAAATACCTCCAGCTTTTGATCATTCTGCCCAAGGCTTACCACATGGTATCCCAAATATTCATTGGAGATGCAAATTCTGTATGGCTGGTGCTTCCAAATAAGTCAGTGATAATAATGAGGGTTCTGTGACACAGAAATGTGATCAATCATATTTACACATATCCCAGAGTGAGCTACACTGTTGAAGAGTAGAATGACAGTGTCAAGGACTGCTAAGTCTTTCAAGGTGGGATTCAAAGTTCCACCTAATAATGATATGAGAAGCGCTACTAATCATAATAATTTGCCAGCGCCAGGCTTGTATTTCTCCTCAAGAAGGTTGGTTAGACTTTCAAATATATCTTTCTGACAAAATATACTTTCTCTGTAACCTACACACACAATTCAACTGCTTTGGTCTTTTGCCCCCAGTCTTCAGGGAGAAAAACCTTTTCTCCTTTAAATGCAATAGGCTTGGCATGTGATAATCTTTTCCAGCATGTTCAGGAGAGATTTATTAGACCCTTCTGCTCTGTAGGTAAGTGAAAAACCTGATTTGGTACCCAGTTGACCACCTCCCACATTCTCTGTACCCCACCTACAGTGTGACTCAATATCATAGAATCATAGTATTATAAATTCATTTGACTTGAAAAGAACCTTTAAAGGTAATTGAATCCAACTCCCCTGCAATGAACACCTCCATCTGGATCAGGTTGCTCACAGCCTGGTCCAGTCTGACCTTGAACATCTCCAAGAATGGGGCATACACCACCTCTCCAAGTAACCTGTTACTACCCTTATTTTAAAAAATTCTTTTCTTATACCGAATCTAGATGTCCCTTTTTTCAGTTTGAAACCATTTATTTTTGTCCTGTCACAGCAGACCCCACTAAGGAATCTGTCCCCTTTCTTCTTATGGACCTACTTTAGATACTGAAATTCTGTTGCCAGGTCTCCCTGGAGCCTTTCCTTCTCCAGGCTGAGCAGCCCCATCTCACTCATCCTGTCCTCATAGGGGAGGTGTTCCATCCCTGGAATCATCTTTGTGGCCATTCTCTGAATGTGCTCCAACAGGTTCACATCTCTCCTGTCACGAGGACTCCCCCTTTGGGATGCAGTACTCCAAGAGAGGTATCACTAGCGTAGAGCAGAGGGGCAGGATCACCTCCCTCAACCTATTGACCACACTTCTTTTGATGCAGCCCAGGATATGGTTGGCTTTCTGAGCTGAGAGGGCACAATGCTGGCTCATATCCAGTTTGCAATCCACAAGTACTCCCAAGTCCTTTTCAGCAGGACTGTCCTTAATCCTTTCATCCTCCAGCTTATACTGATAGTGGGGTTTGCCACAATCCAGTTAAAGACCTTGCACTTGGATTTGTTAAACCACATGAGGTTCACCTGGGCCTACTGCTCGAGCCTAAGTCTCTCTGGTTGGCATCCCCTCCCTCACGCATGTCATCTGCACCACACAGCTTGGTGTCATCTGCAAACTGGCTGAGGGTGCACTTGATCCCACTGTCAATGTCACTGATGAAGATATTAAAGAGAGCTAGTCCCAGAACTGTTCCCTGAAGGACAGCACTCATCACTGATTGCCATTCAATCACTGAGCCATGGATCACCACTCTCTGGGTATGATCTCACAACCAGCTCCTCTTCTGTCAAACAGTCCACTAATCAAAACCATATCTTTTCAGTTTGGAGAGAAGGACGTTATGGGGATTGTCAAAGGCCTTACTGAAGTCCAGATAGATGACATCAGCGGTTCTTTCTTTGTCCACTGATGCAGTTATGCCATCATAGAAGGCCAGTAGGTTAGTCAGGAAAGACCTGACCTCGGTGAAGCCATGCCAGTTACCCTATATCAGCTCCCTCTCTTCCATGTGCCTTCCAGGACAACCTGCTCCATGATCTTCCCCAGAGCAGAGGTGAGGCTGACAGGTCAGTAATTCCCTGGACAGCCCTTTCCACCCTTCTTAAAAGTAGATATGATGTTGCTTTTTTTCCAGTGATCACAGACTTCCATGACTTTCATTCATTCCATGAATGAAATATCATTAAGAGTGGCTTGGAGACTATGTCAGCCAATTCCCCCAGGCCTTTGGGATGAATTTCATCAGGACCTATAGACTTATGACTGTTCATATTTCTCAGGTGTTCACAAACCTGATATTTGCTTAAAGAAGGAGAGACTGTCTCCCACAATATTCTTCTAGAGAAGCTGACAGTCTGTGTCTTGAGCAGGTACATTCTGCTGTTTGAAGGACTGGGCCCAGAGAATGATGGTGAGAATGGAGTTAAATCTAGCTGGTGACTGGTCATGAGTGGTGTTTTCCAGGAGTTGGCCTGTTTTGTTTAATATCTTTACTGAGAATCTGGATGAGAGAATTGAGTGTACCCGTGGTAGGTTTGCAAATGACATCAACTTGATAGAAAGTGTCAGTTTTTCTGGGGGTAGAAGGACAAGCTTAATTGCTGGGCTGAGGCTAACAAAATGAAGTTCGGGAAGACCAAGTGTTAAATCCTGCACTTTGGCCACAACAACCCCAAGCAATGCTACAAGCTTTACAACTGCCTGAAGGGAGGCTGTGGTGAGGTGTGGGTTGGCCTCTTCTTCCACGTAACTAGCAAGATGACTAGTAAGGGACATGGTTTAGTGAGGAAATATTGGTGGTAGGTGACAGTTGGACTGGGTGATCTTGAAGGTCTTTTCCAACCTTGGTGATTCCATGATTCTATGTTATCACACTCCCAGTCCCCACCTTCCAACCCATCTGTTTGAGGAATAAGTGAAGAGCAATTGCCAGTGAAGACAGGCAAAAAAGTTTTTGAGTACCTCAGCCTTCTCCTAGTCCGTTGCTACTAGCTCACTGTGCTACTTTTCCAGCAGATGCCTGGGTGGTTGAAATCTCCCAGCAGTCTTGTAGTTGTGACACCTCCTGTAGCTGGAGGAAGAAGGTTGATTAGGCAGCATGTAGCAGACCCCAGTCAGAAGTTACCCCTACTGCCCGAATCTCAAACTCTCACTCATAGGCTTTCAACTTGTTTGTAGCTATCCTCCAGGAACAGCTTTTCACATTCCACCCCTTTCTTGATGTAGAGGGCAATGCCCCCTCCCCTCCTTCTTCACCTGTTCCTTCTGAACAGCTTGTAGCCGCCAATAGCTACATTCCAGTCATAGGAACCATCCCACTAGATTTTGGTGACAGCAACTACAGCGTGGTTCTCTAGTAGCACAGTGGTTTCCAACTCTTTTTTTTTTTTCCCAAGACACTTGCAAGGATGAGGAGTTCATCTAAAACACCTAGCTCCAGCTATCTTCATTCTATCACTGGTAGAAGCATATTCCTGTTTTTTACCAAGTCATATTTGAGGGTAGAAGAATGACTACAATGAAGGGCAGGCATTGTGAACTTTTTTGTCTTCAGTATAAGGTTCAAGCAAAAATGGAGGTCTAGTAATCAGTTTATGCACAGTAAATGCAGACTGGTTGTATTTTCCTTTAATCTTCCCAAAATTTTAGTTGCTGATATTTTAGTTACATCTACTTAAAGCACCATTTTTGCTGAAAATGGGGAGGCAATGTGTTTTGCTTTGTACAGTTTGATTCATACAATTATTATTCTGTACAGCTTTTTCTTTCCTTTTTGTTTAGATTTAAACAAACAAACAAAGAAAGAAATGGTTTAAAGGTTCTAGGAAAATGAATCTTTTTTTTACTTACATTATGGTTGCAGAATTCTAAATTTTGTGTGTAGTAGAGAGTATGTAGTGAGAAAAGAGCAAATGCCAAATGAAGCCAATGATGGTTTTAAAATTCATGAAAAATCCAAGCTAAAATGAGAAGTATGAACACTATAAATCATTACTTCCTTGCCTCACAGTCAGCTTATCCAAGAATCTGCATCAGTTATATATTGCCTGTTGTGTAACCTCACATAGCCCTTGAGGTTTTGGAAGTCCAATTAGCTTAACAGGAGTTCAACCCTGCGTACTGCAGAGGTACACAGAGCATTATTACAAGAGGTAAGGTACAAAAAGATATTTTACTTTATGCCACTCCTGAGTCACCATGGAAGAGCGTGCTCGCTGTATGCACATGCTAAAACTGGTCAAACTTCCCTTGGCTTGCTCCGTGAGAAGGGAATGTGGTCCCACAGGAATTGCCATTTCCAGATGCTTAGTGGGTAGATCAGATGGATTTTCTAGCCTCTTTAGAGGATGAAAATATATGGATATCGCATATCACCAGGTTTCTGTTCTCACCGTGACAATGTGACTTTTCAGATAGCCTGCTGTTCCTAACACATCTCAAAGAGGAGGTGTTTCAGTCTTCAGAGTGAGAAAGAATTGCCTTTGACTCATCACTGGCTTTTGACAGCTTTGCTGAACTAGGGCCAAGAGTTCCTTATTTTCTACTTGCTTAAAATCACAACATATCAAGTTGCGTTTGTGGGAATAACATACTTTGGAACGCTTATTAGCAACAACTGAAATTTAGTTGTGTAGTTAATGTATCAAATGATTAAAATTATTTCTTAGTCAAATGATTTTTCTCTTAACCAACAACAAGGAATACTGCTTTGTAAGATAATTTTAGATTATTTATAGCTACAACTGTTTATTTTACTTTCTTGCTAGACATCACATAGATCTACATATATCATCTATATAGATCTCCATAGATATCATCATCATATAGATCTCCACATATCATCTAGGCAGTCAGTCTTGCAAAGGCTTTTTGTATAGTCAGATCCCTTAATCCACATGCAGATGTTTAGCACTTAAGAAATACCTTTTCTCAGACCACACATTTGGTTCGATATTTTGAAATACATTTCACACCAAAATTGCAATCTCAATCTTGAATAGAGATTGAATTAAAAATATATTAACTTATTTCCAGCCAGTCTAGTTTTACTGATTTTTGAAAGTCAACAGCTTTTTAGTTTCATACCTCTTAATGGAGGTCTAAACTTACTCTTGATTCAAGCAGCTTCTGCCAAAATTAATAGAAATTGCTTATACTGAGAAATTAATTCATATCTCCTCTTCAGTGATAACAGAATCCTGCCAAAATGAAACACTTGAAATTAGCAAAATGTTGCAACTCTTCTATCTTTTCCAATTTGATTTAGGTTTTGCACTCCAGTTTTTATTTATAAATTCTGTTATTATTTTGTGGATCTCATTTCTTCCCAAGTGACTACAAACAGGAGCAAATGTAGACATTTGAATTTTCTGCAAAATTTTAAAGGCCTATTTCACACTTCCCCATAGAAAGAAGTCCATAGGCATAAGTCACTTAACTTAAACCAAACAGAGTGATTGCGTAATATGATATGTCCTTTGATACAGTCTGGTCGTGATGTCGTTGTATAAAATGCTCAAATATAAAGCTAGCTGAGATGCCATTTACTTCTCAGGCAGGATGACCTTTTGCAGATAAAGTAGAGTAGGTAGGACAGCCAGTCCTGCTCAGGCCTACCATGTGACTAGCAAAGTTCTGTAGCAACTTCAAAACTTTGGGTATATATGTGACTCTGACATGCATTAGACATCAGAGTGGCACTTTTCCATTACTTGGACCATTGCCAGTTTCATTATTTTCTGAATTTGCTACTTGTTTTGGTAAAATTTATCAGAACAGTAATTAAAAAAAGATGTTGGAAAGTTCAGTGACAGATGGAAAGCTAATATTTGCTAGGTGACTAGGTGGAATTCCTAGATGTAATTCTTTTTACTAGGTGTAGATCTATACTGCCAGAAATCAGGAATATTCCTGTAGGCTAGCATTTTGTTGTAGTTAGAAGGAATGGGTAAGAATTATTTTACATGCATTTCTTCAATTAAATATTCCTCATAGCAGAGTACTGATTAAAAGATAAGTATTTATTTGCTGTAGTACCTGCAATATAAATAGTGATATGAAGAGAAAAACAAGGCTCATTTAAAACTGAAAATGTAAAATTGAATTTTCAAAGATTTCGTTGATGAAGAATCCTCTGAAAAGTACTGAGTTTCGCAACTTCAAAATGTACTCACTTATTTTTTAATTATTCCTTCTACATGTGGAAATTTTAGCATTAATATTTGTTGCTTATGATTTAAACTTCCCTCACAAACTCACAATACTATTTATAACGAGTTAAGATTTGCTGTTAATGCTCATAAAAAAAAGTCAGGAGTCTGCTATGAGAAGAGTACACATTTGAATCCACACAAAGTAAAAGTCTCAGAATGAAAACAATGCTGGAAGATCCAAAACTGTCTTGATGGAAATATGAAAAAAAAAGGAAAAAAAAGGAAAAAAAAAAAAAAGAAATGAAGACTACCAGACTACAGAATGATCTGATAGCCAGATTCAGATGGCATTAGTGAAACATTGGTCCAGTGACAAAATCTTGTTTGACTAGCAAGTTGATTTATTGAGTACAGAGGTAGAAGCTACAAGACTTGTTAGCCTCCAGCTTCCTTGTATTTGCTTACCATATTTATCTCAGGTAACAAGTTGACTATTCTAAATGGATTGAAATGAATTCAAGAGAAAATAAGAGCTAATTGTATCATCAAAATAGATCTATTTTATTATATAGTTGCTCCAAGGTTCAAAAGAAATAGTTGTTCTCATGCAGCTTCAACCTATAGTATGTTTAAATATAATTTTAAAATTAATTTAAACATTGTTGACGAGGATTAGAAGTTCTGGCACATGGATCTTAGATAGATCGCACATAACAAGCAAACTCGTCATAGATAGCTGAAGATACTAAATAGAATTCAAAAAAGTTCTCATGATCGTTATATGTGTAAATGTCTTGAGGATATTAATTAGACATCAACAATGAAATATAAAATTTAATGAAGGCTATGGTGAGACCAAATTTTCTTGCTCTGGTGATAAGAAAATGAACTGTATTTTTATAAATAAATGAATAAATAAATAAATAAATAAATAAATCAGGGAATGGTCATTCAATACTGCAAGCAATGACGGCTGTTATAATATAAATAAATTAAACATTACCAGCTATATTTTTGTTCTCTCTTTTTTTTTTTTTTTTTTTTTTTTTGGCTTTTCACTGCAGATAGATCTTAGTCAGCATAAAGTCCAAACAAAACATTTCCCCTTGTCCTTTCTGCAGCTTGCTGAAGTGCAGCTAACTTGGAGCTCTGAAATCCAGGTTTTTTATTTTTAACTTTAAACATTATTGTTTCAACAATAACAATGTTGGTTTCAGAGCTTAGCTTGCAAATAGATTAATAGTGCAGAAAATAGAATGGGAAAC
This sequence comes from Tragopan temminckii, assembly GCA_028571105.1. Classification (NCBI taxonomy): domain Eukaryota; kingdom Metazoa; phylum Chordata; class Aves; order Galliformes; family Phasianidae; genus Tragopan; species Tragopan temminckii. Next base: position 57,908,673 of record JAOWBP010001760.1, on the reverse strand, counting down.
AGAATACGTAAGGATTCTTTCAGGGCTTTAAAAATATTTTACTCAAATTTCTCAGGCACTTCTGGGGACTGCTTTTAAGTTTCCTCTCCTTTAGAGTTTCCTTTCAATTGCTATTACAATCATGGTTAAGTGGATTCCAGGGTTCTTTGGGAGGGCCAACTACTGCTCTTTCCTACAGCATTCATTGTTCACTTTAAAAACTCTCACAAAATGCATTTGTTTGTCTCTTGCAAATTACTTGTTTCAGAAATCTACCATTTGTTTCTTCAGGAGCGTAAACCTCTAGAATCTAATATAAATGCTCACTAGTGTTTGCCAGGTTTTCTTTTTCCTTGATAGAAATGATTTCCACAGTAGTTACACATGACTTTTTCTCATTTATTCTAAATTGAGCATGTATTTTATTCATTTTGTCTATACATAGGGATACAATTACATTTTATTTAATAAATGTTATCTGTATCCAACATTTAGAAGTTTGGTAGTTGTTAAATGCCGTATTATACTAAACTGCTAAACAGGGGGAAGTTAAAAGAATGTATTCAATAGAACTCATCACCCATTTTATGCAGAATCCAAACAAATTTCTTTGAGAACCCAGAATTAACACAGGGAGTACTCTGAGTCATCTTGCTGCAGAAAAATAATAATCAGGTGTTTAAAAGCAAAATTTATTTTAGGAATTATCAGGAAAATAGGAGAAATCCTGAAGATTCATATTCTGAAGGTGGCGTAAATTATAGTTCATTCAGAAGCTGCAAATTCGCCATTGTACTTGTGTGAAAGTTGCAGAGAGCTACCGGAGCAGTGAAATGGAGCTTCAAGGAGGCACCTCCCAAAGGGTAAGCATGAACCCACGGCAAGTACATAATAGGAGATATCAATATTTATTATTTCTAACGATAGTATATCTTAAAAACATTAACTCAGCAATTAAGAATCACATCCAAATACAAATCCAAATCTGGTTCCTTCTGCTCTTAGAAGCTACTTCATGGTATATAAAATGTACAGAATAAATTGGTGAGGTCCTAAGGGATAAACTTCTGAAATACTTCCTAGAGATCTTCTTCAGTGCAGTCAGAACAAGGTGGTTCTTTCTGATAATTTCCCATCCTTTTCCTTTATTTTTTTTTCCCCTTTAAACATAATATAATGGATGCAATGTTCTCGATTATACTGGGACAGTAAAATCAGGAGAATAAGGCTTTCGTATGTCCATTACAGTACTGCTGTAACTTAACTATCAAAGTGTGTTCACTCATCATTCCCTGAGGGATGATGAATAAGCATTTTGATTTGGATGGTTGTATTCGTGTTTGTTTTCAATTTGCATATTCCTATATGTGTTAAGAAAGCAAGGTCACGGGAGTTAACCCTGCATTGAGTATAGAAAGATGCAGACAGTAGCAATTAATGAGGCGATTTTGCTCCTTTATCCAGATGTAGATTGGGAAATATTACTTTTGGAAATCTCTTACTATTCACAGACCATTTAAAGTAGAGACTGGGTATATTGGGAGCTAGGCTAATAAAGGCAAAGCTCCAGCAATGTTTTTGGTACAGTTTAACAATTTATAACAAAAAGCACAGTAGATATGGACTCATTCTCTCTCTTCTCTATCTCTTTGCTGACAACTGTAAATGTCAGTGATGAAATTTGACATTCACAGGATTCAACAGAGAGGAAGGGACAAGTAGGGAAAGAAAAGCGAGTAAATCTGAAAAGGACTAGAAACAAATACAAGAGGGTTGAAATGGGAGAAAGAACAAATGCTAAAATGGAGGGGGGGAAAAAGAAGTCTACAAATAAGATGAAACAGTGCATAAATCCTTCTAACTTCTTTGTGGCACCTTTTGTCCTGCATAAACAACATTTAATGAGAATGAATACTGAAATCAATAGGAGTTACTTGCAGAGTCAGGTATTACTCAGCATGACTAACGATGGCAGAATCAGGCCTTGCTTTCTAAAACAGAAAACAAGATGAATGTTAAAGATGAACATATATCACATGAGCTGTGCAAAAAAGGAACCTTAGAAGTCCCTGTAGTCTGTACAACTCTGTGGATTATAATATTCCACATTTACTGTCAGCCTGTGTTATATCCTGTTCCCAATAATTATTATTTTTTTATGTTTCAGAATCTCTGAACATGTGTTTTGTTTTTCTCATTACACAGGGGTATGTGAGATGACCCAAAATATCTAAGAAAGTTGGTGAAATTTATCTTCTCAAGACACTTTTGAAACACTGCTTTAGCATCATACAGTAATACTTTTCCCATATGTATTTTGTTTTGTTTTGTTAGAATAGTCCTGAAAGAGCCAATGATTAGAAGTGAAAAGTCTGTGCAATTAGTTCACTGTTTAGGACTCACTGTAGAATTTTTTTCTTGGTTTTACAGATGAGGATATCCATCTTCAATCATATTTCCCTTGTTAATCATATTTTCATTTTTAACCTTATTTCTCTGAACCTTGTTGCTGTATTTATGTGCTGTTTATTCAGTTATTATGGTAGATGTTAGTTGCATTTGAAGATTCATCTCTTTATCTTTGAAATATTTCTAGCATATTATATTCTACTTTGAGCTTCTCAGATTTCTCACAGAATTACTTCCTTCCAGTGAAGTTATAATTGTATATTATTTATATAGCACACAGAGGAAACTGGTATGTCTGCAGTAACCTATCAGTTTGTGTGTGATGTCAGCTTTTGAAGTGAAACATCCCCACATGCTGTAATCTAAAATAAAATTAAAGCAGAAGATGCTCTGTAGGAGCACACCTAGTCCACTGCAGTGGATCAATTGAACTGAATTAGAACTAGCCCGTTTTAACTGTTGCCCAGAGATGGGTCCAATATGAATGCTGGATACTCAGCCACAGTTGTTTGGCTGTGCAGATACACTCCCAGTGTGCAGCTTTACTTGCTAATGCAGAAGATGTAGACCCTGCATAAGAGAAGAAATAAGAAGAACAAAATTCATCATACTACCAAAAAAAAAAAAAAGAAAAGGTGTTTCCAGGACCAAGATCAGTTTAATTTCATAGAATAATTCCAACAGCTCTTTATGGGAGATTTCTCTAGAATGTAGGAGAATATTATCATTATCCAATAGAATTTAAGAAAGTATGCTATCTTTGCTATAGAATCCCTTAGGATGGTTCAAAAAGCCTGTAGGAAGTATATCATTTTCTCAAATTATGTAAATTATTTCATAGTAATTTCTATAGAAATAATTGGTGGTATCCTTATTAAATCCTTCAGGACTTTTTCATAAGGGAGGGATTTCTGTAGTTTGGAGATGAAGCTATAGCATTTTATTAACTCTGCTGAGTTTATGCTCCTAATACTTAAGCAGATTAATAATGTGTGTGGCAGAGATCTTGGGGCAACTTCACAGGGTCAGTAAGAATAGTTAGTGGGTAATACAGCCACAGCATTGAACCTTTAATTACAAATCATTTATTAAGGTAACAGGTACAAAAAAGGTACTTGTTATGATAGTGGTTCTTACCCACAGTGATGTTTTCATTTTATTGTTTTTGTCCCATATTTGGGTTTCAGAACAACGACAACAATGATGAAAACACAGCAGTAAAGCATTGTAAACTGTCCAGCTCAGAGTTCAAGTCTTCAGCTACTTACTTTTTAGTCCTTGAACTAGTGTGAAGATCTTTTAAGAGAATTAAGAATTCAAATTATCTACCCACACCTACATCAGAGCAATATTTTGCAGCGAGATGTTTCTTTTTGTAGTATTCATAGGCTTCAAAAATAAACCTTAAAAAAACACCGCTTTCCTGGAACCTGTTACATGGGATACCTAACGTCTAGTCATTTGGGATCATCTGCCTCACATACTGCTTTTGTCTACTTCTGCACACAAACTGAAGAATGTATTGGGGTTTAGATATTTGAATGGCTTTTTCGTTTGGGTAACGCACCCGAAAGCAGCAGGTGCTTTTGCAAATGAAATGTTGAGCAAGCATTGGATACTTTGTACTTTTCATTTAATGAACTGTTTCTTTATTATTTTGCACTGTCTGTAAAAGACGTTTTTATGGTTTTAAAAAGTGCCCTACATCCTACTTCATATGAAGGGGATCTCATTTAGATTAACCTGTGACTTCAACAGCAGGTGACAGAAAGAACCAACTGCTTCAATTATGGCTTTTGCGTATGACTTTCATGTGTTGCAAGATTATCAGAGGAACCTGATTGCATCCCCTTAGATACCATTGTTGGCACAATGATTAAGCTGTTATTTTTCTTTTTTTTTTTCTTTTTTTTTCTTTTTTTCTCTTTTAAACTGGAAACCTAAAGAGCTTTTTGGCATGAAGCAAAAGCACTGTGTATAGAGATCAGTAAGATAGTGAGTATCATTGCCCTGTAGCTTATCTCCACATATACAGCTCCCTGGTGGATCGCTATGATAAACATTATTGGAACAATTAGCTGCTGCTGACATAGAATCCAGACACAATGGCCATGGCCAACAGCACTGAGCCAAATATCATGGAGCCAAAAACCATAAAAAAGCAACACCGCGCTACTCTCCCCATTCAACTGCTGTCATAAAACCCTCCCAGTGCTATGTTTGCATAGCTGGCTTCACCGATATGGCACCAAAACACAAAAGGAGAAGCTGCAGCACTCGTCTTTGTTTAGCTGAAATTACAAGTCATTGAATTAGTATGTCATCTTTATTGCACTGTCATGCAGTGGAGGTGAGGAAAGCTCTCCATAATGGATGGAAGAGTTTGATGGCCTAAAAGACAAGCTCACAGATGGTTGTCAATATAAAAGAGTTTGCCCTTTTTCAAAAAAGAGGAAGGGGAAAAAAAAAGCTGAGTTGAATAGGCCTCTGCTGCTCTGAGTAGCTGTAACTAAAAATATTTATGTAAAGCTGATCTTGGAGGAGCCTAGGGCTAGAAGGTGAACCAAGAGTTCGTCTAAAGATTAGGACTCAGAAATGCATGCTAAGCCATTTAAAAAAAAAAATTAAATATCAGTGAGGCAGCATGACACAAAAGGTGAAGTGGGAAAGGTCTCGCTCGTAGGGAGCTGTTGCCATTACCGTTGTGTGGGGGAAGGTACCCTTGTGCAATTCTGCAGCTGTAGCAGAATTCTCATCAGCAGAATCAATGGAGATGCAAAGCACACTCAGGAGGAGAAATGATTTGTACATTTTAAGGAGCAGCCTGATATTCTGATATTCTCTTTTCTACTTAAAACTGAAGTGAGAAAAAGATATTGCCAATCAAAGGGTCCAAGATAAATGCATAAATGTCCTTTTAACTAAAATATAAGACAATGACTTATCCAGCTTTCCCAAGCTGGTGTTACATTTGTACCTAAAAAAGTGTTTTGGGATTAAACATGACCCAAATTACTGAAGGACCTTTTCCTTTTAACATGTCTTTGGCAGTCTGGTTTTGTACAAACACACCATTCATTTCAGCCAGGCCAGTCTTTTCAAGAAGTGCAAAGGAAAGCTATTCAAGCCCCTTGCTGAAGTTGTTCAGCATCTCCATTATGAGGATGCCAGTACTTTGAACTTTGCCTTAACTGCTTTCTCCACCCCACACGTAGAGAGAGTGGTTATTTTCCTACTTCCAGAAGCGTCAACGAGGCAGTTAATCACCATATCAATGGTGATAGCGTAACTTTGTTGGTGAGGGTAGCATTTCTAGAGATTTCTGAAAGTCAGTGATAATTTCCAAGTGCTGTGTTTCATTACACTTTTCCTCACCCTGCTACATCCAGGGCTTTGTTTCCAGGGTGGGCTGGAATGCTTTAAAACAAGCACTCGTCTGTACTATTATTCCTTCCTTCCTCTTTGGTGCTGTGAAAGGCCACCAGGGCCTGTCTCCAGGACTCTCTCTATAAAGGTAAGGAGTTATAAGAGCTACGCAGGAAGCAGAATGTAAGACAGGATGAGCCCTTTGGAGGTATTTGAGATACAGAATCATGACATGACAGGAAAATATATTTTGATAATAGCTGCTTCAAGTAGAATCCAACATTTCTCAGGAGAAAATGTTCTCAATTTCACATTCTCTGAAATAAATCTTTGTCTTTGGGAAGGAAGGATGAATAAATTGGAAAGTTTGTGAATACTGTTCTATACAAAAGTGCAACAAGTGAAATGTCATTATATAAAATTAAAATTACTGCCCATATTAGGCCTTATAAATGCCTTTTTAACTTCAGCCAAACAAAAATTTTGATTATTTGTTTTCGCTTGTTTTACCTAAAGATTTTTTTGCTTGTTTTCAACCATAGATTGTGTGTAGCACATTGAGATTTCAAGATATCAGCATGTATATTGTTGAAATGTGATCAGAGATCACTCAAAATAAAAAATACTTTTTTTAATTTTCAACTCTCTGAGTGAATAAATTCTAAAATTAGAGATGAAGTAACTAAAAAGGAAAACTCTCGTGTTTAATTCTGTTTTTTTTCTGTATTATACTGTTTAATGTACTTCTCAAAAGTACTCTGCATTATGCAATCCAGAATTAAGACATATGAATGTCATCTATAAAAATTCCTCTGAGATATAGTCTTCTGTTCCAATTGAGAAATCCATCCAATATCAGCGATCGTTCTTTTTAGGGAATACTTAATGTGGTTAACTGGATATTATGTACTTTGAGAATGCTTTTTATTGCATACATTTGAATTAAAGGGTACACCTTGTAGGAAGAAAATGATGAAACAGCATTCCATTGAGGGTTAAAGATGAATGATGGCCTTTAAAAAAATTATTTTGCTTAAACACAAAGAGGCACTGTCATATTCAACTCCACAGTATTATTAAGGCATAAGAAATGAGAACTGAATTCACTCTCTCTTAAGTCAGTGGAAATTTCACCTGCTACTCCTGCAGCTGAATTCGAATCACTGTGGTTAAGTGGCTCTTTTTTAATCATAAAATGAATTGTGTCATAACAACATGCTTTAATCTTTTCCATTCATTCTTAGAGATTTGTATACAACGCCACTTTTGATAGCATAGCTCTTCTGGAAAACAAAGAAAAGCTGAGTATATTTTAAAAGCAGATTTTAAAAATACTTGAGTCTTATATTTCTATTATTTTGTATTATGAGCAGTGAGCAGAGATATTCTAACTGTATCAGGTAAGTTTCAGAGCGTCCTGAATTTCCTGTTTCTTGGTTCTGTTTGCCACTGTTTTAATTTGTTCACAGCTTTGTAGGAATAACAAAATCACAATCTAAGGGAAAACTAGTGCAGATTTATACTTTTTCTGAACTTTGTCATCATACAAAATATCGGGTAATGTGATCTCCTTTAGTAACTAGTCATACCAATAATGCCAAAATATCTGAAATTGCGAATGGGGCATATCTGTTTGCATATCAGTAACTGGCTTATTGAGTTAACATTTTTGTATTAGTTATTGCCTCTCCTCCCATGTGGTACCCTTTTCCTACAGTGTTGAAGACATATTTCCTTTGTAATTCATTCCCTTCACATTGCTTTACTGCTTTCACAAATGTTGCCCTCGACTTTGCTCCTCCCTTGCCAGAGAAACACACTGTTAGGACAGACTGACAGTGATGTATGTAAAGTTCTGCCTCTAAAGATAGGCCCCGTATACCTGGGTTAACACACAGATTTGAAAATCTAAAGTAATTTGCTGTTGGCAATATTGCTTGCCACCAAGAATTCTGAGCAAAATTTTTGCTGCAGGTATTATACTGGCACTGTACTGCTACCAGAATCAAACCAATCTTTGGGCACACTTTGCCCAACCGGTTACATTTTGAGCCTTATTGTTTAAGTTATTGTGTGGCCGTAAGATGTTATGGAATAGCCTGAACAAAGACCTTTCTCTTTCTTGTGATGTTTGGTGATTTTTCTAGTAACTAACTAAAATGTTAAAAAATGTTATAGTATCTAAACCTATCTGTATATTTACAGTGAAGCAACAGAGAACCTGACATTTTCTGAACTTGGTTTATTCATCTAACAGCTAAGAGATACCTACTAGGACTTTAGTTTCTGAGATAAGCCACAGTATAGGATTAGCCAGTTGCTTTTAGCATCTCGTGCATCTTTATGCTGTCTGTTTCTGGATTTTATTCTTAGTGCTGGAACTATTCCTAAGCAAACTTCCAAAATTATTTGCCTATTGGAATTCAGTGTGAAATTTCCTGTTGTTTCTATTCAAAATCAGCTAAAAACCAGTTTTTGCAGGTTAGGAGAATTTACTCAATTATCTGACTTTGAATTTTATGTAAAGGATTTCATTTCGGTTCAAGAATTTCCTACATTATGTATGTTTTAGTGGCATTTAATGCTTAAGTTTTACTGCTGCTTCCCACCCGTCATGTGTCTGGAATATTTCCAGGACTTGCAATGCAAAGCACTGTTCAATCTCGTCTGGCTGCTTCCACCTGAAGGTGGTCGTGCACTGGGGACTGATTCTGGGAGCAAAGGCACTTCTGTACTGTTTTTGAACGGGAGCCAGATATTTCACAGTTAAATTCTGAACTTGAATTTGACACTTCTAAGATAGAAGATTTTTATACTTGTGATGATTTCATCCAACAAATTAACTATGTCAGATATATACTAGACTTAAGATATTTAGGTTTATTTCAGTGTGCTTGGATTTCAGTCTGAACTATGCACCTAGTTCCAGAGCTGGGATTTGCTCTCAAGATTTATCACCTGCTAAAGGTAACATTAAGTTTCCATCATTACATACATCTGAAAAAAAACACTCAGATTTTTGGTCAACTCAACATTCTTTCTGACTATATAATAAATCTCAAAGAACACATGCTTTATTTACCTTTCCCTGTTTCTTTAAGAAAACACTAGCAGAACATATACTAAATTGGTCTATATCTTGCAGTATGTGAGCAGATGACATAGATGTCCAAGGATGTGATAGGGATCAGCTCACACACTTTTCAGCTGAGCATATGTGTAAAAACAAAAACAAACCTTACTTTTTTTCTTAGAAAGCACCACGTATTTCAGGCAGTTAGGCAGTAACAGATGTTGGAGACTCAGTAGGAAGCTAGATGTATGCTGGGATGTCACTCAACTCCCCTTAACAAGCTGCTGTGTTGGAGAACCAGTCTCCATATAGGCTCTGCTTAGTGTCTCAGAAATAAGATGACACTAAAATAACCAGCTTCCCATGAATACCAAGCCTCTCTTTTGAAGAATATACTACTCAGGGCTGTGAGGGGAGGAGGGGTGTGTGTATATATAACTTTGCCTGCAAAGGTATTGCATGGGAGAAGGGCTGCTTTTGTTGTAATTTAAGTAATTTTAATTTTGAATTGTGGCAGTACTACATTAGTTGTAGAAGAATTTCACTGAGAACTATTATGAAATATGATTGCCCCACAGTTCTGATTGACACAGCTTCAGGTAACACGCTGTGCCATGTCAATAAAAATCTACCTAGCATTAAATAAGTGCATTTGAAGATGGATATTCTCCACACTGGAGAAGCTGGTACAAGCATATTAATTCATTCTAAAGCAAGAGAAAGATATATCGCTTAGATCTGATGCAGGAGTAGAGCAGCAATTACAACAAAGTACTGTACCAATTACAGAAACTGCAAATACATTATTAAACTAATCTGGATGACGTGGTATACACCATGCCAAAGAAAGGATACATGTGGCAAGAACAAATCTTACTGTCAATACAAAAGATGCTTTCATGCCTATTATGGAAATGAGTAAGGTTGTACCTGGCTACATCAAAGTAGCCTGAAGAGTATGATTGACAGATGTCTACTCGGCTTCTAGAGACTGAGCTCAGTGACACAGGGGAACTCAGATCCGAGTGTTGAGGGTTGTACAAGGTCTTTGAGAATCTGAGAGAGATGCAGGACTCTGGAAACCTGAGCATTGTATTTTCCAGTTTTCTTTCAGTGGTTTCAATTGTGTGGACCTGTTTTTGCCACTGGGGAGTCTGGGATATGTGTTTTCAAACAGCTTGGCTTTGATTCTACCATGGTATTTTCCTGTTTTTCAAATAAAGATTGATTTATAGAAAGCACATTCGGATGTTAAGGCTGTTTTGGGGAATGTTTACCACAGTTTGGTCCCTGGGACAAGGGAAACAAACTTCTAACCTTAGGCAAAAGGCAGAAGAGAGGACCGACAAGCACCTGACCTGGGGCATTTTGTCACAGAGGTACTGAAACATGTCGCCAGAAGGCTGACTAAAGGCAGCAACATGCAAGAGGAAGGCCAGGGGATCTCAAGGAATGAGAAGTCCTCGTGATTATCAGTCAAAAACCTCTTCCCTCAGTAATCATGAAGGTATCACCAGTCATGGCATCGGATGATGGAGGAAGCCATGAAGAATTCATCAGGATGAGAGACTGTAACTTGCAAAGCTGAAATATTTGTGTCTTATTTTTTCTTTACCCCCACAGTTGCCAATATTTTAAAGAACATTTCCAAAGGAAACAGGGAGTGGGTGTCAGAGAGTTGTATTTGCTTTATAGTCAGCTTTACATGTAACAAATGAGCATTCCATTTCTCCTGGGAAATAAGTAAATTGTATTGAAATTGAAACAGTGGCAGGAAAGGAGTAAGTGGTTTGACTTGAACCACAGAGGAGATTACAAGAGAACAGAGATTAAAATACAGAAACCCTTACATCATGCCAGAGCTTTGTGTGCTGCACCTCCTTGTCTGCCTGCATGGAATTACTTCTGCTTTCTTCTGGAGCAAACCAAGCTGGTGTTGGAAAAATGGAACCTATGAGTAAATCACAAAAATGCACAGTACCATATTTATGATCCAGGTGATAGGTTTTGTGTTTCAGTTAGTTTTGCTTTAGTTTATTTATATTTATTGCTAAATTATTCTTCATACAAATAGAGTGTTTTCTTAGAACTATATTTGAGACTTTCCATTTCTACACTCAGTTCATATTTTCCACTCATCATATGAAAAAAGAAGACAACCAAAATCCCTACCTTTTTCCTATTACTATCTCCTGAGTAATTGTAGGTGATGCAATGGCTGATGTTACCTATTACTACATTGATGCAGTTTGCACTGATACGGAATGGTCATACAATTATCGTGCACTTATTTAGAAAATATTTCTTCTAATTTATTATTGATTGGTATCCACTGAATTCTTTTTCAGTTGCAAACACTATTGCGCTTTAACAAGCTGCAGCACGTTCCATACAATCATATTTACTAAAGAATGAGAAAGATGTCAAAAGATTCTTGAACAAAACATTTCCTTTTGATTTGACAAGGTGTGATAACTGAATTCTAGATAGCAGTTTTTATGCCTTTTGGAACTGCACATTTATTAAATGCTGATATTTGTGAAAAACTCTAATGAAACTCTTCATGTTTTACAGGATGCTTTCTTTATGCAGACAAAAGCCACAGGGAAATTAAGGATGAATGTAAGGAGTTTCAGTATTTTTGTTAGTAATATGTATATAGTGTTGTAAAAAGAATAGTGAACAGAAGAATTAATTTCATTAAATTGTCATTTTTAAACTAACTTTTCTTTTTTAAGTTTATTTGTCAAACTCACTGAATAATTTAGGCACTGAGGAAATCAGACTTTTTTAATGTAGCATTTTAAATTAAATATTTTCACAAATTATTACTGAAACCGACTACCTTTATGCATAACCTGTATATTTGTAAACCATGATTAGCCTCTACAATGTCATTATGGCAGACATAAGTGTTCAACTTTATTCTCAAAACTATAGTTTAAAGTGTGACATTATGTGATAATGCCATATAGGTGTAGATTACGGTATTCCAAAAAGTATATATATTTTTTAAAAATCATGCTAATTTTTGCTTTTCAGAGCCATTGAATTCCCATTCATTCTTTTATTCTGAAGGGTAAATAAAGTTCCTTATTTACCTTCCCTCTACCATTCAGAATTTTCTGTGAGTTTAATCTGTTCCCATCCACTGAGAGTCAGTTTCTGGCATTTTTTTTCACAAGGTCTTTGAATCCCTTTTCATTGTAAAGCGTTGAATTTCTCCTCCCGCGCCCCCGATTCCTTTCCTGTGATGCATTTTGCCCAACAATAGTTGAGTCTAAGAACGATTCTTCCCTTGAGGATGTACATTGATTTACGAAATGGGATAAGAATGAAAACTAACAGCAAAATGATATAAAACACATCATCATTATTATTATTATTATTACTATTATTTTACCATCTTCCCTGTTATTTTCTTTCTTTGCACTTATGCATACATTTCCTTTCAGCATTTTAAATAAGGCTTCCTCAGGCTTTATTTTAAGTGCTTACAGTTTATCTAGAGTGTTGGAAAGTACATATTGTCATCCATGATCTTGGAGATCTTCAGAAAATATCCCATATCATTCAAGTAAGAGGTAGCATGAGCCAACAGTTAACCCCATAATCCACCATAAACTAATGCTTCTATTAAATGATTGGTGCTTTCTGTCTTCAGCTTCTCCCTTAGTGGATCAACTGGCATTTGTTGAATGTAGCACACATTTAACGTGGTTTGTGCAAGCTCCTTGAGAGGTGAGACAGGGCTGGCTAATGATGGACCCTGATGGCCATCCCAGGAGGCTAGTCCCCCCTGTGTGGAGTTGGACACGATACTCATCGGTCCCTTCCAACTCACCATATTCTGGGATTCTATGATTCTTTGATTCTATGATTCTTTGATTCTATGATTCACATCAAAGGGCATTAGCACCTCCTGCCCTTGGTACATAAATGCTGCCTAGCCAGTGCAGTACTTGCATCCAGCAATAATTAGTCTAATTGCCAAAGGCTCACCTGCATTTTTAATGTATTATTTAACCATGGTTATTCAAAGAGAGCCAAGTGAATGTTCCATAGAAGTGCTCATGCTTCATTTCTTTAACAAAAAATGGAAAATTAAGTAGCAATCATCTAATCCAGAAGGACTAAATTAATATTCTAGTAACACTTGAATCAGTTTAGCACCTCTCCAAAACAGTTTTGCAAGGATGGTTTTTTTTAAAAAAAACATGAAAGGTTTCATGAAGCCCCACACCTAAGAAATATATGGAAGTTTTCACACATTGCAGGGGGAAATTAGAATCCTGTTGGTGTCTAGGATGAAGGTGAGCTTCTCTCCTGTTCATTAAATGATAGCTCTGTGCATCTTACTTGCAATGGACGAAGGTAAGAATAGCTGTACAGTCACCTCTGGTTTTATTTTGAGTCTTAACATTAAAGATAGAACTGGTTTGTTCTATAGAAATAAGAGGGAATGTTAGAAAAGGCTAAATATCATCATAAACCAAAACATTATGATACCAGAAACCCTTAGGAGCAGCACTAATGCTTTTAAATGAAGGTTTTATTTGTCTCTGAGCGGCAAAAGGAAGTCACTAATGAGATGTCATTTACATTCTAACACCTGTTAAATGGCACTTTTCTCTTTCCCCAAAGAGAGAGATGTTTATGAATATTTGCAGTTTTCTGAGTGTATCTACAAGAATTATATTTTCATAAACAGTGCTGTATATTTTTCCTGTATGTACTTGAGTTTCATCAGAAAAATATAAGGTAATATCAGAAGCTTTTTTTGTTGTTGTTTATTAGATTTATTTGTCACTGCTTTTCAAATCTAATGTGGATTTTCTAACTTACAAAGAAATTTCATTAATCAGGATGTAACACAATTGCATACTTAAGATGTGATTTGCAACAGTCACAGTGCGAGAATGGTATGTAATTATACCTCAATTTAAATGAAAATTAAAAGCTTATGTTGTAGGAGGGTACACGTGTTGAATATATTGTTTTACAATGTAAATCCTCCAATGGAGATCACCTGAAAAGCAAGTTTCATTTGGTTGTTGGAGAACTATGGCATGCTATGACTTTTAAGATTTGACTTACATTGTGGCTGACCAGAGAGACAGATGAAATTATGGGAAAAGTAAACGATCCATAACAATATGAGTTGATACACTTCTGTTAGATAAATATAATGCAAGTTTCTTTCAATAATTTCTGAAGCAGTTTGGTGTATAAATTAACCCATTCAGTTAATATAAAAAGGCAGAATCCACAGAGACCTGTGCTGGAAGTACGTTCTGCAGAGGAATTTGAAGAAGGAATTAAATTAGCATTAGAATTAGAACTAGAACAAGAATCAAATATGTGAATATTAGGGAGACAGTGCACCACGTACTACAAACAACTGTAGCAGGTGTCTCTGCAGACTGTGGCTCTCACTCATTAAGCATAGTAACTACCATAGTGAGCCATCATGAACTGCGTGTTTCGATCACAGGAATTTTTCACTGGGTCGGTGCAGTCCATCTTAGAGAGCAGGCCAGCTCAGAAGCCACCAGTGGAAGTGAGCTGACAGAGTATGGTGTGAAAATCACATGCGTTGAGGAGGGAGAGCGTGAATTAAGCCCTGAGTTTTCTAAAGCAGTCACTGAAATTACAGGACTTAGGCTTTTTAAGCTTCTTTTCCATTGCATAGTGCTGAGGTTTAAAATGTTGAGGTTCTGCATCGCTGTAAGCATTATTCATGTCAGTAGGTCTTAAGCAGAGGTTTGGCTTTTTGGGAAGATTTTAGTATCCATACGCCTAACACAGATGTTTCTTGGGATTCAGCTTTCTTTGAGAAAGGCCCAGATAAGTTGGCAGCATCTCTTTCAGTGTGCTAGATATGTGACAAAAGAAAGCAGCGAATGCAAGTTAGAGTCAAAGTAATGAAAAGCCTTTGAATGAAGTAAGAACAAGACCTTGTGGGCTAACTCTGCTTAAGCTGCTTTTGTAGCCTGAATGAATCAGGTATATATATAGGTATATATATAAATATATTTTTTTTTTTCAAGAAGAATGACTGAGCCCTGTTTAATAAACAAAGAACACAGGTTTGGCAGCCTAAGTGTTCTGTACTTTCAGGAAGATAAGAAATGTTTTTCAGATGTGAATAGATCTTTCTGAGAAATAATCTGAACTTTTGGTTCATGAACCATCTTTTCTCATATAATTCCAAACTCTAACATTATTGCCTCTCTCCCTCCACACCTACAACACATTTTCTGTAATTCATGTTAGTCTCGGATGTTCTGCCCAGGGAGCAGAGAGATGGTTTTGTTTTAAATTTACAGCAGATCTAAATTTCCTTGTAAGTTAAAAAGAGCCTGGTTTCCTCTTGCTTACCTTATGTCTAGAAACATTATTTAGAAAAGTTTGCAGTCTGGAGAACATAAGCTTAATCAGACTGCTCTGTAATTACTCTGCGGCTTTGTTCATACTGGATGATATATAACTTGCACAGTGCTAAAAGAAATAAATATATTCATTTCCTATCCAGTTCCCATCTTGCATTATAAAAGCCAAATATCCATCCTATAAATAGAGATGAATCAGCAATTCATATAATATCTATTCATCATACATATTTCACAAGAAGGATATTGTGGTGGCTGGGAAGTTCTTACAAAAATAATATGGAAATCCGGAACTTGATGTGGAGTGTCAGAGAGCTTCTTACTATTATTTACCTTATCAGCTTTTGCTTTCTGAAATCAATGGAAGGGCATCAAGTTCAGCTAATCCATATTTCTGAGTATGAAATTGAATTTATAGTCTGTAGTATGTTGACTACCGCTCGCATTTAAGGCATAATTGATTTTTATTGAAAAGCCAGCAGGCACATCAAAAATTTCCACAAACCACAAGGATGTTAAATTTTACCCTGTTTAGATAATACTGTTGCTTTATTTATCCTTTAAAATCAAGCTTTTATATTTATATCAGCAAATGTTGTGGAAGTGTGACTGATGCCTTGTGAAACCATCAGTTCATAGTTCTGTTAAATTCAACAGTATAACTCTATGGAAATAAGCAACTTTTATATTCCTAAGGTAAATGACTATGGTTGGTTTGTTTCAAGAATAAATGGAATAATAAATCTGCACAAAAGGAACTATTTCACGTCATGTAGCAAAGTTATTTTTCTGCATTCCAATAAATAGCTTGTACAATTACTTTTTCTGATGTTTTCTTTTTCTTCATTTTGCCCACTGTTTATTTCTATATAATTATTTTAAACATAGTAGTGTACTTTTATATCTGTTTTTAATTGGCTACAGATAGCAGACTAACTAATCCACACATTTATTTCATTTCCTTGAGACACGAACACTATCTATTAAGATAGAACAGTTTTAAGTATGTCAATGGTTTACGGGCTGGTCTGGCCCGGTTCCGTGACTAGCGGGGCAGAGGGATTTTGCAGAATCCGCGCCTCCGGAAAAGGGAACAGGGGACCCCAAAATAAATAAAAACAGCGGCAACGATCTGAGGAGAAACAAACTAATTTACTAAATATAGTATTGGAATGCAAGATAACACACTA
>JAOWBP010001760.1:57878211-57892164 GCA_028571105.1 Tragopan temminckii | reverse complement strand
TGAGGTTTTCTGGCAACAGATTCCTCGTGAAGAAGAACAGAGGTTTTTCTGGCAACGGATTCCTCATGAAGAAGAAGAGGTTTCTGACATGAGAAGCCTCACGACCTGCCTCTCTCCCTCCTGGAATTGCTCTGTGCTCTACCTGCATGCTGAAGAAGAACAAAGGTGTCTGCCATCAGATTCCTCACTACAGAATGCCTGCATGCTGACGGACTCTCCTGGGCCTGCTACCTGAGTCCTGCTGCTTCCTCCCGGACTGGCTCTGCGACTTCTTCCTGCTCCCTGCTTGCTGCCCAAGGCCGGCCACGCTGCTGCTCTCCCCCCCTGCTGCTTTTGCCTCGGACCTTCGAAACGCCGTGCAACGGGACCGCTGCTGGATCCTGGTGGTGACTATCCCGTTTTACGCAATTCTTACTTCTTTCCAATGTTTTCTATCATCCTCCTTCCCTTCCCCATCTCCCTGATTAGGATTTATAATAAACTGGTTGGACCAACATTTGAACTGTTGTTTCTTAATCTCACGCTGAGTATACAGATATTAAAAGAACCTCATCTCCCTCCTATAAATTGGAGCGAGACAGTTGCCCAGAGAGTTTGTGGTCTCCTTCTGTGGCGTTATTCGAGACCCGTCTGGACTCCTACCTGTGTAACCTATTGTAAGGTACCTGCTTTAGCAGCAGGGGGTGGACTCAATGATCTCCTGAGGTCCCTTCCAACCCCTGCGATTCTGGGATTCTGTGATACGTGGCTGTCTATGTATATCAACATGCATGACTTTATATGTTTATGTGCGTATGTTTGCAATGCTTGAGCTAACACTTTAAATGTTTTTGCATTATTTGTATACATAGATCACACCTAAAGTAATGCCCCCTATTTATTTCCATAGAAACTGCAACAAATACAAGGAGCACAATGATACTATTTGATAGAGCTAATTCTCAGCTACAAAATGCTATTTATTAATAGAGTAATCATGATTAGTTATGCATTTTTTTTCCACTCTTGAACAAGAACCTGCGTGGCAAGTTCTTAAAAAATCTGCATGGATGTTTCAAACACGGCTTATCTTCCTCTTTGCTGTCAGCACTGCTGAGAGAACCACCTACCACCCTACTGTGATGACATCCACTCTTTGGTCTCCATAAACATTCAGCAAGAATCACTGAATGCCAAATTTTCCTTCATGAAAACTGTCATATGTTATTGAAAACAATAGTATGGAAAAATACACTAACACAACAAATACCTCGAGCAACATGGAGTCTGCTTGAGCTTTAATGCTTTAAAGCATATGTCCATTCTCTGAGTCAACATTCCAGTGTTGCTCCTTTGGATTAAGACCTGTTTTACTTTAATTCTGGTTGTATCACATGTTGATTTAGAACAGGTATTCATAAGAGCCTTCATTTCCCAGGGTATAATCTTGTCTCAGGTAGACAAATATTGTGGTGAGTTTTTAAGAATAATTATTATCCTTAAGAGAAAAGTATGGAAATGTTTCTGTACATCACGTTGATCTCCTCCAACAAGAGGGGAGCAACAGTGTTGGGATGATATTTAAAAGAAAGCAAGACACATATTTAAATAGCCAGGCATTCTAATGTGTCAGTCGATCTTGCTTTTGTACAAATGCTGGCTTCCTCCCTCATTCCAGACTTCTTACCCTCTTGTATTTATGTGTGAAATAACATACACAGATTTTCTATTGCAGCTTATCTACAAAAGTTAGTTTTAGTCTTCCATTTAATTTACAGTGACTAAAATTCACTCTTGTAAAATAGGGAAACATAGGCTTGCATTGCCTAAATCCTTTGTGTGAGAGTGAGACTCTCTGAGACTCTTGATCGAAGGAGATAACCACAAGTTTTTAAAACATAATGAAGCAGTTCTTAATATTTTCTATAGCTGATCCAGGACTGCTTCCACCAAGGCAAATTCTAATGCACACTCTTTTCCCTAAATTCTGTCTTCCAGTAGTTCTAAGAGAATGAATAGACTAATACAAACCTCTCTCTATATATTTTTTGTCTTGAAAAGGTCTAGCATATACACAGTACATTTCATTAGTATTAAACTGTATATGATATTATGCACACGTATTGTGTCTATCCAGACATTATTTGTGCATTCTGAAAATGTAGATTATATCCATAGAGCAGCCAGCCAAGGTAAAGTGGTTGGATATCCTTGGAAAACTTTTACTTTTCCTACATTGTGCAGATGTGTTTCCTCCAAGATGATTATTAACATCACTGTAGCTTATTTTGAAATGAAAATACTGCTAGGCTTGTACAACATAGAGCAGGGATGTGATAGACTCAGAATTCTCCCTGCCATTTCCTTTGCCTACCCTTTCCTATTTGAACCATCCTTTGTGTTGATAATGAGCCTAGGTATGATCAAGAACTGCTTTTCACCCAGGCTGCTGGTGTGTTCAATTCCATAGTAGGGGAAAAGTATTTTGGAGTTACTAATTTATGCCTTTTTTGACTGCTTCTTTCAGCTCTTTAAAACGTGTCTAGCTTACTTCCCCAGTAGACATTTTTTATATAACATAGTTTGAGTAAAGTTGCTACAGTAAACGCAGCTGAAGCTGCAGCTACAGTTCTGGGTTGTAGCTCAGAGTAGCTCATTTGCTGCTCCCTGTTCCAGAAACAAAAATGTTACAAACTAAGTAGAGGGAAACCTGTCATTTCAATGTAAATTAAAAATATATTTAATAAAAATAAAGTGGTATCATATTTGTTTAACCTCTGGAAATCTCAACTTGTTTAAAAACGTAAGCCTTAAGTAGGCTTATGACTACTAAATATTATTTTAAAAGGCATGCCGTCACTCTATGATTTTCATTTCTTGACATTAACTGATCCAGGCTAAGTGCCTTCTGCCAAATTTCAGTTTGAGATAGTGCCTTGTTTATTTATTAATTTATTACAAAACATCAAAAAAGCCCACCAGGCTACCAAAAGCAATAATAAATCACATTTAATCCAACATTATGAAGATGATTTTATCTCTTCCTTTTCCCCTTCCCCTTTTATTTAATTTCTTGGATGAGCTGCAATGGGGGAACTGCCTGGAACAATTCTAAATGTATACCTGCAGAGTGTTCACACCTTTCAGTGCATCCTCTGATCTCAGCTGCATACTCTGTTATGTTTCAGGCATACCTAGTGTTCTGGGAAGCAATAAGGAAAATATTATCATCATAGATGCCGTTTTGCTTTAATGCCTCATCTTTCAGAAGAAAGACTGTATCCACCAAGGAATAGAAAAAAATTATCAGAGGTTGTTCTTATAAGCTAAAAATACACTTATATCATTGAAAAGGTTTTTAATCTAGTTTTTAAGACCTCAACTTACAACTTTATTTCAAAATAAAGATGCAATTGACACTATGGCTTAATAAAAGTGTTCTTAATACATTGTTTGGCATATCTACAAGTGATTTCCTAGCATAGCTTTCAGATCAATGAAAATTTGAAGAATTCAAGTGTTGAAATGAGTTAATTAAGACAGATTTGGAGTCATGCATTCATTTGGTTGGCTAATTGCACTGAATTCTTGCTTCTAACACTTTCAGTATCCTAAGTCTGTTGACTTATGCTGTTGACTGATACTGAAATGAATTAGACAGATAGAAAGAGTCCTTTACATAGGTAGCCATAGCTATGACAAACTAATTTTTTCTAGTTCAGGTTTTAACTTGACTGTTGCAGTTATACTACATCTTTTTGAACGTGTTACTGGAGAACTGTGAATCACTTTTTTAACTAATATGAAATCTATACCTATATACTGTTAAAGTATGTATAAGGTGATTTGTTTAAATAGGTACAGATTAAAATGGTAGAAAGCAGGAAAAAGATGGCTTTTAAGTACTAAATGGAGTTGTTTCAAAAAAATTGCATTAACACACTAGACGATCCACTGCAGGAAGATGTCTAGAAGAACGTTATGTCAATTCATCTTGTCTTCTTTTACTGCAGACATACAGTTGTTGTTTTTTTTTTAATTTGGGCTAGTATTTTTGTCTTGTCCCCTTGAAAGGCTATTATGAGATATTGATTCTTTACTGATTATGAATATCCTTCTAGTGTTTTCTGACTTAAGAATTTTGAAAGAAAGTGTAAAAAAAAAAAAATTGACATTTGTCTTCAGAATTGTATATGATGTATAATCTAGAATTACAGCAATGTGAAAATTTTCTTTTCTTGGGTGAAATAGGAGAAAAATATTTCCAAGTCATCTTACTGATGCATGGAATTTTATATTCAGTATTCCAAAATGAACCCATTGTACAACAGATGATATGACATGGACAAATCAGTTCTATGTTATGACCCGTGAAACCAAATAGAATCAGGGTGAACTTCAGTGTTAAGAGGCTGCATCATGACTCTGGGAAAGGTATTGCCTGAAGGAATTTTCCTGAGGTAATAAAATATGATTGAAAACATCAGTAAATATTTTGTAGAGAGGAATAAAGTTTGGTTATAAGTACCCAGAAATGGTTTCGCCTGAAATGTTCCACCAAGCCATATAGATAAAGTACATATCAATATTCTTGCATGTATGCAGAGATGGAGAGATAACAGCATATACGTCACAGATTATTCAAATCATGGATGTCCAGACTTCTGGCTTGTCTGGACCAACTGAGTGGAGAGGATTTGTCTTTAGCCACATTTGAAATATATAAATAGTGATATAAATAATAGAACTTAATTTATTTTAATTTTGTTAAAACATTAACAAAGAGGGCAACAAGTAGACATAACTATTTGGATATTTGACCTTATTTTTGTGAAACTATTGCATCAGTACGGTTTGATGAAAATGGTTGCAATTCTTTGTGACTTCACAAGATACTAGTAAGAGATTTTTGATCTAATTTAACTCTTCTTGTGCTTCGTCCTCAAAAATATTAGTTCACAAATGTACGTACTGCCAAAATGTGATGATGTGAATAAGGTGTGATTGTGAAGCAAGGAATATTATTTATAAGGCTTATAAAAGTCTGGTAAGTAGACACGATCTTTTTTTTTCTTTGAATTGAACATCTGATTGCAACTCTATACATTCCATCTGTAAGTCTGCAGGTTATGTACTTATTTTGACTGAAAATGGAAAATTGCATAATAATTTTAAAGGCTTATGATCTTGTTGGCCAAATCATTAGCTGTCCAGGACTGCATGTGGCCCTCAGGCTGCGGGTTGGACATGCCTGCTCTAGACAATGTAGTGTATATATACAGATAAATATAAATATGCATGTCTGTACTATTTACATGGGGCACCCCGTGAGTGCAAAGAACAGAGGAGCAAGCTCAGTAGTTGTCAGTATGCTATTTATACACAACTCACATGCATTTTATCATTTTGTTTTTGACCAAGTAAGAAGCACACTAGCAGCATAAGTCATGCCCCATCATGTCTTATTCTTGTCTGTATATTTTATTTTTAGAACACCTTCAATTCAAAAAAATAAAAAGGTATAATCCAGACACTTTCTAGAGGAAAAAGTATGCTATGATCATCACTTCACACTATATAACTGTGATCCTAAGCATTTGTAGGATATGTGTTCAGTTTCATTACACTGTACTATACTTTTAGATGTAAAATATCTACTGTCTGAGACAAAAAAAAAAAAAAAAAGTGTTTTCAGCAGAAGTATTTTTGATGAAAACTATTTTCTTCAGAAAAATATTATTTCTTTTTCCTGCCAGAAGTTCAGTCATACAAATCTAGTACTTTAATTGTGCAATGTCAGAAAAGGTATCTTTCAGAAACTTTATTTGTGCTTAAGGTCTCCATAGCTCCATAGCTCTGATAGTACACCTGAGGTAGAAGTTAATTGCTTATTTCACCAACCTGTTAAGGAAAAATCCTTGTGCATCGCTACATCTGTTGTGTTCAGAGTTGTAGTAGTTGATAATAACCACATTGAAACACCCAAAAAATCCCCTTAGAAGACAAAACGGAGAGTTGCTGATTTCAGGATGGATTGATTGATGGATTTTTCTGAAAAAATTCCCCTTCTCTTGCCATTTAGTATTCAAAAATCAACATAATGTGCAGTAGAAAGGATGGAAAAAGGAACATTTTATTATGTAGTCTGACTTAGAAAGGATGGGTAAAAGAAATAATAGCTTCTTAAACAGTTTGATTACAATTTTACTACTTAACTAAGTTCAAGAACAGGCTTTTGTATATTTTAGACACAAATTTCTATCTCTCATTCATTACATGAGGGACTGTAGTTCATATTCCACAGATCTAAATGTATTTAAGCAATGTTGATAGTCTAGTTCTCCAAAAGCTTTGTGGAGATATTGTGATTTGTTTCTGTTAGCAGTATCTCTCAGCATTCCTTTTCTTGCTTTGAGATCAGTATTGCTCTTCACAGCAAACAATGACTGTGCAGACTGTGAGTGAAGAACAGAAAATAACTGCATTGCTGACACCAGCATGTTCCTTTAAGAAGGACATTTAAGCAGATGGACCAGTGGCAGTAAAATATAAATACTTGAGTCTGAGTATGTTTGATTGTTTTTCATGTTCAAGTGAAAGTATCAAACAGGCATATATTAAACAGGCCAATAACAAGGTAAGGAGTCTGGGGACTGCACTTTTCTGTCTTAATTATGGTATTTAAGTGTATTTTCTCTCATGACTCTATATCTTATGAATTTATAAATTTGTTAAGAATTGATAAGTTCTCAGACTTTAGTAAACCCTCAATACATTTGTATCTCTGTCTCTTACTCATAATTTCTTCTCACTAAGTCCCCTGTGTTTTATTTGAGAATTGCCTTATTTATTGTGAGCCAATAATGCATTGAATTACATGTGCACTGGCATATTATTTTGTTGAACTATTCAATTAAATATGATAATGTTGAACGCAGTGACATAGTTAAACACTCAGGTGAATGAACAACTCACTGTGAAGCATAGAAATATTTAACTTCATCTGTGTGTCTTCAAGCAATCTGTTATATGTAAAAGAAATTTCAGAATTCAGCTGGTATGCATCTAAAAAGACAAAAATGTTGTAGCTTTCAAAATATGATTTTCATGGCTGAAAACTGTAGACTAAGCCCTCTAAAACAAAAGAAAGAAGTGAGACACGCCACCTTATTGTGAGAGTAATATGCACAGAAGTATGATGTTAGAGTCCACTCGCAATTACAATATTAATTAGCAACAGCATTTTGATCTATAAATATTTTCAGTCTGGAGTAAAGTTATACTAGATCTACTTCTAGAGAATACCTCACTGCATAGGACTGAGAGGCATTCTCTGAGTGTCAAACGAAAACGTTTGTAGGTGTAACTTCAACATCTAAACTTACCCAATTCTCAATTGAAGACTAGACATACGAAACTCAGTGAGAAACTAGTGTTACACACTCAGTACATGGAGTTTCAAATGCTTATAACTAAATAACATCGAAACCAATTTTCTCCAGAACACTCAAAAGCACTTCTCCTTAGTGCTGTTTTCCTGCCAAATTTAAACTTTCATCCCCCAGCTGTTTTGGTGGTAGAGTGATTACAGAAAAAGTCATAGTAATTGTTTACTGTCAAGAGTGTCTTTTCTCATCTTTTACATGCTTGAGAAGCCTAATCTTTTTTTCTCCTTCAAAACTTTACAAGAGAATAAGAAAACTCCAGGCAAAGTCAAACAAATAAATAATAAAAAAAAATCCTGAACAAAGTCCAATACATACTGGCCAAAGGTAAAAGTTTGAAAATTTCTGCCTGGAAGTTGAAAGATTGAAGAATTATTGAATACTGGTGTCATCAGGTTATAATACAAAGCATTATTCAATGTGATACTCAGTTATTACTTCTATTTCTATTGATTATTTTACTACTGGAAGAGTGCTGGATGGAGTTCAATTGGCAGATTCACTTACATTCAAGTTGGAATGAAATAAAAAATGTTGCGCCCACAGTTTTGTGGTTTTTTTTTTTTTTTTTTTTTTAATCAAGGATAAGTTATCCCAAAGACCCAATTTGAAAATGGGATGAAGCTTTTAATTTTGCTTAAATCAGTGAGAAAAAAGAATGCTCAAATTCTTGCAAGGAGTGTGAATGGTTCATGACTACGTTATGAATTGTCTGAGAAGCCAAGGAAATCTATAGTTTTAACAGAAAATATTAAAGGAAACAGGATGCTTCTGACCAAATATTGCCAGAATGCTTTATTCAAGATCCATATACAAAATGAAACCTCTGTTGAGGTAGGATAAACTTCAACAAAGATGAAATCTTTTAGTTACAGTCAGCTGTTTGCCGTAACAGAACATTTTTTCTTCAGAGGGCGCTTTCCAATATCTTAGGTACAGGGTGAGAGATCTTCATATTCACCCAGCATTTCAAGGTAAGTCCTTGAAAAAAGGAAATAATTTAGTCTTAGCATACAGAGTTTTTAAGACTCCAAAATTAGATGCATCTTATTACAACAAGGATGATGAGGCACTGGATGAGGTTTCCCAGAGAGGTGATGGATGCCCCATCCTCAGGGATATTCAAGGTCTCTGAACACCCTGATCTAGCTGCCGATGTCCCTGTTCAGTGCAGGGGAGTTGGACTAGAGGACCTTTAAGGGTCCCTTCCAACTCAAAAAATTCTATAATTCTGTGATTTTATTACATCTATTTGCCTTCATGTATAAAAAGGAAAACAACTTTTCTGATGCTATAAAATAATCCACTTTCTCATCATTTGGCCGTGCATTAGCATTTCTTTGGCACTGAAGCCCTTTTACCATTCTGTATATAGCAACTGTTTTTCCCTCACAATCTTTCTTAGTAACCTAGAAGGAACCTGGGGCTAGGCATCAGCACTTGCTTTAAGTTGAAGGTTACACTAACCTCTAGGAATACACTGACATCACTTCAGATATAACCCCTGCATAAAGATGATGGAGGAAAGGTTTCTCATAAATATGTGATAAAAAGAGAAAACAAATATGCAAACAATCCTAGAAACATGCTTTCTTGAGATGTCAAGGAAAAACTCCAACAATACAATGAGTTAACCAAAACATTGCATAACTAAATGATTCACAGAATAGAGATCATGTCAATGAAGAGAGTGCTTGTAAAATTAAAAGCTATTTTAATTCATATTCTGTACATACAGGTAAGATTATATGGAAATCGTATGCAGTGAAACTCCTAGCATTATGATTTATAATTTGTAATATTCTAGTGCCAAGGAATCTCAGTCGCAGAGTAAAACTCATGGTGCATTGTATTGTGTAGACAGAGAGAAAAAAAAGTATTTTTTGCTTGGCATATGATAATTTTCTTGTAGTATGGATAAGTATCAACAGATTAAAATACACTTTAAGGAGAGGTGTGTTATATGGTAAACTCAGGTCAGAATGCCTATATTCGACCAAATTAATAATTGATTACATGTTCTAACAAATAGTATAAATAAAAATAAAAATGAAATCTTCCAAATTTCTTTAGGAAAAGAGCAGCTAGGACTTAGTCCCTGGAATCCTGTGCTGAGTGGACCTTCGGTGGACCTCTGTTCAAATTGTTTAACCTACCTCTTTGGTTTTTGGATTAAATTAGTACACTCTTGTGCCATAACATCTTGAAGGAGGATGAACGAGGATGGATTCCAGATCTTTTTTCTATGTCACTTTTGACCAGTTATGGATAAGAGAGAGGGATTCTTCTGATCCTTAAACTAGTGGTCAGGCAGACAAGCAGATTTTAAAGAACTGTAGGTATAACACAGAATCACAGAATCGTAGGGGTTGGAAGGGACCTCCAGAGATCATGAAGTCCAACCCCCAACTCTACAGCACTATTTTTTATTACAAAATTCCTATACCTACATAAATATTTTAAAGAGATTTCACCCATATAAAATAGTATGTACAGTTTTGGACTCTTTTATAGGAAGGACATCAGTAAAATTCTGGGGCACTTGAAGAACGACAGAGGAGACTTGTCTTGTTCAGTGTAGGAAAGAGACAGCTTCAGCTTTTAAACTGCTCATGGTGTACCTACGGGGCAGTCACTGAGAAGACAGAGCTGCATAATCACAGTAGTACGTTGTTTTGAAGATGAGAGGAAAAGGCATGAGCTGAAATAAGAGAGATGAGAAAAAGCCTTTTCATCATGAAGAGAGTAAAGTAATAGAGCAGATGGCACAGAGAGGCAAACACCATCCTTGGAAGTTTTCAAGACATGATGGGACACAAATCTGAGCAACCTGGCCTTACCTCAGCATTGACCCTGCTGTGAATTCAAGATTGGTCTGGAGGCATCCTGAGGTCTCTTCCAACTTGGTTTTTCCTATGATGCTATAATCATAAGGGAGGTAACTATGAGGCATGTGCTAATAGATGCACTAAAAACTGCCATAACACTGGTATTATATTTTTATTAAATAACTGCTCCTAAGGAGCCAAATAATATAAAATAGCAGTTAAAAGTGGGAAATACAGTCTCAGACCTACATTATTTTATTTTTTAATAATGACACATCTTCAGAAAAGCATTATGCCAGGGATTGTCATAGAGTAGACAGACAGCTATACTATATTCCTTCAGGGCACTTGAACTGTTCTTGTAGACACAGCAGCTTCTTCAGAGCCAGCTCTGTTGTCTTTGACACAGTGCTCCACTTTCTAATGTAGCTACATCTTAAACAATGAGATTTCCAAAGGCATAGATGCCTATTTGTCACCTTGCACGCTTCAGTTTCCAGTGAGCACAGAGCCTAGGTTTTGTGCTCTCAAAAATCTGATTCTTGGGTCTGCGAGAGACGGTAATTAAAGGGTCTTGTGCTTCCAAGGCATCTAGACACTTATGAAAACATTAAATTATGCTTTAACATAATAAGTTGGTGCAGTATGTTGCAATTAAGTGTACTGCACTATATTTTAGCAAGTAAGACAATGAGGAAGGGTATAAATTCATAAATGAAGACTACTTCAAATTATGATTAATAATGAATTTGAGGTAAAAAAAAAAAAAACATTTTATGTCATTTTTAGCTTTTAGTACAGGTAATTTATTTTAATCCTGCAGCATATTGCATAAAACATGTTTTCAAAAATAGATGGTTATTTGGACTTGACCTTCCTCAGTGTAACTTCATAAAAGCTCAGCTTCCTGCCTCCTGATGATTAACGCCAGATATAGTTTACAGTTTGATGAGAGACCATTATTGTAAGTTTACAGACTGATTTCCCAGTCTATTGCAAGCAACTGCAGTCTGTCAAAAACCAGGAGTGATATAACATAGAAGGACCAAGAATTAACTGCAACAGTTATGAAATATACTTTGATAGTAAAGAGTTTTTAGCTTCTTTTGTCTTCTGCCTTTTTTTTTTTTCTTTTTTTCCATGCTGCAGTGTTGGCTCATGGATAGCTAGATGCAAAATGAGACTGACATATTGGACACATGGATATCAAGGATGTGGTTTCCGTAGCAACAGTAACCACATAAAAGGTCTCAGAACTTACTCGTGGGACGTTTCAGTTTTTCACATAAAATGAATACTGGTGGTGAATGTGATTGGTTCAATAGAAGTACAGTGAAAGTATCACAGAACTGTAAGGTAATAAAATATTATCCTCTTCTGTTTTCCAAAACCAGACTCAAGAATATTTTCTTTATATCATAGGGAAGAAAATCTCAAATCTGGATAGCTACAAAAAATGAGAGGCACTAAATGTGGTAGATCTTTTTGCTCAGAAATGTTTGTAGTTATTTAGCACAAGGCAACTAAAATTACAAATAGATACTCTTTGTCAGCAAGAAGTAAAACAGCAACAAAAACCTTCTTTCAATCAGACTGACTCAGATTAAATCATAGCACAAAATCTACTCATCTCAAAATTTCGGTCTAGTATTGTTTCAGTTTATACATCATTTAGCTTTGCTTCATTTCTTCTATGAGTACATCAAACAGTCTTAGAAAACTATTGATAGAAGAGCCATGTATGTAAGTTTAAAGAGATGGATACAATTATAAAAGAATATCTGAAACTGTGAAGGAAATCTAAGAGGAAAGATATTCTACCCATATGATGTACTGGTAAAAAAAACTTGGGTGCACTTAGTGGCCTGCATTGTTCCATTTCCCATACTGTGCCCAATACAAGTGTATCTCAACAATATATTGTGGCCCCAGGAAGTCTGAAGAGGTAAGCCAAAAAGTAGCAGGATGTTTTCAGTGTATTCCTTGACCCTCAGTTTTGTTTTTATGGCAACAGAACTGACTGAGAAGTTGCTCTTGTTCTGAACAGAAAGCTAAATTGTCTTCACTGTGCATTCTCTTAGATCAAGCACTGCAAGGATTTAGGCTAGTGAAAACTGCACTTCAAATCTGGAGATGCTAGGAGGTGAACTTCTGTAAAAGGCATAAAGCTGTCAATTACTTGATGAACAGGGAGCCTTTTAAATATAATATATCTGCAAGGATAGAAGAATTTTTTAGTACAAACTCCAAGTTTTGTAACAGCAGATGAGTGGCTCAAAACGAAGGAAAATTCCTTGAACAACTGAGGAATGAGAAGCGGAAGAAATCTGTCTTTGAGATTTGAAAGATTTTAACATCCTATGAAGACTGTTTTTTTTTCCATTTGTCCTCAAAGAGATGTGTTTTTCTCAAGCCCAAGACAGTCTACATTTGTGACAAACTGTTGTGCTTCAGCTCTTCTTCTCTTGTCTAGTCAAATTATTTGAAATGTAACTGGTATTTTGGAGGAAATTATGTAAATAATGTAAATGTAAATAACTCTTATGTAACATCCAGTGGAAGGCCACAAAGATGATAAAGGGCCTGGAGCATCTCTCCTATGAGGAAAGGCTGAGCAAACTGGGTCTGTTCAGCCTTGAGAAAAGAAGATTGAGTGGGGATTTTACTAATGTTTATAAGCATCTTACGAGTGGGAGTCAAAGGGAAATGGCCAACCTCTTTTCAGTGGTCTCTGGGGACAGAACAAGGAGAAATGGCCATAAACTGGAACATAAGAGTTTTTCCACCAATATGGGAAGGAACTTCTTCACATTAACAGTAAGAGTGACAGAACAGTGGAAAAGGTTGCCCAAGGAGGTTGTGGATTCTCCTTCTCTGGAGATATTCAAGACCCACCTGGATGCTTACCTGTGCAACCTTCTGTAGGAGGCCTGCTTTGCAGAGCAGTTGGACTTCATGATCTCTGGAGATACCTTCCAAACTCTACAATTCTGTGATTCTGTGATAATGTTTTTCACTCAGTAATTTGAGAAAGGAATTAGTCTCACAGTCTGTATTATCAGATGCAGAAAGGCAGAGCAAGGGTGATGTGCTCAGAGGCCACCTGCAAAGCTGGTAACAGGATTGAGGTCTCCAGAGCTTATTATTCCCTCTACATGCTCTAGAAAATGTGGCTCCTAATAAATCCACGAAAAGCTGAATATTACCTTCCTACCTGCCACCGCCTCACCCACCATGTTTGCAGATTTCTTGGATTTAGGCCGTTCATAGTTTATATATGTAATTACAATCCTGTCAATTACAGAGAATATGTATTCTAATTTAGAGTCAGTATCTCTACTTATGCTGTGTAATGACTACTACCTTCAGGAAGATTGTAGAGTTGTCTAGAGAAGTTGTTTTTATGGTTCTGTAGTCTGCAAACAGATAAAAGAAAAAAAAAATAGAGGAAAAAAATGTTCTGTTTTTGCATAGACGGTCACAGCAATACCTCTGGCAGAAAATCAGAATCTGTTTAACACCCCTAATATAAAAGTGCCAAGACAACAGTAGGAAAACAGGGAATTTACTTCAATTTAGCTGTGATGTCCCTATTCTGTGACAAGAAAAGACCTCTGCTTCGTACACTAAACCAAAACCAACAGGATGGGTTTGAACTAAAAGCTGAAGTTGTTCCTTTCTGGAGGTACATGCTGGAGGTT
>JAOWBP010001760.1:57859576-57875611 GCA_028571105.1 Tragopan temminckii | reverse complement strand
AATCTGAGATGAAGAAAACCAGATATGCAAAGAAAAGCGTACCTTTTTTGCTTTTTATTTATTTATTTGTTTATTTACCACTTAATGGTCTGCTGTCTCTTTCCAAATTAAAATGCAAAGGAACGTTAATGAAAAACGTTTGTTATGAATGATTTCCATTTTAACCATTTGATTAACAACGTGCATAGAGGTTCCCTTTTAACACACATTTTATTCCCTTAAGAAGTCCATTTTATTTGAGACAAGAGTTTAGATTTCGATCTTTATTTGTGGTTTTGTAGTTTGAGAGAATGTTACTTTATAAAACCAATAAAATGTAGTGTGAAACTGCAGCAAAAAAAAGAGCATGAGTAAATATGATTTGTGCTTGTGCTAGGGATTTTCATGTGCATAATACTGCTGTGTGAATGAGTACAAAATGTGTGTGAAAATTAGATATAAAAAATTCCCACAAAGTTAAGGATTGATTGAAAATCAAAACCTATTGTACTATCAGATGTATTTCTGATACAGTCAAAGGACAGAGGAAGGATTTTTGTATGTCTTCTTATTTGGTTTTTTAAATATTCTGAATTGCAATTGTACTGCTCCTTAACAACCAGGTGGAATTATCAATAAACTTTTTTTTTCCCCACAGCATTACTGGCATTTGTTATAGAAAGACACAACATACACTTACTTTCGTATTTCTACTAGTGGATAGTGCCATCCGTGAAAAACTTTGCTGTGTTGAGCAGCCCACAAGACACAAAACAAATGTATTGCAGACAGAGCAGCAGTGTTGGTGATTGTTTGTTTTAAATGTCTTTGCTAGTGTGAAGATAACTGATGTGAACATATTTTTCTTGAAACCTTCTGAGTTAATGTGTTGTGATCAACACCACAGTGATCTGGGCAGGGATGTAAGTAAATGATATTCTCTCCTCTGTACTTTCAAATTAACCTAGTGTATTTAAAACACTAAGTATTATTCTTCATTTGATAATTGCAGGGTATTAATGTGTATGTAATTTCAATAATTTAACTTGAATTGGATGACTCTTACTGTTTGATTAGTTTAGCTTTTAGAAGTGTATGTGATTATGACCTGAAAGGCAGATTAATAGCAGGATTATGGTCTTATAGATCATACAATTCATTATATTCACACTGATCAATATCTGGCACCAGTTACTACAACGCCAGTATATATGTTTCATTCATTTAGATGGGCTGATCTATATTTTTGTTACTTTGATTTTCAACGTATATCATGAGCAAAAGGCTCTTTAGGATCTCTAAAGTACAACTGTCCTTATTTCACTGATGTAAGAGGATTCAGTGTTTCTGCAAGTGGACATTTATAAGCTTTTGTTATAAAGTCTATACTCAAGGTCTCAGAAGAAGCCATTACTTGCCAATAAGGTTTCAAACTCCTGCTGATTATTGCTACTAAACTCTTCAAATATATATGAAGGGGTTACTGTGTAGATGCTTATTTTCAGTTAATGGTTTGAACAGTAAAGGCTGCAACAAGTTGAAGGGTTGAGGATATTTCTGTGTCAAAGACTTTCTTCTGTATAGATGGAACAGCAACAGAGTGCAAAAAGGAAATCATTAGCAGCCTGGGATCCTGAATAAAGTCTTAATGCTGGACTAGAGCTCAGAAATGAGGTGGGGACCCAGGAGAAGTGATCCATATAAACCATCTTCGGTCTTGCCTCCTGAAAACATACCTGACCTCATTTGGGACTGTAAACCTTATTTAATGGTTAACTAAGACGTCAGATAATGAATATACACATGTTAGCAAGTGTATATATCTATATCTATATTTATATATCTATGTGAGAGTAGTTTTTTTCATCCCCAGACCTCTTATGCTACAGTAGAAGACTCCAGATGCTCAGAATGAAGAAAAAATAGGAAGAAAATCTGAATAAAAAAGAAATATGAAATATGGATAGCCGCTCTCCTTCATTTGTTTTTACTTACACGATCTCAGCCAGAGGGTTGTGGTCAGTGACTCTATTTCCAGGTGGAGGCTGGTAACAAGTGGTATTGCCCAAGGGTCTACCTTGGGACTGTTAATAACATCTTTATCAATGACAAAGACAATGGGATCGAGTGCACCCTCAGCAAGTTTGCTGATGAAACCAAGCTGAGCAGTGCAATTGATACTGCAGAAGGAAGGGATGCCACCCAGAGGGATCTTGATAAATTCAAAAGGTGAGTCCCTGTGAACCTAATAAGCTTCAACAAAGCCAAGTGCAAGGTTTTGCACTTGGTTGGGGTAATCACAGATATGTATACAGACTAGAAGAACTCCTTGAGAGCACACCTACTGAGAAGGATTTCAGAGTCCTGGTAGATAAAAAACTTCATATAAGCCAGTAGCGTGTGCTTGCTGCCCAAAAGGCCAACAGTATCCTGGGTTCTATCAGAACAAGGGTGGCCAGCAGGGTGAGCAAGGTAATTGTCCCTTCCTACTCTATCCTCATGAGGCCCCAGCTGGAGTACTTCATCCAAGTCTGGGGTTCCCAACACAGGAAAGTTGTCAAGCTTTTGGAGAGGGTCCAGAAGGGTCATGAAGATTATCAGAGGCCTGGAGAACCTTTCCTATGAAGACAGGCTGAAGGAGCTGGGTTTGTTGAGTCTGGAGAAGAAAAGGCTGCCAGAGAGACCACATTACACTGTCCAGTATTTAAAGGGAGACAATAAAGAGGAGGGAAATAAACATTTTGCGCAGATAGATAGTGATAGGACGAGGGGGAATGGTTTTAAATTAAAAGAGGAAAGATTTGGACTAGATGTCAGGCCAAAGTTTTTCACTGAGAGTATGATGAGGTGCTGTATCAGGTTGTCCAGAGTGGTTGTGGATATCGCATCCCTGGAGGTGTTCGAAGTCAGATGGGATGGGGTCCTGGGCAAACTGATCTAGTGCTTTGTATGGAGGTCGGCAACCTTGCCTGTTGGAACCTGATGGTCCTTTTGACCCTTCCAACCCAAGTCATTCTATGATTCATTCCACGCTGGCATATGTGTACTTGTAAAGCACTGAACAATGGGTAAATTTGTTGAACAAGATAGTGTCCCTGCCCCAGAGAGATTACATTTCTATCAGTCAGTCTGATGCAGAACAAGCACCTAGAGAGCTTTATAGCTTTTTATTATAACACAGGTGACTGAATCGCAAGATGTACTCTGCAGAATTACTTTTCTTATTATCACAACTTAGGTTAGAATTGAAAATGCATTGTTGTAACGTTTTCTCACTTTTAAATGGAACAAGTTATTGTTCAAAATTAATACTAACCCCAGAGATGCCATATGCACTGAATTTCACAAGCCTTCCTTTAAGGCTCTCTTTTCTGTGCATAAGTTTTAAACTTGACCTCAAAGAGCTATTTTAAAGAGAGAAGGACTATATTATCTTTAAATTTTCTGGAGTCTGGATTTCACTAATCCTGACTTCAGACATCAAAGAGTAAGGATATTTTAGATTCCCTGCGGAACTCATTTAATTGTGTAAGTATCTTTAAGATATAGCTTTTTTTCTTTTTTTTCTTTTCATCTCAGAACTTTTCTGTTCTGAAATTTTGAAAATACTTTTTTTTAAAAAAGAAAAGCTATGTGCACACAGAAAAAAATGCAAAAGAATCTCTTAAGTTTGCATAAGAAAAATATGTTTTCTGAACTCTGTTGAGATTTATACAATACAGTTGAAGGAACCTGTTAAGCTACAGTGAGTACTCTACCCATTCACAGTTCTTCCAGTAACCATCCTTCTTCCTCATGCAGTCTCTTATTTTGAATACCTCAGCTTTTTCTCCCTTAATGCTAATCCTAAGACATAGCAATTTCTTTGTTCTTATAAGATACTGAAGGTGATAGAGAAGCTGAATAGGAATTACAAAAGTCAATAGTGAAATCAGAACTGGGAAAGATGTGAAGGAGGAGGTCATTAAGAGTAAGGGAAAGGGAAGGTATTTTGATTATGATAAAGCTATGACAGACTGGACTTTGGGAAGCAGTGTCAGTGAAGCTGATAGAGAAGGAATTATTTATATGAATAGCTTGAAAATCTAAATACATCCTTGCAATCTGGATCGTACTTTTGTATATAGGAAAATTATATAA
Organism: Tragopan temminckii; assembly: GCA_028571105.1. NCBI lineage: Eukaryota > Metazoa > Chordata > Aves > Galliformes > Phasianidae > Tragopan > Tragopan temminckii. The sequence continues at coordinate 57,871,492 of JAOWBP010001760.1, read as the reverse complement.
AAAATTATCCTGCCGCATAATCCAATAGTTCTAAGAGAAATTCCAGTACATTTTTAAAGAATTGTGTCCTTAATTAAAGAATTATCTGATTTCTGTGTAAGGCTTCCAGTCCTACCTCATTTCTGTCAATGAGTCAAGGAGATGGCACCATTGATGAGTTTCTTGACTTTTCAGACAAGTGTTTTTTATCTCTTCTGATTAAAAAATTTTAACATGCAGCTCTAGCTATCTGATACCACCCAAGTAAAAAGCAGAGAATACATGTTTTTCAGGAGTCACAATTCATTTTTGTTTTGTAAGTTTTACAGGATAGATGGCTCACAAGAAAAAAATATTGTCTGTGCATTTTTTAATCAAAACTACTTTGTTTATTAGCTAAAGTAGCTTGAAATTTTCAGAATATTTTACAGCTTACATCAGGAACTATTTTGCTGAGTTCTTTGCTTTTATTTACAAACTTCTTGAAGTTACCAAACATTTCAGTATTTCTTCTGATACAGACTTCTTTGGAAAATCACAGCTGTTTCACTGTTTCAGGAAGTGAATCCTGCTAGTGAAGCTACAGTATTCATTTTACAATGGTTCCTGTTAAATTAGCTGTATCTAAAATTCAAGAAATCTGCAGAATTCATTTTGATGATTATCTAGTCAGTCTCCAGAACAAGGAAATTTGAATTAAACTTCAGATACATTTTTATACAGCTTTTTCCCCACAGATTTGAAATATCTAAGCTTCCTGAATTTTGGCAATTGATGCTTCAAATCACACTACAAAATAATTCTAGAATAATTCCAGGCAATATTATTAAATAGCAACAACAAATAATGATAATGAAAAATAGTAACTTGAAATACTTTAAAGACTGTACATTATGTGGCATTTCTTAGTAATATAGTGCAGTGTTATATTTGTTTCTTCCTGCATTGTTTTGTTTAGTTTTTGTTTGTTTGTTTTTTAACCAAGACTTGCCCAAAATCAGAAGGAAAATCTGTATTTAAGGGAGAAAAGACAAATTCATTTTGACCTTAGAAAAAGCACTGGTTTGGGCAAATATCTGAGTGACGTCCATCCTATTTTTGCAGGGCTTTCCTCACCTTCTATCCAACATATTCTCTTCTGAAGAAGTCACAATTAAAAGTGTACTACAGCAATAAGGTAGTCCTTGTACATTTTCAGATACCTCCTGGTTTGTGTCAGAAATGAATGGTTAGTTTGCAGCTTCATAAATTAGTTACATTGAACAATTTCCACTCCTTCAACTTGTGCTGTGAGGAATGCAGTGACAGATAGATTCTGTGCTGTGTTTGCCTATGAGATGATTTTCTTGAAGTCTCATAATGAGTTGTATTTGGCAGGATTAATGAGTATTATAATGGCAAATGGATGTTTGCAGCTCCGTTGTGTTCCATCACATAGTAACATGGGGTTTCTGGTCCCTTGGAGGCCATAATTGGTGGCATTAATGCAGTTTTTAATTATGCTTCTTGAAAAAATGAATTGGAACCAAAACAAAAGCTAAGTGATCATCTCTCTGTAGTGCTGTGTGATGTAAACACAGGGCCATTGCTGCCTCTGATATCCACATTTTGAATTAGGCTAATGGGAGAGGAAACACACAGGATATTTGGCTGAAACTTGATTTGGGAATATTCTTATTTTTACATTGTTAAATAGCTTTTAATTATAAGATGCAGAGGATATTTTTCCCTAAAGAGACTGCTCAAAATAGTATGTGTTGTGCTGAACTGCTTGCAGAGATTTTGTGTTCCGAATGTAGCTGCAGTTGGTGTGTTTAGGTCTTCACTGATTTAATGAGAGAGGATATGACTCTTTCTTGTTTTCCTACAGTGTCCACATAGGAAAGCATTTTGATTAGTGCTGACGCATTGACTATAAGCCTGTACCACGTGACAGGATAGATTTGTGTGCATGCTCTAGTGACCAGCATTTTTCACAATAAACTAGTTCAATATTTTCTACAAAGCAAGATTCCAACACCAAACTAAAGAGAAGCCTGTGTAAGAGTGCAAAAAAATAAAGATCAAAAAGGAAAAAAATAAGTTGAATAAGGAAATTATATCAGTAAAGATACTCAAGTAAAATGGTAAAGTTATTTGAAAGGCATGTTTCATTTAAAATGAAAGCAAAATTATAATTTTCATATTATCATTGTTATGGTATCTGGTGACTCTTATAAGAGCAATGTCACTACTGTTTCATTCTCTGTGGAATATGGATAAATCAAAAGGTAAACCAGAAAGGCGTAATTAAATGGTTAATTACATAGTTACAAGATATTTATTTAATTGTCTAGCTGCCTTCCTGCCATGCTGTTTTACATTTTCTTCCAGTCTGCTGCAGTATTACAGAAGAGATAATGTAACTAGAATTGCCATTTTTCATGAGATACATTAAATTGGGATTAAATCCTGATCCAGGGATCTCTTTTTGATATCAGCATGTAGAACATAGCTTACTCACTTGTTATCTTAGTAGTTTTTCATTAAATCTACAATATATCAACAGTGATACATGCACCACTTATGTAGGCCCCGATCACTGAACATTGTTCCCAATCTCACCTTCATGCAAAGACAAAAGTGAGGGTGAGGTTTCCAGACAGTTATCCTACTGCCTGTGATGAGACCTTTTAAAATCTTTTTCTGTTGCGGAGAGATAGAAGAGAGGATTCAGGTACATTCATGAATTTCAGGTACCTATATGAATGAAATAAGATATATCTGTGATCATATATAAAAAATCAGTTTTTTTTCCCCTAAAATTAAAGCAGTATACATATTAGAATGAAGCCAGATCAAAATATATTCTAGATGACGGTGTTTACTAGATCTCCATTGACAGTGTAATGGGAACTTAGACACCTACGCTTGCAGAAACCTACAGGTAAACACCTACATTTAGTTTTCTTAATCTATAACTTATTCTAAGTAAAACTTACTCTCTAGCATCTGACTTGCAAAAATGCCTGTTCCTTGAATGACAATAATCAGAATTCTTATTACTATTACACGTTGCTTTCTTTTCAGCTTGGTTCTCTACATGTTGGGTGATGTGGCTCCTTATCGCACTGTTCTGTTGAACTTGCTGCCTCTGAAGTGACTTAATACTGCAGATACACTGTGTTCATAGTTCCTGTTTCTTTAATTCATCTTTTCTTCTTACATTCAGAAAAACTCGATAGAAAAACATAACAGTTTATTTCCATGGGCTTCAGCTATGAGATTAGAAGTAAAGTCACAGATGGTAAATATGAAGTTAAATATCATTTTCAATTACAGCTCTCCTGTCCCACACCAGGCCCCAAGAAGCTTTCCCTCCTCCTACTTTCACTCTCTGTTTTTCTTGTGTTTCAGAGCTTCTTCCTGCCTCTTACCCAGCACTGATGCAGCTTTATCAAGCTGCTGTGTTTCCGGTTATCGTGCTTGTTTTTTCCACTTTTTCCAAAAGAGCATGGCTAACATTCAGCACCTGTCCCTTTTGGAGTGGGGTTCTCAGCAAAAAATGCAAAAGCAGTTGATGAAGCTTACATTTCTTCTGCTAAAATAAGGCTATCACTCTTTAACATTGTCATTTTAGCAAGATAACTTCTCAATTTCCTCGACTGACAAAAATGTCTGAGTCCTGATGAGTGTCTCTCATCCCTCCCATGTATGTTCATGGTTCCTTTCTCTGGAAGAATGCACAGTGGTGGGTGATGCTATGTCAATGTTTGCAGTTTTTCTTGGATTGCAGCATAGAGCAAAAAATTTTATTTTGTGAGATGTTTAGTGAAAAACATATTTTGATCTTTTTCCATTTCTCATCCCTCTTCTTCTTTCCCCTTTTGGCAGGACAGATAGCCAATAAGGGTTATTTGCTGCCTACAGCTTCAAGAAAAGGCAGAAACACCAATTCGTGGGGACATAGCAATGTTTAGGTTGAGGCAGTTGGACTTGTTTATCTTGTAGAAGAGAGGGCTCCAAAGAGACCTTATTGCAGAATTCCAGTACTTGTAGGAAATTCAATGATCTTTAAGGTCCCTTTCAACCTAAGCCATTCTATGATTCTATGAAATGTTATCTAAACTGGTCTGTGAGCTCAAAAAATTACGAGATTAAGCCACCCAGTCTTTCTACTTTTGCACACTGCTAAATTAATGTAACTTAATGTAGAATATCTCATTATTAATCACAAACATTCCATTAAGTATGACCTATCTAGGATTTATTAAAACCTAAAAACTGCACTGACTTCCAGCACCTGGCTCCCATCTCCAATAGTTTGCAGGTTGAGATCCCTGAAGTTCAGTTTGAATACTTAAGGCTCAAAGGACAAAACCAAAAGACATCTCTTTGAATGTAATGTTGTTCTCTAAATATACCTTGACTTTTCTCAAAGGCCATCCTAGATCCCAGCTCTCTCTGCTATTCCAAAAGGTTATTTTCACTTCCATAATTGCCAGAGTGGACTTAATGAACCATACCAGCTGCATAATCCACCACAGAACTGCTATCACCCCTTTTTCCCAGATCTTCTAACTCTATACAAAAATGGGCTTGCAGAAGAAACTCACTCTCCTTTTACAATTAATGATACTGTAAAATGCTGAAAGAAGATAAGGTGTCCTGAGCTATAAAAGTGATCAATGGTATGCAATCAGGAGGCCAAAGCTTTTAATGTTTATTTTACTGGATAAGAAGTCATAGAGAATGCTGGCTAGCTGGATAAAAGCACAGTCTAGCTGTCAGGGTGTTTTGCAGTAGTTAATTCATCCTAGAACTGGATTAACTTTGAAAATTAAAAAGTTGCTTCTCTAGTCATGGAGAATGGTTTGTAGGCCCCCATAAATCAGGCAGAAAGCTGCTGAGGTTGGAGAGGCTTATGTATATGAAGTCCCCACCTCACAAGGCTTGTATCTACTTATCAGAAAAAGAAAGAAACACAACTGAAGTTTCTACAAGCAGAAAGAAAATATATGATCATATGCACTGAGGATAAATAGAATCTGAGGGAATGAAAACTTGTTCGATATACTGAAAAACATACATATCAAAATGAAAAATATTAACTGGCATTGGGAAGGGACTACAGCAAGATTTCTTTTAAGCATAATGCAATATTATTAGGTCTTCAGCAAAATGACCTAACTTTAATTACCAATGCCCTAGTCTGTCTGCCCAGTCTCCCCTTAGGTATGTATAATGGAGTCAAAACTCTGCACATCTTTTTTCGGTGAGTTGATTCCATTGTGTATATTGGAGCAAAATCAACTGCACGTTCTTTACAGTGGGATCTGTGTGGTCTTTATGCTCTCATCAGGAAATAAAACTCACATAATATCAGTAGGAGTAGTCTACAGTAGAACCAGTCACCTCCCATTTGCATTAACAATGCTTGTTTATTTTATCCAATGCCTTTTGCACACTTAGCATATTTTAAAGTATATGTCAGCCATATTATAACATTTTCCCACTACACAAGTACCACGGATATAAATCCTTTATACACTTGCTCTGAACTCACTTATAAATACCCATTGAAAATGTCCATTTAAATGATGGTAATGATAGTGAAGTCTAATATGCAGAAGGATTTTCTTATTATCTTATTTTGAGAGTATTTTATTAATAACATATTGATATGAAAGATAAGAACGTTTTACCTCCATAAATTTGTATCTGCAATTTGTTCTTCTCACTGCACAAACATATTTAGGATGCCACTCAGTAGTACTGATTGAATATTTATTTAAACAAATATCAGTATTACCCAACTAGCTGGAAAATCCATGAGTTTGGTTTTGATAGCAAAGCATTTCTCAAAAATTTATGTGTGCATGCAAATGCTGGTGCTTTGGATATAGGCTAAAGTATTTGCTTTATACGTATTATTTTGTTTGAATACAAGAAAGCTGGTTTGATTTGTATGTTTCCCCCTTATAGAATTGTTCCAAGGCTCTGTCAGAGATCACGTAGAGTAATTTTTCCCATCAATCTTTGCTGTGCAGCCATGCACGAATGCAGTAGGAAAAAGGGGGCAGAAATCAAATCACTTAATTGCAGCATTTTTCATCTACATCTTTTGTTTTATGGTGGTAAAGGCCCCGAAGTAGCCTACCATGATTCATGGCTGTCACTGCTGCCGTTAGCAGTTCAATCTTTCATTCTAGGCATTTTGGTACTGAAAGTACCTACACAATTACTTTGATGAATATGACTTGTTTGTTTTTTCCCCATTTTTTGCAGAGAGTGGTTGTGCTTAATACAGACATTTAAATAAGATAGTATTCATGCCTGCTGCAGCAATGCCATTTCAAAAGTTGTGTATCTAGTTTATGAATAAGATCATTCTGCCAAGGAATTTAAGTTCACTAAACTTAATGATTTTTTTTTTAACCCCTTCCATTAATAAGTTCATATTATAAAAAATTAATTCATATTCCGTTTCTACAAAAGGAATAATCAACTTGGCTCTGACACGGTTACAACTTCTTTCAAATCTTAGTATTTTAATTTATTTTGGGGGTGTATAGGGGAGTGGGGTGGAGAGAGGGCATCGTGACAAAGCCAGTGAAACAGAGTACATATTGTTTGTCATAAAGAAAAGAGGTTTGTATTTGTGGTTTGTGCACGTATCACAGAAAGCTATTAGTAATGTATACATATTAGGAGAAACATCAGTGATGATATTAAATATTCCAAGCTATCCAAGTGAAAAGATTTTGAGGAATACTTTTTTTTTTTTTTAACGTCATATTATTTTTTTTTTTAACTTCACATTGTCGGCACAAAATATACTCCCCTCTTTGGAGATAGGAAAAATACTTGCATATTTGCTTTCATTATTGCACAATTAATAAAATTTCCAGAAATACACTGAAAATTTAGATATCCATTTTTGCAAAAGAATAGGAAAGATTTTTGTATGAAAACTGTTCTTCATATGGATCCTCAAACCAAAGGAGTCTGGCCTTCATCAGCACTGATAATTTCACTTCACCAGTAGTAGTTCTGTGCCCAGACTTGCATCTTAAATTCAGGTCTTTATTTTATTGTTGTTATTATTTACTTATTTTATTGTATTATTTCATTCACATTACCAAATCTAGGCATGCACTCAGTGATGAGTAAGCAATGCCTGTTGTCACTGTCACAGTGGTCAACACGCTCAGAACACAGTGCTGCAATTATGTGGAATGATATTTTAAAAAGTCAGCAGCAGAAGTCCTTAGCATATTAGACTTAAATTTAAGGAACTCCCAAAATGAAATGAAAACCATATATCATAAAGTTAACTTAGTAACTAAAACTAGGAAAGGATTGTAAAGAAAATTTATATTATCGTATCTTGGATTGTACAATCTGCCAGCCCCTGACCTGTCGAGTTATAATCCATTTGGACAGGCATGCACTGGAATTTTCTTTTTTTTGGTATGGTATTCAACAAAGAATGAGTGAGGAGAAGAATTTGGTCTTGTCAAGACTGTTACAGAGACATCCATTTGGCATGCAGATGCTGAATGAAGTAACTATTTTCTTGCTGGAACAGAAGGGAATGAAAATGGCAGGTTAATACGGACTTCTGAAATTCAGAACTTTGGGGTATGAGAGAAACAACAAAGTTAGAAAGATATTTGCCTCTCTCTTTCAGATATTGTTGGGAAACAGCACCATTCTGCAAAGCAGATTATGTACCTCTCTGAATCAACACCTTAATCTGCTCTGGCGATGACTTCACTTTCTACCTTTCCATGCCACAAGTGAATAGATAAAAAATATCTTGATACTATACAGACAGTGAAATACAGACATGGTAAAATACTGAAATGAGCGGTTATTCAATCAGGTTCATCATAAAATGGTTGGGTATTGCCTTCCCATAGCTGTTTGGTTCACAGACTACTGCTGGGTTTAAAGAAGCAGCAGCCATGCCATCTGTGTGCACATTACTGCATGTACACTATCAAAAAAGTGTCAGGATAACTGGATGTAAGAGTACACGATACAGAAAAAAAAAAAAAAAAAAAAGTAATTAATTTCATATTTCCTTTATTAAATGTAGCTTTTAATAGGTTGTTAAGAAATATTTGATTATACAATATAAAAAACAATAAAACCCATCCTGATCCTCAACAGGAACAGTTCAGATCTTCCATATGAACAGTCTTCTTGAAGGTTGGTGGTACAGGAAGATGGCTAGAAATTACTGGCAGCAGCTAGATCCGTCTGGGGCAGTGGTTCAGAACCAAAGGAAATGAAGAGCTTCTCAGCAAAAGCATCTGTCAGGAAAAAAAACCAGAACACATGCAGTGGGTACTTCACCCAGGGCTGTAAGGGTAAGGCATAAAAATTAACAGCATCACTGGTGTGCACCAAGTAATAGCAGCCTAGTCCTAGCTGGGCTAGTTCTGAGTTAATTAAACTAATTGTTTACTTTCCTTATGGCGTGATGCAGATATTTCATTTCTCCTCATATAGTAAATGTTTTATACTTTGTGATCCTTGATTTTAAGGACTGAACTCCGGTCTTCATTTCTCATTTCTGTCCAAGGCAGAAGCACAGTGGATACTACTTTATATCACTCTGAACAAAGAACTCTTCCTACCAAAAGCCATTGTAAATAACTAGTGCATTTGCAAGATTCTCAGATGTTTTAAATTTCTGATAGTGGGAGAAATATCTAGCATTTTTTTCTACATTCTTTAGGTATTTAATCTCTGCTAATTTTAATTACAATTAGAAAATTAACAAGATTTTGATAGTTCCTCTAGACATCTCTCTCCTGATGCTGCTTTAAAAATGCATCCTGCATTATATGCCACTTTAAAAATATTGTTCTCTAAAAAAATCCAGATAACCTCAAAATATTTTATAAGTTTGTGATAATGAATATACATCCAACTAATAATGCATGGTGATCCACAAGTATATGCAGAAGTGTGCAAATAAACTTATATTAAGTTGTCCAAAAGAATTTTCAAGAACAGAATAATAAATGTTTCTCTTGTGACTCTGTAAGGGACAGCTAGTCATCATTCTCTTGTAAGCTTTTTTTTTTTTTTTTTTTTTTTTTTTTTTTAATAAAAAACTTAAATGCATTTCTTGGAGAAAAGCAATTACAAACATTTATTTGCTAGAGTAATATCTCCAAATATCACTTACATGGTATACCTTCCCAGCCCTCAGGCAAGCAATGACATGTTAGTTGTATAATTTTTTTGATTTTTCTTGAAATCTGAAGAATGATCATTCAATGTGGTAACAAAGCTCAAAGAAGATGGGAGTGAAAGTTGTTGCTGAATGAAAGCATATGAAATGTAAAGCAAAGGCCAAAAAAATATCATTTTTCATGAGGAAAAAGAAGGTAGGTCACACTGCAGAGAAACCCGTACTATAGCAGCAACTCTCTGCAACAGCTTCTTATTGCCAAGTGAATAAGAACAAGCCATGGGACTAATGAAGCTACAGTCAGATAGAAACCTAGTTTCCCTTCAGAAACAATCTGCTAAGGACCTGAACTCTTCTGCCTCTTCGTAATTTCCCAACTGGGCTCCACCTCCCTTTATTTGAGGTGGAATGGGTAAGTATGAGGGCCTGGAGGAGCTAAACTCTGATGATACCTTCTTTTGTAACACCAAATGTGAGTTAAACCTCCCATCTGCGTGCAAGGGAGTTTGCCTTTTCCTATTTTGAGTCCACGTGTGAATAGGAGAGGGGGGTCGAAGGTGTTTACAGTCGCGGATAAGGACAGTAATGCAGTGTTAAGATATTAAGTAATAAGGTGATAACTCTAGCATTACTTACTGGGCTTGAAACCCATTTTCTAGATATAGTTAAGTAACCATTCATTGAGAGGCACAGAAAGGCTTAAATCTAAAGTAAACTTGCATTGTACTCAAATATGTGAGTAAGTCAAAGCATGTGGACAGCTTTGTGAAGCAGATGGGTAAAAATGTGGTTAAGAGAGGAAAACGGTTTGGATGTTGGAGAGGGGGCTGGCAAGCTGCCTATGTTAGTAATGCTAAGGAGTGCTGGAACACTTGATAATTTCAGAGCAAGTTAGTTTGTCACAGCTTACAACCTGCTCAGCACTAGGGAGAGAGCTTGTTCTGTCTTCTCATCAGTATGTGATATGGAATAATCACAGTGGTTACCTAACAGTGCTGAAAAGCTTCAGCAGCAAAGGGTAAGAGACTGCAAATCTGATTGAATGTGGGCATTTCAGGTTTGGAAATATGTGCTACCTACTAAAATGAGCTATCGACTAATTCTGAAAGAAATGTTATATGGGCTTAATGTTCATCTTCATCCACACTATAATGAGAAGGATTAGACTGGCTTCCATATGTGCAGTATTTATTTCAGCAATACAGGAAAATGTATTTCCCTAATATTTTTTCTGTATGCACAAAGCCTTAAATTTTACAGATGTGATTAATGTTTTAATTTGCTGTTCTAGTTGGATACAAGTTTACCATACAATATAAATTACTTACAAAGAAATTTGCTTATATGGAGTTTAATTCATATGCTGTTTAGCCGCCATGTGTGGCATAGCTTTGCCTTCTCTATAGAACCAAGCAGTTGTGCAATTGATTTGCAAAATAAAAACTATCAGGTTACACAAAGCATTTCTTAACAACCTAAACTAGAGCATTTATGAAGCAAGAATGTGCTATAATTAGTGTTTATTTTAGCATGAATTGGTAAGCCGAATATTAATTGTAAATTGTGGATTGGATTTCTGATTGAAATTGTTTTGATTGTCAACTTTTAAAAAATATTTATATTATTGATCATATACATTTTTGTAGATCTCATTTGTACAGCAAAAGAATAACAATTAAACACATGTCAAATTATATGAATCAACGTAGTTCCAAGATTGTTTCAGAATCCATGGAATATAAAGCTCGCTGCTAATTGTTAAAATAACTGAAAAAAATTAAGAAAAAATGTTTTCTCATAACTTATTTTATTTACTTTTCAACTAACGGATGGAAATAGCACATCCTTTGGATACTGACATATCTTCTATGGTCTACATGTGCGAAAATAACAAAGTCCAGGACTATTTTCAGGGCACAAAATACATCTGGAATCTGCAGGTACAGGCAGAAAAGCTGCAGACAGTGAGGGGCTTTGGGTACTTATTGGCTGTATCATTCTGACACTGTAGTTTTGATATGAGGGATATTTGACTAACACTTATTTAGGAATTATTTTGTATTTTAATATAGCTTTCTAACCCCCACATTTAATATGAAGTATCTGCACCAATTATTATCTTTCAGATGTTAAGGGAAGTAAAATTGAACACTCCTAACCAGATGTGCTGCAGACACTTCTGAACTCATTTACAAAGAGGGAAGAACAAAACATTACAATGTTAGCTTTCAGTGCTATTTTCATTGAAATCCATAGGATTCTTACGACTGATTTCAGCAGAGAGGATTTCTTGTTTTATTAGAATTCTCGCACTTTAAAGAACTCCCCTGTAATCTTGCATGGGGAGAATGGATTGACCGATATCAAGGTACATTTCATCAGGTAGAGATGTTGTTCTGGTAGATGAGCACATGGAAAATATTTATTTTGTTTACACCTACAATAAATTTCCTACGTCTAATAAACATGGTAGCAAAGGTTCTCACTTAAATGCTAGATTTACCCCATCAGAACAGATAAATCTAATAGCTAGAAACAAAGTTTTTCCCTTGCCCACCCAGAATGAGTACTACTGCTCTGATAGGCCACAGACCCTACACCCTTCTCCATTCTCCATTCTAAATGATTTGTGAACATCAGTGTGTTCATTTGTGCTGCAGCCAAAATAATCTGTTGTCATGGTTTTATGACTTTTGGTGATCAGTATTCCACATCATAACATCATATAATGTACTGGGGGTTTGACT
>JAOWBP010001760.1:57831111-57859476 GCA_028571105.1 Tragopan temminckii | reverse complement strand
CATCTTGTGTGGGGGGAAGGCAGGGGCCTACAGCCCCCTGTCACGGGCATAGATCGATCTAGTTAACTCCGTGACATCAACACATACAGTTCTACTTTGATGCATTCATGGATTTTCTCTTAAAATATTTATTTCTGAAATTCAGTGAAATGGCAGAAAACAGATATGGAAAACTGATAAGCAAAATTTGGGCAATGCCCTTTAAGACCCTGAAGCTCTGCAAGAGTGCCTTGGTTCATCTGGAAGTAATGTAGTCTTTAATGGGCTTTATGTTGGCCTTAAAAGCAGGGGCTCTGGAACAAGATGCAAACCTCTAAATAAGTTCATTTACTGATAATCAGGAAATTTTTACTATAATCAGGCACTTAGATATACCTAAACTGAAGAAAAATCAGGCAGAAACTCCTGCAAGTGATTTTTAAAAACAATTAATAGTCTTGTGATGCCCTCATTGCCATTGGGTGACATAAAATGTGTTGGTGTAAGGAGATATTTTATTCCTAGGCATCTGTTTGATCTCTAAAAAATCTAGGGATATCTCTAACTGAGAGAAGAAGTGAGCAGGATCTTTTCTTTTATCATCTTTTGAATGACCAAACTTTTTGAAGGACCAAGCAAAGAAGAACAAAATGCAGAATTTTCTACAAAAATTAGAAAGTTGGTTTTCGCTTAGCTTTGTACAGGACCAAGACATCTGTTGCATATATTGATAAGTGAATTATGTGTCTGTGTACTCACCAAGCATCAGTCCCATCCTTTATGTTTGCATTCAGCCTGTGCTGTGGAAGTGTTTGTCTAACATGTCTGAACTTAGAAATTCAAAATAACCATTAGTTTGCCAGGAACTCTGCTGAGCCACACAAGAGTCATTGCATAATTCTGATCCTATATCTCGGTACAACTAAACTTCTGTAAGATCATCATCAAGAATACTTTTGAAGATGGAGCATGCTTATCTAAAGTATTGCTCAATTAACATTAGATGACACAGAGCATAAGTTATCATTGGTGCTTTGGTTCTCAGCCAGGAGAACCAATGCTTTTAAAAAGCATTAACACTGGCCTGAATCTAAGTCAACAACTACTTTGTTGTCTCTTATACAAATAGATGGTATAACAATGAATAGGAAAATATGTGTCATGTTGTCTTAACAACTTGCTGTTACTCAGCATTAACCTGCTGGGCACAATGGGATTCGAAGGGACTTGGACAGAGAAACAAGCTGCTATTGCAGACAACATAGGGATCAATAACTTGTATTACTGTAGAAATCCTTCTGGGCTTAAAACCTTATTTTCTTGTGTTTAGTAGGGAGCCCCAGTGTGCAACAAGGAGGGTGAATCATAACAGCTGTAGCAATTGTGTTCCAACAAAAAAGTGTTCCTGGATTCAGGGATTTTTTTAAGGCCAGGAGGAGTTGTTGCCAGTACTCCTGTTTGAAACAAGACATAGGACAGCCTGGTTTAAATCCCTGTCTCATGTTCAGTAATTCAAGACAGACAAGGCTACAACTTTCAGAAAGCCAACCTGTTCTGATATAACTTCTGGCAGTGTTTGCACTTATTCTGATGGCTCATCGTCCTTGCTATTGCAGGTGTGCACCTTATTGTCTGTTTGCTTGTCTTTGGCTTCCAGAAATCAGGTCTTGCAACAAATTCTAGTCTACGGGAACTTTTACAGTGAAATTTATGATTGCTGTGTGATTAACATTTCACTTAATCTCTTTAATTCTCTCTTTGATACAAAGAAAAATCAAATCCTAAAATAAAAAATAAATTCTCCTCAACAATATTAAATAACTCAGCTTTAACTTCCCATATTCCAAACGTGTAAAAGGTATGCAATACATTCAAAGACCTTTTTGCAATCTGGAGAAGAGAAGGCTCAGGGAGATCTTAACGCTCCTTATAACTACCTGAAGGGAGGTTGTGGTGAGCTGGGGGTCGGCCATTTCTCTCATGCAACTAGTGATAGGACTAGAGGGAATGCCCTCACATTGCACCAGGAGAGATTCAGGCTGGATGTTAGGAAATACCACTTTTCTGAAAGAGTGGTCAGGCACTGGAATGGGCTGCCCAGGGAGGTGGTGGAGTCACTGACCCTGGAGGTGTTCAAGGAACATTTGGATGTTGTGTTGAGGGATATGGTTTAGTGAGAACTGTTAGTGATGGGTGGATGATTGGACTGGATGACCTTGTAGATCTTTTCCAACTTTGGTGATTCTATCATTCTATGATTAAGAAGTAATTATTTTTTTTTAAAAAAAAGATGTTAAAAAAGGCTTTATTCTTGCACGAAGTACCTTTAGAAACTATTGTATTTTCCCCTATAAAATCTAGTTATAGTACTCTACTTGCCAAAATAAGGTGACTGCGTTAGCTGAAATAGTAATACATCCCTCAGTTACGTGTGGTTCATCAATTAGATGAGTGCAAGAGAAAAAGGCATATTTTGAATATATATGACCTAGTTCTACTCCTAGGACCAGCAGTGCTCCACTGGTGAACCAGAAGTTGGATCAGGACACTGCTGAACAGTAGGATGCTTCTTTGCAGAGATGATACATTTAAATATGAAAAGTAATGAAGTAAGCATAGCAAACTGTGGTTTAGTTGGAATCTAATTTTCATAGCTTTTTTAAAATTAGAGATTGTATCTCTATTGCAAGTATAGAAACATATAGAAGTAAAGTACAGGTAAAGGAGATGGCTGCATAAATTATTCTGTGCCTGCTGAAGTTATTAACATCACAAAGCTGTGTGTTAGAGGTAAAATCCTGACCTCACTGAAGTCAAAGAAACTCTCTGCCTTTAGCGATGTAAGATTTTCTTCTTGTTTTGAATGGGGTAAACCCATTTTATCGCAAATGTAGCTGAAAGTATTAACTCAAGAAGAAGAATGAATTCTTATCATAGATGTGTGGGGTAAGGAACAGAGAAAGAGAGAAATACCATTCAGTGTTGGAAGCATGCACAGTGTTTTAAGGATGGAGAAATCCGGATTCTGTTGGGTTATAGAAGTACCATGCTATCCTGGATGGGCAAGGATATTCTCACCAATTTTTAGAATGCATCATACTCAGGGGTGTCCATGGAAAAAAATGGGAAGGAGAGGAGAAATCCACTTCAGGATATTTTCCAACTTGTATTCAGGACATAGGAGACCAAGAAAAACTGCTATCAATATATCATCACTGCAGATGGTATTAGATGGCATTTTTTACTGGTGACAATCCAAACATGGATTTTTGTAGTGTCTGAGGAATAGGAGTGTGTCCTCCTAACTTCTGCATGAATATCACTTAGACATTTACAGCTGTAACCTTCTGCAGAAGAAATGATGTTGAGCATCAAACATTTCTGAATCAAGGAGAAATGGTTCTCAAATCCTTTCCTAGAATTTTTCCTCATAAGGATGGTGGGGTTTTTAACTTGGCATTTAAAATGGCAAGTTAAATACTTATAGCTGGTATACTGAAACACAAAACAGAATCCTAAATGCTGTTCCATTTCCTATTTTGGGCTGTATAGGGAGGAGAAAGGAAAACACTCCTAGGGTGCTCCAGTCTTATAGTCACACACTGAGAATTTTTCCAAACAGCAGAAACCTTTTGCTTTCAGAGGTCTGGATAATTTCCCAGCACATCACTGTTTTAATGTCTGTTTATCTCACTTTATCATAACTGGAATATGAAGTAACTTCTAATAATTTCTCTTTTAGCTTAGCACTGCAGAATGTATTATTCCGGGTCTGGAATCACATACCATCTCACAACCCAGCCAGTGCTGTGTAAGTGCTTTGAATGATGACAGATCAAGAGAAAGTGGACCTGAATATATAATTACTCTAACACACATTTAATATTAGTTGATAAAGCTATGGACACACAATTAAGAAAACACGCCTGATAAAACATTATATTTTTTTTAAATAGATGGAAATGAACAAGTTACAAAGGCTTGTGAACTTCTCTTCTCTTTCTGAATGTCACTGCCTCAGATTGCCTTGGCAGCCTCATGTATAGCGTTTGCTTCATGCATAATGATTTCCCTTTTTCCCCCTTCCTTGAACGGTTTTGCCTTTTTGACTAGTTACTGTTACCACCATTTAATAAGAAGGCTTTCCTTGGCTTTCTAATCGAAAACTTGCTTTTATCTTTCTTCATAAAAGAATTGAAATGGCTTCTCTCAGGTTTCTGTACCCTCTGGGGAGATAAGGACCCTGCGGTTAACAGGATGAGAGATTTTTGTTTAGAAATTTTTATTTAGACAATGAAAAATGACCTCTGTAAACTCAAAGCTATCTTATTTTGGGGCTTTAGGCTTCTGGCAGATAAATCAATTGGGCCCTTGGGACAGCAAAGGAAAAACCTTTGCAGTAACTGTGTCAGGACAACGCAATAGATTTGTTGTGAGGATGCAGTTGTGTTGAAGGTAGAATGCACTTAAAAATAAATATCATTTTATTTTCTATAAAATATTCAGGATTTGGATAGTAAGCTCTTCAACTGGCAAAGAAAATATTTTTTTATATATTTATATATATATATATATATAATATTTATATATATATATTATTTAAACTTGAGAAATGACCTGATTTCTTTTGGAAAGGAGGTTGTGGAGGAGTGGTGTGGGAGAGTGCAGAGGAAAGATATTTTAGGGATTAAATATTAAGCTCAAAAATAAAGCACTTACTAATTTCTATTTTCTATATTTCTATTTTAAAACTCTCTTTCAATTGATATGAAGGATTATTTTCTGAATACAAAGGCTCAATGTTTTTTTTTCTTTTCCTCCAAATTATTTAATTATTATCTAGGTAAGGCTATGGCTTCAACAGATTATCACAACAGTTTTCACATCTATGTATAACCCTAAAGAACATTTCAGATCTTCACAGCGTGAACTTGCACTTTGTATTCACTCTGAAGAACTAGTGTAGCATTTTTCCGTGCATTCGTTACCTGTTTCATGCAGAGAACATCTACGGAGTGAAAAGTTATGCGGACATAAATTGCAGATTTGACAAGGAAGCAAATGAGAAGACAGATGCTTAACTAAAATGTATTGATGTGCAATTGTCAGTGAGCTGGTGGGTGTTGAATAATGTAGTTAAGATGCATCAATGAAGACTTATTTCATCTAAGATAAAAACTAATGTAAATAGAATTGGAGATTGTGATACGAAGTAATGAAAACTGATAAATGCATGTGAAGGTATTGCCACCCTGTCCAGGTTGAGGTTTGTTCAAACCACCCAAACTGACAGTGGGCTCTCGTGATGCTCCACAGAGGACAGGTCTGGTCTGTGAGGAAGGTTTGCCATGATCCCATTTTCATGTTAGGAGGCAATGGACTTCATTTGGGTGACAGATTGTGTAGGGTATTTGGTAGTGCTAAATGCCACCCAACTTCATTATATTTGCTTGATTAAGAAAGGCATGGCTCAACAGGACAATGAGTTTGCAAGTTTCCTCATTCTACTTTACATGAGCAGGTCAGGATATACATCCTACTGAGGGTTGCTATTTCATTTACAGTTTCTATTTCAAAGGATCCAGTTTTTTTTTTTTTTTCATTTATTATATTTTTCCTCTCAGGAACATATTTGCATTTCTCTTTAAATTTTTCTCCCCAGGATCAAAACAGCTTCAGATAAAAGTCTCAGAAACAAACCCAAGTACCTTTTGCACCGTAATGCTGCCATATGACTATTTAGCTGTCAGTTCCCTGCAGTTTTTTTCAGAACATAAAGTTAGCCACAAAACATCACTCACCTGGAACCAGCAATATGCCTTGACTGAACCAGTAACACTGCCTTTCTTTGACATTAGATAAGGTGTCTGCTATATCTCATTATCCCTGGAGTAGTATGAGGTATGCTTGTAAATAAGTTATGAAATAATTTATCAGAATTATAACAATCAGCATAGCTGAAAGATACACTCAGAGGTATTTACTGTGAAACAGTAACCACGAGCTCTTTGCAGTGAGTGAAACAGATATGAAGCAAAGCCCCAGAAAAAAAAAAAGAAAATAGCCCCAAGTGACAGTCCTGAAAATGTTATTTATAGATTTTTAAATACAAATATTCGAATCATTGATGTCCCAATTTTTACTGTGTTACTATGTGAGGAGAGAAAGCCTTTCAGAGAATATTCAAATATTTCTTAAGTTTTCAAATGTTAACATAGAGATTCACAGAAAGATTATACTTCTAAACAGCAGAATCTCCCTAGAAACCTGGCAATACAGTTAAAGGCTGCCAAAGATGTTGATACTGGCCTAGTTCAGATTCATTGTGCCCATCTTTATTTTCATGGTGATATTTTGTAGGCATTTGTCTTTACATTTCTGTTTTCAACTTTGAAACCAAAGGCAAAAGCCTATCTTACTCCTTGTGTTTGTGATACATAATACTTGTTTTGGCCATTTTCTATGCAGGAGACTAATTTTTGAGGTACATTATTTTTTTTTTATTTAGTTTTCTTTTTTCTTTCTTACTATTTTTTTTTTCTACTTTTTGAGCTCTTTTGATTTCTTCTCCATGATCTTGAGGTATTTTGTGGACATTATAGAAAACAGACAGAACACAGCTTTTTTTTAAAATCTAACACAGTGGTGGACAGCGCTGGTCCCTGAGACACAGCTGTGTTGCGAACAATTCAGCTATGATGCCTGTACTGGGGCTGTGCCTCCTCACATAAAAACTGTATGGAAAAGTTAGATGAGAAAGCAAACCATTAAAGACTGCTGAGATCAAGAGTGCTGGAAAAATATGGCATGTTCAATGCGGCTGTCATTGTTGAATGTAGCAGTGGGGCTCTCAGGAAGCCACCTTTACTATGGTATTTTTCTGTTGTTTCCTCTCCTTTTTCTTTTCCAATGAATATATGTGGGTTTCCTGTGGGATTTGATATTGGTTTCCTGGTCTTTCTGATGTCATTGTTCTCATAGAAGAGTGATTTCTCTACTGATATTTAATAATTATCAAATATTACTTTTAGAATGTTTTCATGGGGTTCAAAATTAGATTTCTGAAGGCATAATAAATGCAGTAGCTAAATATGACAGCAGAAGGAAATTTCTGTGATTGGTGGTTGGAACCTAAAAGTCCTTCTAGATTTTACATTATGACCCTAAATCCTGTTGGCTGTCAGTGTTGGAGTTCCAGAGCTGGATAACTTTGTTCCCTACCTGCTGGAAGGCCCATGTCTTTCATTTCTGTTCCTGGAGACTTGGCTGATGCGCTGCAACTTAAATCCAGCATTTGAGCTATGTGGATGATAGGACTTTTGGGCAGAATTTCTAGTTTAGCACAATGGATTCACCAGAGCCAGAGAATTTCTTTTCTGTGAACTTTCTTGTCAGAACATCCACTTCAATATCACTGTATCTCTAGAAAAAAAATAAGAGATCTTGGTATAAATAGAGTAAATGATAATAAAGCTCTGCATTCCAAGGAAGTAATTCTACAAAGCTCCATCTTTGGTTTCTAGTCTTGAACTAGGAACTAAAGAAGACTGGGTAAATGGCTTCTCTTTTCCAGTGAAAACTGAATGCTGTGTAACTTCAGTGGCAGATGAGAAAACAGTTTTAGGGCTCTCAGAAAAAGCCATAGTGGACTGTGACATTTGAGGCAGCTAATAATTCCTAGATTTTTGCACATAAACAGTATGTTCTTTAATTTAAAAAAAAAAAATAAGAAAAAAAAAAAGAATGAATTTGTCTATCTGAACATTTGGCGTTCTCATGAAATCTCAGATTTGTCTGAACTGAGGCCTCATGCTGGTTCATGTCCACATAACTCATCCTTTACAGTCATAGACTGATGTGACACATGGTAATAGAAAGTGATGCATTGCCTGAATTTAAAGGAACATGGACTATTTCAAGATCGGCTGTGCAGTATGAGATCTGTATCAGATTTGAAACAAAGCTAACCAAGCAGACAGAGCAGTAAGATATCTATAGCATCCATTAATCAGTATATGCTGAATTTTTCTTTTTTTTTTCTTTTTTCTTTTTTTCTGTGTGTGTTCACCATCTGATGTTGTTTGCTTGGAGCCTTTTAAAGCTAAGACAAACACACAAGGTTAATCTGGTAACCATTTTCAATTCTTTTTTCCATTCTTTTTTATTTCAATGCCCTTGCATTGAAATCACACTTCTATGATCCTAAATATCCCAGTAGAGTTGTAGGAGACTCATATGTCTACATAATCTGACAGGTGTTGAAATACAAAGGAGCCAGTGTCTTTAAGTGTAATTTTCGTATGTGTGTACGTGGACTTTCATGCTTTTACCTCAATAAGATGGGATCTAATGAGTGAAGCATTCACAACAAAATACGAGGAGAGGCTGAGAGTGCAGGGATTATTCAGCTTGGAGAAGACTGAGGGGGGGTCAGGTCCTTGTCTATAAATACCTGAAAGAAGGATTCAAAGAAGATGGAACCAGGCTCTTTTCAGTGGTGCCCAGTGCCAGGACAAGAGGAAATGAGCACAAACTGGAGCACAGGAGGCTTTCTCTGAACATCAGGCAGCACTTCTGTGCTGTGCTGTAATGGAGCACTGGCAGAGGTTGCCCAGAGGCTGTGGGATCACCTTGGAGACCTGTAAAAGCCACCTGGACATGGTCCTGCCAGCCTCAGCAAGTCCATGATTCCTACAAAAACAATCCTACTACCGGTTAGAGGCAATGGTGAAATTTGCTTAAATTTCCTTTCACAGTAGTAAACTCCTTGAAATAATGGATTAAAATTCTCAAAGAATTAACATTGTTCTTCATCATGCACTTTGCTCTATAGTGTATTCAGACAAGACCTTAACAACTGATTTGTTCTTTTTCAATGATCTCCACGCCTCTAAGAAACCAAAAAAACTTTGTGAGAGGACAAAGTTTTGCTCTGTTGTCCCCAGTTTTTCTCTCTACTTGAGAGAGAGGACAGAAACTCCAGAAACACGTTATTTGTCTCCTAAAAGAAGCTATCAGAAGTGATCTTCTGAATGCTTTTGAATGGGTGGATAGTGATAGAATAAAAGGGAATGGTTTTAAACTATGCCAAGGGAGATTTAGGTTAAATATTAGGAGGAAGGTTTTCATACAGAGGGTGGTGACACATGCTGCCCAGACAGGTTGTGGATGCCCCATCCCTGGAAGCATTCCAGGCCAGACTGGATGTGGCTCTGGACAGCCTGGACTACTGGTTGATGACCCTGCCCATGGAAGGGGGCTGAAATTAGATAATCATTATGGTCCTCTTCAACCCAGACCATTCTGTGATTCTATGATATGATTCTTTTCTCCAACATATTATGGATCTCAATAGAAATACTGTCTCCACTTGCATCAGCCTTCATGCACAGTATGACAATAAACTATTCATATTAGCAAATGCAGTAATTTGAAACAAATAAGTAAAACTAGTTTCACTAGTTCTTATTTTGGCTGTGGTTGACTTTCAAGACTCTTGTCAGAAATACCACGCCAGAGAAAGTGTTATTCTGATGCTTTATAAAACTATTTTACATCACATAGATTTTTAGAAAAAGTTTTGACTGTACAATATTTCTTTCCTCCATTTAGAAATCTCATACTCTACCTTCTCCCAATTCCATTACCTTCTGTCATCCCTTTCTTGTTATGGTATATCTTAAAATTTCTCTAAGGAAAAAGAAAAGAAGTAACTCTTAGGAGCATCCTAGCACTGCTAGTCTTTACATGTTGCTTTCACCAGCGGATTATTTAGATTGTCTAAAGTCACAGAATCACAAAATCACAGAATCACCAAGGTTGGAAAAGACCTTCAAGATCATCCAGTCCAACCATCCACGTATCACCAATAGTACTCACTAAACCATGTCCCTCAACACAACATCCAACCATTCCTTGAACACCTCCAGGGTTGGTGACTCCACCACCTCCCTGGGCAGCCCATTCCAGTGCTTGACCACTCTTTCCGAAAACTAGTATTTCCTAACGTCCAGCCTGAATCTCCCCTGGTGCAGCTTGAAGCCATTCCCTCTAGTTCTTCCACTAGTTGCATGAGAGAAGAGGCTGACCCCCCGCTCACTACAACCTCCCTTCAGGGAGTTATGGAGAGCAATAAGATCTCCTCTGAGCCTCCTCTTCTCCAGAGTCAAAATAAGAATCAGCCATACATCAGCATAGCTTATTTAAAACAGTAGAACTTTTTTCAGTTTATTAAAATGTTATGTAGCAATGAGTTTGCACGTTAAGAGTCTTTTTTTTCCTGAGGTTTTTGAAACAGAGATAGATCAGTCTTTACACTTAGTGGAATTTATGCATTTCTCAAACACACAAACAAGTTGTGTATCTTTAAAAAGGCTTTCACAACGGAATGGTTCATATTTCCTTAAAGAAAATACTGCTACTTTCTCCATGGTATCACTGTGACATTGTGTATGATATAAAGTTTTAAAGCCAGACACCTTCCAGCAATGAGAACTTCAGAAGCTAAGCCTGCTGAAACCATCTGAACTGCTTCAAAAAGAGCATCCTCCTCCCAGGAATCAGCTATTTTTCCCAGGTTTGAAATTCTAACCTGGTAAATAGCATCAACAGGGGACTTTTCCCCCGACTCTTTTGGAGAACCCCACAGATATGAATATCTTCAAAGGAGGATCTGTTAAAAAATGTAACAGTCTTCAAAGGGGAAACACCACCCTCAGCAATGTGAAGTTCTTTAAAGTGGGAGCCCACCAGCACTATGAATTCTCAAAGGACTAACTCCCAGAGCACTGTGAAAATTTGTAAGAGAACAAGCCCTCTCTCCCTAATACCCAGTAGGCTATTATTTTCTTTTAAAAGGACTCTTACATGTGTACATTTATAATTACAGAAAGGGCCTTATTTAACCAGAGCCCTGTAGAACTCTTTTACTTTTTAAAACAAATATTGATAGAAAGAAAAGAATGACAGAGAAAAACAATTTGATTTCACTATTTTCCTTTTTCTTCTTTTATTTATAACTGCTTTCAATGTAATACACGAATAACACTTGGCTTGTGTAGCTCTTTTGATCTGTGGAACTTGAAGTATTCTTCAAGAGTTGTGAGGAAATATTTTCTGAGCACTTAAGGACTTATATGTTGGTTAACCGGCATCCAAATACTCTGTCAGGAAGTACACATCTCTTTTTCACCATTGCCTGTATATTCTTTCTGAAGCAACTCTTTCTAATAAATATTCAAGTGGTTTCTACTTCCTACCCACCTTCTTGTGTTCTAGCATTTTGTTAGGTAGGAATAACTAATGTAGATTAAATTTATTATCAAGTGGCAGACTTATTGTCCAGGCATGCCAAGAATGCCCAGGTCTGTTGCACAATGGCTGGGAAAGAAGTGAGGCTGAGGCGGCCTGGGCTACCCAGAAGAGCCTCAACTATAATTCTGTACATAAATGCAGAATGCATCTATCCTTCAAGAAAGACTGAATTTGTTGTGAGTGGTTGGGAAGAAGAGCCCAGCTTTGCTGAGATGGAGAATGACTGGCCTGACAGAAGGTGACTGTATCATAGCCAAGTACCTGAAGTCAGTTCTGAGTTCCAAAAGGTCTATAAATATCTAAGGTGTGGAGGGCAGAGTGGTGAGGCCAGACTCTTTTCAGCAGTTTGTCTCCACAAACAGGGGGAAACGGCTGGAAACTGCAGCATAGAAGTTCCGCACAAATATGTGCAAGAACTTCTTCACGGTGAGGGTGACGGAGCACTGGAACAGGCTGCCCAGGGAGGTTGTGGAGTCTCCTTCTCTGGAGATACTCAAGACCTACCTGGACACCTACTTGTGCAACCTGGTGTAGGGAACCTGCTTTGGCAGGGGAGTGGGACTCAATGATCTCTGGAGGTCCCTTCCAACCCCTACAGTTCTGTGATTCTGTGATTCTGTGATTCAGAGTTTTTGTTGTTGTTGTTGTGTGTTTTCTTTTTCTTGCAGGTTTGTGCCAAATCAATCAGTGATGTAACCATGAAAGAAAGAACTCTTCCTGACCCCCAGGAGCTGTGAACACTCTGAATACTGAGTTTATTAGTAAAATTTCTGTCTGGCTAAAGAGAGGATAGGAATAATTTACCTCTAGTAGGAAAAAATATAATGCTCTATTCATGTATTTATTATCTGTTTTTCTTTCACAATGCCGTATGATTTATGATTTCTAATGCAACTCTAAAACCTGAACCTTTCATATCTTACTTTCAGTAATGTTTGATGGTTTGATTTCCTGTTTCTAAACTGATCCAAAATGTGTGCCAAGCATAAGATGCCTGATAGTAGACACATCTTCTGCCATCTGAAGGGAAGAAATCTTTAGCAGCAAATGATAAATATCTGTACACCTTTTTGATGATAGAATACTCTGATATTTGTCATCTTTTTCTTACTGAAAATAGTATCTTCTGTTTGGGAGTTACTCAGATGTATTAGGTGGGTGATGTTTTGGTCTGATACCAGTAAATACATTTATCCCATTCAGCAGACTAACTGTATTTCACTGTAAAGCTCTGATAGTTGTAGTAAAATATATATCCAGCAGCACCATTGGGTAAGCGCACTAAAAAGCATGTGAGGAAAAGAAGTAAATAAGCAAGTCAAAGAATACTTTGATAGCTCAAGGCAGGCTGCAATGAGTCTTCAAACAGTTGGAGGAATCTCCTTGCATTATGAGATCTGGCAGTTAGTCCTTCATTTATTAACTTTTTTTTCAAGCATTTAGGCCAGGTGGGAGAATTTGATAAAAGAGAGAATTATGTTCAGAGCAAGTTTTCTATTGCTCTCATCGAGTCTAATTGAGGCATGGCCCCACAGATATTTCCAGATATGAGAAATGTGTAAACAATTGCAGATGTAACTATTGCTTCTGCTCTGTGAAATCTGTTTTCAGTTGTGAAATGTACCAAGAAAGACAAAATTAACAGTGGTGTGTATAACTTGCTCCTTTAAGGAAGGATGTTTATATGTGGTATTAAGGGACGTGGTTTAGTGGGGAAATACTTGTGATAGATGGATGGTTGTACTGGATAATCTTGGAGGTCTTTTCCAGTCTTGATGGTTCTATGATTCTACAATTTTATGTTTAAAATTGTTTCTGAAAGCACCTTGTTTTCTGCAAGAAAACTCTCTATTCCAAAATATAGTAAATTGGTCATAAAAAAAACAAAATTTAAATATATATTAGGAAAGAGCTATATTCTTTCTTACACTCTTTGCATTATATGGAGAGGTGTTACACCAGAGCAAAACTTGATCTAGTTGCTCATCAGACCTGGACAGAGTTTTTTTCCAGTCTTTCTACTCCGAAATTTAAAAAATGCAGAGGAGAATGGTGCAGAAAATGGCTGTGATACCTGTATTTTTCTAGTCCTGCATTAACTGCTTATAGTGTAGCAGTCTTAAACAACAGTTGTGAGCTGCATAGCATTTCTCAGTTTAGAACAAAGAGCCATCACCTTTAAAAAATGAAATATTTGAGACAGACTCTAATGTTTAAGCCCAAAAGGAAAATAAGAAGACTCTAAGTTTCCTGAATCCCGTCCCAATTATATTTTATTTAATAACACTCAGTGAAATATCTGGTGGCAGGGGAAATGAAACTACATGATTTTATGGGATCATTCATCAAGAACTAATTGAAGCTTTCATACAGTTTAGTGCTGATAAAACACTGTAACAATAAACAATAACAAAATTCACCAGAGAAGGATTTGTTTTGCCGTGAGGAAAATGGTTCAGTTTCATCCTGGGGATTCCTGGTTAAAAGAGTCTCCAATTTAAAAAGGGATAAGCACAGGCTCCTGTGCATAATGACAGAGTGGGAGCTGTGGCAAATGTATTAGCATTGCTCCAGTGGAGCTATTCTCATTGTAAGTATTTGCTATTGTGTGTGGCTGAGGCAGGATGCATAACGACCAATAGGGTTTTTTTGAAGTTTGATTTTTTTAAAGCAGTTCCCATGTAGTTTTATGAAAAGTAAATTACAGCTACAGCACAAACAACCAAAGTTCTAATTCTAAATTTACTAACTAATCTTAGATTCATTGACTTTAGAAAAATGGTTCTTCTTTCCTATATTTCTTTAAAGAATCAAGCTAGTCTTTCTGTGATAGATCTTTTAACCACATGCTAGAGTGACATCTTGTCAATTCTTAAATTGTTGAGATAAAACATGCTGTCCCTTTACTTCTGATTTATTTTCTCTGACCAGAACATTTTAGCAGTCCAGAGACATAACAAAGAACGTTGAAAATGTGTTACTTTTGATTTGAAGAATAGAAAAATGAATGTTTCATCAATCCATACTGTTAATCCAAAGAGCCTCATAGGAAGGTGGCACAGCAGTTCAGTGCTTTCAGACCTTGACATATCACCAGTAGGCTGTACCACCATTACTGCAGTTCTAGGAATTTTCATGCTACCTGTTTGTAGTATATGGTTCAGTGAACATCTATTATCATCTATTACTATTAGTAATGATGATATAGCAAAATACTAGATGAACAGCTTTATCCTAGAATGTACAACAGAAATCATAATGATATACATCTATATCTTTTCTAAGAGCTCATTCTCTACTCACTCATAGTGGATAATGCTGTCAGAGAAGGGAGGGAAAAGTAATCATATTTTGATTATTAAGTTTAATTCAGTTTTACTTAGTAGAAATGTAAACAACATACATCTATAAACACACCTCATGTTTTAGTGATTTTTTCTTCTTACGCAAAGTAGAAACCTTTGAAATAATTATACTGAGACCCTGGAACATTTTCACGGTTTTGTGATTTTTGTTTTCGGTATTCCACATCATATGGTCATATAATGCACTGGGAGTTAAAGTAGCATGTCCCTGTACGTCACAGAAGTCATGGGATACTGCCTTGCAGAAGATTGTTTGAGTGTGCTTTCCTTGCTATACCAAACTTGAAAAGCTTGGTACCCGGAACTAGAGCATCAACACTAAGTCCCAGTGCACTACATGATCTTATGATGTGGAATACCGAAAACAAAAATCACAAAACCATGACAAGCATGTCCAACGAAGGGTAACGAAGATGGTGGGACTGGAGCACAAGTCTTATGGGGAGTGGCTGAGGGAACTGGAGTTGTTTAGTCTGGAGAAGCAGAGGCTCAGAGGAGATCCTAAAGCTCCCTATAACTACTTGAAAAAAGGTTATGGAGACGTGGGGATTGGCCTCTTCTCCCACGTAACAGTGATAGGACAAGAGCGAATGACCTCATGGCACCAAGGGAGGTTCAGATTGGATATTAGGAAAAAAACTCTCAAAATCTCAGGAGTGGTCTGGCATTGAAACAGGCTGCCCAGAGATATGGTGGTGTCATCATCTTTAAGAGTATCCAATAAACATGTAGATGTGGTACTTAGAGACACGGTTTAGTGGGAAACTGTGGTGTTAGGTAGACAGTTGGACTAGGAGATCTTAGAGACCTTTTCCAACCTTTATGATTCTATGCTTCTTTGATTCCCTGTGTTTGGTACCCAAAGTAATGGAATTGATAGCACATATTTTTTCTCCCCAGTTACTCATGTATATTTTCATCACCTTTAAGCAGTAATCGCGATATTTTAAGCTATCATGTTAACATTTGATACACTTGCATTTCTATAGAAAAGGGTTGTGGTGATGCTCCTAGGAGAGCAAGCTGTAAAAGAGGACTAGCTTGATCAGAGTGGTGAATCCAAAGAATGGTCATTTATACTAGGTGGTGGATAGTTTTGATAGATAGACTGCAGTTATAGAGGTGCAAATGTAAAAACAAGATTCAGATTTTGGTGACCCAGAACTGGGTACACTTACCTAGATTTCCCAAATGCTGTGAACGTTCTCAAACTTTTGAAATATTTTATCTTGGATCAGAACTGACATGTAAGTGAACGAAAAATACGGGGACAGAATAGGACAGGATAGAAACTGCCTTTAAGTCACCAGTGTGCAGAGACTGGATAAGCTCTGGGCTTTTGGTTATCAAATGCTGCACAGGACATGCTGAAATGATATTTCTCAGAATAGGCTACATTATTTGCATTTTACCTCAATAGAGTTTATTAAAAATATTAATCTGGTATTTACATTATAGCAATAGAAAGAAGCTGCAATGTATGGATATAACTATATTCTCTGGGTGTATAATTAAAAAAAGTTTGCATTCAACAGAGAGCCAAATGCTAGATGATATCTTTAGGATTGCTTTTACAATTATTTTGAGGCTTGATCACATATTCCAAACATTTACTTCCTCTTGCTCTTCTACAGTCTCATTAATTTGTCCTTTTTCTCTTCATCTTTCAGTGCCTCTCTTAACCTTTCCATGTTTTGTGTATAACTACTGCCATTGTGGACAACACAGACTCAAGACCATAAAATTGCAGCAGATTCTCAAGAGGGGAGACGCACCAAATCCATATGCCATCAACTGTGAATAGAAAGGATGTGGTATTTTATATGGCGTCTGGGCACTACATGTGCTCCAATTCTCTGATGATATATCACTTACCTCTTCCATTATCTGCGCATAAAAAAATGGAAATTGAACTAACAGATGTGGTAGCCAGCATTAGCATCCTTTCCTGTTACATAACTGTGTCCTTTTAGGAATGTGATCCTCAAAGAAGGGAATAGACTTTCCTGTGCTGATCTGAGCTTCTTACAGATTTTTTAGCATCTTGTTGATCTGCTGAAGTAAAACTTACAGTAACTCTTTACAGCATTCCCATGCATAGCAAGCAGAACTTTCTATTTATTTCAGTGAAAGTGTCCCTAACAACTCTGATGCCCAGATACACTTCATGAAAATGCACAAGCCATCAATTTTTTTTCTGAGTGCAGAGTATTTCTGAGGTCAGTATGCTCACTGACTTTTTTACTTTTAAATTCTACATTATAAACTGTAATTGTTGAATAATCCTCTTGTTTATTTTAGTGCAAGAAGTAAACTCTTGGCTTTTGATTATTTTTAGCATTTTTACTGGTTTTCAATTTGCCCAGAAATGTCTGTGAACTGAGGAGAGTTAAAAAGAAATGTCTAAAACTAGAAGAATATTTTCATATTGTATTATTCTAATAGTCTGTTCTAATGTTAATTTTTTGTTAGTGTAGTTTTACAAACTCAACTTGGGAAATACATTAAAAAAAATAATAGCTGCATGAAGTCCTGTGATCAGAATCAATATATATAATTTATACACCACTGTCATCACTGAGGTTGCCATTGAATTTTCATTACTGGGCTAAGTATCCTCAAATTTAAGCTTGATTCAGACAAACATTTATATATACTGCTAATTCCCACTGAATTAGCGAACAGGTGCCTGATTTTCAGGTTATGTTATGACTACTCAATTGTTCTAAATTGAACACAGGCCTAAATGCTTTGCTGAATAAACCCTTACCATATGAAACCAAACCATGGAAAAAAAATTCAAACACACTTTTCTATTATATAATGAATGGAGAGCCTTTGGAAGAGTAGAAGCTGTAGCACTGATAAAACAGATATTTGAGAAATGGAAGAGATTTCACCAAGATGTGCATATATGTCCACAATATTCTTTTATGTGAAAAATAGGACTAAAATTATACATAATGGGTAAAAATAGGGCCTGATTTTGTGTAAACTCCTCTCATGTAAAAAGATGAAACAGAAAGAAATCATTTTTAGTTACTTCTTTTCTATAAGTACTACATTACTTCTAGTCCAGCAAATTTCTATAGGAGAAATATTTAAAAATTATCCAGTGGGATATCTTTCTATATTATTAATAAATATATTCACAGAATTTGTTACACCTGCCATTTAGGCATATGCACTTGAAGTTTCCCATGACTAATGGGCAATATCTCAGAATTTCTTAGTATGCACTGTTCATGCCTGGCAAGATAGTAAGAGAAATTCAGACGAGCTGTTTACTGGTGTTATTTACTGGTATAACATTTCAGCTTGGTAACTTGATGTTGCTCTAGCTTCAGTTGACTGGTTTTCCCTCAAGCGGCTGATATTTCCTGAGAAAAGAATGCTGCTTCTTCCATATTATTATTCCGTAGGTCATGATTCTTAAGGCAAGGCAAGAGGTGAAGAGCCTTGGTGAAATACCTGTGTACATCTTGGAGATTCTCCCAAAATTCCTCCTTGGCCAGATAAGCCAATTTTACTACTTATTGTCAACATCAGACTGTATAAATTGGGTAAAAAGAGGTGCAGGAGAATTAAACATACTGTATTGTATTATACTGATGTCTCCTGACATGGTCAGCAGTGGAATTCAGAATTAGATTTACCTAATCTAACTGTCAATGTTTGCAGTTACTAATGTTTAGATCTGACTTAATCATCCCAGACTCCTTCAGTAGTGGAAGGGCACTTTCAAGCCAGTATTGCTCTGATGTACATTCAGCACGTGTTTTATTGTACTTTGTAAATATCTGTATTTAGTCAGATGGAATCTATCTCTTGTATCTTACTCTCATCATAAAGCTTTTTGCTTTTCTACCCAAAGATCTATCTGTGAGAAAGTACGGGTCCTTCTTTTACGGCATTTCAGCTCCTGTTTGTATGTGACACAGGAATAGCGCTAACATTTGAGGTGGTAGAATAATAAGCAAATCAAATAAAACAATTCCTTCATGTTACCTGGGATCAGAATGCCTCCCATTCTTTTGTCTGCCCTCCCTTTTCACAGGCTGAACATGGTTGTGCTCTTCTTGTTTCAAAGGTATTCCAGAACGCTTAAGGATGGAAATAAAAGACAAAAATAAAATACTCAGTTTTCAGTAGCAGACAATTTAATAGAAAGACAAGATGAAATAGCCTCACTTTCATTTTATCAGTTGTACCATAGGTGGAGGCAACTCCACAGTGGGAATCTGGTTCAGAAAAGTCTACAGTATAATTCAGAATATCTGCTGAAAAGAGAGAAAGCCTAACTGTACTGTACTAGGTGAAGACAGAAGGTAAGGTCACACATTTCTAACAAAGTCTTACTCATGAGATGAGGTAGTTAAACAAAATGTAGATAATCTATAAAAATGAACTATGAAAGAAAAGGAAAAATATCTCAAAGAGTACCTGCCTGACATAGAAAACTAGTTTTTGATGACTTAAAATTTGTTATTTTAACCCCAAGAAAGTGAGCAGAACCCCAGCTCATCTTATTATTTTAACTAGGATTACCCACTCTGTTTTCTGTCTTTGATTACAGTCATTTCCTAGGCCTCAAAAAAGTTACAAAAAAATCACAAGCCATAGCAAATCCACATGTTGGAGATTCTGCACCTTTCTGACACCTACAAACCCCATAAGAAGGATTAATAAAAACTAAAGGTGCTATGAAGCAAAAAAAAAAATTACAAGTTCATTTCAAATCCTGCTAGTGATACTACAGTATCAAGTACCCCTGGCCAAGTCCCACTCCTTTCTGACTCAGGGGAGTGTTGACACTGAGCCACAAATTACTGGAGACAGGGAAAGTACAGAAGAAATATTACTACATTTTCAGACTAAATTTTAACACATTTCTTAACTTATTAATCTGTTGGGAAGACTGTTCCATCAGTTTATCCAACAGTTAAAAAAACAATGTCAGATGGAATAGTTTAATTTCCAGTCTGAATTTATTTGTGGCCAATTTGTTACCATCTAATTGTGTGCCTGCACCAAGCGGAAGTTTTCCCATCGAGTTTAATTGGATTAGACCCCGTGTCGTGAAGACAGCTGCTCTTATTACAACATGGAAAAAAAGACGTGGACTGGGTGTTACTGCATAATGGCAGTAGTAAATTATATTCCAAGGGCAAGATCAGAGCTGGTGTAAATCAATACTGCTCAACTGACTTTTAGGAAAAAAAATCACTGTACAGAAGCTGCTAGTTTGGCCCAAATATTTCCTCAGAAGTTTTTAAAGCTTGGCCTGCTACATAATGCATGCTGCAGGATGATTTCCAACAGCTCCTGCATCAAGTTGAAAATGTCTTGATGTAAACTGGGCTTGTACCTTCAAAAGTCATCCAAGCCTGATTTAGAGTGTATGTATCCTGGAGAATCTACCACACTCCCAGAGACATTTTTCAAGTACTGTTTACTGTCTTTGTCCTTTAAAAATGCACTTCTTTTTTTTTACTTCTTCACTAGCCCATTGGGTACTAGCTAGCCTTCCTTACCCTTTTTTTACTAGGTGTACAAATCTCTTGTTTCAAATGTTCTCTTCTTATATTTATACTTCTGGAACATTGTTGCAATGCCTTTCGGTTTTTACTCTGGGAAACTTGAGATGATTGAGCTTTTATTTAGTCACTGTTCGACAGTTCACCAGTTCAAAGATTCTGCAAGCATTTTCTAATTGCTCAAACGCCACCATACAGCTTGTAATGTGGGCAGGACAAAGGGTGGCTTCCAATGCAGAAACATTTGGTTTCAGAAGTTTATCTAAAATTAGAAAAAATACTATTTGACTCCTTTCTTAGAAAATTTAATAAGCATCAATTGCATTAACTTGCCTGTGGTTTAGCATGCCTATAGAATATGACCTCATATCAGGTGAGGTTTTAAAAGGCATACAGCTTCAGTGCTTGTTCTGAAGATCTAATCAAATTTGCTTTCCTCTAAGATAACATTAAACTCACTAATTTCAAGTTAAGGCAAATAGGACGCATTGCTTTTTTTTCTGATAAAAATGCTAAGTATGTTATTCTGTATTTCTTTTGATAAAAGTCTTCCATGACTGAAATGACTTTGAATATGTTTTGAAGTTGACTAGGTGCTCAAGGAAAATGCCACTCTTGGTCTTCAATAGTAATGCATGAGAGTGATGGGAAGACAGTGTAGTGGCAGTTTTGTTTCAAAAGGAAATTTGGCCAGAAATGCTTCACTATCCTGAGAGTAAAAGGAACTTCTAGTCTGAGAGTACAACTAATGATGTAAATGCAATTCAAGTTTAACATAATGAACTATTTTAAAATGTCCTTGTGGGTCCAAAACACATGAAAAGTAGTAACAAATATATATATATTTACAGAACAAGAAAGGGGAAAAACATTAAAAAGAATCAAATATTAATAAAAACAAACAAAAACATGATAAACCACTTCATAAAGCATAAGACTGTATTTATAAAACAAAGGCTTGTATTTATTTAATGCTGTAAGAATAATCTGCATATGAGTCCTGTTAACTCCAGTTGTCCAAATCAAGGAGGATCTGTCAAGGAGGTTCTCATCAATCCCACTTAATGACTACAGAAGCATTTAGCTGATCTGAGGGGCACAGCTGGATTTTCATCCAACCCTTTCATTTGGAAGCTCAAATTTAGCACTTAAAGCAAAACTCCTGTGTTGCTCTGTCAAACTTTGTCTGAATAAACATTATTTTGTTTTAAGATGAATTCTCTTGGTAAATAGACTTATAAAATAAGAAGTGTTAGCAAAAAATATATTTGTACAAGTTATATTAATTTTGCCGTAGTGAGGGATGCATCCCACAGAGATGGGTTCACCAGGCTATTTTGATAACTCAGCCTTGCAATGATATGTTGTGAGATTCAGACAGATTAGAGTATGTCTCATTAAAAAGTGTAAGAAAATTATATATACTGACAAGAGAGTAAAGAAAAACAAAGACCAGTGTGAAACCGTCAGACAAAGATCCTAAAAGTTATCAGATTCTTCATAGCATTAATTAAAGGAGGGGCAAGAGAAAAATGATTTCAGATTTAAGTGTCTGTGTACAAGATATAGCTTCAAGATAATACAGGAGAAAACCAGGAAAATCTAGGAATTTTAATGCATGACCAAAATTATAAGGGATGCTGTAGAGTAACGTTCATGAATAGAGTAGATATGTAGAGTAGATATGCTTATTTAGGAAATAAGGGAGACTAAGAGGTTTAGGATGTATTAGGATCATACAGGAAGGAAAGAGAGAGATTGTAGCCTCAATTGTACTGTGGAGGATATAGTTGTATACATAACAGAACTGCAGAAAAACAAGCATGACATTTAGTTAAACCATCCTAGGGACAACAAATATCAGTAATGGTATGAAGATGATCTAGGTTTACTGAAGGTCTTTTGGTATAGCCTAGTCATGTAACTAAGGATAACAGATACAAAATACACAGGAAGGGTTGAAGTAACAGATTTCTTGAATTTATTTCCAGTTCTGATTCTAGTGTTAATTATTGTTAAATTTGAAGATAACCATTTCCTGGAAATTAATAAAGACAGGAAGAAATGTAATCTGCAAAAACTGTCAACAGAGAGTCCAGATAAATTACTTCTTTTCTTCAGCTAAAGTCTGCAGTAAGATATATGAATTTATTTACTTAAACTTCCAAAGATATTTCTGCATACCAATCTTTCTAACATTTAATGTTTCACATCCACAGATTTACAAACTCACATTCATTGCTGGAGTACTTTTTGCAGTTTAAGGTTAACACATTCATACATACGTAAAATGAGTATTTCCCATTAATTTTAGGAATATTTAGTGCTGTATCACCTTTGAAATTTGCAGCATCTTTCATTTTCCAATAATTTTATACAAATACATTTTCTTATGTGTTTTCCTTTTCCAGGCCCAGGGTAGTATCTGTCTTCTGTGTTCATATATGTGTATGTGCAAGATTGTTGGTAGGCTATTTAAAAAGGTTCTATTTGTAAAAGAAGGAATATTGATTAACTGTCTTAGCCTTGAGAACAAGGTTTTGGTTCATTTATTCATGCCACACTGAACATC
The DNA here is from genome assembly GCA_028571105.1 of Tragopan temminckii. NCBI lineage: Eukaryota > Metazoa > Chordata > Aves > Galliformes > Phasianidae > Tragopan > Tragopan temminckii. The sequence goes on along the minus strand of JAOWBP010001760.1, from coordinate 57,836,710 downwards.
ACCTGTAGATGCAGTAGTCCATCTTGGGTGCCAGAGGAACTACTACAGAGACAAACATTTTTGTTCAGAGTAGAAAAGAGTGGGCAATCATATTTAGAATTATGTGAAATGTTTGAAATAATTTCCAGTGTATTCTACTCTTCATCAGGACAAAATATAGACATTTCTGAACTTCTTGGAGTTTTTGATCTTTTCTTCCACTTGGAGAAACATACCTAAATCAGGATAGATGGGTGTGAGACAGTATAGGATACAAAAATTCAGGTCTCTGTACATTTACTTTTTGCTTTTCATATAAGTACCCCATCCAATAGGCTATCAGTTATTCAGAAGTGATTTTTTTTCTTGTCCAACAATTATATTCAGATAAATAACAAATAATTAATGATAAATAAATAATTTATGACATTTTGCAATTGAGCTTGACCTGAATTTTTACTTCCTTAATACACAGCTTGACTGATCATTGTGCTGCTTCAGATGACATGCTAGCTCTTTTATTTTTTCCAGCACACATCCAAATGGATATTTTTTAAAAAGTTATTTTCCCACAATATTTTTTTTGAGAAATCGGCAATTTCTATCTATTAATTATTCTACTAATTATTTTACAGGAAACAACAATGCAGGAGATATTCTTCCAGCATCTTTAGTGAAATGACATTTATTTATCAAAAGTAAGAACATGGTTCATACTCAGGGACTCAGTCAACATCTGAAAGGATTTTGGAAAGCATTTATATTTTCCTTGTAGTTGTTTCCTTTGGCTTTTTTTTTTTTTTTTTTTTTTTTTTTTTTTTTTTTTCCTTGTTTTTTTTTCCTTTGGCTTTTTTTTTTTTTTTTTTTTTTTTTTTTTTACTGCATCAAAGTTTGCTTGTTTATAGCTGTTTTATATTTATAAGTTCCTTGCTAGAAGGTTTAAAGTGTAAATCCTCAGGTAGGTCATCTTAGAAATTACACAACTCTCTCTCTCTCTCTCTCATTGTTTTTTCAAATCACAAAATAGAATTCAAAATACAGTATTTTAGGACAAGTATGAATTATGAGAATGAAAATAAAATTTAGGCACTGTAATAAAAAACCTAACAAAGTAAACTACAAAAACAAATAAAGAACAACAACAAACAAAAGTATCCCTTTTCTGTATTCAATCCTACACTGCCGCATGTGTCCAGACCTTTTTGTTATACATTCTGTGACCTGTTATCCTGCCTTTTTGTTGTTTTAGTCCTCCCAGAGTCTTAACTAGTGACAGCTGAAATACACAGGCTTGGATTTCTTCCAGGAATGATGTATTATAATTTTGTATGTTTGACATAAATATTTGTGATGGAATGAGTTATAGGAGCAGGCACTGTAATTTCTTTCTGAAGTACATAAAACATGCAAGTTAAAATACAGCCAACTTTTCTGGCCTCTTCTGCCTATATAGATGCACTGAAAAGGCATCTGCCAAGGAGTATCACATTCTTGGTTACTAGCAAATATTTTTATTGCTATGTAAGTCATGTTAGAACTTCTACTTTCACACTTCATGCTGAGGTGATCCATAACTGCGGCAGCACATTTAGCTTAAGAGGAGCTTGTTCTGGAAAGCACTGTTCTCCACAAAGCTTTAAACATTGTTGTAGCAAATGCAGCAGCCAGTGAAATGACAGCACAGAGCAATTTAAATAGCTGGCATTTAATACCTGTGCTCTGTTTAATGTGAAATATAATGGTGTTCTGGGAAATTTCCAAGGCGCCCTTTTTTTTTTTTTTTTTTTTAAATCAAAACTTTCAGGTTAACAGATTCTGCTGCCTTAACTTCACTATATAGACTATGTGACATTTACCTAATGAATGAAATAGAAATTCTGCTAAGAGGTAGTTGAAAGTGGTGGGACTGCAGGCGGAGAGTTCCTTGAGCTCAGTAGTTTGTAGTATTTTCTGTGTATCACAGATTATCAGTAGAAACCTCTTGTTAATTCTGACATATGACATTCATTTGGTCAGAACACTTGTGTGGAGAAGAAAAGCCTAGGAGAAGAAACTGCTCTATTTTCTACTCTCACTTTCGTAAGCATAGTTTAGTGGTAAAATATATTTTAAAATTATTTTGTGGTTTCATTATGCATTTTGAAGCATGCTTTTAAAATGAGAATATTTGGAAGTTCATGCATACTAGAATGTTACCTGAATGATAGATTTCCTATCCCGAAAAGTTTTTCCTTGTAAATTGCTTGGTAATTACATTTCAAAACTGTATTGATTTCTTATATGTCAATAGTTATTAGAGATTACATGTCCAGTTCCTGTCAGCTAGGTGGCTTCTTGAAGTTGAAGCTCTTCTTACATATTCTTTCAGCCAGTCCTGTTTTTTGGAGCCTTTCCTTTTCTTTTAGAATTTTATTTCTGCTCTCTCGGTGTTTCTCCTTGGCTGTTCGATCTCTTTCCTATTCATTTTCACTCCTCTATGGTGCTTTTTAGAAATGATTCAGTGAAGCAGCACTGGCTCCCTTGTACAAAATTCTCAGTGTATGTTGAGAATTTATCTTAGTTCTCCTACATATTATAATTACTAGTTCCAATCAAAGTACATCTTTTGAGCTACAAGTTTGTGTCAGTGCTTTAGTAGAAATGCAAATGTTATGTATTTAACATGCAAATGAAGTGAAATAAATAGAATGCATGAAGTCTGTATTCCATCTCAGAAGTAATTGTAATGTGTAATAAGAATTCGGCAGCCAGGTTTGACAGGAGAGAAGGCACAACAATTTTTATTTACTACTAGAACACTCATATCTGTCTGTCCTTTTTTGATTCCGGTGACTTTTAAAGTAAATTTGGCACTATGATTTCTATACGTGACTATGGGCCCATCTGGATCATCTCTGCATTATCTAGCTACCATAGTCTTAATCGTCTTTACAGTATGATCCTTCTGTAGGTAGTGGAGAGTCCTTGTTCATATTTAAGAATTACAGGGCAGTTTTAAAGAACAAAGGTGTATTGTCTTGCAGACGATGCCTTTGGGGAACGCTAGAAGTAAGGTACTAACAATCCTTTATTTAGCAAACACCTGAGCTTCTAGCACATTATAAATCAGCGGTGGGTTGTGTGGGGATGATTGTGCAGTAATAAAGAAGTCTTCTAGCATCCACCATTTTAACATACTTAGAACTGCTAGGCTCCAAAAGACACTCTAGCAACAGGTTCCGTTGTTTATCTGTGCTTTCTGTAAAACACTTTCCTTCTATTTGTTTTGATGCTTGACTGTTTCATCATCCTCCTTTCAAGACTTCTATATCATAAGATTGGGTGACTGTAGCTCTATTCATTATTTAAAATGTGGAGTTATCTTGAAAACGTAACAGCATGATTATACTAATTTGATTCAACCTCTTCTATCCACATGACTGGTGATGTACAGCTGAGCTTATTAATTACTAACTTGTTAAATACTGCAGGGAGCTTTTTTTTTTAATGGTTGAATTAAATAATTTTCAGTGTTAGTGCAGACAAATTTCTTCAGGATTTCATTTGTAAATGTACCTAAGTTCTGTGTTCTTCAATTTTGTTGTTAAGTCTGTCTTTTATTGTATGTTTTAGTTCAAGTCAATCTGAAAACTCAGAAAAAGTGAGATTTACTTCTTATCAGATTTGCTTTGTTTAAATTTTTATAAATTTCCAATGCTTTTCTTACACAAATCTTACTATATCCCTCATTGCTCTTCTGTAAATTTAGATGAAAAATTCCTGGTATCTAACAAAGGCAATATTCTACTTTCTTATACCAGTGAGTATATGAACAACTGTCCTTTTTGGTACCTGGTACATTTTTTAATTAATTTCCAGGAGCACGGAGAAGAAACAGGTCATACAAAATAAGAAATAAAGAATTTTCTGATAAAGACTGTGTGGAAATAAAGATTTATGTATTACAGTTACATTAAAGAAAAATTAATAAATAAATAAAATGAACAGCTGAAGGTCTCAGCCAAAACACAGACAGAATGAAGTTAATAGTCATATTCACTTCATAGCAGTAAGTGACCTTTTATGTATATATATTTGTTTTGTAAACTGTTAAAAGCGATCTGCTGTTTCACAAGAAGTTAGTGAAAGTACTTCATTATTTCAGAAATGTATTTAGAAACAACATTAACAATTAAACAGTCAAATTTTGCACCAACTGTAAGTAATTAAAACAAAAAGTGACAAGTAGACCAGTGAGTAACAAATTACAATAACCCAGGTGAGAAATAAAAAACAAATGCATCAGTGTCTTGGTATCCCCAGGAGAATATGTCTGGAAATGATTCTAGGACAGTAATAAAATGGTTTTGTAACATGATTAAAATAAACACCAAAACCACACTTTGGAATGAAAGCTGATCTCTTCAGAAATCTGAGACTTTTGAGTGGTATACAAGTGTCAGAGAGAAAAACCTAGAATCTGAATGTCAGATACAATCTCCATGTTTGGAAGCCCAATAAGTAGAAATTTTTCTTCTGCCTACGTTTTGCTCAAGAAAAGTGGATAGCATCCAAACCTACATACTACAGAGCCATTTGAGGAAGGTGGGATTATGGAGTCAACTCCCCTAACCTCTGCTATATGAAATGCAGACTGGATTGGAGTGTCTTGCCATAAAATATTGGTTAGAGTGCTATCCCTTCTGTGCTCTGATAGAAGCAGATGTCTTTGGGATGACTGAGACCCGGAGAATCTTAGGATCTATACAAATAATAAATTTGTATGCAGCTTCAGCATATCAGAAGCTGATACTAATCAGCCCAACAACAGAATAAAAATGAGATGGATGTGAGAGCAGAATAATATTAATTTCTGAAAACAATTCTTTTTAGAAATATAATTTTTCTGCATGTAATTGGTCCTCCATGCAATTGTGATAGTCCAAAATATCACTATTCCAGATGGAAGAGTACTGTGATCTGTTTTCTTTCTTCTCCTCCTCTTGTTGTATGAGTTATTTTTACTTATTAATTTATTTTCAAAGTAACTTTCAACAAGTGTTCTTGGGAAATATGTTTCAGAAATTTCCATTTTTCACTGATTTTCAGAAAAATGTGTATTCAGACAAGGAAATCTTGAATGATATTAGCATATTAGTGCATGAATGATGTTAGTACCTCACTGGAGCTATTATAATATAGATAAGGAGTCCAGTATCAGATGTGTATCAATAACATGACATTTTTTTTAATGAACTTTTTTTCTGACAATTTTATGTCAGAATATAAATTACTTTACAGTAAGGGTGAGGGAGTACTGGAACAGGTTGATGTAAGAGACTATTCTTTTACAATCATTGTCTCAAAGCTGGCTGGGGACACAGATGAACAAGTCCAAACAAGTCCTGGGCAAGGGTTGAGAAATCCTTTGTCTGGAGAACATTGATGGACAGGTTCTGGGCGAGGGTTGTGAAATCCTTTGTCTGAGGGGCACAGATGGACAAGGCCAGGGGCAACGAGAGAGAAATAAGCCACAGCTTAATGGGCCATGGAGCGGTCTTTTATGTGGGCTTATCTCGAGGAAGATGGCCATCTCAGGAGGTGCTGCACATGACTCTTACCCAAGTGCCTAGGAATGCCA
>JAOWBP010001760.1:57811085-57817381 GCA_028571105.1 Tragopan temminckii | reverse complement strand
ACTTTTAAGCAAGAAGTGGTCTTTTTAGTGCAGGCTCTCTGGCCTGAAAATTGGGATAGGATTTGCGCACGATGGAAACACTACTTTTTTTTTTTTTTAAATAACGTTTTCTCTAGTACAATGGCAATCTCTTCCTTCCATTATATTCCTCTGAAACCCACATACTTTTCAAAAATATATTTTTTTTCACTATTATATATGCTTAGGTTTCAGTATGATGCCTGATACATGTTGGATTATGATGGTTTCACTGTAAATTCTTATGTATGTCATTTTGTGATGCTTCAATAAAACCATCAAAATTGAAAATCAAAGCGAAACAAAAACAAAGGGGTAAGAACATATGGAGTGGGATAAACCAATTATCATCTTTATTATGAGTGCTGTTTGCTAAAAACTTCAGCTTTGATTTAGCTTTATGCGGTAATTCCAGTGGAAATTTATTTTACAGAAATACAAAAAAAATCAGAAATTATTACCTAGGTTTTTCAAAAATCACTGACACTCTGTAGATTGCATAAGACTACAAAACAGTGGATTAGCATGAGGGGGAAAGGATTTCTACCTCTGAGAAGGCTTTTCCTCCTGTTCCAAAATATATTCATGGTGTTGTGGAGCTAAATAATAGGTGTGTCCTGTTCTAAGTCCAACACACTCTTAGGAATTTTTGCAACTCCTTTTGAGGCAAAGGTGTTTCTTTGTCTGTAAGTGGCATGGCTTCTGTGATGAATTGTTAAATATATATATATTTAATAACAAATACATAAAATAATTAAATTTCAAATAAACACATTTGAAATTTGTTTTGACATATAATAACTTTTATTCCACTCCAGAAAGAATGAGTCTATACATTCATGTTATGATTAAGGGTTAGCATTATTTCTGTTATTTCGATGGTAAATAAAATTAAGCAACAACAAGCTCCACATCTCAGGCCTTACCTTTACAAAACTTTTGACTGTCAGGACTTCCCTCTTTGTTCCTGCCTTTGTCAGTATAATGCAGCCTGGTGACTTTTGTCTCTGCAGCCAGTCTAACCTCTGCTGAGGGTGTACACAGGGACACTAAAAATTCCTAAGACTTTTGTGCTTCTGTTATTTCCCTCAGACCTGAGATGAGGTGAGGCTACAGGCGAGTGGGGTAAAGTCATTAGAATCCCATCAAAAGTGGTTGTTAATGAACTATTTGATGAAGCAGAAGGAAATGTTTTTGCTGCTTGTACTGACAACAAATAAAGGGCAAAGGAAAAGATTTGGATGTAAAAATATCTCCCTTTTCAGAAGCAGCATGAATCAGCTGCAGTCTGTTTTGCAGTCACATGCACGTTCTGGTATAGAGGTAGGCAGCACAGGCAGGAATTTGGCAGAGGACATTTTTATGTTTATTTTGTAAAATAATACTAAACCTGCTTGTTTTGGGCTACAAATTTCACATTGTGAACTAGTTAAGTTCTGGGTTTTTGTCAGTAGAGAATTGTGAGGCTAAAATAAACTTGAGCTCCTTGATAGGTCATTTCTGGACACTTCTAGATTTCTCTTTCTTCTCTCCAGTCCCATTATTCCTCAAGGTTTTTTTTTCTTTGGACTAATAATTCCATCTTGTATACATAGTCTTTTCCCTTCTCTCTGCTTCCTTCCCACTCTCCATGTCTTCAATTCTTCATTCACGTATTCCCTTTGCTGTTTTAATTCATTTAATTCTCCTTTCCCAGCCTCCTTTCAGTTGCTCATCCCCCATTCAGGCTTCAACTGGGTAAATAATATTCTCCTCTTGGAGAAATGGATCTTCACTACAGTGAAGTTCCACTGTGAATATTCACAAGCTGGAAATAAAACATAGTTACGTGTCACTGACTGGTTTTCTAGGAAGACGATCTTTAAATTAAGAGGCTTTCATTAATGTCCTTTGTAATGTAAAATGATTTGGCTTCAAATTACTCAGTATCTGAATACGAGTTAGACAAAATACTTGTCAGGATTTCAATGGATTATGAAGCCTCACCTTATATATCTTAATTGTTCGAATTTTCATTGGATTTGTGTGGACTGCCAAGCTTTATAATTTGTGTGTATCTATTTCAGTATGAAATCCTTGACTGCCTCAACTTACTTTATTGCCCTTCATGATGCTATATCAGTGTTAAGCATTATGACACTAGTTGAGTGCATTTGTTCAGATGAAGACTACTCATTGCATGATCCTTTTTTCAGCTTCATTTTAACATATTTCTGGAAGCTTTAAAGAGGCAGATAATGTTTCAAATTCCAATTAGAAGCAAACAACAGATTAGCAGAGTATTTTGGTCAAATAGGAAAGAAGAATCCTTTACCAGAAAGAGATATAACATATGCACTGAAGTGTAGATGGTTTGAAGAAATGGCTGCCTGTACGTAATTATAGACAACAAACAGTACAGAAACATCATTTCTTATATATTATCAGAGCCTAGCCCTTTTACAAATTGTACTTTTGACCCCAACTCGTGCATAGTAATGAAATAATCACTGTATCTAGATGTTAAAAAAAAAAAAAATTGAAAAAGCAATTTGTAAGTTTTATATTGCCCAATTCCACCTAGCAGCCAATAGGAAATAAAATAACATTTTAAGATAAGTTTATTAAAGTCCATTGCATTTGAAAAGACATGAATCGACATTCCTGCTATCTCAGGCTCCCTCAGTCTCTCTCCTACACAGATTATGTTTGTTTTCAAAATTGCTGAAGACAGAAATACAGTCTGTGAGTTTGAGTGAACTTTCTTCACCTAATTTCAAATCTGCTTGAACTTAGTGACTTCATATATTTGATTTAAGCTTTTTGAGTTTGCATTCAATAAGGGAGAAGAAAGTGAAGGGAGAAGAGACAGAAAATCCAATGCAGAAATAATCTAAGGAAAAAAATGAGTTTGATATGCATGCCACATATGAATTACTTGTTTCTCTTTTAGTACCACCTGTATTTTGTAGCACAGAAGTTTTCGTTGCCCCTTCCAAAAAATCAAGTTGGTGTTTTTGTTTTAAATTTAATCATGCATAAAGAAAAATGGAGAGGTTAGAAATAATTTGTAATGTTCATATGAACAAAGCTCCATAAATTTGAGATGTGATGAATGTCCACGAGACAAAGAAGACAACTCAATGAATGCACCTATCCTGACAATAACGTTCAGTACCTGAGACATGAAGAAAATTCAGCGAGTGTTTTCACTTCATCAGATGCAGCCTTAGAGGACAAATGGCTATTACCATTTATTTGTGTCCGGCTTTACAACATATTATTCTAAAAGCAAATCATGCTGCAATGGAAGACATGCGAAATTGAGTGATCTATGTTGCTCTGCTATTGTGTGCTGGAAACTCTGTCCACGCCTGATTTTAATCACATCCACTTAGTGGCCAAGCTTATTCACTTGCTGGCCAGATAATCTGGTTCAGTGTCCACCATTGTTATTGGTGGAAGTCAAGTCTTTTATCTGTTTTCCCAGACTGAATATTTCTTGCTGGGTGTCTTTGGTAGAAGCAGTAAAACTTACTGTAAATATCCTAGAAGTTAGTAATGTCTTCCTACAGGCATATCTTCATGATTTTTCCAGTCTTTGTGAACTTAAATAAAAACTTTTGAAATTTCTGTTCGTTTATTTATTTATTTATTTTGTACCTGTGGTATAAATATCTTCACTGCTTCAAGTCTGAACTGTGAATTGTCAACGCAGTAGCTTCCAAAACAAGAGCTAAATTTCATTTTCATCTCATTTTGATTTCTGTAAATGGAAATATAATCAAATCCCACTATCAACATTATGTCTGCCTGTGTATACGGGTAGCCTTTTGCTTGTTACACCCACCTTACCTTGCTTGTTACACTCTAGAGGTATGTTAGAACACCCTGAAATACAATGCATGTGGACTTGGCGAATGCCACGCTCCCTATGTTTAACAGCAATTCCTGGAGGTTGAAGAGTGGTGATTTTCTGCCTATGATCTATAGATATCAGTACTTCACTTCTGAGGTGACTGCAGTAGGTAACTTGAAAAAAGTTTATATGTAGTTTATACTGTAGTTTATGTGAAATTTGGCATTTATAGTCAAAACCAGTGAAACCACTAGCATACAACCGTGTAATGGCTTATGCATTTCTTTGTCGCTTACTGGTAATTTAAGACACAAGGTTAGCATTTTCTAGAGCCTTTGTAGTTACCATGAAAATGTGCTGCATTTTGGGCTGTTATTGAGCCAGGAACCTGATTAAATGCTGATCAGAAACTTCTTTCCCTTTCCCTGTTACTGCTCTAAATGCATCTAGTCATACAAAATTAAACGATTAAACAGGTCAGTTTATAACACATTTTAAAATTATTTTTATATAATATATATAAAACTATGAATGCAACTTTGTTATATTTACAAAGGCATTGAAAGCATAATTATGTGTGCAACTGAGAAATTGTCACAGAATTAGAAGCCGGGGGATCCCAATGCAGGTCATAGTTGGGTGAGTCTATGCACATGTTCCATGTAGACTAACTCTGGTTGGCACTAGCTAATTAATTGCATTTAATTGTAGAGGTTTTATGATTTTTCTGACAGTGGTTACCATGCAGTCAGCACTGAATGTCCTCCCAGCTCTTTGTTTTTCCTTACCACATGTTGCATCTCTTTCTGCAAGTTCTCGTAAAAGTCTGTAGGTGTCGTCTTCCCTTTCTCCATGCAAATGTTCCAGTTGCACTGGTCGTGTATTCCCTTCCCAGGATCTCCTCTGCTTTCACCAACACTGCATGAGGAGGACCAAGGCAAGAACTACAGAACACCTCTCTGTCCACCTTTCACAATCTGTGATAAAAGAATCTTGTCACTGGTGTATCCTTGGAATATCTTTTGAAGAAAGATGAGACAAGCAATGAGTTAAAGCTAATTCTTCTAGCTTAAACTCAGGGATAAACACTGACTTTGGTTGTAATCCATGAAATAGAGGGATTTTCTCATACTTTTTTGCAGAGGTTTAACTGGTGTAAGGTAACATATATTTTCCAAAAATAAAAATGTAGCCGAGATTCCACTTCTCCTCTGATGGGAACCAGCCAGCCTAGTGGACAACAGGCACTGCAGCTCAGCTATCACTGTCCTAGCTGCCACATTTTCTGAACTGACTCCAGAGAGATCTTTTTGTTTCCTGACTCAGTTCCATAACTGAAAAAGGAATAACAAATTGTCTTTCTGTCCTTCTTTTCTGTAACTTCTCAAATGAGTCCTTAAGGCAGTGTGGATTGCCCACTGCACTGCATCCCAAGCAATTAACAGTGAGAAAGAAAGTAACGATGAAGTATGCATTTTAAATCATCACAGAACTCAGAAGTCTTTTTCCTAAATTATTCGTTATTTTGTCATTTTGAATTTGCATTAGCATAGGCTGAGAAACTTGAATAGATTGATGTACTGTATATTGATTTAATTCTATGAATTCATGTTGAGACAAATACAGTAGTAAAAATTTGATAAAAATATACATTTAGTTAATGCATGTGTTCCTATAAATAGTGAAAAGCGCTCTCATTTTATATTATGAACTAAAAAGGATGCTTTGTGAAAGATGTGCTTTTCTCTTTCTTACACCAAGCAATTATTACTAAAAGTATATATTTTTTTGCATTATATGCATTTGATTTATTTATTTATTTTTCTATTCTTTATGAAGTTGATAGTGCTGCGTTATGACTTTTAAAGGTGACTTTTTGGCAATGGAAGTACACGATCAAGTGTAATTCAAACCTTAGGTACATATTATCTCAGTTACTTCACGGATTTAAGTGCAATGGCAGTGAGAAAGGAGAGAGGTCCCAGCTCTGCTGCAGACAGCTTTTGTGACCTTGGTCAAACTGCTTAAACTCTCTGAGTGAAATCCTACCACCACGAAAGTCAAGAGGATTTTTGCCATTTATTTGAATGGGGAAAGGACATATTTGAAATCTGAATTGTTAATAAGAACAGGATAACATGCATCTAACTCTCACAGCTCTTCTGAAGCTAATTAATCAGTAGAGTACTTTGGGATCCTCAGAAGTATAATAGAAACTGCAAGTACTATTATTTATTTGTCATGTAATTGGAAGCTAGCAGGGTAAAAAGTCATTGATAAAAATCCATATCACAAGGTCATTTCTTTCAATGTTGCAAATCTCTTCTTCAATCAAGAGCTTTGTAACTGATGAAAAGTACAGCCTAATCATAACATTATCAAGTCAATTTAATTGGTGCACATGAGATCATAATGAAGTCATTTTTGCTAGTTACAGGCT
>JAOWBP010001760.1:57763585-57806085 GCA_028571105.1 Tragopan temminckii | reverse complement strand
AACAAGTTTATTGTCTGGTTCAGCAACTTCATTGAGCCAATCATGTATTATAAATGAGAAAGACATACGTGAAGTAAGTTAATGCCAACATATACTAAGAGTGGATCCAACAAAATCTGATTTTTTTAAATCCAGAGTGATTTCTCTTAGTCTGTCATAAATGGAAAACTATTCAACACTGAGGAGGAATTCAGTCATTAGAGATGCAAAAAGACTCAGTGTGCTAAGCCTTGTCTATGCTGATATCTTCCTACAGTGGGGAACACTCCTACTGGCATCAGTTTTCTCATGTAGCTCTGTGGTAGGTGAGAGCTGAGTTCAACAGCCTCTGCAGCAAGTGGAGGGGAACATGTAGAAAATCCTCCTCTGTTCACCTTCTGTCCTGGAGCTCTTCTCCCCTGCCACTCCAAAAAAATTCCTGTTGTTATATGTCGGGTAGATCTGATAAAGAGGGGATATGGCAATATGAAACAATTTTCATTATTTATATCTTTAGGGATATTTATTTACTGAGGGAGACCCCATCTAGTTATGAGCATTATTTTAGATATATTTTTTTTTAATTCTCTTTTCTTCTGTGTCTGAATAACTACTCTTTTATTTCCACCAGTTAAAAAATCAAAAAAAGTGAAAAGTAATGGAAAAAATAATAAGTGAAAAGAAAGAAAATGCATTAAGCACAAAAAAAAAAAAAAAAAAGAATAATGCAGGGAAGAAGATATGTCAAGATCATCAATTTTTCAAGAAATCTTCTCACCTTGAATAGGGGCTATATTTCAGATTAGAATGATATTCTCTTTTATAAAATAATTCTGGATGCTAGCTGTTGTGCATGTAAATGTACAAGAGATTTAACCTGAACATATTTTAAAGTTGAAACAAATTCCATTTTGCTGAGAGTTTGCATGCAAGTTCATTTGTATCATTTTGAAATCCAATTTAATTATGCTTTTATATTTCTGATCAGATCAATTGTCTGGAATTGGAGGAATTACTACTTAGGGAGTTTCAAACAGGAGGAAAAGCTAAACTTTACTGTTAACAGACAAGAACATTTTTATTATTTTTTCCAAAGGGTTCCCGAAAAAATTCGTAAGCTATTTTTATTGTTAAAGCAGTAAATAGTGAAAGGAGAGTTCTGGTTGAACAAAATTGTATTCTGATGACAGAAATCTTTAAACATTCTAGAATAACAACTAACTATGCACACATGAAAATCTGTGCATATGTTTTGTAATTGTGCTAGCAAAAATCTTGTTTTATTTACTTTTCAAATGCTGCTAACTGAGCATGGAGATCTACGTAGCTCACCACAGTGCTGGTATCACACTTGGTGAGTTCTCTGAACATTATGGACTGTTTTGGTAAGAAGCCTGATTCAGCTGTCACTCTCATGGAGTCTAGTAGTATCTGAGATGCTGTGGAATGACTGTGGATGTCAGTCTTCACAGATGTTCATCTTTGAGATGTCAGATGCATCTCGAATATCCCAGGACATTTCAAATGACATTAGATACCAAACCATGGTCAATAGAACTAAACTCCATAATTCAGATGGTATTCAGCATGTCTGTAGACACTTATATGTAAATAGGTCATTGTTGGGGTTGAGCTCTCACTGAGTTCTCTGTTAAGTATGCAGACAGCTAAAATCGAGGGAGAGAACTCCCACTGCAAAGGCAAATAGAATGGAAATATTTGTACTGTTCTTCAACTGAGATACTACAGGTCAGCATCTGGCAGGTAGCTGCACAAAGAGATGTGATGTCAAGAACACAGAAGGACCATTGCTTCCCTGCCCATGAGTATTTTGAGAGCAATCACTGATAAATAATGGAACATAATCATTTTCTACCTATGTCAGATGTTGCAGACTCTATTGTATTTGAGTAGCTACCCAAAGATCCAGGAGGAGCAAAAGCACAAAGACAAACTGGGAAATGTGCACATGACCAATAGCACCTCATTAAATGGTGGCTGTGCCATGAATCTCAACTCAGGAAAGGTATCTCAAGAATTATAGTCTGAAGGGACATTTTTTAATGGTAGTAAAAGTGCCCCATCTGAATTTCCCCAAGCTATTTATCTTAAATCTTTCATTTCCCATGCTCAGTGAGAGCAATTAGATCATTTTCCATCTGCTGCCACATCTTCAAGGAGTAAGTGCCCTGTCCAGTATGATAGCTAACAGTGCATCTATTAAACATCTCCTTTGCTTTTGAAATTTTCCTTATAAATGTCCATTTATATTAATCGTTCAACTTGCCAAGAATACCTTTTTCCTGCATTCTCTGTCCTACACTCACTATTTTTCCCCTTTCCTTTCTCATGGTAACAGCAAAGGTGTTCTCAGTTTGTGTTTGTTTTGCTTGTAACTAATACGAAAGGAAATAGCAAAGTAACACCTACAGTATAGGATTTATCTCCATGATGTAGGACAAAATCCTAAGTTAGAAATCACACCCACTAGTGTATGCTGCTTCATACGTTGCTTCAAGAATCTAAATAATAATTCCTCATATATATTTTTACGTCTTTGCATAGATCCTTAAAATTCTTGCTGAGGATTTCAGGACTAAACCAAGTGCAAATATTGTTACTTCTTTGTGCTATGGTTTCAAGTTTACCTATGTTAATATGGGAATGACATTATTTACAAAGTATCATAATTTAGATATGTATTTTACGATGTGGAAAAGTTAAACTTGTAGAAATATAATGTCATTTGCCTCTTATTCTAATGCCTCTTATTCTAATTCTCACGCCTAAGAAGGCCTGAGATATGGGTACTCAATATTCTGTATACTGATAGAATATAAGCAACTATGCAAAATTAACTCTTCTTTATGAGAGATTGAAGAGTGGACTCTGGGTAGTAGATGAGTAGGCAAATGTTTTCTATTACAAATTCTTCAATATTTTGTCATAAATTTCTGCAAACTTGGATCAAAATTTTAACTTTTCATGGGTGCTCTTCACAACCAAAGAAATCTTCAGTGAAATAATTTCAGAATTTTTGAATTAATGAAGCGTGTAAAACATACTGTTTCCATTGTGTTTAATGGACAATGAAAACAAACCACAAACCAACAGAAAAGCATATTCCTTTTAGAGAATATTGCTGCAAAAGCAACTGACAACACTTGTTTTTGACTTGGGTGATTATTTTCCTTGTTTCTGGCTGCTCCTTCTGTTCTTCCTGTACAGAAGCATTTTAAAACCAAAGCAATAAATTGTCCAAACCAGACCATTCTTACTAATTAAGGGTGTTCTCAAATTAGCGTTGAGAAAGGTTACTTTGAAAAATATGTTGTCACATTATAAAACTTTAGGAAATCAGTCAGGTTAGCTCTTAAAACCTGTTAAGAGGTTGAGGTGAATCCTAAATGGAAATCTATTAAGTTATTAGAAAAGCTTATTGAGCTTCGACACTTTTCGGACATTATTTACCTTTTTCTCTTCCTGGCTTGAGGCTTGGCAAGACTTAAAGCAGCTGATTTCAGATAACTGCTATGTGTATAAAGGAAATTTTAACTACCTGATTGAACTACTCAAAGAAGAACAACAATCTTTAGTATCACAGAAAGCTGAAAGATAATATAGAGATTAAGACTTCTAGATTTCTGTGATGTTCTGAACACTTATTTTTTCCAAAATAATGAGGCATCTGGCTTCTTCACAGAAGAGTAGTAATGCCATTACAGTAGTTTTTTTGTTTTGTTGTACAATAGTTTTACTACAATAGTTGCAATGAACTATTTATCTGCTTTGTTTAGATGACCTTGTCTTACAGAGCATTGCCCAAAACATCTTCATGAAAGTTGAGAACTAATTTATCTCCTACATATTTTATCCCCATAGCTGAGCTTCAAAGTTAAAGGCAATACTAAGCCAAAATTATTTTTTTCACCTAAGAAAATACAGATTTTATTATTATTTAAATGTTATTTAAGACTGCAAGTTAAAATTGTGAAGAATGAAGGAACAGGAAGATATTTGCTTGTTTGTAACCTCTCTCCTTCTTTGGAGTGTATATACATTTATTATTAAACATATAGACAGCTTTCCTCTGGAAGACCTAATATATGTTTCTCTTCTAATATTTCTAAACAAAATTTGTTTTCAATTTTCCCACAAAGTAAACATGGGAAATATAGATCAAATCTGATTGAAAATAAGATGTATGTGAAATATGCAATTTTGTGTCCAACTTTTGTGGCTTGGTCCTCGAGCTGTGTCATAAAATTGTCCATTTACAGATACTTCACTTTACATTATTTAATGGACTTTGGTGAGTTTTAGTGTCCTCTTCTATTTTCAAGTGAAGGGAATGTGCATTTTAAAATGCATCCTCTATTAGCTGGTGACAGCCTCCACCACAAGGGGCTAAACTCATTTCATAAGCCTGAGAACGTTATGATGGATACTTGGAAGCACTTTTGCTATCTGACAGTGCGTCTCAGCATAGTTTAGAGTAGAAATTTACTAATACTTTTTTTGTGTGACATTTTGTCAGATTTTGCAGACATCGTAGTCTCCAATAACTTTGCACTAAGTCATGCTTCCACTAAGTCCTAAGGCTAAGCTACAGTCTGTGGGGAAAAAAGCAGTCTAATTGTAGATCATATAAGCTCCAATGGTAGACCATTCAAAGGCTTTTTGTAACTTATTAATATTACACAGATATTTTCTATCCTTAGGAACAGGTATGTGTATCAACGTCTCAGTAAATCTAAAATTTTACTAATTTTAGAATAATGATGTGAACAAATATCAGTAGTTTAAAAGAAAAACAACATAAATAATTTTTTTAATTTATAAAACTGCATCCTTGGAGATATTCAGATCTGGACTGTACAAAATACCAAGCAGTCTTATCTCTGCTGGTCCTTTGTTGGACTAGGAATCACAGCAGAACATGTCCAGAGGTTCCTATCCAATTAAAATTATTTTAGCATGTTGCACTTTGAAGAAGGTAGTTACAGTTGGTACAGTCTAAAATAACAGCAGGAAATCTTACCAATTTGTGACAATACTGGATTTTGCTGTTTGGGCTTCTCCATCCATCTTGCATCTCCTGCATGAAGCAAAACTGTAATTTTGCAAGCTCAGGGGAGACATTTATGATCACCTAAACTGATGGCTTTCTTGCTACTACTTCTATTTGGTGCACCAGTCATCACCAGTGTTGTCTATGTGTACTTAACTTTGTGTTATATCCCACTGGCACACTCCCACATCTGTGTCAATGGGGACAAGAAAACCTCAGTTTCTATAGAGAGTAGACCTCCTTGTGGTCACTCACAAGAAGGGTTTCTGATCTGGCCAATATGACTGGAAAGATGGTCAACTGGTCTGTGGTAACTAGGAGACCATGCAAATTGACTGGTGACAGGAATTCATTTTACATGGAACACCAACTCTCATTGAATGTATCAGAGGAGCCAGCTGGGTCAGTTGAAGACTGCTGAGGGCAGTTCAACTCAACATTTTTACAAGTTTTATATATTTGAGATGCAATTTTTAAAATTTAGATTTAATTTTATTTTCCTGCTCTATGAATATGGTTTCAGAATTTAACTTTATGTTTCCATTAAGAATGTGTATACTTATTTAGAAACCTAAAATCAGCTAAATTAACTTTTTGGTTGAGAACATTTTGCAACTTCAACACGACATAAATATTGTCTACAAGTTTTATCTGCCATACTTCAGAAATGGCCTTTATACCCTGCAAATCAGCGTGCAGTCTGAGGCTGTCCAGAAGATCACTGGGTTTAGGAAGAAATTCATCAGAAAACAGGCCTGAAGGATAGGGTTAAAAGAAATAAATGCTCGTCTCTAATGTTTTCAGCAATTCCTCATGCCAGAAAAAACCCTGCCTGGGAGAAATAGCAGCTATACTGAATTGACATGTGAATTGGAAAGGCTAGATTGCTATTATGTTGTGGGTGGGCCTTTCATACTTTTGAAGTTATAATGTTTTTATTTAAAGAGTAAATTGGATTTCTAGGCATGTATGGTATACATCAATTTAAAATTATTGGAGTTCTTCATATTGTTAAGAGTGCTTCAGTTTGAAAGAGTGAGGCTTTCCTGCAAATGCCAAGTAAATTGCTCTGCAAGTCCAGAATCTTTGATCACCTCTGAATTGAAATGCTTAGGAAAGATGCTGTAGTGTTCTAATAATTTTACAGCTCTCTCTGATTCGTATGCCTAGAACCCCAATCATTTCTAAATTGAAGAGCTCTCATTATTTTCAAGTTTTATGTGCAGTACAAAATGATTTAAGATTATTCTGCAGCTTTTCACTTTTTGTTTTGCAAAAAATAGAATTTTTTTTTTCTTTCTTTTTTTTTTTTCTTTTCTTTCTTTTTTTTTTTTTTTTTAAAGATCAGCTCATTCTTTTTTCTCTGCACTGGGAGACATTATGTGCTAATTCAAACATTTCACATTTAAAATGGAAATTAAACCGAATTCTTTCCAAATAGCAATGATGATGGCTGGGGGGAAACAAGGGGAAAAAAAATCACTGCCTGAAAAGCCAAGAAATACAAAGTAAGAGGCTGTCAGTGATCCTTGCTGGGAAAAGTGAGAAGAACAAGAAACATATTGTCACTGTTCAGATGCGGTCAAGGTGAAGTGGGGAGACTGAATGAAAGTTACAACAATGTGACAAAAGAGAGACACAGATCCATTTAGTCTAGGAAGGAAGAGAGCAGGAGGCACAGAAGGCTAGTTCACGTGTTGCTTCTAAGCTGATTTTTGCTGTCATTTTATCATACAATTTCAGAGGGAAATGATGTATGCCCTTTTACATCTCCTGACTTTTGTCTTTTAAGAATAACATTCGTTTCTTTCTCAGTAGTGACCTTGTTCTTTTTGAACACATGGCAGTATTATAGTGTTTATAAATCACATAGCTTGCTAAAGAAAATTCTCATCACCATTGCTTATTAGCAGCAGAGCCTTCCCTTGTGTTACTTCCCAAACACACTCATTGTATGTTCTTTGTTCCCAGCAGCTCACAGATTAAGAGTAAATAAGATAAAAAAAAAAAAAAAAAAAAGCATTATGGGAAGGGAAGCAGATCAGCCAGCTGGGGGTTTCTATAGCTCCATCCTACAATGTCACAGATTGTTCAATAAAATCACTCTTATTACCAGGAAAGATGCACTGGCTCCTACTGGTCCAGCTTGGAAAGCTAGACTAGGATCCAGACAGAACATCCCCAAACGAAAAGGGAGAAAATTAGTCTAGTAAGTATTGCCATCTAGATGGAATAAAGTTATGATGTCTGATCTGAAAGTAATGCCTCCTATTTTATTATGTTGGCCCACAACATCAAAGGCAGATGGTGGTGGTATGGCAGTAGAGGTTGAACCTTCCTTCCCTCCAATATCCTGTTAAATGCTGTTGTTGTGTGGCTGATGGCAGCAGAGGGGCAGTCTGACAAAACAGTGTCTGACATGGATGTGTGTATAAAGCAAAGGTGTGTCACTGAATTCCTCCATACAGAAAAAATTGCACCCTTTGACATTCATCAGCATGTTATGAATGTTTCTAGAGGCCAAACAGTGGATCTGAGCACAGTGAGGCTGTGGGCGGGTCTCATGAAAGCTCAGGAACAGAAAAAAACACATATTCATGTTTGTCAGGACCTACTGAATCAATGAGGTTGAAGGTGGCAGTTTTCTGGATCACATCATTACTAGTGATGAGATGTGGTATCACCACTACAAGCCTGAGTCAAAACAGCAGTCCATGAAGTGGTGACAAGTGAATTCCCCATCTAAGAAAAAATTCAAGATGCATACCTCTGCAGATGTGCACTGTCTTTTGTGGCAGGAAAGCAGTGATCTTTCTGGATTTCCTGGAATCCAGACTAACCATCAACTTGATTGCTTGCTACATCACAACACTGGCTAAGCTGAAGATTGAACTTGCAGATACAGGCCAGAAAAAGAAGACACCCTTTCTCTTGCAACACAGTAATGCTGGGCCCCGTGCCAGTTTGAAGACCATTGAGCACATTCTCAATCTCGGCTGGACTGTCCTGCTACATCCACAGTTTAGTCCAGTTTTGTTATCTTTGAACTTCCATCTGTTCAGGCTGATGCATGAGCAACATTTTCCTAGTAGTGTTGCTGTCACAGCAGCTGTGAAACTGTGGGTCACTTCCACTGGTGCAGATTTTTACACAGCATGTTCATGGCTAGTGAAAATGCATAGCTAATGGTGGTGACTATGTTGAAAAATAGTGTTTAGAATGTGAGAATTTGCTCAATCAAATAGTATTATTGTGTTCTTTGTATCTACTGTAGTTTCCATGGAAATAAATAGGAGGTATTGGTTTCAGAGCAATTTATGTACGTACAAAAAGATGATAAATTTGGAGAACCCACCTGTTGTTGTGCAGGTACATCAGTAGTGAGGCAAAAATTGGTGCACAGGTAGGATAAAGAAATAGCAGACCAGACTAGAGAGGTTTTAAATGTTTCTTAGGTATGTTACAGTAAGGTAACCTTGAAATATTCCAGTCTGAAAAATAGCTGCTGAAACAGAAAGCAGAACACGACCGGTCACATGTGTGACACAGTCAATCATTTGAGAGTAGTAAAATGAAGGTCTACATTTTTAAAAAAATTATTATTACTTTAAAAAAAATCTCTTAGGTACTTGAAGAGATCCTCTGATAAATACAGCTGCCATGGTTTTGTTCTCTGGTTTACAGCTCTCCTGATGCTATCATAATGAGGCAAGTGAGTCTTTTCTACTGCACCTATTATCCATATAGCATATGTTTATGTCCACATAGTGAAGAGCTTATACAATCTCAAAAACTGAGCTTATGTTAGTGCAGTGAGTTTAAAGCTGGAATGAAGGAGGATGGGTTCACTGCCAACAGCTCTGCTTTTTGCACATGTTTCTTCCAGCGAAGGGGCAGGTTGATTTCATAGCCTCGTGAAGCCAATGTTAGCAGTTCAGGTGTTTCTTAGCAATGGAGAAATGATGCAGAAAAGACTGTGTTCACCAAGATTTCCAGTGAATAATTCATCTTAAATATATATTTATTTATTATTTAAAAATCATATTAAATACATACATATATATATATATATATATATATATAAAGCTAAACACCCAACCTGCAAACCTTTTAGAAATCAACAGGCTCAAATACTTTTGAACATTTAGTGGCAGGTACTTGAACCCACAGGGAGAATGATTTGCTTCTGCACTGTCGTACTGTGATGAGAATCATTCAATGAATCTTGTCTTTCCCTTGCTCCTCTCTATTTAAGATTTCTTATTTTATATTTTCTTACTGTCTTCTTTCAATATCTCTCCACTCACAAACGTCTTTTCTCTTTTTTCTTAGCTTTCATCTGAAATCCTATTCTTTTTCACTGTTTCCAGCCTTTCTGATATTCTTCTATTTCTTCTGAACCCGTTCCATCTTTTCTGCAGAAGCTCCCTAATGCAAGTCCTCCACAACCTTCCTTCTCCTTCCTGCATTGGCTCAGTTCTGGATGAAATCAGGTGTTGTTGCTAAAGTATCCATAGGTTTTTTTGACAACAGAAGTTACCATAGTGTACCTATCTCTGTTTATAACATCAAATATGCATTTCAACTTTCTGATTGCTTGAGATTGTGGACTGTCTGATAGTCTACTAAGCAATGCTCAAACTACTGGGTAACTAAATAGTATTAATGCGAATTAGAAAATCATTGCTCTCAGTCAACAATTAGTATTTCACTAATATCCAAACAAACATAATTTTCTGAATTACATAGACCCAGTTAGAAATCATGTTTTCTTGTATGTAGAGGTCTGATGGAGGGTATATAAATATATTGAATTTGAGGATCAGTATGCCTAGCAAGTCTCAGTTTACATAGATCTGTAAAATGTAAGTTAAAAATAATTCAATACTTCTTCTAAGAGCATCTCATGCTATTATACAACTTGGTGCTACATAAAATAGCCAAAAAAGGGATTAATGTGATGGATTCATTTTTTAAGACAAGCTTCATAGACATCTTTCTAACATCTCCTGAATTTTAAGATAGTATTCCAAAATGTGGGTTAACTATTAGTGCATCAGACCCCTCAGCTTTTGCTCCTAAGAATTTGTGAAAGGCAGATGAATTAGAGCATGTTGTTTTCAGCTGGTTCCTACAATCTGCAGTCCTTCATCCTCGAAAGCTACAGAGACGCCATATGCTGTTAATCATCACTGTTGTATTTAGTACTCAATCGACTGAAATTTGTTGTTTTTAGATACTATACACCAGTACGAAACCCATTACGTGTGCTGCATTTCACTGTGAGAGGAACAGTTAATCCTGGTTTGCTGTCTATCGTTTCTGATACATTTATAAAGAGAGGTCTTCCTATGGGATCTATAAATCACGCATTACCTTTTAGCTATGCCATGGTTTAATGTTAACATGTTAAAATAAAGGTTTGTGTATTGTTCACAATGCACATAAGCTTTTCTTGCTGTGTTATGTACAGAATAATCCATATACCACCCATACTGAGAGAAGCTATTAAATATGCTGGCTCAGTTTACTAGTGGCTTTAATACACTTCTGTAACGAGGGACTACTTGTAACATCAAAGCTTAGAGAGACATTAGCTCTTTTCCCCTATAGCCTCTGACCCAAAAGCTTTGCTTTTTATCTCTGTATAAAAGGAAAATATTCTTTTCAAAGAAGCCTAGCTTGAGTGTGGATATTTTCCCCATTGTAGAATGAGAGCCTGTGAAAGTAATCTACAATTTTTCATCTTTGTTCAGAGTATTGTTTCTTTTTGGACATTATGCCTCTTTGAGAGTGAAAACTCTTGCTTTCAAGTAATAGTGATTGGGAAATGCTATCTAAATCCTGCAGTACTTTTTTTAATTTTTTTTTTATTTAATAACCCTGTCATTTCTATTTTTAAAAGAAAGGAAGAGAGGTATATTGTGTGTGCTGCCAGTATTAGGGGAAGAAAATAAAGTCTGGGAAATATTTTGTACTCAAAATAATGGATGACACCCATACAGTGTTAATTGTACACTATGCTTGTCATCAAAACCATATTTTATCTTAAAAATGTGTATACTTTTTTTTTTTTTTTTAATCTTTTGGCTTTGAAATTATTAACTTCAGCCACCTCAAGGGGGCCTTGATCTTCAAAAAGGTGCTAAGTACACACCCTTATAAAATTTGACTTTTCTGTGACCTGCACAAGTTTGATTCTCTGATCCCTTCTTCCCAAGCAATTACAAGAAACGGAACTGACTTGACCAAATATGAAAACAATGAACAGAAAAAGGAAGGGTAAACATGAATGAGTGCATCCCATTATGGCTTCATGTGCTGAAGTGATGGTATTCTGTTGATTATTAATACATTTCAAGCCTAAATTTTAAAATAACTTCAAAATCATAGACTTTAATATTGTTTCAAATACTGTACAGTTCCATTCTTGTATGACTCCAAGGTTCCTAATAGTGCCTGAAACTTCTTTTTTATCTGTGCTTCCTGCAAGGACTCTTTTCTTTACTGCAGAGAACAAGAAGAAAGATCTTAGTTTCTTTGCTTTACTAAGTCTATTTTAAAGAGTTGTGGGGTTAATTTTTTTGTTTGCTTGTTTGTTTGCTTGTTTGTACGGATAATTTGGAGTATTATTTTTTTGCATTCCATGATTTATGACTTCTGAGATGGCATTGAGCAGGATTTGTTTTATGACACCTAACTCAGAGTTGTGTTAAGTCAGTAATTAAGTCAGTGAAAACTCACTGATTTTTGAATACTCTAGCCAGGCCATCTCATAGGTGTGAACATTCTTGTGATGTGTTTTGAAACTTACCTTTGGCCTTATTGCTTTTACAAACACCTTCTTAAAATTGTTTAGCCGGAGGAAAGATGGCAGAGCTTGATTTTGATATAATGACATAATTAAAAAGAAAATAAAGCTACTCAATTTTCCATGTAAGATTATGCATGAATAAATAAGTTTCAGTCTTTCTTGTTCTGGAAACAAGGTGGCTCACTTGTTTTGTGTTTTTAATAAAGGTACATCATTTCACTATACTTGCAATAGTGTGCAGTGCATATTTTCAAGTATGAATATATTTATCAAAAAAGTCATTACTGAATTGCATTAGAGTAAGCTTTATAAAGTGTCCTATAGTGTTGTTTTTTTTTTTTTTGAATTGTTTTCAATACAATATTTTTCCTACTTGTTCTTTGAATTAAGAACAGAAAAATTTTTCTCACAAATAAGTCACAAGTAACACACATTTTATCCTTATTCTATATATAGTTGCAAGTGTTTTCCTAACATACTACTTGCAAGCAGGAAGATGGAGAAAAAAATGAACAGGATTTTTTTTTTTTTTTGTAATTTTTAAAAATTTAGTAAACACAAAGTGGTTTTCAAAATGTAAATATAAGTAAATTATGTATTGCACTTGTCTAGATAGTTTAAAGAATCTAAAACATTCTGCCAAGAAAATGAATATTTTAGCTTGCATTCAACTAATATGCCAACTTATGGTTACTTACGTTTTACTCCTGTTTGCTACAGGTGAAATGGGTGAATATCAGACAGCTCATTATAGAGACAAGAATGCTGCATTCCCAAAGTAGGATGACAGAACAAGTCATGCTACGTATTCTAATTTCAGTGCTACAATACATCTTCAAGCTGTCTGAGGTAAAATGCTTACTAAGCACTGCATTGGGTCTGTCAGATTGCTTCATGGGTTGGTAATTAAATTGAGACAGTTACACCATTCATTTTGTGGAACTAAGCCAGAATTATGTGTATCTTAAAAATATTCTACTGTAGCCTGCTGATGGTAGCAGGAGCACAGGTGTTTTGCATATATATTCTCTTCCACAAAAAGCATCCTATTTCTCATAGGCTATGAGGGAGGAGGGCTGTTTTGTCACTGGACTAGACTAAATCAAATGGAAACTAGTTTAAGATGGCAGACTCATCAATGAGAACTGAAACAGGGGAAAAATAGCATGGACATGAAAAAGGTTTATTGTGTGCATGAGGAGTTTAAAGGAATTGTTGACAGACTATTTGGAATATGGTATAAGAAAACATGGTGACTAATGCTGAAAACCATTGTTGTTGTAGCATTCAGAACATAAGAAAAGTTCTAAGGAAGAAAAATTTTCCTGAAATAATGTGCTAAAATACTTGTCTCTTCCCAAACTACAAAGAGGGAAAAAAAAAAAAGTATGGAAGTACTTAAATAAATATTCAATTACATTAACCAGATATATAATAATGTAACCAAATATTCAGTTATATTAACCAGAGATCTGTTACATAGGACAGAAGTGGTGAAGAATGACTTTACTTCATTTGTTCTCAACTAACTCGTCATGGTCTACTCATATGACTATATGTGAAAGAGAGAGATGGGGGAGAAAGAGAGCTGGATTCCTATGGAGTAATTCAGAATAAGAATCTCAACTAACTTGGCTCTCACCTTGAAGCATAATTTGTCATCAAAGGATATTGTGACAGGAGATACTGCAGCTGTTTCATTAATAAGATTTCTTATGCCATTCTCTGATTATGAAAAGGCTTTTTATTGTTGAAATCTTTGATTTATCTTTTTTTTTTTCCTTTTTTTTTTTTTTTCCTTTTTTTTTTTTAAATGTGCATGTGAATCTGGCTCGTATATCTTGTACATTACAAATACAACTTTTGGGAGATAGCATTTTCTTTATTAATTCATAGTTTTCTGCTGATTATTGAATTGTGAAGGACATTATCTCCTTCCTTATTTATCATTGTTTCTCTTCTGGTAAACCATACTCTATACATGCTCGTATCCTTCTAGCTTATTGATGCTTTTCCTGGTTTTCTTGTATTTGCTTCCTTCTATTTGACCTATTATACTCAATTAACATCAGTTTTCATTTAGGCTAATCATTATTTGTTGTTCTGTTTTGCTTTGTTTTTAATAATATATTATAACGGTATTTGTGACATTACTCTGAGGTCCCTAGTCCTGCAAAGGTTTGGTTGTGTTTTTCACTTTGCACATTGTCAACAGTCCCACTGGAGTTTAAGAGTTAGACACATGGACATTAAGTTTTGTGCACTAACTGCCTTTAGTTGAGCTCATTTTTGGTACCACAGAGCCCCATTTTAAAGACTGTTGCTCAGATCTGAAAATGCGCTTGTCACTGGAAATAATTGTAAAAACTACGCCCTTAGCTGGGAACTTGGCAAACAGAAATTTAATGTGGAATAAATTAAGCACGTATATTGGAGGATGCTTCTTGACCAGCACTATTTTATGGCTATCTGACAGTCTTCTATACTTTTGAAACATAGAAATATCTTTATTTTTGTATTAATATTTTTGTGGTCACGGTTCATAGCACAAAACATGAAACAGTAAAATCAATGCATGTGATGATTTTCCACTTTCTTCTAGTCACAGGAAAGCAGCTAGAGTAGCAGGCAGTAATTAGCTTTCATCCAAATAGTGTATGAAATTTTGGTCTGTAAACTCATTGTGCCTGTGTCAGCCTGAAGATTAAAGGCTTCTTAACTACATAGTGACACAACAGACTGAGCAAGCTGTGAAGGAGCTGGTGTGGTTTGTTGTGTAATCATTGATTTGTGGATCACTGGAACAGCCTGGGTTTCTGTGTCCAATCCTGATAAATAGAAGTCAACCTCCTTGTATCTGTTATAGTGGATCACCATATATCCTTAAGTTCACAATGTAGCTGATGCAATTTCTGTGGTGCCAGAAACATTCATTAGACACATAGAACACAATTAAGTTAATACTTAATCTTTGCTTGGGCAACATGTCACAGCCTATTAATTAATTTGGTTGTTTTTTGTACATTTTTTCTACCACTATGGATACAATCAATGGATTTCAGGTGTTCTACAGTCAGGAAGAAAGCTGTGCATAATGTAGTCTAAAAATACAATGGGATTCTCTTTCAAGTTTTGCTATTGGCACAAAAAAGAAAATATTCTAATGAATTTATAAATAGAGAGCTCATACACAGTGAACTTATTCTTTTTCACTGGAGGAATCCTAAACATAGCCAAGAAAATGTGAAATGACCTCACATAATAATTTCACCTTTTCAACTTGGGATAGTTAAAACTTTCCTCAGCTGCAGCAAACTGACATCTTGGCTTTCCATCACCTAGTATCCAGGATGACAGTCTTCAATTATCCTTTAAATTATCCATTCACTGTTACAGTTGCCTTCTGTTACTTTTTCCTTCTGGCAAACCTACAATTTGCATCTAATTTAAAATTATTAATTTTTGTTTCTAACCAATCTGTGAGTTTCACTAGTTTTTGGGAGATGAGTGGTTGGAGAGCAGCTCAGCATGGTGCTGATTGACAATAGGCTCAGTGTGAGCCAGTAGCGTGCCCTGGTAGCCAAAGGGGAAGCTGCATTGTGGTATTCCTTAAACACAGCTTAGCCAGCTAGTCAATAGGTGATTCTCCCACTATATTTAGTGTTGTTGCAGCCTTGCCTTGAATACTGTGTACACGTTTGTGTTCTGAGATCTAAGAAGAATGTTAAGGTCATTGAAAGTATCCAGAGGAAGGCTGGAAGGCATGTGGTATGAGAAGATGCTGAGAGCCTGATCTAGTCTGGAGAAAAGATTGAGAGGTGAGAAGTTCTTTACTGTGAAAGTTCTTTACTGTGAGAGTAGTGAGGTGCTGGAACAGGCTGCCCAGAGAGGTTGTGGATGCCCCATCCCTAGAGGTGTTTAAGGCCAGATTGGATGGGGCCCTGGGCAGCCTGTTCTAGAATTAACTGGGGAGGCTGCCGGCCCTGCATGTGGCAGGGGGGTTGGAGATTCATGATCCTTGAGGTCTCTTCTGTGATTCTGTGATCTCACTGTTCTCAGCAGCTCCCTCAGAAGGGGTACCAAAGGAATGTGCCAGGCTCTGCTACCTAGGAACTGATGTCAGGATACTTAAGAACAGCGTAGGTCTGAAGTGGAGAAGGATCAGACTGGATATTAGGAAAAATTTCTTTACAGTGAGGGTAGTCAAATTCCAGAACAGGCTTCCTAGCAAGGTGGATGATGCCCCATACCTGCAGAAATGGGAGGCATTTGACCAGCGCCCTCATTATGGCATGCTAACTTTTGGTTAGCCCTGAAGAGGTCAGGCGGTTGGACTGTATGACCTTTGCAGGTCTTTTCCAACTCAACTATTTTCTTCTATCTATCTTATATGTATATATTGTTTGCTTGTTTAAATAAAATGAAATTAGTTCAATTTTAGTTCAGGTAGCATTTGAATGAGTTAGATGGTGCACACATTACTGAAATTATCTAGATGGTTGGCCATATGGAGATCTCAAAATTCCTGCAGACCAGACAAAGGAAAGTTCCAAGCAGTCTCACTTTCTCATTTAATATGAAAGATGACTAAATCAGAAGTTTAGTTAATAATATTTGATATTTAGCTTTAAAATTTATTATTCCTATTTCTTGAAGTTGTCTTCTAAAGAATCCCAAGTTGATGGGAATGGAGGAAGAGAAGAAGTAAAATTATAGTTCATGTTACAATATTTGTGCTCAGACTGTTAGAAAGAAGAAAGAATGGTCAGAGTCAATGAGTACCACTTATATGTAATTTCAGCTTTTCAATTATATTTTCAAAATATTGATGAATTTTGACAATATTTCAGAAAGCCAACATTGCACAAATGCCATCAATGCAAGTAACAGTAAGGTGAGCTCAGTGGTTAAGCAGGCTTTGAAAAATATTTTGAGGAGTGATATGAGAGATACTCTGATGGTTGTCATGATACAGATCTTTTGTGTATACAAGACTGGAAATCCATTTATTTGTATCCCTTAAATCAAAGAGATAACAAGACATATATTTGGCCTAAAACTTGAACACCTGGAGTTCCATACAAACATGTGGAAGAACTTCTTTAAGGAAAGGGAGATGAAGCACTGGAACGGATTACCCAGAGAGGTTGTGGAGTCTCCTTCTGTGGAGATATTCAAGACTTGTCTGGATGCCTACCTATGCAACCGATTGTAGGGCACCTGCTTTAGCAGGGGGGTTTGGACTCAATGAACTCCTGAGAGATCTCCAATGCTTGCAATTCTGTGATTCTTTGATATGAATGATAGTATTTACGAGTTTTAATACCACCTCTGAGAAATTGTCAGTGTTACACTGGGTAATTAATTTAGCTCCTTGACACTCATTATGTCATTTATGAATTAAGGATGAACCGAAAATAGTATTGTAAGCATTTTTGCACTTTAAAATTTCTTTAAATGAAATCTGGAGTTATTTCTTCCTAATGGGTGCTTTGCAGACAGAAATCTATTAGTCTGATAGTGTTAATATTCTCCAAAATGGAACGTTATTGGACCGGTTTGATATCTTATAATTGCATACAGTATGATTCTTTGACTCTTATCTCTAAGTCTGTGAATTTGAAACCATCAGAGAGATGTCACATTGGTATGAGTATTCTTCAGTGATAAGAACAGTAATTGTTGTAGGAGACTTCTTAATCTTGGGTCACTTAAATCCCTTTTAGAGACAGCAGGTGCTCTCCAGAACAAGCATTAACAAGAAGAGATTATGAGGTAACCTGTTGTTCTTTATATCTCAGCATCTCATGACAAAGCTTACCATCAGCCAGTGTGTTCAGAAGCCAGTTATCACAGGGAAAAAGAATCAAATGTGACTCAGGAAGGAACTTATATTTTCAGTACCAAAGAGTGGATTCATTTTAAAGCCTGAATACTGAGAACTGTTACTTAGAAGATAATTGTACGAGTGAATTACAAAAATGAGAATAAAAAATACTAGAGGCTAAAAACACCTGAGCTGCAGATATTCATGAGGTGAGCAATCAGACAGAAATTCTCCATCCTCAGAAATCAAAATCCACGACTACATTTCCAGGTTTGTGACGCATTGCAACTTTCCTTTTTCCATTCTAACCCTCATCTTCTTCCCAACTGTGATAAATGCAGTGAAAGTAAATTATTCATTCTAGCACTGGTAACAATATGACTTCATACACATGAGCTTGTGCTGTGGGCTGCTTAGCATTTACAAGATGAACTTTTGAAGTTGAACATGTTCAGAGTCCAGAAGAGCTCTCCCAAATATAATTATAGCAAAACAAACCTGTTATTTTCAGCTCTTAGTCATTTATTGTTAAGATTTTTTTTCTGATCCAAATATGAAGTAAACTTTGTTAAAATAAGATTTTGTTATCTAATCCTGTCTGCTTCCATCAAGATCATAAGACAAAATTATTTGAGTGAAATACATCTAAGGCAGTCTTTTTGAGGTCAAGAATTAAGAACATGTCACTTGGATGATAAAGCTGCACTTTCAAAAACAATTCAAGAAAAGATTTTGAGAGATATTTAAATGCAGAAGTGTATCTAGCACTTTCTAAGATCACAGTAATCTCAATGAGTACTACAGACTTAACCTTTCTTCACTCTACTTTGAAAAAAAATCAGCTAGGCGTCTATTTCTCTTTCTATATTCCTAAATTCTTTAAAAAAATTCTGGCCTTTGATAACCCAAATCCCTCTGACTTTCAGTAAGGCTTTTCATCCTAAATTCTAGCTTCTCATAGGTGTTTTCGGGTCCAGCTCTCTTAAATTAAAATGTGAGTTAAATGCCCAGATACTTTTGAAAATCTGAACCTTAGTTCTCAAATCAATTCTAAAAATGTATTAGACTATAATCCCCACAGATACTTGTGAAATATTTTCCCATCATTTCTGAGCAGTTTTTCTAGATAAATTTACTTTGTTAACTGCTCACTTTGTCCCAAAGTTTCTACTCCCATCTTATGCAATATTTATCATGGAGAATATTTTAAACATTTTTTTTGACAAAGAGAATGTAAAAGTGTAACAAAAGTATATATTTATGCTTTCAGCAGGCATAATGGAATTTAAATAAATGGAATTTTTATGATGAAAAAAGCAACAGTAAAAGCAGTGATTGTATTTTTCATAGTTCATTTACCTTCCTTGCCCTGCAGATCTTGTACAGAAGGAAAAGGAATTCCTTGATGAAGTCTACAATGTCATCATCTCTGAAGAGGACTCAGAGGCCCATTGGTGTTTAATGATCCCTATTGGCCTGCACAAAAGAAACTGGCATGATCTACTCAAAGAAAGATGTGGTTCTTTAGAAATATTAAGAAATACTATGAGGGTTGCTCTGAAAGTAATGCCTCCTATTTTATGATCTTGGTTTATGATGTCAAAGGCAAATGTTAGTAGTATGGCAGCAGAGGATAAACCTTCCTGCCAGTATTTCATTACATTTTGTTGCTGTGCAACAGATGACAGCACAGGGGCAGTCTGACAAAATGGCATCTGACATGGAAGTGTGTAGGAAGCAAAGGTGTGTCCTTTAATGCCTCCATGCAGAAAATTGCACCCATTAACATTCATCTACACTTGCTGAAAATGTTTCTGGAGACCAAACTGTGAATGTGAACGCAGAGAGGTGGTGGTTGGCGTGTTTCAATAGTAATGACAGTAACAGTGGGTCACCTCCACTGGAGCAGATTTTTACGAGTGTGTCATGCAGGCTCTTGTTCATTACTGGCAAAAAAAAAAAAAAAAAAGAAAAGAAAAAAGAAAAAAGCATAACTAATGATGGTGACTATGTTGAAAAATAGTGTTTTATAGGTGAGAATTTGCTCTATCAAATAGTGTTATTGTGCTTTTTGTATCTGCTGTAATTTCCATGGAAATAAATAGGAGACATTGCTTTCAGAACAGTCTACGTACATGCAAAATAATGATAGATTTCAGAGTGATCTGTGTATTTCCTTTTTTGGTACACCTTGCAGACATAGATCTCTAAACACTACTTGTTTTTAGAGGATTGCTTTTAAAACAGTAGTCTGAATTTGGTGGGGAACTGCACGCACTGTTCATTAGCACCTCACCAACAGCAGTGGTATTTTAGCAGTGCCACAGTCATGTGATTCTAGTGCTATACAGAATCATGATATCAAACTAAATGAAACAAAACAGATGAGAGAGAGAAGCAAAAAAATGAAGACCAGCAAGGCTGGCTTCCAGGGCATGGTTACATTGTATAATATAGTTATGCATTGATAACCCATAATTATGGGTAAGTGTTGAAGTATTATAATATTTCTGTATTAATTTCTTCATTAGAGCAAAATATATACTGTGATATTTAATGTACTTGGAGATGAAATAGTGGGAACTCAGTGAGATTATCAAAGTGAGAAAGAGAGGGAGATAAAAGGAAAGCAGAATAAAATGGCAAAACAAAAAAGTAAAATAAATCCTTTCACAATAAAGAGTTGTGCAGATTCAGTTAGGATAATTTTTTGTGTGTACTCAGAAAAAGAGCATCTGTACAGCACTTAATGTCTTTTAATTGTTGTAGAGACACCGTACCTGTTGTAAAACTAAGGCAACAAAGTACTTTTCACAAGCCTTTTTGAAAACAGTATGACTATTTCTGCTAGTTTATAATTTCTTCCTACTTTAGTTTACTTCCTAACGTTCCAATACAAAGGTTGGAATTGAATCTGGCCATTTTTTGAAAAATTTCATGAGGAGTTACAATTCATGTGAACCAAGATTCCTCTTGAAAATCAGTTCAGCAGCTTGAAGTAGTGTACTTGTCGTACAGGAATATTAATATGAAAGAAAAATGACACAGATATACAAGAAATTAAACTAGCTGCCTGTGTAGAGATATCAAAAAGCGAAACTATGAACCTTGTGAATGTCTGTTGCAAGATTCTGCCATTCTATGGTCATCAGAGATATAGATGTTTAAAATGTTTTTTTTTTCTAATTACATAACAATGATTTAGAAAGACTGTAATATATGTAGATTGGAATCGTCTGCATACCAACCATCTTTACAAGGCTGGTTAGAGTTGTCTATCATGGTCTGTCTTGGATTTCACAACATCATAGTGGAAGGAATGGAAAAGGTGCATCTGCCTCTACTCACTGTGACTGCAGAAGATTCAAAACAAACAAACAACAATTTCTAGCAGGGAACGTCAGAAATTTTGACTTCCCTGTGATGAGACTGATGAAATACAACATGGACAGTGCGCTTCCCAGTAAGTGAAGAGAAAACTAAGAAAAATTGTGGTTCTCTGAATGCCAGTAAGATCTTTTAAACATATTCTGCTAATGTAAAAGCCTTTAGGATGGATTTACATTCATTTTTGAGCCCCCTTGCACTAGTAGTTTAAACTTGTCGTTTTCAGTCAGAATTAATTCTCTGGCCTTTTCCTGTAGTAGTTTATTTGCCTTCTCTTGAATCATCAAAGAGCTGTGCTTCAACAACCCATCTGATATTGGAACAAATCTTTAGTGTTACATATCCAAAATACTCAGAAGACATCGATTAACCACCTTGTTTCTCTTCTGAATTGTTACCCTCTAAATGCTAGTGTTGACATCCATTACAGAATGTTATTTCGAGAGAGAATCATAGCAGTTTGAGTATGCTGTCATACAAAGACCAGGGGGAACTACAGAAGCATTTTGCTTCAGAAAATCTAGCTCTGATTTGTTTTATTTTTTCTATCACATTAGCAACGAGGTGACTGAAGAAATATGGAAAAATAAAATGTAAAACAGAATTAAGTAAAGGTTATCAAAAAATGTAAATATGCCTAACACTGCAATCTCTAGTTCAAAAGTAACTCAAATTTGAATTAGAGACCTGTTTTTCATTGTGTATGCCCTACAGAAACATACAAAATGCCAGGAAAATGGATGACATAATGATTTTGGTAGATTGGTGGACTTGCTCTACGGGTCTATTTCTTTCTGTGTTGACTTTGTCCTTTACATTCCACAGATGGATAAATGGAGATAAATAAATAGATGGAGTTGGTCTCTTCTCCCATGTTTCTAGCAATAGGACTAGAGGGAATAGCCTCAAGTTGCACCAGGGGAGATTCAGTTTGGATGTTAGGGAAAATTTATTCTCCAAAAGAGTGGTCAGACACTGGAACAGGCTGCCCAGAGAGGTGGTTGAGTCACCATCTGTGGGGGTGTTCAAGAAACATAGGGATGTGGTTTAGTGGGAAATACTAGTGATAGGTGAATGGTTGGACTGGATGATCTTGGAGGTCTTTTCAAACTTTCGTGATCCTATGCTTCTGTGAAAGAAGCATGACTAAGAGAAAATTAAGGCAAAGATAGTAACAGCTTTGAGTGACTCATGATTACATAGGTTGCTCTGAAAGTAATGCCCTCTATTTATTTCCATGGAAATGACAACAGATGCAAAAAGCACAATAACACTGTTTGATAGAGCAAATTCTCACCTACTAAACACTATTTTCCAATAGTTATCACTATTAGCTGTGCATTTTCACTAGTGATGAACAAGAGCCTGCATGCCACGCTCATAAAAATCTTCATAGCCATCTAGAACAAGGCTTGTCTTTCACATTTACATTGCCAGTGCTGAAACGCACCACCCACCACCATACTGTGCTGACATCTACTGTTTGATCTCCAGAAACATTCTGCAAGTTTTGATGGATGTCATTTTTTTCTGCATGTAGGAGTGCACCTTTGCCTCATATGCATTTCCATGTCAGATGCTGTTTTGCCAGACTGCCCCTCAGTTGCCATCTGACCCACAGCAGCAAAATGTAACAGAATATTGGTGGAAAGGTTCAGAATTTACTGCCATACTACCATCATTTTCTTCTGACTTCATGGGCCTACATCATAAAATAGGAGGCATTACTTTTGGAGTAGCCCTCATACAATTTCATGTTAGTTGAATTACTTTGCAGTGATATCTAGTATGCAACAGGGTTTCAGTGTATGTAGGGTAGAAAGAAAGCAAAGTGACCAATCAGAAAATACAAGAGTAAGGCTGGTTATCTAGGTGAGGCAATTAGAAGGTGTGATACCTCTGGTAGATATTGTACAATTTTTACTAGGTAAACATTGCAGGTGCTTCCATTTAACTTTTGACAGTGAGGCTGCGGTCTCATGCTATCTACAAGGATAACAGAACAAAAAACTAACACTGCTTCAAAGAGCTTACAGTAAAGGGTAAGACAAATGGTTGAATACTCTCAGGGTACAGATCATCCACATCAGGAGGCAGTGAGACAGTATCGATCTGCTGGGTAAGCAGCAATCACATTTCATCAGTAGCTTAGTCATTATTGAGCTTCTAGTCATCATAGTAAAATAATGATTTGGTATGTGACTGCATCTGGCCATATACTCACAAAAACAAAACAAGTTGTTCAGCTTCACTTTGCAAGACTGTCTTTTCTGTCTGGACGGAGATTTGTGAAGGTGTGCAGATAGGAAAACTTACTATATTCTTTCTCAGACTCAGTGAAATATAATGGCGTTCTAAGGACAATTCATGTTCCCAAAACCATTGCTACACAAAGCTTTTAACTATCATAAGACTTCATTGCCATAGAATTAGTTTCCACAACCAACTGCTGTTATTTCTGTTTCTCATATCCTTTGTGCAAGTACAAACATAGATGCTGCTACATGATGAAACTCAAAACAGATTCCAGTTAACAATAATATTATAAGGAAAAAAATATATGTTTTTGGCAGCTGAAGTTCTCCAACAAGTTTGCTTATCATGCAACTACAAACATGTTTGTGCAACTAAGGGAAAAGAAGTAGGTGACTCAGAAATGAAACTGTCACCTCTGAGGAGTAGCGTGAACTTCAGATAACTGAAAATATCCCTGTGATCATGAAAGTAGAAAAACTTTCTCCAGAAACATGATGAACAGTGGTTACAGTATTACACCCTACCAAGTCTGGTGTATTGAGTTTATTGAGTATTTGTCATTTCCATGAAGTTTCATAGCACAGTAGTGTCAGTAGTTCATTAAACATTTTTAAGATATCCCCAAGAATTTAATGCATTTGTTATATTGTGTTTGCAACCTATTAAATGACATACAGAATGCTGTGCATAATTATGTTCATAAGAGACAAGTATTAGGATAGGACAGCTGCTGAGGTGAGATTCATTTAAGTGCTCTTATGATAGCAAAGTGAAGTAAGAAGAGCTTAACTGGAAAAATCCAAGTCCTGGCATATAGCTGTGTCCTTGTGCTGGTTGTTAAAAATGGAACATTATTCTGAAGGAATTTGGAAAACATCCTGTGTCTCCTAGGTCTGGAGGCTGCCATTGAGCATGGCTATGGGCAGCATGAATTTTTGTTCCTATTGCTGAAGAGGAACTTCTTTCTTTCTTTCTAGCCCCTATCCTGAAGCTGCTTCAACAACCAGTTGTGCATGTATTCCATAATTCTAGCGCTCCTTTTAGTTTTGTATGCCTTGGAGAGAAATATCCTTGTTACACTCAGCCTCCAAAGGTATGCCCACTGGGAGAAAAAGCCCTTTGCTGGTGAATCAAGCCCACTCATCTGCAACTGAACATACAAGGCAGGTACACTCCCATCTTTGGTGCACTGCCACATGCCAGAGATTGACAGATACATACCAAATACAGCCAGACAAAATAAGCTGCAGAAATCTTCTGATCCACATGTGAAGGTACATTTTATTTTATCCAGACATGCTTGGACAGTAACACATACAAATTTATCTTGAACAGTATGGCCAGCATAGATTTGTCCATTGTTTTCCACCACACCCTTTATAAAGTATGAATCACGCCAAATCTGCAGCACTTTTTGCAAATAATTTCTCTCACTCTTCCCCTTTTCTTCCCCCTCCCATCCCAAATGACACACAGTGACTATAGGGGGCAATACAACCTCATCGTACAGCCTGTGTATATCGACTTGTGACATTAATAGGTGGAAACTTTCAAGTCTCCAATTTCACTTCTTGCTTTTGAATAATTTGTATCTTAGTAGAGATAAACATAGTGGTGCTTGGACTCAAAAAAAAAAAAAAAAAAAGATTTTAAGTTCAAATCTGCTTTTACTAGTTAGACTTTATTTCATTTGTAAATGAAAATAATAAGTACTGATTTTATTTCATACTACTAATTGAAATTAAACTCTAAAATAAAACAAGACACAAGAAGCAAAAATAATTTTGAAATTCATTTGACATTGATCACTAAGCAGAACTGCTCCAAGTCTGTATGTATCTCACATTTGTGTAATTCAATCTATAGGTCTGTCAATATTTCTGATGCAGTTTAATTTCTTCATATCGGTTTCTTTCTGACATAATGCATGCGTTAGATGTTACACGAATTCAGAACGCTTAAATGGTACTCTTATATTTTCCAAGATTATATGAAAAAAGTGTTTATATATTAGAAATCCGAAATGAAAAGGTAATTGCTACAATAAAAATATTTGTATATTAATTTGGTTGCTTTTTTCTTTCATTGATTGAAGTGCACTTAACAGTAAGCAAGTGAAGAATGATAACAATGATAATTTCCATATATTATTCAACAGTGTATATTTGTGTACTTGACTTTTACTTCCTCAACCTTTCTGTTCTTAGTAAAGGAGTAGTTTGAAGATGCAGAGCTGAACTTCTGTTAACCTGAAAAGAAAAGTGGTTGTTGCACACTACTTTCTATTATTTTAACTTTGTTTCATTACATTTTTTGACAGTTAAGGTTTACTAGAATTTCCCTGAAGCAAAAAATGATTTAATATTAAACACATGCATTAAAATGTTCTATTTTAATTTGTTAAAGCCAATAGAAATGTAATTTAGGCAGAAATCTATGCTTAGCAGTGCAGCACGTAGAGCTTCCAAACACAGATGAAACTGGAAATTTTATTTGAAGGGAAAACAAAGCCAGTAGTAATCTACCTTCTTACTTACAGTTAAGAGCTATGTGATAATTTTGTAATGAAATTCAAACCTAGCTGAAGCTAATGTAATGTGAGTTTTTGTTGTGGAAGCATGGCATAGTTTGAAATCTATGCCTTCATACTTGGGAGCTTTATATGACTTGCAATCAAAATCAGTTTTCAGATGAAGTTCTTTTTCAATTTTCTCATCCATTCAAATTCAGACCTGAGTATTAAAGACTCAAATTCCAAAGGAAAGTCCATCGACTTCACCGAATGCTGAAATTCAGAGTTTCTAATCCTCTAGTGTGAGCATTTAAGGTTTACTCAACAGCTTACTGACCTTTGCTTAGCCACGTACACATTTCAGTGGGAATTTTCAATGCTTTTTCACTAAAAATCGTGTTCAACAATATTTCCTAATCATTAAGACCTGTGTACTTTAAACAGAGATGAAGAACACTCCTACAATCTCAGAATACAAAAACCATACCTTTTCACATAAGCACATCCTTTTTCTATCTGTTGTTTACCAGATTATTGTGAAAGCTGGTTTTAACAGCTCCTGGTGTTAGATATTGCTAGTGTGCCTGACTGGTTATTAATGGATGGTGGAAGGATTTGATTCTCCCTTCCCACTTTTTCTCCAGGAAGTGAGGATAACAAGTAATTCATTGAGGTTGATGGGCCACATCTATCCACTAAAATAAAAACTCAAAGCCACAAAAGCTGCCAAATAGATTTAATAACTTTGGAGTGAACAGTTGTTCAGCTGAGAATGTGTAGGGGCAAAATAATTAAAAAGAAAAAATATCAATTTAAAACCATAGTTAACCATGATTAAAATTCACGACAGAAGAAAGAGTTTGATAGAGTTGAATGGACTTTTTTACCTTGTTCCTTCTTCTAGATGGCAAGTGAGGCTCAAAACACAAATTGACGATGTCTTCTTTTCAGATGAGGCTGTTATTTTTCTGCACAGCATCTGGTTTAATGCTATGTTTTGGTTGAAAAACAATGCTGATAACACACTGATGTTTCCAGTTGTTGCTGAGCAGTGTTGTGCAGAACCAAGGATACTTCAGTTTTCTCCGCTTTTGCCAACAAAGGGGCCCGAAGGAACACATGGATCCGGGAAGGGATGGACCCGGGACAGTTGACCTAAACTGGTCAAAGGGATATTCCATACCATATGACAGGATGTGGAAAGAATGTTTGAAAAAGGGGGGAGTTCTGGAGGTTTTCTTCCACTGCTCAGAGACTAGCATCAGTCAGTGGGTGGTGAGCATTTGCTTGTGCATCTCTTGTTATGTATATAAATCAATATAATTGTCGTAACTCTTATCTTTTTATCCCTCTCCCTTTTCTCTAATTTAATAAACTTTTTATCTCAACCCATGAGTTCTACTTTGTATTTTTTTCCCCATTCTCTCCCTCATCCTGCTGGGAAGCAGAGGGGAGTGCGTGAATGACTGTGTGGTATTTTGGTACCTGCCAGATCAAACCACAACAGACGAGTAGCACTAGCAAAGGCGGTAGTCTTTTACATGAGAAGTACTGAGTAATTTGATAAACTCATGTAAAAATGGAAAATCATTAGATGTAACAGCCACCAGAATGAAATATGAACCGGAGGAAGCACTTGTTAGAAGATGTGATATAGACCAGTGTTGGTTGGAAAAATTCTAATATGATGACTGCTTTAAGACAGGCCCAAATTGGGCCAGGCAGAATTGGGAATTAAGCCCAGCAAACTACACCTTGTTTCTGGGAAAACAGATTAAGAATATAATTAAGGATAGAATAGCTCAGCAAATGAATAAGTATAAGCTAAAAGGGTCAAAGCTTCACAACATCAATAAAGGGAAATCATGCTCCCCTAACCTGCTGAAGTGCTTTGAAAAAGTTAATAAAATAGTAGATAAAGTTGACCTATGAACATAGTTTATTTGTATTTTCAAAAAACCCTCAGTAAAGTTCTTCATAAAAGACTACTAAGGAAAAAAAAACTATGAGGTAAGGGTCAAAATCTCATAGTGGATTAAAAACTGAATAAATGATGGCGAAAAATGGGCACGTAAATTCTTACTTAGAACTGTAAAGAGGTTAGTAGTAGGATGCTCTAGAAGTTCAAATTGGAATCAATGTTACTTAACATAATTTTTAATGATTTGCACATTGTCTCTAATAAAATGTACATTAAATACTGACTAGACAAAGGACAGTGAAACCAGGGGAGATTGGTTAGACTGACACCAGGTGCATTTTGGAGCTGCATAAATTTTGGTTATCAATTTATGTGTAATTTTTTTGACTCCATCATGGTACTACATGGCAGGTTCTTTTAGTGGGAATAATTTTCCTGCAAGTCTCCAGTAGGTACCTCTACAGCATCTGTATGAAATTATTTCCCTTCTCTAGTGGTAGGAAAAAGAGGGTTACATGAGAATGAGGAATTCCCATCTGCCATTTCATTGAACATTTTCCAGACTAACAAAAATGCATGGCTACAATAAGCTGTTTTTTTTTTTTTTTTTTCCACAAGAAATACTCTTTCATAAACAGTTACAGGGAACTCCTACTTCTTTTGGGTTTTGGGTCTGGCTGGAGCTTTTCTGAGGTACTGGCACCGAGGAGACCACTGGCATAACAGTCTATGATAGTCTGCAGCCCAGAAGACTGTAACCCACCACTACTTTTCTTCTCCAGAAGATCTTGCCAGCTAATTCTCAGTATTCTCAATCTTACCTTCTCCTCATGAAGTGTCTGTAGAAGCTACATTTGATTTTGCATCTCTTTAAGATACTGACATCCCTGCTGACTGGAGACTACTGTTAAATAGGATCAGGAACTCTTGCCTGATCAAGTTCATTCTTAAATGACTAAGCTGTTGGAGTTTGTGGCTTTTTTTTGTTCGTTTGTTTTGTTTTGTTTTGTTTGTTTGTTTGTTTTTGTTTTAACTGTCTTACACTATAGGAATAATTAAAACATTTTCCACTGTAGGAATAAAGTAGCACGTGGTGATACCATGACCTTATATCACAGAATATAATCACGGAGTCATTGGGGTTGGAAAACCTCTAAGATCATCCAGTCCAATCATTCAGCTGCCACCAGTATTCTCCACTACAGCATGTCCCTAAGTACTACATCTACCCTTTCCTTAAACGCTTTCAGGACTGTGATTCCATCACTTCCCTGGGAATATACTAAGTATATTGTATGCCATACGTGGAAGATAATTCATGCTATTCCACAATTGTCGTATCCACTCTGTTGAAACTGAAGTCCATTCAAGTTTTTTTAATGACCAAAAAAAAAAAAAAAAGAAAAAAAAAAAAAAAGAGAGAGATAACTAACATAGTATATCACCTACAGATCTCATGTAGCTCTATCTAGCTTTAGTGTAAGCAGAATGAAGAAAATCTTTCATGTTTCTGTAATTCTTAGTAAAAATAATCTATTTTACCATTTATATTGAGGCAAAAATGCAATCTCTATGAGATACAACATTTTGGACTATGAATAAACACAGTAGGAAAAAAAGGATGATTTCCTGGCAAAATAAATGTGTGCACACTAAAATAGCATTTATCTTGATCAGTAACTCATGCTTTTAATTTTTGTGGAAAATATTAATAGAGTTCTTTAAACAAAAAATAAATAATGTCTTTTTTTCTCTTTTGTTGTTGCAGCCCTGTTTGTATTTACATCCAGTCATTTATTGCCCATTAAAGAAGTAATGCTATGTTAATGTAAGGGAAAAAATCAATGCTACTCAGATCAGTAGCTGTGGGGAAACAGTGCAGCAGCTGGTTTGCAAACAGCAAGCCCACATAGATCAATGAAATTACAAGCTAAATCTGCTGATGCTCACAAACTGCTCCAGCATTGTGATGTCTAACCTTTCTCAAGTTCAAGATCTCTGGTATGCCAGCAATAGCTAAATGGAGGGGAAAAAAAAAAAAAAAGACAAAAGAAAAAAGCATGCAAGAAAGAAACAAAGAAAGAACATTACTGTCTAGTGGAAAATTTTAGTATGATATGTGATATTCCACTTATGAAGTCATCAGTATAACTGCACATTTGTAACAGATATAAAAGCCACTGTAATCTCCCAGTGAGCAAAGCTGAGCTCTACACACTCAGGAGATTTTCTTCCTTAAGAATATTCATATTTGTCACATATTACCTTAAAATGTAACACTGGAGGGCTAAGGAGCATCTTAGTAATGTGGTTTTTAATGTGAATTCCAGAAAATAATCTATCAATGAGCAGTAACACTTCTGTGGTGTGCAATGTCTGTTTTATGGTGTGGTTGTAACCTTTAAAATGGTTTGAAATTTGTTAACTTCTAAATTAAACATATAAAATATTTGACTTGTTGAATGCAAGATTCATTTGAATATTTGCTGCTTGTTTGCTATTTATGAAGTAAGAAAAGGGCCTCCTTTACCCCAAGGAAAACAAAACCAAGATTTATTAGTATCACGTAAATAGCATGCCTTTTAAATGACTATTTTCAGTGTAGTCTTCACCCTATTTTTCACTTTTTTTAAGCACAGCAGTACTTTTCAGGTTTTAATCAGCAAGAAGATAAGGATAAACAGAAGACTGCTGTGAAATAAACATATTTTAAAAAGTGAATATGTTCCTTCTAAAAGAAGAAAAAAAGTATTCTTGTACTTCCTTTGAATACTGACATATG
This sequence comes from Tragopan temminckii, assembly GCA_028571105.1. Classification (NCBI taxonomy): domain Eukaryota; kingdom Metazoa; phylum Chordata; class Aves; order Galliformes; family Phasianidae; genus Tragopan; species Tragopan temminckii. The sequence goes on along the minus strand of JAOWBP010001760.1, from coordinate 57,775,536 downwards.
TATTTTTAGATGGAAAATAATTACTCAGCAAATACATAATTCTGATTGTGAATGTCCAGTTGCTTCATATACTAATTGAATATCATAATTTCATTCTCTTTTACTGTATCGCTTTTGCACATTGTAAAGTAAAAAACACTGAGAAGTTGGAAATATTTCCCTGGACATCCAGCAAGGCTATTGCAGAGCAGAAAATGGAAGTCAAATCCTTATTAACTATACTCTGCTGTTGAATTCTTGAAATATTTTACAATCTAAGAACATTCAAAATATTAGAGAATGTTCAAGATTATTTCTTGTACTGCCAGCTGTTTCTTCTGGAAGGTCTAATTTGGAATTTGACTTGAGTTGCTTGTATAACCTCAGGTATCTAATAATGAAAAGAATGACAGGAAGTTTCCATTAGATTTCTTTTTCTTTTTTCCTTACAGGCTTTCCCAAATACAGCATGTTTCCTTTCACTACTGATCTTCATGTTGATTTCTTTCTTTACAGTGCTGCTCATCAATGCTGATGGCAAGATATTTCATGCTTGATATGTAGGAAATACTGATTGTGTGATAGCTGTGATAGTTATTAACAAGAAGAAAGTTGTCTGTATACAATAATGTTGCTGCTGGTGAGTGAATATTGATGGAAATCTCTCCTTTGACTGCACTTGTTGGCAAGGAATGAAAGAGAAGTTCAGCAGAGGTTAGGAATTGCTGCTTCTAACTTTGACTCAAGATCAAAAATGACTGTGAGAAAACACCAGGACTTTTTCACACCTTCTTATGTCAAATACATGGGTGTGCTCACATTCAAGATAGGGTTTCTGAGCACTATCTGTTCAGACTCTTTGTCTTCAGAGTAAGGTATTTTTCTCCATTTGGACCTCAATGAAAATTATTTTGTCTGAGCTAAAGAGAAGAGGTCTATTTATATCAGCATGACCAGGATTTCAATAAATGTCTTTTTTGAAGCAAAATACGAATTGTGATGATGAATTTTGGGTTCATCAGACATAGATGAACAAATTCCTATAAGGAAATCAGTTTCCATGAAGCAACTCAGATGATACAAGTGTAGGAAAAAAAGATATGAGCCCATTCTGTGCCTAGCTCAGGTTTGCTTTGTCCACCTCACAAGCAATACCAGTAGTGGCTTTGTTTTTCTTGTTTCATGCATATTAGTCTGGTAATCAGTGTGTGTTGCAGATCATAAGGGTGTGTATTGTTGTGGAAAAACAAAAGGTATTGTTGTGGGGATGAAATTGCATTGTTCAGAATTTTTTTATTATAACAAAAACACTGCTGTGCATGGAGATTTCCAGCAATAATTCCTCTTGACTGCAATAAGTACCTACTTTCGAGGAAGAGAAAGCTGATGAGCAGCAGGCTTCCCTGCTGCTAAGTTCATCTAACAGCCCTCTCCTGAGCTGTATGCTTTACAGACCAATAGGAACTTTATAAATTGACCAGTTGCTTTTCTTTTCAGTCTAGCTCAGACTGTGAAACTTTTATATTGGTCTGAAAAGCCAATTGAAGTTAAGTCACCAAGCAGCATTAGATGTGAGTGTTATCACACTTGCCATGCTAATATACATAATTATATAGAGATTTGTAACTTTAGTTCTGTTTAATCACCCTGAATGTAAAGATCCTAAATGTTCTGTAGTTTGACCTTATGCCTTCATCTGCGTAACTGTGTGGGAGTCTGTCTCTATAAAAAGCAAACCAAAATCGTGAAATAAAGCATCCTGAAATATCTCAGAGCTTTAAAACTGGGCTCAGACCAAATCTGAATTTTGAGGTTTTGGTTTCTCTCTTGATCATCATTCCTAATGGAGCTCTAAATGCAAAGTGAGAAATTTAGATCTAAGTTTTATTTAAAAAAAAAAAAGACCAGGTTTTTCCTTTGACAAATAGAAATATGTTTGGGGTATATTTTTCTCCAGTCTCTCTTATTGTCAGCAGTGTGTATGTGCTAAATCAGAACTAAGTGCTATGACAAAAGCTATACTTTTAGTACATGAGAACACTGCCAGAAAGTACAAGGAGATACCATGAAATATGCAGTTTTGATGAGGTAGCTAGGCCTCTAAACTCAAAACGTATATGAACTGGATGTTCATTTGGAAAGAGCAAAATGTTTCACATCCACCCCTTGGTGGATGAAAAATAAATAATTCTCAAGAGATAAATACGTAACACTTATATAACGTCTATAGAGGATGCATGTGGAGATATTAAACATGTTTGTGTAAGAACTACAATATTTTATTTTAATTAAATGTTTGTTATGACTTATATGCACCCAGAATGACATCAGTAAAGATGTAGGCAAGACCTCCCTGGATTTTAAAGCCTAAATGGAATGTTTTCCTGAACACTACAGAATATATTTCTGTTCTTGATGTATACCAAATGCATGGCTAAAGGCTTCTTGGCCCTTTTGTTATCTCCTTCTTATAGTCAGGTAGTTTCCCGTCACTGGCAGAAATATTTCATAGTCCTCTTACTTCCCCTGGTGAGGGGAGAGGATGGTCTCATGCCTGGTGCACAGCTGGGACACTGAGATAACTTTTCCAACTGCTTTCATTTAAAAGATTCTTCTGCAGTTTGGTATTGGCATTATATGCCATGATGAGGCCTATTTCCACTAAAGTGTGACTCTTTTCTCTTTACTTCACTGCTGGTGAAGAGCACTCAGAAGTACTTTTCTGTTATTTTCACCAGAGTAATTTTAGTGTCTGTAATGGCTGATCTTGCAGGCACCTTTGTTTCCTGAGTATGCTTTTCCACTTAGACAGAGCTGGGTTTCCATTCTGCTTCTCTGTCAATATTCTGTATTTCAAGTCATCGGTTTCAGCCGATGGTGGCTCAGCAATCTTGATCCCATGGTGAAAGGGAAAAACATTACAGAAAGGGACAGCACTGTCCTTCCTCTCATCAGCAAAGTTCTGTTCTGAAGCAAGGCTAATCTGCACTGAGAGAAATTCAGATATAGATAAACAGAAGAATGTAAAATCATTGCCTACCAAATGCTGAAAATATCTAAAAAATATTGTAAGAGGTGTGATGTGTTAAATACATGCTGTATATTTCTAGGAGTAGGGCTTGTTTCTCTATGTCTCTCTCTGTGCACAGCCTGTCTCCCAGAAGCTGGAAATTAATGTGCTGGATGGGCTGTCTTTGACATTCATTTTCATCATTCCAATGTTTTGTACTCCAAACAAACTTTCTGATAATGAAGTTCATGTTAGAAGGACATAGTGGACTTTTATACATTAGGTTGTCTAATTTGTGTGCAGAATTAGTACTCCCTACCTTATGTTTATTGTAGCAGCAATGACAGATTTGCAATGGCTAGTGGTTTTGTCAGCATTTCCGCTATGAATCTAAGTATTTTAGGGCTTAAAACTCAACTATTGCTTTTTAGTAGTGGTGCTATTTGGTACATATTTAGTCAACAAGAATTTTTTTTTTTACTAATTTTATATTTAAATTAGTTTAGCAGTTTGATATTTTCATTGCAGCTATACCAAAAATAGGAGAAAAAAAAAGTTGGTAAATGAGAAACCAGTAAGTTTACAGAGCATTTTTTTCAGAGCTTGAACACTGAAAGTGTATTAAGTGATCCTTCATTTTGCCATTTTGGTGTGTTTTATTCTATTAATGTAGGCATTTATTCTTGATCAGAGTAGCTACCCTCCAGTGGGATTTTGGTGGCTCAGTAAAGACAAGCTCACTTTCAACCATTCCCCTATTCCTGACACTTCTGTGCTCTCTTGATGATGAGCAGAAATTGGCATGTTTAGGTGCCCAATCTGCCCAGCTCTCTGCGCCTCAAATTATGAATTTTTGCCTCAATACACAACTTAGCATTGGGCTACACATAACTGGGTAACCTCTGGCATCTGCTGCCTCTATCTGCCTTCAGCACCACTTTTTCCTGGCTTTGCCTTAACCTTCAAAAACATTAAAAGCCACCCATCCCCAACACTATAGACAGAACAACTTCACCTTCATTTGACTTTCAGCACTATGTCCTATTTCTCACAGAGGGTTTCACGGATTTTTTTCAGTGTTGCCATTATTTCTGCTCGAGGTACATTATGAACTGCTGACTGTTATTTGGGCTGTGGAATGGTAAGGGATTCCATGTAGGGCAGCTGGCCAAGTCAGGGCTCCAGGCAAGAAGCCAAGGCCTCTTCTTTCTAGCGTTGTCACTTTCTTTCCTCTCTGGTACAAGGTCTTCCTTCCTCAAACTGATACAGAAAGACTATTAGAAAATTAATCATACCTCAGGTGTCTTGGGGAATATACTTGATTTCCCAGTTACTAATGTGTGAAAATCTTACACTGGAATGGTGCCATATGTCAACCTGTGACAATATCAGGAAAACATTGACAGTGTTTCATTAATGAAATGTTGTGCTTGAATGACCTGTAAGCTGAAAATCCAGGCTACGTAAATTTAAAATGGCATCTCAGATATCGTTTGATCTAGGATTCCTGCATCAACAAGTATGTTGTCTTTGTGGTCAACAATAAAAAAGTGTTATTGTCAGGAATGCTTGCCCAAAGCCTTAAACTAGGGAATCTCTCACACTGGTATGCTAATAAGGGGGAACTTTTTCACTTCATAACGTCATTCTTTTTCTCTTTCATGTCTCAAACTGTGTTCCCAGTGGGATCTCCCTTAAATATATTGGGTCTATGATACATGTTGCCAAGTTTAAAATTATCACTGTGAATTTCTCCACTGATTGTGTCATGTGTGCCTTTACACTAAATTCATGGCAGAATAAACATTATAATCTAAAAACAATAATTAAAAAAGTTATGTTTTCCAAAGATTGCTACTGACAATTTCTACCTGTGTGTTTTCAAAAGGATGAAAAGGAGAAGACATAAGAAGCCAGCATAAGAAGTGCAAATTAAGCAACACAGCAGAAATATTAATTATGAAAGGTTAATTGGGTTGGGGCGGGTTGGTGGAAAATGCTCTAATCCTCTGTGTTGCCATGTGGTGCTATAGTCCTTGATCATTCTCAGGGCCAGGAAAAGAGAAGGCTGGAAATTACAATACGTAGCAGGAATGACAATGTAATCAGCTTTTAAATTCTCAGTATTTTCCAAATTTCCAAAGTGAGGAAGTGTGCTTGGGCAGCTTGCTTCATAAAGAGGAAGAAAGAGAGTATGAACAACACCATAATCACCCAGAGTGTGTCAGTTCTGTCTTATTCAGTAAATCCCCATGGCCAGCCCAGCAGGGTAGCCAGAATGGTGAAAACATTAACACAGCCCTCAAGTGAAGACTTCATTTCTAGTTTTTTGGCCTTTCTTTCGAAATCTATTTCCCTTATTTGCAAATCTAAGTGTTTCGACTCTTTCTTTAATAAAACAAAACAATCTCATTCTGTTATCTTCTCCTTTTACTTCTTAGTGATCTGATAAACTTGAAGATTTATTTTCCTGAAGCAGCAGCAAACAGTATCAGAGTATGCACCACCATTTGTGGAATTCTGTCACCACACAGATTTTGGATTCACAATAATATAGTGTGTCTTCCTCCGGTACACTTCAAAATTCTGTTTGTTGAAAGGAAAAAATCAGTGCTTGAGTTTTCTAAACAGCCGCCTCTCTACAAATATTAACAAGCAACATGAAGACAGTATGAAGCACATAATCTTCATAATCTGTCACTGAAATTCAAATCTGAGTTAAAAAATGTTTAATCCACCAGCTGTAAAATTACATTATAAATTGTAGTGAACATAACAAAAGGTGATGATTTCTGAATTGCAGGCATTTATAAGAAGGAATTACCTTCTAAGGAAGCCTCCAGTTTTCTGTCAAAATATTTTAGTTTTAGCTAAATCAGTGTGTATGAATCAATATGGCCAAGTTTTTATGTAAAAGTCTTAATATTCTTCATTTTCTTAGATGCATTTTTGTGTGTGTGTGTGTGTGTGTTAGGATTTTTAAAATGCAAAGGGTCCACTGTCATCTCTGTAGTGCTGACGCACAGCTTTTTCAGTATCTTTTGGTGCTCCAGTCTGGATAGCAAGGCATTCTGCATCATGTCTAGAAAACCAGTGGTGAAATATGTCATGCACCTTTCTTTTCTGGGCAGCTGATATTTACAGAAATGGTGGGCTGTAAAATGATACTTCACAGCACAGAATAATGTAAAGTGTTGGTTCTCAATTACCCAATATGAAAAAAAAAGCATATTCCCAAACTAAACAGCCAGATGAAGACTAACAATTTATCAGGAATCTGACCACAGGAGCACATGAACTGTCCTGCCATATCTCAATATATACTGGGAATTAAGCGGAGGGTGACAATTTATCTTGAAGTTTGTTTTCCTTTCCCCCTGCCAAATTTGTTAAATTTCTCTTAACCCTTCAGCACTGCCAACTGGTGTTTTGTCAGCTACAGTTTTAGGAGAATGTCAGCACATTCTTAACACATTCTTGATGATTTTGGTTGCCATGGATAAGTATATTTCTTTGATTATTTTTTTTTTTCTGGTACATTGTGTATCAATAAGCACATCACTTTACACTGTTATACGCGTTTAATTTCCACAGCCTATTCATTACATTTATCTTCAATAGAACGAGTATTCTAGTGTGTGGTGCTACTTTAAGGACTGTCAAACTTCTGCCAACCTTTAAAGGTCAAAGCCAACTGTGACACCTACAGTTCAAATGTAATTAGTTGGAGATTTACTAGGATTTTATGCCAATCTCCCAGTAGCTTAGGAGTGACATAGTATCTAACCTTTTGGGATCCCAAGAGAAGTTCAGGTGGATGTGGGAATAAACAGTAAAATACACTAGGTATCTAGCCTTACCTTTTAGCATGTCATCAGTCTCTTACACTCTGCAAGGAGCAAGAGTGCATTCAGTATTTTTCTTTAAACAAGTAACCCACCAGCCTCTGACATGGTCATCTAGTTGGAAGCTGATGTAATTATTTAAAGCTTAGCTCATTTTGTATGTTCTTGGATCATTAAATTGAAGGACTTGTACAATCGTGATTTTTAATGAAGCGTGTTTGAATAATTATGCTAATTTACAAAGCACTAGAATCAAATCAAGTGATCAAAGTTTTCATGATTATTATCATGTATTTGGAGCCTGCCCCATCACTGGGTAGACTCTAGTCTTGGCTGCTTTTTTTCTTGCCATTTATTTAGAAATCGCCAATAATCAATGCAAAACATTTTTTAAAAATTGCACTATAAAAGAAACACATTTTGCTTTATGTCTCCATAGTGAACTTTGTATGAGTTTGAAGGTAATACACCTCTAGCAGATACCAGCCTAAATACAGTCTACAATCAATACTGTATTCTGCTTTGACAGAAAGCTGAATTTTTATCTGTTAAATGTGTGAGCTTGGGGCAGCTCCATGTCTGAAGTGGTTTAAATCTGAAATGTGATGTGCTGCAAAGAAAGTTGATTGACATCTTTGTTTATTGAAAAGTATTACATGAACAACAAAACATGGGCAGATACAGAACACTCTATTGCAAAGTGCAGCTGTGTTATTTTTCAATTCTATGTGTTCTGCCCCTTTGATGCCTGTCTGATGTAATAAAACCGCAGGATATAAACCGAACAAGAATCTTCTTTGATTCAACAGTCAAAAATTTGGACAAGGGTGAGATATGGATATTCATATTATTTTCAAGGGTGATGAATTTCTTTCAAAAAACAGTTGCTTTTTTCAGTTTAATGTTTCTGAATTTGGAATAAATTAGGATACATTTAATAAGCAAATTGTCTGAAGTTACTCGAAATATTTTTAAATATGTACTGGAAGAGAGGAGAAAAGAACAGTGATGACTAATCTTAAAGCATTAAACATGCGGAATAGAGAATTAAGTTACATTTAAATTTCATGTTAGAATAATTATGCTATTCCCTGACATTTTCCCATGTTTTATTAAATCTTTATTATGTCAAGGTAAATAGAGGTTAATTCTGCTCTTGCCTCTTCCAATAAATTATTATCTTTAGTCTTGCATTGATAAAATAGTAGCAAATTGCACAATGGGGGTAATCACCATAGACTAATTTAAACCATGTTAAAATTTCTTAAAAGTATGTTGCCATTCAAAATAGAAAAGAAAACATGAAGTATAATGTAACTTAGAGAAAGTAGTGTGCTTTTCTCTTTAATAAATTTGGATATACATTTCTTCAATGTATTGACTTTTTGGCAATAACTCAATAATTGGAGGGCTGCTCTGAAAGTAATGCCTCCTATTTTATTATGTTGGCCCACAATGTTAGAGGCAGATGTTTGATGATATGGCAGTAGAGGTTGAACTGTCCCACCAAAATTATGTTACATTTTATTACTGTGTGACAGATGGCAGCAGAGGGGCAGTATGACAAAATGGTGTTTGACATGGAAGTGTGTATGAAACAAAGGTGTGTCACTGAATTCCTCCATGCAGAAAAAATTGCACCACTGACATTCATTGATGCTTGCTGAATGTTTCTGGAGACCTGTCATGGTTTTATGATTTTTGTTATCAGTATTCCATAACATCATGTAGTGCACTGGGAGTTAAAGAGTTAATGCTGCAGTTTCATGGGTTGTCGATTTTAGACTCATCTTCATCTTGACCCTCTAGGTTCTCTTCTGCAAAGATTCTGCTGCCTGTGGCTTACCTCCCCAGGTTCAGGACTTTGTAATTTCTTGAATGTCTTGTAGTACTCATTGGCATATTTCTCCATCCTGTTCAGTTTCCTTTGAATGGCAGTAAAGCCATCTTGTTTATCAACCATTCCTCTGTGTTTTCTGTAAACTGCTGAAGGTGCACTGTATACCATCATACAGATTATTAAGAAGGGGATACACAATTGACTGTTTCCAGTTGAATTTTCCTCTGTTGCAGGTTGCTGTTCACAACCCTATGAGACCAACTGTTCAGTCAGTTTTCTGTACACCTCACAGTCCACTTACCTTGTCCATACTTCATCAGTTTGTCAGTTTATTGTGTAATGGGAAAAGTATCCAAAGCTTTGCTGAAGTCAAGATAAATAAGATTCACTTCATATACCAAATCAGTCATCTCATTGTAGAAAGCAATCATGTTGGTCAGATAAGAGTTCTCTCCTGTAAATCCAGGCCGACTACTTACAGTTACTGTCTAGTCCTTCAAATGATTGGACATGATTTAAATGATTATTTGCTCTGTCATATCTCCAGGGATTGAGGTGAGACTGACTGGCTAATAGTTCCCCATTTCCTTCTCCTTCCCTTTCTTGAAGAGAAGAGTGACAATTATTTTCTTCCAGTACTCAGAAAACTCCTGTAATTGCCATTGCACTATCTGATAGAGCAAATTCTCAGCTATAAAACACACATACGTTTTTCCAACATAATCACCACTATTAGCTATGTGTTTTCATCAGCCAAGAGTCTTCATGCCATGCTCATTAAAATCTGCACCAGTGGAGGTTACCCAGTGTTACATAGCTGCTACGAAAACACTGTTGGTAGGAAAATGTTGCCCACATAGTCCATCTGTTATCAGTCCAAAAGGTGGAAGTCTTCAAACTGGTATAGAATCTGGCATTATTGTCTTGCAAGAAAAAGGTTGTCTTCTTCTCTGGCTTGACTCTGGAAGTATGAGCCTTCAGCTTAAACAGTGTTGTAAAGTAGCGATCAGAGTTGATGGTTTCTTTGGGTTCCAGGAAATCCAGAAGAATCACACCTTTCCCTTTCCAAAAGACAGTGCACATCTCTTTACCCACTGAGGGCTGTATTTTGAACTTTTTCTTCTTCAATGGGGAATTCACATGTCACTGCTCCATGGACTGCCATTTTCACTCCAGCTTGTAGTGGTGATACTATGTCTCATAGCTGGTAATGATGCAGTCTGAGAAAGTGTCATCTTCAGCCTTGTGTTGGTTCAGTAGGCCCTGAAAGACTTGTGTACAGTGTTCTTTCTGTTCTTGTTTGTGCAATTGTGGGACGCACCTGATGCAAACTTTGCAATTTTCCAACACTGCCATCATTATTCCCAACATATTGAAGTAAATATTCAGCTCCATACAGCCTTTTACCTGGTTGCAATGTGTGAATTTGTGAGAATAAGATGACTGAGATGTTCTTCATTTCATGATGTGACAGCGTGGCTGTCAGAGCGTGGCTAGTCCTTTATGCCACTGACACTTTTCCTGACACACCACACACTGCCTCAGTATGCTCACGTCTACTGTTTGGTGTCCACATATTCAGCTGGCATTAATGAATGTCAATAGGTGGAATTTTTTCGTCATGGAGGAATTCACTTCCACCGCTGTACTTCACATACTCTTCCATGTTAGATGCCATTTTGGGAGACTGCCCCTCTGCTGCCATCTGTTGCACAGCAATGACATGCAATGTAATGTTGATGGGAAGATTCATTCTCCAGCATAACTCATCACCCATGGTTAGTCAGAGCTTCATAGATCCTTGTAGGGTAACTCCCTCTACTTGACATCCTGTTCTGTTCCTCTGAAGAACCTATATGCACTCGGTGTAGCACTGCAGTTGTGCAAGCTATCCTACATTTTTGAACCCAGTGAGAGCCTACCCTCACAAATGCAGGCAGATTTCTAATTTCTCCTCTTTGTTCCCTATTCTGGATGCACTAGTCCCTGTTAAGGTGCATATTATTGTGGGATCTTCCAAAACCTTTCATTTTTTTAACTGTCAGCAAAAACAGATTTCCTAAGCCAGAAAAACACTGGTCTGTGCATGCAGTCTGAACAGTTTTTTCCCCCTTGTTCAACTTAAAGAAATAATATGTCTTTATTACATTTCAAATTGCATGCTGTAGTGGTTAATTTATGTAGCTATAATTTTATGTATTTATTTATTTTTTTACAAGCTTTAATCTTTGTTTTCATCAATCTACAAAATTCCCCATTGAGTTTTGTCAGGTTTGCATAACAAATCACTCCTCACATTACCCCTGCACATTGCCTATCCATTTTGCCAGTTTATGTGTATGCTGTAAAGTCCTTCTCAGACCTGCAAGTAAGTTAGTGCTCAGTTACATTTTGCCATGAACTCTATTTCATTATCTGAAGTGTCCATAAAGTTATTATTTTAAAAGCATGAATGTCAATAGATCTGTAAAAGACATTTACCAAGCAGCTTCTCTGTTGTTAGGAAAGAGCTCATTTTGAAAGTGCACCTGAGAACTGCGCAGAGTGGGGTAATTCCTTACTTGCATACTAGTACAGAAATATGATCAGATTACCAGAGAAGATTTACTATTGTACCCAGGAATAATTTTCCAGTCTTTATTCCAATATGTGTTTTTAAGATAAACCTTGACTGAAAAGCATCCAGGTAGCTATCCAAAATGGCTTGACTAGACTTTGAAAGATGTCCAGTGTATCAAATTTCAAAATAAACCATTTTTTGAAATAGTAAAATTGAGTTTAAATTTTTTGAATCAGTGCTAGACTACTTTGAATGGTTACAGGTGGTAACATGCAGTCTTAATTACAAATTTCATTAGACGTGTACATTCTTTGCAATAAGACTGGAAGTATATGAAATTTATTAGACTTATTCTCAGGCTTGAAATACAGATATTGCATATCGAAACATTCTCTAATCATTGCTTATTTTCCTGAAATTTATCGTTGTAATGCACGAACTCCTACCATTGTATTGAACTGTGCTACAGTATTTAAAGACAAAAACAAGTGTGCAGTGGACAAAAAGCCTTTCAAAAGAAGCTGGTTGAAGCTTACTATGTTTGCTCTAGCTTCTGTTTGGAATACAGGAACTGCTTATACCTAAAATTCGAATGCAAGCCCCTGAAGTCTGAATCAACTGAAAAGGAAGCAAATATTTGCACAAATCTCCAATACGCTGTTTATATGGTCTCACTCTTCTCTTTGTCTGGGGGGGCTGTTGGATAACCTGAAGCAG
>JAOWBP010001760.1:57717792-57755732 GCA_028571105.1 Tragopan temminckii | reverse complement strand
GGCAGCGGCTCCCTGCGGCCCGGGAGAGGCACGCGGTGGGGCGGGAGGGCAGGGGGAGCCGCGGCCGCGGGGAGCCGTGCGGAGCGGTGCCCGAAGGGTGGGCCCGGCGGGACGGAGCCGTGTGGTGGCGGTGCTGGAGAGATGCAGCCTGTGGGAAGGCCACGTGGCAGCAGTTGGGAAGGATGGGGTCGTGAGAGCGACCCACGTGGGGCAGGGGCAGAGTGTGAAGAAGCGGCAGGGGTGAAGCGTTACAGGCAGCGCAGCCTCCATTCTCTGTTCTCTTCTTGTAGAAGGAGGTAGAAGAGGGTGGGTGAGGAGGAAGCTGTTTCTACTTTGCAGTTCATTCTCACTTCTCTATCCTGTTAATAGTTGGCAATAAATTATCTTCATCTCCCTTAGGCTGAGTCTTTTTTGTCCGTGACAGTAATTGGTGAGCGATCTGCCCGGCCTTATCTCAACCCACAAGCTTTTTTTAAATCGTATTTTCTTATGTCCTTTTGAAGGAGGGGAATTGAAGAGCAGTGTGGTGGAGCTTAGCTACCTACTGGAGTGAAACCACCGCACTATGGCATTTGTAGCCTTGTTTCCTTGGCTTTCCCTTCAAGTTGGTTTTGTGCTTTCAAAGTAGACCATTCGGGCCAAGATCTTTACTTTAGGTTAATGTCTGGGGTAGTACCTAGTACTTTCATTTCCCATTGCAGAGCAGTCATGTTCATGACCAGTACATTAAAAGTAATAACTGATTTAATTCTTTAAGTTTATGTCATCTAGTTCTTCAGCGCCCACTGTCATCAGTGATTCGTGCTGCTAAAAGGTTCAATATCACGTTCGCATGGGAGTATTTGACAAAATAGGAGATATCTCCCTAACTGACAGAAAACATCAATACATTTTATTTATCCGTATACTGAAAACTGTAGCACAAATGCAGATTTAACTAGGATTTTAGCACAGTTCTCTCACAATTATCAGAAATAACAGATATCAGATCAAGGCAATTCTGGTAGGCACCACAGTGTGTGCTGGAGTACGCATGCACATTCTCATACACATGCGCTTTAATTACAGTCCTCATCTTCAGCAGATACTCATATGCAGCTCATGATTTACAATTATTTTTGTTTGTGAACCATTTGTATTTTCATTTTCTTTGGTGTTTTGACAGGATGTAATTATTTCTGAAACATATAATAGGATCAAAGCATATTTCATTATTAAAGAAATTATTGCATTATATCAGTGCGATTCTGACTGCATGAAAATGTTAATCCAGTTTTGTATTTTTTCAAATGAGCTTTTTTCTCATGAAAATTTTGTGAAATTAATTGTTTGCTTTCTCCCAACCTTCAAGGGGTCTACAGCTTCAGAAGATATCAGATAAAGGATGATGACGCGTAATGAGAGCAAGATTTAGCTATTAAACTTCCTTGACTCACTTTAAATATTGATTAGAGAAACACTTCTGGGCAAATATTTATATTGAGTAATAATATAATTCAGTGATCCTTTTTTCTTTTTTTTTAACTTTATGAATATCATTATGTCTTCAGTAATATAACCTAGAAAAATACATTGTTAGCCATGTTTTATATGAAAAAGTCCAAGACAGCTAAGGAAAATAAATTTTTTTCTAACAAACATCATCAGTTAATAAAATGCAAAGATGCTTTGTGTTGCAGAGCCTGTATCTGGCCTTTCTCAGGTTTTGGGGTTGTTAAACTTGGGATATTGGCTTCAAGCCATTTCTAATATAATACTAATGTTGTGACAGATACTAATGAAACCATGCTGTTTCTAGATAGAGCTGGTATTGAATACATATATAGGTAGAAGAGGTAATTTCCTTATTTGCTTTTGTAGTGAGCTTAAGGAAAACAGAACAGCCTACCTGCATCTGTGAATAACTCCTAGATTTGATTGTTTTTTTCAAGGAGGAAAAAATTATTTGCATGGTTTTCTTTACTGTGTTTATAACTGTAATAGCTGAATCTACTTGTGTAACTGAGTGGTATTGCCTTTGTAGAGAAAAGATATATGTTAAAAATTCTCAAAAAACTTTAATAATTTAAGCAACATCAGCATATCTTTCTTTTAAAATTCCTTCACTCAGTCAAATGGTAAGGAATTGTGACCAAATGTGTGCATTATACATAGTATTTGCATATCATAGAATCATAGAATCATTAAGGTTGGAAAAGATCTCTAAGATTATCTAGTCCTACTGTCCACCTACCACTAGTATTGCCCATTAAACCACGTCCATAAGTACCACAACTGTGTGCTTCATGAAGGAAAGCAGGGGAGGGACTTTTTACAAAAGTATGTAGTGACAGGATGAGGGGAAATGTCTTTAAACTGGAAGAAGGTAGATGTAGAGTAGAATTCAGGAGGAAATTCTTTACTGTGAGGGTGGTGAGACACTGGAACAGGTTGCCCAGAGGGATTATGCCTCCTCCCTGGAAGCAATCAAGGTCAGGCTGGATGGGGCTTTAAGCAGACTGGTCTAATGGGAGGTGTCCCTGCCTATAGCAGGGGAGTTGGAACTACATGATCTTGAAGGTCACTTCCAACCCAAACCATTCTGTGATTCTCTGATTTTAACTGAAGTATAATATTGATATTTCTTCATCTTAAGGCTTATTTTTACATTATTGCTGAAGTACAGTTTCCTATTGCTCTAGCTCATATCATTTTCTACAAGGTAAGAAGTAATGTAACTTTTTCTCTAAGACCTAGTCATTGAAAACAAGAGGAATGCGTATTCCTCTAATTAAGAATTAGGACTAAAACCCATATAGTGGTTTAAAACAGAGAGAAAAGTGATAGTCTAAATATTCTACAATTTAAAACTCCAATATCAAACATAAATTTAAAAATCCTTAATTGTTAAACTAGATGAATATGTGCTTTGTTTGTTTGTCTTTTAATCTCAAATGCAGCAGAAACAGATTCTTAGTACTACTTTAGTACTTTGTGTGTGCTGAAATATCTCAGCTAGACTGAAGTAATGTTCTAGGATAGAACATCTGTACATCTTGCTTTTGTCAAAAAATTATCTGACCTTAGGAATTAGTCCATAGTCTGTCTCAAGGTCCTGGTGTCATTTTCTCCTCAGATTACTTTTCCTATTTGTAATTACAAAGTTGAGGTGCTCATTTGTTTGTTTCTTAAGTATTTGTTTCTCTTCAGGTTCAAAATATCTTCTTAAAATCCACATTGTCCACTTCATGGGGTTAGTATCGTACTTCAGTAAGGTTTCTTCTTCTGGCATAGAAGCTGAGGAGCCTTCTTTCTTGATGCTCTTAATTTTCGACTAAGTAGACCTATACATCTAGTTCTTCTCACCTTTGCTTACATTGTTGCCTACCTGGACAATATGGTTGTAAAGTCTTTTCTTGGGTATCTTGGCTTTGCTATCATCTCCAAAGTTTTGGTCCCATCTGTGGGCAAACTTTATCTGTGAAAGTCCATGATGATCTACTTGGTTAGTACAGTGTGTTGTACTTAATAGCAAGTTGTGGAGAACAATTGCAATTTAGATGCTATAATACTTGTATCTGTCAAACTCCGTAAATCAGAATGATTCCTCAAGAAAATATTATACTAAAAGTAAAATGAGATAAAATACACAAGCAACTGAGAAAATATAGAAAAAGAGCTGTTAAATCTCCAGCCATTAGAAATTCTCGGGAATGTATAGAGCAACAAAATAACATTTAAACAGCACTTCCACCCAGTAACTCCAAGTGAAGAATAACTCAGACTAAAGACATTTAGAAGTAGTTTTATTTCTTTCAATAGTATGGCAATCACAGTCACAGAATCACAGAATCACAGAACCACAGGAGTTGGAAGAGATCTCTGGAGATCGTCTAGTCCAAGCCCCTGCTAAAGGAGGAGGTTCCATAGAGGAGGTTGCAGAGGAAAGTATCCAGGTAAATATCTTCAAAGAAGGAGACTCCACAACTGCTCCGGGCAGCCTGTTCCAGAATTCTATCACGTTCAGAGTAAAGAAGTTTTTCCTTGTGTTTGTATGGAACTTCCTGTGTTCCAGTTTGTGCCCACTGGCCCTTATACTGTTGCTGGGCACTGTTGAAAAGAGCCTGGCCCCATCCATTTGAGTCTGCAGGCTGAAGAGTCCCAGGTCTCAGCCTTTAAACCACACAGAGTGTGGAGATCCTGCTGCATGAAAAAAGTAGTTAATTTCATATGTTCAAGCTGACCAAAGATTTGATGTTTTCAGTAGCTCATGGTTAAATCAGATGGAAAAACTCATTGTATTAGGGAAATTTGAACAGTATTCCATTCCATATAAATATAAAACGAATGCTTTTTTAAGCAAAGAAACAGTGACGAAACTCAAAGTATTTGGGAGATATTTCAAAGTGGATTTAAATGTTGCAGCTTAGAGATCTAATTAGTCCTTCGTCTGAAGCCCAGATAGGTCTGGCACCTGTGGCAGAAAACTTTGGAAACGTGGTTCTGACAATATTAAAAAATAATTTACTTTGCTAAGTAAATGGAAAATAAGACCAGAAAGAAGCTCAGAGAATAGGCAGTGCCCTCATACTGATGATGTAATAGAGGATCTGCAGCTCTGCAGAAACGAGTTTATGCAGGAGAAAATAGAGGGCCAAAAAAAGTCAAATGTAAAAGTTCAGAAAAAGCCTGCCATTTACAGAAAAAAAAATGCACAAATTGAGCTCCGTCAATTTTCAACTGCACTGGGTGTTTTCAAGTTCTCTCAGGGCATCTCTATATAACAGCTGGTACCTCAGAGAATACCCGTCACATGAGCAGTAGTGGGCATAACACTCAAAGATGACCAAACTGTCAGCTTGAAAGAAATAGAACGTCAAGTAGTCTACATCTGGACAAAGAAATAAAGAGAGTCTGTAAGATTAGTACCATGGGAAAAATGAAATAGTAGAAAATTAAGGAGTTAAGCTGTATACTTTTTCACTGAAATTGTGTATATTGTTCACCAGACAGAAAATATGACCTATGATTGTATCAGTGTAGAAATTATTTCATGGATGGTGTAACTACGTTAATGGACCAGGAAAGAGCCAATGATGTCATCTATCTGGACTTTAGTAAGGTCATGGTCCCACATAACATCCTTCTCTCCAGATTGGAAAGATATGGATCTGGCTGTTCAGTAGATGAGGAACTGGTTGTGAGAACATACCCAGAGAGCAGTGATCAATGGCTCAGTGACTGGATGGAGATCAGTGATGAGTGGTGTCCTTCAGGGGTCAGTTGTGGGACAAGTGCTCTTTAACATCTTCAGCAGTGACACTGACAGTGGGATTGAGTGCACCCTCAGTTTGCAGATGACATCATGCTGTGTGGTGCAGTCGACATGCCCAAGGGGTGCAATGCCATCCAGAGAGATGATCTAGACAGGCTCAAGCAGTGAGCCCATGTGAACCTCATGAGGTTCAACAAAGCCAAGTGCAATGTTTTGCACCTGGGTCATGTCAAACCCTGCTATCAGTACAAGCTGGGGGATGTAAGAATGGAGCACAGCCCTGGTCAGCAGGGAGAGGGAGGTAATTTCTAAATTCTTGGATACTATATGAGCTTACGTAAAGCAACATTTTTTCCAAACTTCAGTAAAATGAAGCTAAATGATTTTGATCATCCTTTTAATAGAACACACAATACAAGCATTGAAATATTAAAGAAAGCCAGTGCTTCATTGCAGAGGTTTTGCAAGTTCCACTTGTAACTGCTGAGGCAAAGATTCAGAGCACAGAGGCGTGGGTGTGCACAGTGTCACAGTGTTGTGAGTGCAGTGACAACTGTACATACCCATTGTTTTGCGTCATTAGTACTCTGCTGAACCTTAAAAAAAAGAGAGAAAAAAGGAAAAAGAAAAAAATGCCCACGGAGAAATTTAGTCTCCAGAGTCCAGTCTTTTTATTACCTTTTTTTTTTTTTTTTTTTTTAAACTTTATACAGCACCTAATTTAGGCTACAGACAAAAAGAAAATGTATCTTGAATATGCATCACGAGTTCCAAAAATGAAAAGAAATTGGATTTGGATAGCACTTACTCAATAGACAGATATGATACATGGTAAGAAGGTGCACTGTCTGCCCTGTGATAGATTAAACTACTTTGTAGGAAAATTACTGTGAGCCAGTCACCACCACCACCGTGGCTAAATCTTTAATAAAATTCTCTTCCATATTCAAGAGCGAGGTATGAAGTACACAATAAGCAGAGTGGAGTAGAGTGCCATTTATCAAACCACAGCTAGGTCTGTAATCTCCTGCTTTATCCTTTTTTAGTACTTTATTTGTCTTTATTGTTGCAAGGAAGCACATTTACCCAGGGCAGTGGGCTTTCGGTCCTGATAAACCTTTTGTTTTAAATTCTACCTATGTGTTTTTATTTATTTATTTTTCTTTTTTTCCTTTTTTTTTTTTTTAATATTTTTTTTTACTTCTTATTTTTGAATCAGATAGCCATGCTGTCACTCTATGGGAGTAATTAGTTGGTTTTGTTTTGGCAGTGCCTTGCTTGTTACATGTTTTTTCACCCTTCCCTGCCTGACCTGACCCTACCTCTCCAGTCTTTACAAAAAAGGAAGCCATAGCATCTAAGACATTTTAACAAGAATACCCTGGCCTGTGGAGAAGACAGTCTGGGAAGTATTGCATAATGCTTTATTGACACTATTTGGCAAGATGGCAATGTTGAACCATGTTGCAGTTGGCCCCTGGGTGGCACTACATGGCTGGAACTGGGATCAACAAAAGCATTTTCAGATAAAGGAAGAAAACATAATTAAAAGAGTTTGCTTTCTTTTAAAGTTGAAGATAAATCCTTAAGCTAAATGTGTTGATATTTGCTGAATTAAATACGTATATGCAATGCTGTTAAACTGGATTCCTCTTATTAATTCCAGCTGCAAAACACTCTTTATATCTTGACTACCTGATAATATCTGGATCACTTTGGGCAACATGCTGATATTAAGTACAGATGCAGTGGAAGGGTCCTATGGGCAGAAGTATGTGACTGGAACTGCTTTGTGCTGCCTGAATATGCATACTACCAGTCTGTGCTGCAGCCCTGGGGGTGATTTTTTTAGTACTATTATAACCCTTTTTATTGTTTGAATAGCAGTTTTATGACAAAACATTTATATTCAGCCTGCCTTTGTACTTGACTGAAAGAGAGCAATCACCGAGAATGATAAGGCAACAATGGTAATGATAACTGCATTTATGGAGGCTTACAGAATTTAAACAGGCATGCAGAAATAGACTTACAGTAGTGCTCTACTTGACTCTGAGCTGGTTTGGGTATATTTCTTGTGCCAGGCCCATGTTTGCTTCCTCATGGAGATGTTTCCGTTACTCCTGTGTTTGTTTTTTTCCCTTATGACATTTCTTCTGTATGTATCTTACATGTGTGTACATCAGGTTTGTCTTAACTGAGAACGCTGCCATAGTTAGCTGGAGGAACATAACCATTTTTCAAAATCCATGTCTCTGAAAGCGTTGCTCGACTTTACCCCAAACTCTGAGAACTTCATATTTATATGATCTTGAAGCAGAATCAGCATTATATGTCTTTCAAGGTCCTATCCTTCATGAAAAAATAGGCGATTCTTTCATTCTGCTTTGAGAAGTGAGAGGTAATGCTGGACATTGAAAGGTGATCCAGCAGTTTAAGAATGACCAATTCAATCAATTCTACTTTTGTCTTCTGTTCCCATGGTGTTTTCTCTACTTCAAGGCTTTCATATGCATACTCACACTGTATTTATGCATTTCCTTAGATTGTTGTTTATGTAAGAAGGCAAGAAAACAATGAGAAGTTTTTTTTATGGGGGGAGGCAAATGGTTCATGATTCTCTGAACTTTGTGTGAGGAGAAGAGAATTATGCCATTATACTGAACCTTATTTAGATTATAACGGAAGGAGCTGTCCACTACACTTTGTTCTAAAAGTATTCTAGGACTACAGTCTGCCACAGTGTTTACAGTGCCAGCTAAGTACGCTACCTGATGTTAGACGCTTTCTCACAAAGGAAGAAAATGTACTCATGGAGTCAGGATGGCAGATTAAGCCTATATTTTTATATGTATTGTTTCAATATTTAAAAATAACTTTTTCAGCTAGCTCTTTTCCATAAAGGTATGTCTGGACTGTGTGTTTATATAAGCCAAAGAAATGTGTCTATTTTTATAAATGACCATTTTTAAATTATGAGGTATACTTTAAGATTTTATTGATCTTGAGAGCTGATAATCTCAACACACCTCCGTTTCTTTCATACTGTGGCTTTCCCATTATATACTTTCAACTGTTTCTTCATCTGTATTTTAATCTGTGCTTATTATTTTTGGAAGTTGTCGGTACACAAAAGGTGGGAAGCAAAAATTTGACAAAATCAAGTGACTAGAAATGTAGGAAGAGAAAAATAATCTTAATTGTTGAAAACAAAATGTGCACTTTATTTTATTCATGTATGTTATTTTGCTAATTCAAAAGCTCTTTTACTATGCTGCATATGATCATTATGTGTCATCCAGTTTATTTGTTCCTGCTATTTAGGTTTGAAATATGTTTAAGTTCATAACTCAAATTCTTTTTTTTCCTGTAAGTGAAATATAAGTAATGCAAACATTAACTTGCTTTGCCTGACTTCTTATACTGTCTTACTGGATTGCTGGATTCAAAGATATGTCATTTTCTACTAAATGTCTTTCTAATTCTTTTGTGCAAATGATACCTTTTCCCCAGGCCCAGCTACTTAGTGGGTATTATTGAACAAGTGTCTTTTATAGGCTCTAAAAAAGTGCAGCATTATGTGAAAGAAATTTTTTTAAATGTGCACGGACTATTTAGGAATATGCTTAGTGAATATTAAGCAAACACCTGAAGTTCCTGTGCTTCTGCCTAGAACCAGCACTTCATTACCTATTACGTGCTGTGACTTTGAATTTTTTATTAGGTACTGGTCTCTCAGCCTGTAAGGCTTGTGCATGATGTATATGAGAACGATTTCCAGCAGAGAGAAGCTTATCACAGATCCACCTAAAAGGTAAGGCTATTTTTTTAATTTTTAGATCATATGCAGAACAGCTGCCTGAAGAAGACTTGCACACAGAACAAGAAAGACATTTGGTTTAGGTTTTGATTATACACATCTTGCCATCTTACCCATATAGTAAAGCATAATGGGCTTCAAATAAACGTAGAATATATAGATGAAAAGAACAACAATACCAGAATACTTACCCCCTAACTTTTTGCTACACTACATTGTTGTGTTAAATATATTTCAGTTTTGCTTAGTTTTCCCAAATCTGTGATATGCTTGTCTATGATTTAGCAAAGTTGAACAGTAAATCTGTCAAAGTATGTAAAAGAATCATTCCTGTTAGCATTCCTCATATTTGCTAAAGAGAAAAAAATGAGTATGAATTAAAAAATAATAAAAAAAAAAGAATATCTTGAGAAAACGGTGAAGAATTAGTGAAGAAAACTAATAAGGAGGGGAGAAGGAGAAAGACATAGCAGTGAAGTTAGAAGTGGTAAATAAATGTAAAAAGATTATTGCTTCACTGAAAATGGCTTACACAGGCTGTTGAGGGCAAGGGACCTTATAACTTAAATCATGAGTAATAACTCCTAAGAATTTGAGTTTGTGTAATACAGATCAGGTAATTCAGGTGATAACTGTACAAGAATACCTGGAGTACATATAGAATGGCAGATGATGAGGAAACATGGTTAAGATAACGGAATTGGATAAAATAATATGATGGTTGAGAAAACTTGAAAGGCAAGAGCAACAGTGACTTATTTTGATCATTGAGTCTCTTGTGTTAGTATTATAAGCATGGCAAGCTCCATCTGAAAACCTTTTTTTTTTTTATAGAAACCTCTTTTTGGGCTTTCTGTTAGAAGTTCTTTTTGCATTTTCATCCTGATTTTTTTCACTGCCAATTTATAAATACTTTTCTGCCAAATTTACCTTTTGGCAACCTAATGTTTAACACTTCAAAGAAACTTGTTGGAATGTCTTTCTTAGTCATTCCTTGTTCATCTTTCAGTTTCACTGTGAGGCTGCACATTTTCAGATTTAACAATCCTTTTAGTGTGTATGAAGTACTGTGATGAAATCCAGGGATTTTTTGTCAAGCATATCAGTTATCATACTGAAATTAAGTAATCAGTTTGGTCTGGCATGATCTTCTCACACTTAGTTTATGTTGCATTTTAAAGCTCATTTTCTCATTCATACAAAAACACAGCTGCTAGTGATAATGAAATTGTTGCTTTTGGAAAGGGGAAGCCTTGTCAGTCACAGTTTCTGAACAGTATATTTAGATAACAGCATTTATAAGAAGGTTTCTTTGAAAGAAGTCTATTTTTTATATGGGGGGCCTTGATCCATTCCACAATCAGACTGAGCATGTAGATCATGTCAAATCTTTCTTTCATTAAAATAATTAACTAGCCTAAAAGTGAGTTTGCTGAATCTGTATCTTCTGCTTCCATGAGATAATAGGAAAAACTGCTTGAGCAAAGGACATCTCTCCTTGTGTAGGCCATGATGTTGCCACTGGAATCACAGGGAGCACTAAGGGGATCCTTGCAGGGAACAGAGTAGGAAAATTATTCATGGGTGCAGTGGTTTTGTTGTGACAAAACCAAAAATCAGACCTGACAAAGTTGCTCACTCCTGAAATTGTGTAATGGTAGCAAATAACACAAAACCTAAAAAAGCGAATTGAGAATGAAGATGGCTATAATTTCTTATCTCCAGCTTTTACCTAACTTATCTAATTTCTTGGGCATCTGTATAGAGATTTGATGACAAATAGTTTATTTGATTAATTAGTTTTCAAAGTACAAATTTCTTATTTAACTTTTCATAGGCATGCTGCATGGGTGTCCAGTTTTGTAGCGCTAGAGTATTTAATAATGAGAATATTAACCAGTTTCAGTTATTTTCTTTGAAAGAACAGTGATGTTTCAGAGGACAAGAAGAACAGACAAAAGTCAGTTATTAGAAAGTTGAAAGATTTGGGTTGGATACTTTCAAATGGTCTAGCATGCGGAAGTTAAAAGGCATGATTTCTATAGAGGTGGTAAACACTGATTTTTCAAGTTATTTTTTTATCACTTGAAATAAAAAAAGGAGAAATAATGAAATGGAACAGGTATTTCTTAAATTTAAAATTATTACTGATGGCTCTTTATGGCTAAGTAATTTTCTTCATTTTCTGTGAAAATTAGGATATTTTTGAGCAGAAACTATATTAACATCTTGGGCTACACAGTTTAGATAAGATAAGAAGAGCTGGTAATAGAAACTGGTTCACAATTCTCCATAAAAATGATCTTTCAATAGAAATAATTCATGCCTTTAAATTAGAAGTGGCATTAGTATAGGTCAGTAGTAGCAGATCCCTAATTTATTTTTAAAAAGGAAGTCTTGACATCATTGAAATTCACAGAAGTGAACTTTTTTGGAAGTGTTGCTTTAAAAAGAAACAAAAATGAAACCACTTCTGGTGATAATTTAATTTGTACTAAATATTGCAAAATCAAAAGAAAAGCATTTGGAATATTCCAAAATTACTGTATGGAGGTATCTGAGTTTTTCACTTTATTGAATTAAAAAAATATAGATTTTTCCAATTATTTGTTAGGACCATATTTTGAAATCTAAAATTACTCTGTCCTGTACCTTCCCATGTAATGTTTGCTAGTGATGTTTGGTTGATATATACTATCAGCTGATCTTTAAACATATCACCTTAGCCACTGTATTTAGTAGGAGAGTTTACATCAAACTTCAATTAAACAGAAAGAGCTGAAGGTATTTCCATTTTTGTTTGTTTTTCTGTTTGGCAGCAGTACATAGCTTGTAGCCAAGTAGCAGATTTTTATTTTGTGAGTGAATGTGAATATAAAAATACTAGTTGTACAATTCTGATAATTGCCTTTTTGATTAAATAATATTATTTTCAATATATTATGCTCTGGTTCTTTCTTCTTAGTTTTTTTTTTTTTTTTTCATTATTGAATCAAGGGCGCAATTAAATATCAGTATAATGTTTCCATTGGTAAGAATTGAGGTTTTAGTATTACATTTTAATAACAGTTGCATCTTTTCCTAAAATCTCTTCCTTTGTTCCACATAACTTTAACGTGTTGGTCATGTCTCCTTTCATCACAGCAGGGACACTGTGCATTTGTGGGATAAACTAGTTCAATATTAGCAGTGTGAAATCTGTTTGAACTTGTTTGCCTATGTCTGCCAGTTGATAGTGCCTTTTGAGGAGGTGCTGGAGAATCATGTCAGTAATAGGTGTTTTTTTCTTATGAGTTAACTCATGTCCTACAAATGTGCAGTTCCCACTCCAATTAAGTCCTATTCTTATTGTCTATGAATATAGGATATTTGATAATGGCACATCGATAAATAAATCTAGAAATTAACAGCTGGCATTAAAGAATGAAAGACAAACACATTCACAGTTGGCTACTTTAAACAAAATTTTGCAGGGATGCTGTGTTGAAAACTCAGATTTGTTTTGAATATTTTTTCATAAATGTTCATTCTATATAGTTTTCACAGAGTTGGAGCCATTTAAATCTTAGATCATACAAGTCCCCATTTTGTATACTCAGAGTTTAAAATGTGGAGAACTTGGGTGTGAATCTGTGAGCCAGGTGCTAAAGCTCCCTGTGCAACGTGCAGAAAGGGATCTTCCATGCTTCGGTGAGCATATGTCAGAGAACAGCTTAGTCTGAGTATTTCAGCTGGGTATAAGTACTGAGCCCCTCAGTCCTGATTTATCTGGTGTGGTTCTGGCCATGTGTAAAAGCAGAATGCTGGGTAACTTGGAGATATTAGTGATAAAAGTTTATGTGTTTGTGTAAGTCATTTTATGTCTTTGATTTACATACAAGTATTCAATCAAACTCCCATTTAAGGTGCCTCACAGTTTGTAAATCTCACTCTTTTTATTTTACCTAAATATGTTTACTGGTATAAATTTTTAACTTACATTACTTTTTTTATTTAAGATAAGAGCAGTCTTGACTACTTTACTTATGGATGGTCCACTGTGCCTGTGGGAGGTGACAGAGATGAGAGGGATCTCTGCTTGGTTATTTAAGTAGAAAAGTATCTTTCCCTACTTGATCTGTAATCCCATCTAAATAAGTCTGCACTGCATTTTGCTTCCACTACAAACTCCTCTTGATTTCATGGCATTTTTAAGATTCATCTTATTCTGAACTATTTACAAAAAAAAAACAAACAAACATTGCGTACTCTTGTTTTTTTGCGGGGGAAAACAGGAGTGACTGTGCAGGGGTACTGTACAGAATCTACACTATTCTGCACTAAAGATGAGCAAAGAAATAATTTATCTAGGGCTGTATATATTTATAAATGTATAACAAATCAGACAGCAAGTTTTTCTCATACTATAGGGTTTAGATTTTAACTGTATTTATTGTTGACTTTTGACTAGCAGTGTATCTATCTCCTTCCATGATGGAGAGATGCTGCTCAGTAATACAGAATACTAATTTCTGTGCCTTTCATATTCATGGCTGGGAAGACATGTACTTTACAGAATAAAAGTACTCCTGAATTCTTAGAATTTCAGGAAAATAAACAACTTCTGAAAGATAACATGGGAAAAAAGCAGTGCAGTAGTGACTTACCTTTTTTCAGAAGCTTAGACATGAAATTCCCTTTCTTTAAATGGACATTTTAAAAAACATATGTAACTACCTATGATATCTCATACAGATGATTTTAAAATGAACTAAATCATGAAACATAAAGGAATTTTTTTGTAGGATTTAAAAGATGACGAGAACATTTCCGATTTGGACTATATGAGGAGATGTCTACTCTCTTGAATCTGAGACAGCATCCATGCTGTTATTAATTTTATTATAAATTTACTTACAGATTTGCATTGTAAAGCATGTGGCTTTATCACATTAATAAAATATACTAGTTTGGAATTCTGAGAAAACTTATATGAACTGGCCTTATAGTTTGACTACGCT
Source organism: Tragopan temminckii (assembly GCA_028571105.1). Lineage (NCBI taxonomy): Eukaryota > Metazoa > Chordata > Aves > Galliformes > Phasianidae > Tragopan > Tragopan temminckii. The sequence continues at coordinate 57,741,658 of JAOWBP010001760.1, read as the reverse complement.
GGCATCACAGGACACTGAAGTGGCTGTGCCTGAGCATCCCAAAACCTAGTTTGGATATTTTTCTTTGAAGCACAAGCTTCATAGCATGGGAAAAATGTTCAAGGGATCAATTATTACTCCCGATTCACAGGGTGTTAAAGCTGTCTTTATTACTTGTCATTGAGACAATAATTTGATTTGACAGGCAGATTGGATATTATTAAAATTAAAGGATTTTGTTGCCTTCCTGCACGTGTGAGGCATTGTTTCTAAGATCTACTTTGTGAAGAGAACCAAGAAGACCATAGCACTGGTTTGGTCTGCAGATAGGGGAATTGGAAAGTTGCCCAGTTTTATAATTGGGTGGTGAATTAATTATCTATAGTTGTCCATGATTTTTCACATTATTAAATCTGATACAGAGCACCTTTTTTTTTCTGGGAAAACAGGATTTAGCCATTTCGGGGGAGAACTCTATTGAGGTGTTGGTGTTACTGCTCTTCTCATTTTCTAGTATAAGCTTTGCACTACCAGCTGGACCCCTTTTTACTAGGTATTGTATGTTCGTGTAGCCAACAGTTGTCTCATATAATTCTGAAAACAGAATAAGAGGAAAAGATTGCAGGTTGAGGAGAGTAGAATAAGCAAATTCTGTGTGATAACAAAATGCTTTTGAGTAAAGTTTATAAGCTTTTTAACGAATAAATAAAGCAGAAGAAAATGTTATTTGGAGTGAAAATTTTGCTGGGAAAAGATGAGTTTACTATTGTTTCTACTTTCCAAAAAGATATAGACAAGTAGAAATCTATTCATGAGCATGTATAGAATTATCCAGTTTGGTGATACTTAAACGTACTATGTTACTTCTCTTTCATTAAGTAGTTGTGATTGGTGATATTGGTACAGATATATAAGGTCTTTTTTTTTTTAGGATGGGCTGCCACTTACACATAAATGCTATGAGTTTAGGCAGCATTAATGTGTTTTTTTTCCTGTCTTTCAGTGAATGATCTTTAATTTCCGCCAAAGTAAATTGAAGGGAGGCAATAAAAGCTTATGTTCTGGGCATTTGACAATAGTTCAATTTGAACATACGTACTTTCAGATATTTCAGAGTGAAGGCTGAGAGAACAGTTTATCCTTGAAAGTCCTTCCATAAACATCCACCACTAGTTTGTAAAACTATTTATCTGTCTTAAATTGCTCCTTTGAATTTTAAAGAAATTTATGTAGTAGTAAGAAGTTCGTGTAGCTAGGACTTTGTAATATGTTTTTTCCTGTTAAACATATTTCTATTGTGCTCTAATGATAACATTTAACATATTTTTTCTTGTTTGTTTTGTTTTGTTTCATTTTTTTAAAGGCAAGCAAATGTTAGTGAAGCTACAGGTAAACCTACCAATTAATTAATTCTACATGTAATTAAGTTAAATGTAAATCACCATATGCTCAGTGTGTTTCATAACCCTGAAGATTGTTATTACCGTATCTGGCTTATAATGGTCTTATTTTCAAAACAGGTAGGATATTCTCCCCATCCTTGTCTTTTTCTTGGTTGTGGTTTTTACACAAATACAGAATGCAAGACAAATACAAAACATATCATTTAAGTTTACAAATGCATACTTAAAAATTGTTAAGGTCCTGTCTTTGAAGATGAGAGTAAACAGATTCAATCCATTGCAAAGAGTCTTCAAAATTAAAGGTGGGGTGATTAAAAAAAAAAAGAAGTTTCCTCACCTTTTTGTACACTCAAATGAAAGTTTTCAAATGGAAGAAGGAAAATTAATAACCTGATTCTGAAACTTCACTTTTTGGAAGATGTCATTTCTCTCTTATTCCATCACACTATCCTGCAATGTCTGAAGGGCAAGTATATAAAAATGTGACTGTGCTTGAAAAAACAGAATTTAAAAAGGGGAAAATGAAAGGAAATGTTTTCAAATCTAGCCAGTCATAAAAGGTGACTCATCAGATTTTGCAGCTGGAAACACTTTCATCTTTGTCTTTGAAATGCCCTTAATCATTTCATGATTTTACTTAGTCTTGTCATGGTTATAAAATACTGAAATATTGTAAAGATTTTAATGTCCAGGTGTAAACTACATAAACGTATATAGTATATGTGTATTAATATATTAATATTATTTTGAATATCAATATTTTGAACGCTGTAAATAGTAAGTTCTTTTTTACATTTGAATTTATTGCTTTACTTACAATGGGTTTTACTCATTATGCTTAATAACTGATTCATATCTGTGTTGTCCACCGTTTGTCATGATTCCCATGGATGGAAGTAAATGATAGGGTCATCCATGTTTTGGCTCTACTTCTTCAATGGTTTCTGTCAATGGTGTATATCGGTGTTAAGCAATAACTTAAGTCTACCACAAGTAAAGATTTTAGCATGTGTATACAAGATAGCACACAGCACTCCATCAGTAGTAAATAATTGGTTAATAATCTGTCTTTTAATAAAAAGTACAAAAGCACAAACTTTTTCACAGAAAGCTAAGTAAGAAAAGGCTTTCCTAATTAAGTGCCACTAGTAATACAGTGGTCATTTCAAAAATAGTATGAAAGCTTTCACAGACCCGCTTCTCTTAATTCTCTTAATTCTCTTAATTTTTATGATTTTCATAAATACAATTAGAATTACTGAAAACTTGATTGAAGAAGAGTTATGTATAGACATATAATATATTTTTAGGAATATGAATAATCCTTTCAGCCTGAAGAAAAACTCTGTTTGAATCAAGAGAAGATGGGAGGAAAGCAGCTGCTGATCTGGTTATTTTGTAGTTTAGCTTCTGAAGAGAAATGAAATAGAATAGCATTTTAAAGGAATTTAGTGGGACAGCTTAATCACTGAGTCACAGAACTGTAGGGGTTGGAAGAGACCTCTGGAGCAACCGCTAAAGCAGGTTCCCTATAGTAGGTTGCACAGGAAAGCATCACAGAATCACAGAATGGTCCGGATTGGAAGGGACTTCAAGGATCATGAATCTCCAACCACCCTGCCACATGCAGGGCCACCAACCTCCACATTTAATACTAGACCAGGCTGCCCAAGGCCCCATCCAATCTGGTCTTGAACACTTCCGGGGATGGGGCATCCACAACCTCTCTGGGCAGGCTGTACCAGCACCTCACCACTCTCTCTGTAAAGAACTTCCCCCTGACATCCAACCTAAACCTTCCTTCAACTTAAAACCATTTCCCCTTGTCCTGCAGTTATCTACCCTTTCAAAGAGTTGACTCCCCTCCTATTTATAGGCTCCCTTTAGGTACTGAAAGGCTGCAGGTAGGTCACCCCACAGCCTTCTTTTCTCCAGACTGAACAAACCCAGCTCCCTCAGCCTGTCTTCGTAGGGGAGGTGCTCCAGTCCCCTGATCAATCCCATGGCTCTCCTCTGGACCCTTTCCAACAGCTCTCTGTTTTTCTTGTACTGGAGGCTCCAGACCTGGACACAGTACTCCAGATGGGGCCTCACAAGGGCAGAATACAGAGGGACAATCACCTCCCTGTCCCTGCTGGCCACCTCTCTTCTGATGGAGCCCAGGATGCCATTTGCTTTCTGAGCTGCAAGAGCACACTGCTGGCTCATGTTAAGTTTTTCATTCATCAGGACCCCCAGGTTCTTCTCTGCAGGGCTGCTCTCAAGGTCTGCTCCTTCCAGTCTGTGTAAATGCCTGGGATTCCTCTGGCCCAAATGCAAAACCTTGCAGTTTGCTTTGTTGAACCTCATTAGGTTCACCCGGACCGACCTTTCAAGTCTGTTGAGGTCCCTCTGAATGGCATCCCGTTCTTCCTCATCCAGGCAAATGTTTGCAGAGAAGGAGATTCCACAACCTCTCTGAGCAGCCTGTTCCAGAATTCTATTACCTTCAGAGTAAAGAAGTTTTTCCTTGTGTTTGTATGGAACTTCCTGTGTTCCAGTTTGTGCCCACTGGCCCTTATTCTGTTGCTGGGCACTGTTGTAAAGAGCTTGACTCCATTCACTTGAGTCATGCCCTTTTAGATATTTATTAGCACTGATAAGTTCACCTCTCAGCCTTCTCTTCTCCAGGGTGAACAGTCCCAGGTATTTTAGTATAGATTAATTCTAACTAAAATATTTTTAATAGTAGTTTATTTTTAAAATCTACTTAGAAGTACTCTTTGTAATACACTCTACAGGCATTTTAAAAGCAGATGTGTTATCCATGTCTAAGATTCACACACATCTTTAATTCTTGAGTTTTACCTTTACCCTTCCTGTCTCTTTCAACCGACTGTTTCCCCTCTTGTTAGATGAGAACTTCTAACAATGCTGACAGTAATAATAACAATAATAATAATAATAAACACACAAAAAACCTGAATATCAACAAGAAGATTCACAGAGAAATGCAATCAAAACTGATGTTGCAAATCAAGCCCAGAATCAGGCCATGAAAAATTCAAAAACTTTCAGCTATTTGCAATTACGGTGGTAATTGCTATTTTTAAAATGTTTTACTTCTTCCAAAGATTCTCCATGTAGTTAGCTGAAATTCGAGGTATTTTAAATCACAGGAAAATCTTTTTGCAGCTGATGAAGACTAAACATTATAGGCAATCAAAGCAACATATTATCTACATATTTTATCTGATTAAAAAAAAAGTAGCTCTTGGAACTATTTTTAAAAATCATTTTAACTACATGGTAGTAGCTAATTACAATGTACTTTCTCACAGACAAAAACATTAGTAATATCTATTTTAAAGTGTAAAGTAGGGGATTTTTAAATTCCTTTTAATGAAATGGCATCTTAGGTTATTTGCTATGATATTTTAGTCTGTGTAATCATACCTTTTTTTTTTTTTTTGTGAATCAGTGTTTCTAGTCAAGTTTTGATCAATATATGTAAAACAACATATATAATACATAAAGTTAAGGTTCTTTTAAAAACATTGTAATTTAAAGATTGATATATGAACATCACATAATATTGATCTATTAAATGCAAATAAGTGGCTGAGAGTTAAATATAGAGTGTAGGAAAATAACTGTGGAGAAATAATGTAAAAGTAATTTTGGTTCAGAGCAATTAGTACAATGGACAACTAAATTCTGACATTGTGTGTTAGAGTCTTTCTTGTAGTAAATTAGATCTGGAATACTTTTATTTTTATTCTCTGATAGTAATAATAAATCATGATCTTTCTTCTTTTGCTCAGAGTTTTTGATAGATAAGTTCAGTAAGGAAAGGGAAAATTCTCTCACTCATTTATTGAAAAATTCCATTTAGAATTTTCCTAGTAAATCTGTTAAAATTCAATAATATACTGTGATTTTTAATGAAGTAAAAATTCATAGACATTCTATGTTTACTTTTATTAATGTTCCATTTTTTTTGTTGAATGTCTGAAAAACAAATACTAAGATTTTGTTTAAATTTAGAATCTCTTATGAAGGTAAGGTTGTACAATGTAATAATAGTCTTCATGACAAATATCTGAAAAACTTAAGTATTTGTTTTAAAAAAAATCCTTTAAGAAAAAAAAACAGTAAATAATAACAGTTATTTTATACGCAGTGCATCTGCATGAAGCAAGTGCAAAGACTGGCAGTGATGACCCAGCACTGATGCAACTGCAATAGGATCAATGAAGTTGGCAGAGCTTTAGGTGGAATTTTTTTGAAGTTAGAGGCAAATTTTAGCAGAGGGCTCTGACTCAGAGGTCTCACTTACAAAAGAGTCAGAATGAGCCACTGTATTAAAACACTCTGAAATTGCATAAGAATGTTTTTTTACTGGCCTTGCAAGAACATAGGAGCTGGAAAGTGTATGGAAGTTTAGGAGAAGGGAAAGTCTTTAAAGATCAAAATAACTTTAGATAACGATATAAACTGAATATTTTGATTAATCTGTTAAATATCTCATTTGGTACTCTCTGATTCATAACATTGAGCCCAAAGACTTCATAAATATTTCACATCTTTAGTAAGCATGTAAAACAATTTGAGGCAAAAGCAGACAAACAAAAAAATCTCAAAACCTCAAAATGTGAGCAAAAAAGCTTCACGGGTTAAAACCTCTTAGAGTTGTTTAATCTTCAGAACTAAAATAATTAACTCTTTTGAGGAAGAGAAATAGTTTATTATTGATACAATATTTGGGAAAATTTCAACATTAGAGTAAATCTGCCAACTTAGAACATATAATTTTAATCAGGGCATGAGTGTTGAGGATTTTGTACAAATCAGCCTCACTTGTGAGTCATTACAGAGGGTCACTTGATAATGCATCTATTTTTATAAGGTGTAGAATACCGGAAAGTTAAAGAGGAAGAAATCTGTTGTGGTATTTTGAGTTTTAAGCATATGTTTTCTGAATTCATATTCAGCTTACTTTGTTCTTAATTAAAATGCGTGCTAAAAGAAAGTAAATATATATTTAGAACACATTTGTAATACTACATATTTAAGAACAGGCCTGTCATACATCATTTTATGTATTGGAAATGACACCATTTGAACAGGGTTCTTTGTTTTATCGTAACTGTAAACTTGAACTTCATCATGAAAGAGGTACTATTGAGAATTTTTCCCCTTACAAGATGTCACTAAGTCTGTTATGACATGGTAGTGTAGGAATGAACAAGCAGGCATGATTTCACATAAAAAAAAGCCTGAAAGTAAATCTGTGTTACTGCAACCATACTCAGGAAAAGCACCAGTCATTTTATTCAATAGCATTCCAGAGCCAACTGATAGATGAATCAGTTTTGACAGTAACTCTCTTTTTGACCTGTGTGGCAGATACAATGTCACAGCAGTAGGAGAGGTTTTGTGATAATTGGAAAGTGAAGGGGACTTGGTGGTGCAGTTGGTTAGTGCATTAGCCTTTCCCCTCTGGAGACCTGGGTTCATATTCTGCCTTAGGGTCAGTAGTGAAAATTCGTGCTTTAGTGTCCTACTTCTGTTTGTACATTTGACAAAAGGACTAACATCTGGAAAAAAAAAAAATGTTGTCTTTCTTTCCCATAACATGCTATACTGACAAGAATCGTAGGGCTGATGTATATTGGCAGAGAGCTTAAATAGCTTTTACTCCTGCGATAGGTGTCTATCAAGTTCACTTTCCCCACAAAGGCATTCACTCAAGGTGTTACTAAAAGGGAGAAAAGGAAAAACTCAGATTATATTCAGGAAAATAATGCAGATAATGAAGGAAATTCATCCATACTACAAAAGCTATACCGATAAACTACCCGTTTTACCTTGGAGTTAACTCCTGCTAATCTCTCTCAGGCTGAAGTCATATTTCTCTTAAGATGTTTTACTTGAACCTCCCTCTGCCAAAGATTTTCAAGTGCCAGAGAACTGTTATTTCATATGCACTGGAGTGGAGCAGTGATGACATCCAGTGATTAAGTAGTTAAAAAAAAAAAAATACAAATTCCCTAAAGGCATTCTGAGAACCACTTTCCAGATATTGCTTGCCTTTACAGGTGGTGGTAAGCTGGATATAGGTTGGTTATCAGCAATGTTCTATCTTATATTTGCAGTGCTTACTGTTATTGCCTTGTAAGAAGCGTGGTGCAGCTAATTATGCAATGCATAGAGCCCAGTTTTTTCTTATTGACTCCTTCAGTGTTTATCTTTTCACTTCCTTTAAAATTTGCAGTGTCCAAGTTACCTGAGGGATTTGCAAGAATGTATGAACAACTTAGCTTTCAAATCCTCACCAAAATTTTAGCTCTGTTTACAACAGTGAGAGAGCTTTCTCTCTTTAAACATACATTAAATACTCAAGATATGTCCAACCAGAGAATCTTAGTGCAGCATGTTCAAGGATAAAAAAAAGAATTTTATAGCCTTGTTCTAGGCTACAGGCATTTTGCAATTATGGCTCCATCTCTGGAGCAGATGACAAGAATTATCAGCTAACCACAGTATCAGATCTCTATCCCTTTTTGACAAGGATTTCCCTCTAGGTTGAGGGAAACGTGAAGTAGAGATTGAAACCTAATTTCTTTTTTTCCCTTCAATAGTAACAAAAATAATAGAGTAGGGTAAGCAGGGAAGGAACAAAGGATTAAAGAATAAAAACAGGACAGTGGAAGCTTGAACAGTCAAGAACAGAGCTGTCATTTGAGTGATAAATCATTCTCTTAATCAGCTTTGCCAGCCAAAGAAGGCCTGAGTAAGCGGCTACAGATGACTAAGCCTTAACTGATTTTTCTTTGTTTCCATTCCTCCGTCACATCCCTAATTAAAATTTACACTTCTAATTGCACTATTTTCTAATAGAATGATAGGAACCCTTGTCTGGGGCTTTGCTTGAAGAGAAGTCCTAGAACTGTGAAAAGCTTTAAGCAGCTTCTATTCTACATAGAGTTTAGATCTCCTTTTAAATGTGTTAGATTTCTTTGAGTTTTAAATTTCTTCACTGAGTTCACTTAAGGGAACAAGAACAAGTTAAGATAGTTTTTCTCAAGGTACACATGCACCTTGTCAGATCAGTAAAGTCACTCTCATTCATCCTTCACCTCTATTTGCAGACTAATATCAAAGATGCCTTTGAGATTTCAGTCTCATATTTTCTAAAGGATTATTTTATCTGCATCACAGCCTGCAAAGAGAAAGAGTATCTAGGAATTTCCTTCCCTATTTCTCTACAAATGTGAGACTGAAGTAGAAATGAGACTTGAGGCTGAAATAAAATTGGAGAAAGTTGGGTTGAAGTAGAGGTGAAAATACAGTATTATAAGTTGTAACAGGGTCATAGTAAAAAAAAAAGAAACAAATTCAAATTTCAAGTAATCTTTGAACTGCTTGAATGAGTTGATCCAAAACATTGCTTTTCACTTTTTTGTTTTTGTTATATATTTTAATAATTATGAAAACAGATGTGAGACAAATGCATAAATGAATCTGCTCATATTTACTTTAACATACACTTATGTCTTAAAACAAAACCCCTTCAGGATGGTGAGGTGCTGGAATAGGCTGACCAGAGAAGCTGTGAATGCCCCATCCCTGGACGTGTTCAAGGCCAGGTTGGGTGGGTCTCTCTGGGCAACCTAATTTAGTACCAATCTAGTACCTGATCTAGTGATTGGCAACTCTGGCCATGACGGGGGGGTTGGAACTAGATGGTCTTTAAGGTCCCTTCCAACCCAGGCCATTCTATAATTCTGTGGTTCTACATGTCTATGTGAATAACTCTTCATAAGTAAAACTCTTCTGTATTATGTACAGCACTTTATCATCGTATTCTCGTGCTGTGCCCCATTAAGAATTAGGTTCTAAATGAAGTGAAGAATGTGTAGTTTGAATGAGGTCTGCTGATGTTAAAGCTGGAATAGTATTGTGCTCTTATTCGGGAAGCCTACATGAACATCCTGATGAACTTTCTAGGAATATTAGTTTTGCCTAGCCCTATTTTCTTAGCATCTAGACAGTATTTTTACTGATGTAAATCTTTAATGTTTAACAGTGCTTCTCACTAATAATTGTCTAGGCATCCCAAGACAATTGAAATATGTGTATTTGTTACTATGTTATCATAACTATAGTATTTAAACATGCATTTTAAGTCTCATTTTTAGAAGTTCTTTTAGCTTTTGTTTGTAATTATGGAAAATGAAAGGTAAAGGTATGGTACAGCGATCACAACAAAGTGATCGGATTTCCAGATGCCAACAGAACTGTGTGTAATTCTCAATTTTGAGTTGAGAAAATAATCTGACAATTTATTTTTACACCACGTTAGTAGTGGTGTAGATTTGTTGTTGTTGTTTTTTAAAGTTTCAGTGTTGTTAGGTATGATGCACAGAAGCAGGGTGAGAAAGTGATTTCATGCTCTATTTCTCCAGATGAAGTTTGGTGGTTTGCTGACAAATACTGACATGTAAACCCAAATTGCATCTTCCAGGTTTAACAGCGGTAAATAAAAATGTTCACAGAATTCATAGATAGAATGTTGTAGGCCACACAGAATTTTTTACATGAGTTAATATCTCACCATGGCATAGATTATCTTGACTTGATCTGATTCTTTTTATTTTAAATAGACTGCTTGTTACCATATTTTTGAATTACGTTGAAATAAAATAAGATTAAAAAAAATGGTGGTCACGTTTCAGATTTCTTTTGGAATGGAATTTCTTGATTGTCTAACATCAAATAATGTTATGTTATTTGGGAAGATATAAAACGACAAAGTCATCTAATCCATGAATATACAGAAGTATCAATACTTTTGGTTTTGAAATCTGAGTCACTCTTTCTTCTCTATTACTTATCCAGAGTTTTAATCTCAAATAGTTATTTTTAATTTTGTGCAGTAATCTTGAATGAATGTATAATAAGGAAATACTGTATGTTAATTTGCTACTGTTTTACTGTCTCTGGATTCTGCTTTGCAGAGGTGGATGTTCACTTTGGGATGATTCTTTTAATTTCTTGCTCTCATCTGTCTATTTTGTCTGACTCTGTCCAATCTCTGCTTTAGATATTTAAAATTGCTTATGAAGTAGCCCAGCTATTAATTCAGCTAATTCTGTGTACAAATAAATAAATAAATAGTTTAATATCAAAGGATTTTTATCTGATCTTTTAACTGTGGAGGTTTTCCTTCCAAATGGTTCATGAATATCACTGTCCTTCCTGCTTAGGGAAGGAAGCAGCCAGTAGTTGATCTTTAATTAATAAGCCTTTCTGGAGTTGGCCTCTCCACTGGACTAGTACTTTTTTCTACATTTATTTTAAGACAAGATGATTACACTTGAAGTAGAACAAATAAGTAAATGCTGCATATTTTTAATGGAAAGAGATATATATAAAAAAAAAATCCGTTCAGCTCCTCTGAAAGGCATTTATAGCCGTGATTCTTGTTCGTGCTGCAAAATCTCAAGAAAGACTTTCACCTCATGATATAGTGAGAATTTTATTAAGCTGCTTGCATCTGATCAGATATTTAATTTTGAGCTATTTGAGTGCTTCAAATACTTGAGTGCTTGAGAGCTTCAAGATGAAGCATTCTGAACTTGGATTTCACCAAAACAATGAATACTGTGCTTCATACATTTAGACCACAACTTTGAGTTATGAGAAAAATGGTAGATAATGATAAAAGGAAATTTTGACAATAGCAATACAAAATATTTAATAATGTTTCAAATAATAGTTATCAAAAATTTTATGTAGTTGCTTACGTTCCGAATAAGAAGCTATGGAGTAACAGCCATAATCACAGGTAATGTAACTAAGACTTCAGATGTTTAGATCAACTAGCACTAATATCAGAAGGTGAATAAGTAGATTTATTGAATAGTGATAAATATAATTATGACACTGACGTATAAACTTATTACAGAAACAAGCTTGTTTCAATTAAGAATAATGGAATACTGCTAGATGAAGTGAGATTATGTCACTGTCTTTTCATCACATAAAACAACATAAAACAAATATGAATATTAAAATGTAACATGAAAACAATCATTTTATACTCCCATTGTTGGGGTCACTTCTTAGTTGCTTGGATTTTAGTATTTATGAGTGGGTAAAGGACCAAGGCTATGAGTTTACTTTTTCTTCTGACAGCCTTGATAGGCTCTGTGGCAAAATGTTCCTGTTCATAACACCCCGTGACATCAGGACTGTAGACAGATTATGTGACCACAGCCATGTGCTGTATACCTGACGGATTTCAAATACCTAAAGATGTGTATTGTTTTTTTTTAAGTTCGTATCTGGAAAAATTTTGGCAACTGCTGCAGGTATTTCTAAACACTGTTTTGCTTCAACCAGAGGTGGAAACCTCAATCCTTCATGCATTTAAAACATTGAAAAGGAATGCTCCCCTCAAGATGGCAACAACTCATAAAAGGATAAAAGCTTAAGAAAATGCATAGTGTACTGAAATATGCACACATATTGTACCTCATCTTGCCTATTTCTCCATGAAATGTCAAAAGAACCTCCTACTGTGAGATGTCTGTGAGCTCTGCAAGACTGATTAAATTTCTATATAGTATCAATCGTTGCATCCTGTGAACCATAAATTATAAAAAATCTGTTCTATTTTGTCACTCCGTAAAAAGATTTAAAACGTTCTTAGCAGATACAAAGAAAAAAGGGTGACTCTTGTTTTATTTGTGCCAATTTCATGCTCAGACTCCATGTTAAGGGCAGTTAAACAGTTAAAATGTGGGGTATATTCTTTATAAATGTGTGTGAAGAAGTACTTTAAGAGAGCATTTTGTACAATTAAAGAAATAATATTGTGACTTATTTCTCAGTTTTGTGGCTTGTAACTCCAAAGGAAGGAAACAAACTTAAGTGTCCAAAGACAAATATATAAAGATTTCTTGAGAGCAGAATAGGGAGTATTCAGGGGGTAAGAAGAGGCAGTTCTCTCCCTTGCATTTTTAACTGGTGGAATAGCAAAATATAATCAGGAGATTGGTGTTAGTGAAGTTTTTGCTTTGTGACAGAAACTAGTGTTAAAAGAGCTTGTGGTCATTTATCACACCACTTGAAGATGTGTGGTTTCTGTAAAGAATCTCAACTTACACGTTTAAATCATGTTCAATTTTTTTGACCTTTTGGCACTGTGCGCCAGGAGGCTAATGTGAGGAATCTCGTCCTTGTGAATTGCTGACTGTAGTTTAAGTCCATTGTTCAGAGATTTTCAGGATTATGAATTTCAAACTAAGATAAATTGATAAAAACGACTTTATTCTCATTTCTACCTCATACTTCTTCATCCACCGTCGCAGGGTTTTGTATTGCTGTTTGTCACCGCTGCACCTGAGTGCCTTCCAAGTGAAATAACAGTAGCAAAGCATCTGGTGGAAATCATAGGGAACATCAACATTCTGAGTCAGGGCTTATACATCTGCATACAACACTGTATGTATGTGATTACAAGGGCTGCTCCAAAAGTAATGCCTTCTATTTTATGACGTTGTCCCATGACATCAGAGGCAGATGTTGGTGGTGTGGCAGTAGAGGTTGAAGCATAGTCCATGGCTGAATGGACTATGGTTGAACCGTACTTCCTGCCAGCATTCCATTACATGTTGTTGCCATGTAACAGATGGGAGCAGAGGGGCAGACTGACAGAATGGCATCTGGCATGGAAGTGCATATGAAGCAGAAGTGTGTCGTGCTTGAGCACGGCATGCAGGTTCTTGTTCATTACTGGTGAAAATGTGCAGCTAATGGTGGTACCTATGTTGAAAAACAGTGTTTTGCAGCTGAAAATGTTTTCTATCAAACAGTGTTATTGTGCTCCTTGTATGTGTTGTAGTTTCTATGAAAATAAATAGGATGCATTACTTTCAGAGTTACCTACATAGATTGCTTCCAGATTGGAGCTGCTTCCAGATGTAAGCATCCAGCTTCCTGAGTCAAGAGTAGTTGAGTCACTTCAGGCCTATATGGACTTGCTTTTAGCTTGATGCTTCTCCCATGGCGGGAGAAGAGTTTGAGAAAGATGAGAGAGTATGTGTGAAACTTTTGTAAGTTTGTGATAACTGTGCACAAATTCTTCATGTAAGTTATGAGTCTCAGTGATAAACCTGTGACTTCTTATGGAATTCCTTAATGGAAATGAGCATAATTTTAATAGCAATATTTATTAATGAAAAATCGGTAGTAGATTTTTTTTTTTTCATATAAAGCCATGTACTTTAATTTTCTTTGGTTTATTTCAATATTGGATTGTATCTTCAGTATTTTATTTATCTTGCACAATATACTATTAAATCAAGAGCAAATAAAAATTGATTATCACAGAGCGGCTTTCAAAAATGCAATATTCATTTGAGAATGGATCATAAACAGAAGTAATTAGTAGAATTTTAAGTAAGGTATAAAGAGTCTGAGGTAACATGTATGAATAAAAGTGGAAGTTTCAAGAATTTTAAAAATTTAAGAGGAAAATCTTGTAACTTTTAGGAAGTGTAAATTAAGCAGTTTTAAAATTCTTAAAATCTCAGTCACATAAAAACAAGTACTAGTAAATAAAAGTATCAAAACCTCTCCCTTTAATGAAAACATACTTAGGTTGCATGCATCAGAAGTCCTGTGGGTGATTTTCCACACAGTTTAGCAAATGCTGTGTGTCATGAAGGAGTTTTGTTCAAATCAATTCAGAGTTATCTATATGGAACCAAGTCATACAGCTGGCTACTTTGTTGCTGGCAAATAAATGGTTTTAAACATCATAAAAAAAAATGGAGTAACAGTGAACCATTAATAATCCAATTTTTATAACTGATGATAGAAATTTCAGAGTTTGGATAACTTCTGAAAGATCGGTGCTTGAAACACTCTTCTTCTTCTTTTTTTTTTTTTTTTTTTTTTTTTTTTTTTTTTTTTTTTTTTTTTTTTTAATATGATGTTCCTTCAAAGAAACAACTTGTTTAACACCTAGGTTCAGTAGAAATCATGAAAGCCATGGAAAGTGTCATCTCTTTTTCTTCCAGAACTTAACTAAGTTTGAGAAGCAAAAGTAAGCAAAGGGGAAAGTGAAAGTCTCAGAGATGTAGAAAATAACTGAGAAATATGGAGTCCTCTCACACATTTCCTATTTAAAGAAAACATAAGAGGAATCAATAAATGATTGGAACCTATTGGAACCTTGGGAATTATTATTCTAGCAGAAAAATAGCTCTTACCAGCTCATACAAATTAAGACTCATAAGCTTAGGAAGCAATTAATACTTTGAGTCAAAAAAGACACAGTTGTGAAGGGCATAGATTTTATCCAAAGGAAAAGGCAGAGATTTTATTCAGGAAAATCTGGGAAGTATCCAGTACTCTGGGTTCAGTAGATGAAAGATCATGGACTAGCCCAGAAAAGGGTCAGTAGAGAAAGCAACCATTAAATCTTTTCAGCTTTGCATTACCAGCATTTTTCATATGTATTTTCTTTTCAGGTAATGCACATCCTACAGAGTCCTTCTGCTATGACAACGGTTAGGACAGAAATTAAATCTTGTGGATGTTGGCCCACTCACTATAAAGTGCATTTCAGTAATCATTGCAAATCACCTGGACAGCTGACAAAGATAAAAGACTGTAGTATTCGGACTTAATTACAAAGATACGGATTTTGGTTATCTGCATTTGTTTCTTACTCAAGGAACTTAAAATATATCTTCAGTTTCTGCAGTTCATGATTCTTGGTGGCTCAGCATAAGTTGTCATTAAAAACTGGAGGCTTCATGCCAGACCTTTGATATAAAGACCTAACAACTGAAATTGCAGCTCCCAGTCTTTTTCCCAGGTGGTAATGTTATATTCCAGTAAATTAAAGTAGGAATGAGTAAAATTTAGGAGGACGAAGACAAAGAGAGAAAGTGTTTTCTAACTTTCTAAAACTTTTCATAACAAAAAAATTGTTGTGCCTATATACAATAATTTAACAGAATTAAACATCTATGAAGCACCCTTATTAATAAGTTGATAATAGTAATAATATGTTTTGAGAGACAATAATGCTAAACTCATATTGTAGGAACACGTATAAGAATTCATTTCAGTGAAAGCTCATTATTTAAATGGGCAAGACCAGCAAGGAGTGGACAAGGAAATAAACACATGGAAAGGTCAAATGATTTGCAAGATGGAAGTAGTAAATTTTCCCAAGTCTTCTACATCTCAGTCTGGAGCTGCACCTATTAAACCACTAGAGGATGACAGTTCTCAAATTGGTTGCAGAAACATTCATTTTGGGAGTGAGGAGGTGATAATAGGTGAGATAATTACAAGGTACAACTATTTAAGTCAGCTGTCTAACTGCTAACTACCTATAATTATGCAGCAATCTGTGATGGATAAGTTAATGTAAATCCTTTCAGCAAGTCTTTATGAGCCTTTACCATGTAAAGATCAAACTATTGCTGACTCAGAAAGTTTCATGAAGATAGACAAAAGGTGAGACAAAAGGAGGTCAAGATTTTCTAGAAAGTTTGAGAAAACCTTCATTAAGTTGCACCTTTTCTCAAATATTCTAATTTTATTCTGATTATACTTCCCAAAGCTTGACATTTCTGGTTTGCTTTTACAGATCATAGGGTCTGTTCATACATTAGTTCTACCCATAATTAGGAGAGTGAAGATCACAAGCACAGCAAGAATTTCAGCTTTTCCTCAGTGGCTGCAATTCAATTAGTGATAATGTTCTCCTGCATAGTAGTTCAGGTATCCAGTGTTAGGTCACTCAACAGCTCGATTTTAAATTTGTTGCTAAAGATTTGGGTTTATCTCTTCTGTTACTTTTGAAAGTCTTTGACAGCTAGGTTCATATGAATGCTGGAAGTAAGTCTTGTGCTCCTATTCTTTATAAAGAGTTTAACCTGTGAGTATCCAGATTAGAGAGATTTCTCTGAGTAAGCTGTGTAAGGAAAGTTAGGACAGCTGACTTAAGAAATACTGGTAGTAGGAAAGCTCTTAATTTTGTTTCCTGTATCAATAAGGTTCCCTTTCCCAGTACCCATTCTAGAAAAGCAGTGTATGTTGTTCTAGAAGATGCTGGCTTGACTCATCGTCTCTGATTTTGTAGAGACCTCTTGATATGGGTTTCAAGTGAGCGCTCTCTCTTCTAATGTGTTGGGATTTATCCTCAAGAGAGCAAAAAAGAGACTTCACTTCAGTTGAGCCTCAATAATTGTTGGCTCTCTTGTTCTCTATCAGGAACTCTAGAATGGGAAAGGCAGCCAGTCATGCATGCTGTAATTTACATCTGATTGATGAAGGGTTTAGATTAACAGGAACAATTTGCTCTGGAACTCCTATAGGCCTAAACTGAAACATTTCACAGTGATACCCAGAATCAGTTTTTGTCTTGATCAGTCTCATATCTTATCACATGTAAAGTTCATTCTCAGAGTTAACCCTTAAAGTCAAACACACAAAAAATGGTACTTGATAGTTCTTATTTCCCATGTTAAGTAATCAAGTTAAGTTAAGTTGTAGCTGAAAACTCTGTATTTCCAATAATTACATAGATAAAATTGATGGAAAATAGTACACCATACAGTGTTTGCAGTGCTTGGTAAAGTCAAATAAGCATTTATCTTTAGAATAATAAATTTGCACATATTTGTTAATTCACTGAAGTCTTCAGAAAAAGCACAGTCTTTAAGCAAAAACAGAAGAAAACCAACATCAAAGAAAAGATTTTGGACCTCTCACTGGAGAAGAAATTAGTATTTATTAATGAATAAGAATTAGGCCAAAAAAAGGTTATATCAGTAAATTACAAAATCAATCTCAAAATTTACTATTTTTTAAAATAAGAAGCATATTTTATATTATTATCAAATCAAACATATAGCTTATGTGATAAAAAAAAAATAATCAGGTATAGTTTCAAATAGGATTTATTTAGAACAATCTTCAAAAGGCTTCTCAGCAACATAGGCAAAATTGGCCTTTTGTGGCATACACCTGGGATAGATCACTGAATTCCTGACTGGGTTTTTCTGATATCACTGAAGTTTTTGCATTCCGACTTGAATCTGAGAATGGTTCTTAGAATAATATGCGTAGATTTCTTTTACAGTAAAAAAAATACACTCTATTCAGTTGTTTTTTTCCTTAGCTCCAGGAATCCCTGCAGGTTTTGTTTTGACCTAGCATGTTTCACACAATCTACACATCTAGAAGAATCTTGAAATTAAATAATTGATAATAGTAGATTTTTTCTTTCTGAGCCTCACCATTTTTGGTGCATCAGGACATAGTGAGGGGACAATTACAATGAGTCTTAGTGAGAAATGTAAGAACAATCATATATTTTTGTTTGCAAAGGGATTTAATATTTTTAAATATTTGTTTAATTTGAATGTGTCTTCAAAATGAATCACCAGAAAATTATTCTTCCCTATATGTATTTCCTTTATAACGAAACTGGTAAATATATAAATTTGCCATAACACTTATTAATGGACATTTGTTTACATATTTTTATCTCAATTATCTATGCCCATAGGACCTATTCAATCAATTTTTCACTAAGTAGTTTTCAAAATATAATTACTCTTATGGGTAGGTCTATGAACAGCAGTGTCATTTACACTATAGTTCACTAATTGCACTTCTAAGCCATTATAATGAATTATACTTGTACTTTCTTCGAGAAGACCAGTTAATGCTAATCACTTCTATCACATATTTCACTTAGAAGACACCCATCTATAACAACCTTTTCACTTACAGCTTCATTCCCTTTTAATTTTCTTGCATTGTAAGAGATATCTATAAATTTATAGCATGTGCTCACAAAACCGGTTTGTCTTGAAAACTTAGTATTAAAATTTGAGTTTTAAACTTTAGAAGATGCTTTTTTTTTTCCTTTTTTTTTTTTTTTTAAATAAATAAATCTATGATGGTTTCTGATTATTAGATGTTACAGCTCTGAAACTTTAGTTCAGGAATTCGTGGCTACTATAATAACAGAAATGTATAGTTTTACTATGAATATTGATACGTTTATCACTGTACAGACTCCTTTTTATGTTGGGTGACCAAATCTGTTGGTTTAGGTACGAGAAGCTCTTTTTTTTTTTTCTACCTCTTCTTCACTTACTGGAATTTCTAACAGTTGCAACACATGTGGTATGAATCTAAGGTATGTAAAACATGACAAATGGATTGGTGAGGAATATATGTACAGGAGATCACTTGTATCATTTATTTCAAAGACCTCTAATAGATGTATGAAGCTTGATTCTCTTTTAAAAAACTCTGTTTGCTAGTGTTCCATGTGTTTACTAACATAACCATCATTTCAATTTCTCCCAGTTTGTCTGGTGAAGAAGTCAGACTTTCTAGTCTTTGGTTCCCACATCACCTCTAGGGATTTTTTAATGAATTGCTATTATATATACTATCTCCATTTTCTTTGTGCTAAAGCAGATTGGGTCATTTACATTCCCCAATTAATAGACCAGCGATTTAATACGTTGTTTTTTTTTAAAACTATAGGTTGTTGCTTCAGAGTCGTGGTGACTCATTACCATCCAACTGATCACTTTGTTCACAACACCTTTTTAGTTATTTCAATTTGAGACAATTTTTTAGACTTCCCTGGCAAAGAATGACAAATCTTATGTCTGCTTCTATTGTGAGCATGAGATGCTGGAGTGAATGTTGATTCTACTGAAGTCAGTCTGAGTTTTAATTTCAGTAACAGAATTCAACCTTGCTATATATCTAATGATGGGTCCTGTGTGCTTTGAATCCTTGACTGTTTGCGTTCAAGCTAATTACATCTGAATAGCAGTACAGCAGAATTGGAAGCAAATTTATTTAAGTTCCAAATATATTGTTCAAGATATGTCAGTAAAGACCAATAACTGTAAAAATACAGGTATTAAAATGCTGGATTTTGTTACAGTGTGGAGAGTAACCACTCAAGATTGGGATATTCTATGTGTATGAAAGAACAATATAAGCAGAATCTAAATTAAGCCTAAATTTTGCATCGTGCCCTTTCTGCACAGTTATTATCAAGTAGCAAGCTGTGTAAAATATGGAAACAAGTTGGTAATGTACCAGCAAATAGCCTACAAAATAAAATGAGTAATTACAGGATGTACTTCAAAATACAAAACAGGGTTATTTTAAAGTAATATTAGACACTGAATATTTGTAAGACCATGCAATATAGGAGATCAGCCAAGAAGAGGAATTCTATTAGGTCAGTTTATTATAAAAGACAAAGGAAAGAGGCTGCTTGGTAATGAGCAAGAGACATTCATATGTGCAAGAATCATACTTCAAGCAAAGGAAGCAGAGAAATCATGGTATTTATATAGTCTTGCATCGTTCAATGTGGATATTAGTACAAAAAATTGACTTGAAACATCTAGGAGAAATGTTAAAGTTTGTATTTTGTTTCATTTTTCTTTTCTCAGTGCACTACTTTACCATCTTCTTCCCAAACTGCATACCATTAGCACTTCTGTATTCTAATCTCTCCCTTGCTGCTTAAAATTATCACTCCTTTATTTCAAATATAGCTTCTTATCCTCTCCTCTGCTAATTGGCTTTATTACCCTCGACCCCTTCTTGCCTCCACTGCAGGCAGCTTGACATTTTTTCATCAACTAATCCCCACTTTTCACACTCCTCTCCCCCTTCCCACCCCCATACATTTGCTTCCCTTTCCTCTTCTGGTGTATTCAAAGCTGCGGAGAGCTTTTCAGCAGATATTCAAACCCCTGGAGAAATTGAAAGAGATCGAAACACAGCACAAGAGCTAGGGGTGTTTTCTTCTGGCTGCCAAAAGCATAAGGTAACATTCTGAATGAGGTCACCGTACCATGATCTCATTTTGAATCGTATTTGCTGATGAAGTGAAGGAAGTCTGCAGGGAGAGCATATTGTTTTCCTAGTTAGTAGTACATCAACAGACTGTGAAAATACTTAGGCATTTACTTTCATTTCCCAATTTATATATGCGTATGTCAAGAGTTTAAAAAATTATGAGAGGAAAATAAAGCAGTGGCTTAAGCTACACATGGAGTGGGGTGCCGGTATGTACAGAGTTGCCAAAACAAAATGAAATATCTGAGAAGATTGTTTTGAAGGATAACTGCAAATGTCTGGAAAGGATACTAATGATTTTGGTGCTATGGAAAACAAGACAGAGAGAGCATGGCATGAATGGATACTTCAGAGACTTCCCTGCATAAGCTGTTGCCAATAGGCAATTTAGGAATAATGCAGTATTCTAGTATTCATTCTGATTTCTTTTTGTCACCTCTTAACAAATCAATATATATTATTTCCAATGAAAATGGCATTTTATACCCCAAAGAACATGCACAATGTCAAAGTCAGGAAAACAAGGTGCATGGGAAGGCTGTGTTTGGTATCAATTAGAACTTTTCTCTTTGAGAATGCCTCCATGCATCACCATCGGTAGTATTTTGGTACAGGTACAACAGGGGTAGTATTTTGGCAGGACTTTGCAGTGATTTGACTGAGAAGTTAAATAGCTGGTGTATTAGCTTTGTAACTGGTACAGAAACATGAGGCAGATTGGGAAATATAAGGTGCGTAGGAGCAACCAAAGAAATAGCAGAATGTGATGAACTTCACTGATAAGTTAACTAACTAGTGAGTGGGAAAAATTAAAACTCAGAGAGACCCAGAACCCAACTGTCAGAAGAGAAAACACTCTCCCGAGCTCTGAAGGAAAAGCAGTATTTACAATGTCCCTGTCAGAGCATCCGAGTGATCCTCAGCTGCTGTGTGTGTAGAACTAAGCCCTGACAGAGGCAAGGGACTCAACAATACAAATATTTGCTCCCGTGATTAAATATTCTCATCCTAAACACAGGGGAAGCAGCAAAGTTAGGGTTAACTTTGTGGTTGCAAAACCATTTTTACAAATCTTGTGCCATTATTTTCAGAATGAATAGATAATCTCTGTTGACTGCGTGGGTTATATGTGCACCAAATGTTGGAATGTGCATGTCACCAACTTAATTTAAAAAGCTAATCAGTAATTTTTATTTCTATTTTATTGTGTTAGAATTACTTCCTATGTGTGCATTTTAAACTGTCTTTCTGTGTTGTACATTATCTTCCAATCTCAAAAAATGATTTTGTTTGTGATTATGAGCCAGTATTGTTACTATAGAGAAAACTGTTCTCTATAGCAATGCAGGCTGCAAAAAAAAAAAAAGGCCCAACAAAACTATTTTCTGCCTGAAATCAATAACAAAATAAGTTCATTTCATACAAACAAGCATCTAAAGCTTTCATGACAGTCTAAAAAATGTAAAAATGCCTGCAGAGGATATGAGTTTATTGAATTTTCTTACTTTACTGTTTCATAGACTCTATCCTAACCAGATGGTATAATCTGATTGTATCAACCTGGAAGTATATAGGATTTTATTTTAATGTTAAAAAGGTCAGTATCTTTGGAACTTAAATTCTTTCTGTCTTCTATACTGCACTAGAACTTCAGCTTTGAAGTATTACCACGTAACATCAATAAAAAGAAGTTGAATTTTATACACTAAAATTTACTTATTCATTTCCTATATATAAAGTTAAATTCTTTAGGTGAACACTCCCTAGGTATATGGCAAAGTAATATACACTTTATTGAATGATGAGTGAAATTTATATGAATACTGCTGATACAGCCATAAGATTTCTTACAAAGTATTTGTGCTGCATAACTGTTATTGAATATTACATCTTTTTATCACCTTAGATGATATTCAGACATTTTAGCCCTTTAATCCAGTACTGAAAATATTTCACTCTTCCTAAAGACGTGTTCTGCTTTCTTCTGTGTTGAACTACTTTTGGTCTGGGTTTAGAGCTAGATCTTCAAATCTAGTGACAGAAGCACTATTTGCTGAGCCTTTCCAGGGTCTTCAATTAGTCTGCAGCATGGATTCCATCTGAAAGATTTTTTGAGATTTTTATGATCCTTCTTGAAATCTGGATCGCATTAGACATAAAGGCTTAGGCATTTTCAGCACCATGGAAGAAGTTTGCAATCATTTTCTGTAATACAAACGGGCTTATTTAGCACTCCTGTTATGGAAAAGACTCTACAATAATAATGCTACTATTATAATACCATTTCTGTAATAATAGCACTTCTGTTATAAAACACCATTATTATAGAAATGCTATTATAAGACAAGCTCTGTTATTTAGAATTGCCTCTGCAATAAAAGTACTAAAAAGTCTGCTTGTATTACAGAAAATTATTGCAAATTTTTCTTGCCTGGCAGTGAAATTTTTCATTCTGAATCTTGTCTGTCGCTGTTGGAAAATCATTCTCATACATGCTCTGAAGTCCCTGTGAGTTACTCAATATTGTGTATTTAAAAGAAGGAATTACTGAATAGGCAAATGGAAAAAAGGCCAATCTTCATCTGTCTGATTTCCCATGGTCCTAATTTGTCATTCACTTTTTGTCACACACCATAGCTCTTATTTAGAACGTAGATGCAGGCCTGTAGGGCAGTTCTTACCGTTGTGTGTAAGGTAGGGGAGGGAGAGGAAACTAAAGATATAGAGAAAGGAAACAACAATCCACCTTCTTTTTCTTTTCTTTTCTTTCTCCCCCCGCCCCCCATCATGTTAATTTCTCCATGTTTGAGTACAGTTCATCAAAAATTGCTTCCAGTGCCTCTCTTTGACTTTGTATTCTATTCTTATGCTCATAACATTCAATGAGAATGAAATTGAGACTACTGAGAATGACTTCTAATAAACTCTTTGAACAACTTAAGCAGTTATGTTCATTTTTCCTTAATCAGCATTTAACCCAAGTACCAGCCTACTCTGGTTGTCAGTCCTTACTACCTACCACCATTTTGTAGCTCTGAGTCTACCATGGAAAGCCACAAGTAGCTCTATTAGGAGAAAAGGTACACAAGACAGAACCACACAAATAAAAATGCTGTAGTCTCACCCCTGACTTCCCCAGGTCTCTTGTTTTCTTTTAAAGTGTTTCCAGAATGGAGATAATTGTACTGTGGAAAAGTTTGTGTTACAATGTCAACTTTGTGTTAGAGATACAAAATAGCCAGTAACCCCACAAGGTCCTCTCCAACAGGCCCAGTTTTGCTTTGCCATGCCCTTGTGATGCTTTAACTACATTACTTATCTTTCTTGTCCTTGGCAAGAGTCATCTAGTAAGGAACAGTCAGCCTGAAGAATATGGAATTTCATCTGTCATAGATCAGTGGAAGGTCCAGCTTCTAGTCTTTTTTGTCATAATTGTTTCTCCCAAGAGCAACAAATCTTAAAGTCTTAATTAATTCTAAGACACCTTCTCCTCTCCTCTCCTCTCCTCTCCTCTCCTCTCCTCTCCTCTCCTCTCCTCTCCTCTCCTCTCCTCTCCTCTC
>JAOWBP010001760.1:57706454-57717718 GCA_028571105.1 Tragopan temminckii | reverse complement strand
GTAAAACCAATTTTTTTGCAAAAAAAAAAAAAAAAAAAAAGAAAAAGAAAAGAAACAATTGGTGCATAAGGTCAATTGATGTTCTTGCCAATTGCTTCATGGCATTAGATCCTTCTGAATCTTTATTTAAAAATCTCCCATAAGAACACTGGAATACATTAATTCTGTCCTTTAGTACTCAATAGAAAGGATGAGTAGCTCAGAACATATAAACTTTGAAATTATTTTTCTCTTGAAAAATGATCTAAACTTTTTTTTCTTGATGGCATTTCTGTCTTTGAATAAATCTTTATTCTACTTTTATACCTTTCTAATGTGAGTGGATAGTTATTCATGGATTTGTTTTAATTGTCCTCATAAAAGCAATTGAGAATGAATTATTTTCTGTTTAAATAAGCTTACTTGTGAAGAATAAATAAAATCCCACTGTCTATAATATGAGTGATCAAGCTATAGAATACTTTATTTCTTATAGTATTATCTAGCACCTGATGAAAGCAGCAAGCAGTAATTCCTTCCTCCCTGTGATACTTTTACTGTCTTTGTCGTTGGTGATTTCTGGCTTTTTTTTTTTTTTTTTTTTTAAGTTCTCTTGAAGTTAGTTTCCTCCTTGTTCTGTTTCTCTCACACCTTTCTACTAAGGCAATATCTACGTGATTCTTCAACTCTTGTGTGGCTAGTAAGGTTCTTACACTAATCTGTAGCGTCACATTATTAAATCTATCTTTACCTTATTATTTTTTACCAGATTCAATAGTGAATGTAATAAGAATAAGGGAAGCAAATCAGTGATATACTTCATGAAATGTTATACATATTAGCACATTTACTCTAGAAATTGATTGAGAATTTTCTTCTTATAGACATCCTCTAGAACACTATTAAGTTTATAAGATAGTCATCTCGGGGCACTAATTTGACTGTCTGTACTAAAATGCTGTACAAATACACAAAGTTGAGAGTGGACACACAAAAGGGAAAAACATCACTAGTGATATTTTCATTTGCATCAATTGCCAATTTGTAATGCCAGAATATTCTCAGTGGTTTTGCTTTCCTTAGTCATGGGCACAGTACTGAGCCAGAATCAAGCACTCATCTGGAAGTTGGCAATGGGTTTTGTTGGCTTGCCCATTTCTTTTGACAAGAAGAGCTTTGTCCCTTAGCATAAGATGTAGTTGACCTTGAGTTGACTGGAATGTTGTTAATACTCAAGAAATGACTGTCAAATAGTAATTGTGGAGAAACATGGCTATTGCTATTCTTACTGTCTCTTCAGATGCTGTTACACATTTGAGAGCAGACTGTGAAAAGCAACATTATGAATGAAACAATGAAAAGAAATAGCATTATTATCAAATTCTTTACTTATGACTACAGATATTTTCTTTATTATTTGCTCTCTACTGATTTGACAATAAAAAATATTAACAAAAAGGTAGAACTGAGAGCTAGTATAGAAAGTTACAGTCATTAACATAAAAGCAGACAAATAACTGAGTTGTTGGCATCACAGCAAGTACAAAAGATCTAGTTCTCAGATTTACTAGTATAAGGACAACCAGCTGAAAATGTACCAGATGCAGGGTTTTCTCAAGGTTAAGTGTGGTTATAGCAAACACACATACAAATTGCAGACAGAGATTAAATCACAAAATAATGAGGTCTTTTCAACAGGTAGCTGTGATTATGTTCTCTGCCTTTAAGATATGCTTGTGTTTTAAGTATTTATATTTATTCAGAAATTGTATTTAAGGTGATATTATGTCACTGAAGTTGGAAGTCTGCTCATTTTATTGTATTACCTGCAGAAAAATTAGTTTCATGTAAAGGATCTACAGGTTTACGTCTGTGTCAGCAGTTAGAAATTTCTTTTTTCTGACTGACTACTTACATGTCTGAAATGAGATAATAAAAATCACAGGAAGATATCAATGAAATGGAAACTACTGTGAGAAAATGAAATAGATATGAATAAGTAACATTCCATACTGAAAATACATTAGACTGAATTTACTGCTGTCATAACCAGTGACTTAAAAACTTCAAAATCCTACCATGATGTGGATTTTTGAAAAATATTTTATTATCATTGTAATACTATATACTGATGGTTTAAAATAGATGGATAATAAAGGACCAGGTAGATTGCCATAGCCAGGGGTTTTTTAAAGGCTATGTCTGCCCTAGCAATTTGTCTTGGTGCAATAAGAAATATTCTATGCAAACTGCACAATATTATCCATTTGTCTTAGAGTGGCTTAGGTCTCCAAGAAGCTTGTTCTAGGAGAAAATTTCTTTTTAAGGAAATTAATTCCTTACAAAGGAGTTGAAACATACTCCAGTGCTAACATTAGACTCCCTTTTCTGTCGTAATTTAGATGAAAGTGAAGTAAACCAAAACCAGTTAAAATTAAGTTGTGCTAAGCCGATGTCAAATTCATAAAATCATGATTGAATTGTGAGCATAAACTGATTCAGGGTGTTGCCACAAAGAGTTGGATTTGAAATTAATATGTCAAACAAAGCAGATTCTACCACGTGCTTAGTCCCAGCTTTTGCTCAGAAAGGACTGAATGCTGTCCCTGTTCAGAGTAGCACCATATTGTGCTATCCAGAAGTTTTTCACAAGCCTTCCCCAAAACAGTGCTATGCCTTCAAGGCATAACTACAGCTCACTGAAAAGCTGTTCCATTGAAAAATGCTCATTGAAAGATGCAGTTTCATTGAAATGGAAATGTACACAGTTTCATGGATTAAAAGCCAGAAGGGAGTACTGTGATCATCTAGCTTGGCACACTGTACAACAGAGACCTCATGGCTGTCTTCATTTTCTTCTCCTTTGAACTAGGTCATATTTTTCTAAGGATAAAACAAAATTCTACCTTGCTTTTTAAAAAGCATTCTTCAAGGATTGGAGTATCAACCACAACTTTCAATAAGGTACTCCTCACAGTTAATTATGCTGTTAATTCTAAGTTCTCCTGTCCTCAGTTTCTAGCCTCTGGGTCTTGTTATACCTCTGTCTTTGAGATTGAAATGAGATTTATCTTCCTGTGTATATATTTGTTGACTGTAATCTAGTTTTAGTTATACTAAGGAGGTGATGTACCTTGGGTCATGTTTTTTAATCCTTTGATGATTATACATACCAACATTTTTTTTTTCTTATGGTTACAGAAATTAGATGTGGTGTTTGTTTTTTTTAATACTGCAGTAGCTGATACTAAGTAGTGTCTGTGTTCCTACTTGAGATTCCTGTGTTTATACATTCACATTCACATTCTTTCTGAGATAACTAAAAGTTTGGAGCTATCCAGATGGTCTAAAACTGCAGGGAGTTCTTTGCCTGACAGCTTGTATTGTAAGCTTCTGGATGTTTGCAGCTTACAGCTCTATGATCACCTCTAGTGACACTAGATCAGACCTTCTCTGACTCTTGATGAGGGCACTGTATTGTTCCTTGGTCTGAAGGCCTTTTTAGGCCACTAATTATGGGACCAGTTTTCTTTTCAAAAAATGGAGAATCAAGACTATGTCTCTAATTTTCTTAAATACAGTCTTGGTTCTCTGCTGTCGGTTTACTACAATAAATCATAGTTCGGCATTGGCTTACCCAAATGGCAGCCTTAGGAAAAAACAGACTAAATGAAGAAGTGGAATGACTGGTCTGACAATGTAAATGATAGTTGTGTTGCTCTATATATACCGTGTGAGAGTTCAGTGGTTTGAGTGTTCATCTCAAATGTAGGAGATCTTAACTAGTTTTCAGTAGACAAATTTACACTTTCTACTGCACATGAGGATACTTTTACCACATAAACAGAGTGACAGTGTGGATATCTAAGTGTTTCAAATAAGTTGAGCATATCCTTGAATTCAGCAGTTTACTTGAGAATGTCTTGAAACTACAGGTTAGGAAACTTACCAGCAAATATCATGTTTTTATTCCTTATTTTGACAAGGGCAAAGAATCGCTTTGACCTAAGAGGTCACAGATGCTAAGAGGCCTAGGAGGCTAAGCTACTTGAAGGAGAGTATCTTAGCGGAGACAATTATGATGACAGGTATTTTTTTTTCCCCAGTTTTTCTGTTTATTATTAAAAAAAAAATAGAATTTCCTATTTATTGATTTTTTAATTTCTTTTTAACTTTGTGATTTTTTCTCTTGGTGAACAGTAAATATTTAAGCATTTTTTTTAAATAGTAGAGCTATATTTTTTTAAACTATGATTTCATGGCTTTTACATTTCTTTTGAAGTACAACTGTGCCCTCTCTGAGATTTTTCCTTGTAGCTTGTATCAGTAGGACAGGTAGTGAAGTGAAGTTAGAGAATGGATGATGTTTGAGGTAAATTTATCATGTATGTTGTGGAAAAATGTCATCTTTCTAAAGGACTATATCATATGCCAATAATAAATGGTTAGATCTTTACAAAGGAAAAATATTTCCCAAGGAAGGATGTGACAGGTATGGATATAGAGCCAATAGTGTTAAGGGCCTAATTTCATTTGTTCACATCTTTCCTAAGTCGAAGAACTTGAAGCAATGCTGATGCCAGCCTTGTCTGGTTGGTTATTGCAATTACAACTAAAAAAAACACAGTTATTTCATGAAATGATGATAAATAAAAAAAAGAATTGAAACAGTTTTCTGTTTTAATACTTCATTACCCCTGTGCTTTGATTTGGGACTAGCTTCTACATCAGGAATGTGACTTCATTCCACAGGTTTCTCATTTCCTTCCTTCAACATTTTTTGGCCTTTGAAAATCTGGATTGTGTGCTCAGTATATATATAGTCAGTACTGACTTCCTATAACTTCATTGTTAATACTCTGATCACTAAGCATGCTCAGTCCTATGTAGTTCATAATGTTAACCGGCAGCAACTGAAGATAATTTTTCCTTTTTCATCTTCTACGTCTAACAGGAGCTTGTGCATCACCCCTAGACATGCTGTTGTCCTATCACTGCTGGCACTGTGCCTTTCATACAGAGCTTCTGAATATGTTCCTGACTCAGGATAAAATTCTTTCTTAGTATAAGTCTGAGCTAGAATAGCAGTGGGGTATTGGAACTGTGAGTTGTAATGTACCTTCCTTCAGTTTGGTCATTGCTTACTCCAGTCCAACTGCTGGTTCTTGGATAAGCCTGAATTGATAACAAAAAAGTCTGCTGAGACTGATACTTACAAGAGTGGAAAAAAAAAATTTAAAAAGGGCTGTTAATTGGAGGATGAAATTAAAAGTAATTATGTAGAAGACATTTTTGGAAGTTGACTTTCAGCAGAGAAGCTAGAACTGAGAGATGAAGGGATAAGGGTTACATTTGCCTGCGCATCTACTGCATAGATGAATGTGAGAGAAGAACATGATTTCGAGCAGGGCTTCACGGATAGTTACAGAAGGGAGAGGACTAAAACCATTGAGAACATTGGTTTCAATTTCAAGCTTTGAAGAAAAATACATGAATGTGACATACATGGACTTTTCTGTCCAGTTCCAACCTTTGTTTTCCTGGCATCTCTATCACATTCGCCTTGTCTATGTTACCTTATTCCATTACCATCCAGGCATTTTATGTCTCTCAGTCCTGTGACGTTCCATTATGGCCTATGACTCATAGAATCATAGAATTGTAGAATCATCAAGTTTGCAAAAGACCTCCAAAATCATCCAGTCCAACCATCCACCTATCACCATTATTTTCCACTAAGCCATGTCCCTCAATACAACATCTAAGTGCTTCTTGAACACCTCCAGGGACTGTGACTTCATCACCTCCCTGGGCAGCCTGTTCCAGTGCCTGACAACTCTCTTGGGGAAGAAGTATTTCCTACCATCCAATCTCTCTCTCGTTGCCCCTGGCCTTGTCCATCTGTGTCCCTCAGACAGAGGATTTCACAACCCTTGCCCAGGACTTGTCCATCAGTGTTTTCCAGACAAAGGATGTCTCAATCCTTGCCCAGGACTTGCTTGGACTTGTTCATCTGTGTCCCCAGCAAGCTTTGAGGCAATGATGTAAAAGAATCATCTCTTACAAATATCTATTCTCTTCCAGTTTAAAACCATTTCAGTTCATCCTGTCTTACCTGTCCTTATAAAAAGTTCCTCCCCAGCTGTCCTGTTGCTTCCCTTCAGGTAATGGAAGACTGCTGTAAAGTCTCCTTGGAGCCTTCTCTTCTCCAGGCTGAAAAGCCCCAGCTCCTTCAGCCTGTCCTCATAGCGGAGATGCTCCAGTCCTGTTCATCTTAATGGCCCTCCTCTGGAGCTCCTCCAATAATTCCATGTCATCTTCATAATATTATTTTTTTTACAATCCTCTAGACAGTTGAGGAAAATAAAGGGAATGGTGTTTTTTCTGTCAAATATAGACACACCATCATTAGATATAATCTAATTCAGGATATGCAAATTGAAAATAACTCAGAACCTAGTTTACTTAACATTACATGTATGTTTCTGATTAACTTCCATATGTTGAAAGTGGAGCTCCTATTGATTACATTTGTAGCTATATTGTCATCATTTCTGCAAAAGATAGTTTATGAAATAAGCTGAGACAGGATATGTGGTGGCACAATTAATGATGCCTCAGAAAAACTTGCTTCAAGTGTCTTATCAGTATCTTTAATGTTACAGGAAGGTACAATCCAGGTTTTCCAGGAAAACTATCCCATTTTGATCATTGTATCTTCTTTTCAATTGTGTGGTTATTTGTTATACAGTTTCCGGGTGCTGTGGCAAATGAAATAAAGATTATACTTGCAATCGTGATTTTCCATCACAGCAGATTTGTTCTGAGAATTAAATGAATCTGGAGTTCCCTGGGAAAGAATAGTAGATGTTCATAAAATACTGCAGTGTTGTTATTCAAATGTATATGGAATTTGAACTACTTCTGAATTGGGGGATATAAATCTCTTTTCAGTGTTTGATATGCAAACCCGCTAGTGCTCTATTAATTTATCAAGGCAACTGTGATATCTGAAGTTGAAATGTTCAACTGAGGTAAACAACTACTACTCCGTTCTAAACACAAACTCTAGAAAAATATTAAATATTAACTGGTCTTAAAAAAATGAAGTGCTACACAGCAGAGCTAGATAGTCCAGTATGAGGGAGGCTGTTCAATAGTTTGGATGTAAACATTATCAAAAAGTGAGCTGCTATAATTTTTTAACATTAAGGAAAAATTATCTGATGTTCTTTGATTGATTGTGGCACCAATAAGCATGCATATGCACGTTCTGACATACAAAGTAAGGATACATACATTTGACATACAAAGGAAAGATTTCTTTTGGCTTCCAAGGTCTTGAAAGTGGAAACGACTGACATTTGGACTTCTGTAGACCTGAGCCATTTTTTTCAGGATAAAAGGTATGATTTAATAACCAAAATACTATACATCTAATGCTATTCAAAATGGTCTTCCACATCTAACATAACCTCTAACTGCTACTCCAGGACTCAGATTTTCTCTAATGTCATGTTTGTCAGCCCCAGGTTGCAGACAACTTGAGTGTCTAAAATATCCATCTGCAGCTATGTTTGAGCAACTGAATCGTAGAAACATAGAACAGTTTGGGTTGGAAGGGACCTTTAAGATCATCTAGTTCTAATGCCCCTGCTATAGGCAGGGAAACCTCCATGTAGACCATTTGCTCAAAACCCCATCCAGCCTGGTCTTGAATGCTTACAGGGAGGGGGCGTCCACAACCTCTCTGGGCAACGTGTTCCTAGGTGTCACCACCCTCACAGTAAAGTATTTATTTCTAATATTTAGTGTACATCTACCCTCTTCCAGTTTAAAACCATTTCCCCATGTCCTGTTGCTACATGCCCTTATAAAAAGTCACTCCCCAGCTTTCCTGTAGGCCCTCTTCAAGTACTGGAAGGCCGCTATAAGGTAACCCCATTCTCTGTAGGCTGAAGAGCCCCAGCTTTCTCAGCCTTTCCTCATAGGGGCAGTGCTTTAGCCCTCTGATCATCTTCATGGCCCTCCTCTGGACCTGCTCCAACACCTTGATATCATTCTTGTGTTGGAGGCCCCAGAACTGGACACAGTACTCCAGGTGGGGTCTCATGAGAGCAGAATAGAGGGGCAGAATCACCTCCCTCAACCTGCTGGTCATGCTCCTGTTGATGCAACCCAGGAGACTGTTGGCCTTCTGGGCTGCAAGCACACACTGCTGGCTCATGTTGAATCTTTCATCAAGTGACACTCCCAAATCCATCTCTTCAACCCATTCTCTGCTCAGCCTGTGTCTGTGCTTGGAATGGCCCTGAGTCAGGTGCAGGATCTTGCACTCAGCCTTGTTGAACTTTGTGAGGTTGGCACGGGCCTACCTCTCTGTCTAGGTCCCCCTGGATAGCATCCCTTCCCTCTAGTGTGTCAACTGCACCACTCAGCTTGGTGTCATCTGTAAATTCGCTGAAAGTACACTTAATGCCACTGTCTATGTCACCTACAAAGATGTTAATTAACACATCCCAGCACTTATTCCTGAGGAATGCCACTCGGACATTAAGCTGTTGACCGCAACTCTGTGAGTGTGACCATCCAGCCAAGTCCTTATCCAGTGAGCAGTCCATCCATCAAATCCATTTTTCTCCAATTTTGTGACCAGGATGTCATGCGGGACAGTGTCAAATGCTTTGCACAAGTCCAGGTAGATTACGTCAGTTACACCATACATGGGCTTCTCTGAAAGTGATGCCTCCTATTTTATTCTGTTGGCCCACAAAGTTAGAGATGGATGTTGGTAGTATGGCAGTAGAGGTTGAACCCCTCCTGCCAACATTCTATTACATTCTGTAGTCATGTGTCTAATGGCAGTAGAGGGGCCTTCTGATAAACTGAGTCTGACATTTAAGTGTGTATGAAGAAAAGGTGTGTCACTGAATTCCTATATGCAGAAAAAATTATACCTATTGTCATTCATTGACACTTGCTGAACATTGAAAGAGATGAAACAGTGGATATGAGCACAGCGAGGCTGTGGGTTGTACATTTCATCAGTGACAACAAAAATAGTGACTGACTGTAGCCTGCCCCCCCCTTTCCTGCACCAGGAGTCTGGAGTGAAGGTGTGAAGCTGAACCTAGGAAAGTGGGGAGGAAATGTGTTTTAATGTTTGTCTTTTTGTTTCCCACCATCTGAATTAGTAAGTACATTATTGTCCTAACATGCAATAAATTAATTTTCCCTAAGTCCATTTTTCTTGCAGAGATAATTAGTGAGCAATCTCCCTGTCATTATCTTGACCCATAAGCTTTCTCATTCCTGCAGTTCCTGTTTTCATCCCTGTCCTGCTGAAGAGGGAGAGCAAGTGGTGATCTGGGTGAGATTTTAGCTGCTAACCAAATTTTACCTATCATGTTATCTTTATTTCCCACTCATTATTCACTGTTAATACATACAAGTATTTCCCTGAATGAAATTGCATGGCAATTAAAACTGAAAAGAGCTAAAAATTAAGTGTTATAACTATGCGCCAGTTTGACATCCAGTTGTATTCTGGAGATCATGTCAAGCGTTCCCATTTTTTCTTTTTGCTCTTGCATTTTCAGCCCATGTGTCTGTTACTGATTCACCTAACCTATTTATCTGATTTAATTCTAAAGCTTCTTTAGTTTTAGCAGTAAAAATTGACCAACACAATTAGTCTTTCACATGTACATTGGAAGTAGTATTCAATGATTCATCTTCTTCCCTGATATGGCTCCCAGCATTTATACAGAAACATACAGTTGTTTGTTTTTTTTTCTGCTTTCATTGTCTTCTGTATTCTACTGTGAATGTTCATCCTTGCTTTTTGTTGTTGTTTGTTGTTATTGTTGGTTTCTTCTTTTAATTTGAATTTAACACTTCTATTTCAGATTTTCACATTTTATGAACAAGTAGGGTTTAATGCAGAGGTTTTTATGAAACAACTCTTAAAAGGTGTATTACTCCAAATGGTGCACTTTCAAAAGATGCAACCCTCATTGACTTTTCTTGGCTTTGTCAAAATTAATAATAATTAATATTCAGTTTTCAGTTTGGTGAGCCTAGTTTTATCCTACACCTTTTATTTAGCTCACTAATCCTATGATAGTATATTTTCATGGTGAAAGGGTAAGTTTTCTATATAAAGTGTATCCATATAAGCATGAAGATGAATGACAGTAGATGCTGTTATTTAACTTCAGTAACATTTATCTTTGCATGTATTTTGAGCAAATGCTGTTCCCCAAAAGTGCCCAAATTGTGATAATTATAACTGTAGAAAATCATGCATAGATAATCCCACTACAGTTTTTTGATTAGAAAAAGCTCATGTAGTGTTCTGGAATGTGCCAATCCCGTTTCCTATACCTCTGCAGAGCTGAGACAGATTGGGACTCTCTAATTATTCTCTACATCACCTATCTTCTGAGAAGGAGTATATAAATGAAGCCAGTGATGCAGATATTTTAATTAATACAGCAAGTTGTGTAAGGGCCATCAGATGTAGAACACAAAAAATGGATTAAACCCACATCCATTCGCCTATTTTCATTTTTCTCTCTCTAGCAGGACATTTATAGTTATAAGTTACACAGTACCATCCAGAATATTTTATGTAGTTCCGACTGTTGAATGATCTATGGTTATGCTCATTCGCATCAAGCATATATTAATATTCAATGTTCTTTACAATTGTTTAACAGTAATAGCTTGTTTTCTGGGTTAATATAGAAGTAACTTCCTTAAAAGCTCCAAATTACATATATTAATGCGTAGCAAAAATCTGAGCCAATGGAGGCAAACTACTGTCATCACTGCTGACATGCAGTGCCCACTGCCTTACTGTTCACATCCACTGTTTGGTCTCCATCAGTGTTCAGCAAGTGTCAGTGAATGTCAATGGAAGCAATTTTTTCTGCATACAGGAATTCAGTTCCACCCTTTGCAATATATGCAGTGCACTTCTGTGTCAGATGCCATTTTGTCAGTTTGCCCCTCTACTGCTGTCTGTCACACAGCAACAGCATGTAATGGAATATTGGAATGGAACCTCTACTTCCACACCACCAATATCTGCCTCTGACGTTGTGGGTCAACACAATAAATAGGAGGTATTACTTTTGGAGCATCTCTTGTATTTTGTCTGACCAGCCTGTATACACAGGAATGATTTAGATTACAGTATTCCAAATATGGCTGCCTATAATACAACATTTTCCCCTTGACTGCTATATTGCAGAATGATCCTAAAGTATTGCTTGAAAACT
>JAOWBP010001760.1:57677574-57694519 GCA_028571105.1 Tragopan temminckii | reverse complement strand
CTTTTCTTTGCTCTGGTTTAACAACTTAGCCAAGCTTTTGGGTATTTATAATATCTATATATCCATTGACTGTACATTCATCTAACTCACCACAGGAAGAAGAAATTGCTGCTATACCTTCCTGATAAATAAATGGAGTCTAGGATGACCAGCCAACTAATTCCTAGATACCTAACTCAGATATGCTGAAATTTGATTTTTATATCTTCTTGCTCTTTTTGATCCATTCTTTTAGAACGGTTCTTGTATGACGCTGGCACTTAAACTAACTTCAGATTTGGCAACCTAACAGTGAAAATTAAAAGTTAAATCAAAATATGCAACGCCAATAACAGTAGCAGCACTATGAGGGAGATGTTACAGAAATGAGAATGAATGATTAAAACCCACACATTCATACTGAGCATATCATCAATAGTCCCAACTTCTGTTTCAAACCCTATAACATTCTGTAAGTATACAGAATCTTTATCATTCACCTCCAAAGTACTTCAAAATAGTTTTAAATACACTTAAATCTAAATAAGAATTCAGATTTATTTATAAATGTGACAATTTGTTTTCCTCTCTCTAAAGAATCTTGTTTAACCTATGAAATTGTCAGAGTGGATTCTAGTGTCAATTTAAGAACCACATGAGGCCAAGACTGAAATATTATAAAAGCTTACATTGCTCACATTCCACAGTTGCTACTTAGAGTCTTTCTAGCGCCTATGTCTCTCCATGCTTCTAGCTAAACATCTATTATGGGAATCCCTCAAAAATCTGAATTAATCTTAGGCAAATATTATCTGGAGAATAAACATCAGCTAGACCACTAAAGTCTATCAAAAATTAATTATTTAACTGCTAAATTCCCAAAACTGAAGCAGCCTCAGAAGTGCTCTGGTTGACTCATCAGCAAAAAGATCCCTTCAAAAATAAATTATTGCAGATGCACTCTAACACTTGGGAATTTTATGGAAACATTAGATACCCAACTTATCAAGCATTTTATAATGAATACCAGTTGCTGCAGAAACTTTCACCTACTATGCTTTTCTACAGGCTAGCAGGATCTCTTCTGCAAGATGTGCTATACCTGACCAGGATAGAGTATGACTAGTACTATCAAAGCAAGACACTGTATAGAAATTGGATAGACAAAGTATAAATGAGACACTGTTTGGCTCAGGGATAGTCTACACCTTCTCTCGCAAGTTCAGTACCTTGGTAGAAATAGTTATAACCACAAACAGGTTTATTCCTGGAACCATACAGGTGTGGTACCAAGGATGCACTGCTGAGAATAGAATAGACTAGTGGGAATATTATTTCTCTGCCTAACGTACCTCAGGGCACAATGGGCTGAGTATGCCAAGTGGCTTGACGGTGTAGCAGTTCAAGATACAAATTTGAAAGTATGAGTATAAAAGATTGGTGTTTATGTCCCTCCTTTCAAGAATACTAACAAGTGTTATGAGCTTCACTTGTTTCAAAGCTTATGAGTATGTTAGTGAGCTGACACTGTCATCCATTATGGGTCTCAGTTGTTTTCACAGAATACCCTGAGGTGGAAGGGACTCAAAAGAATCAACTCTGGGCTCCACCGAGGACTACCCAAAATTCAAATGTTATGTCTGAAAGCAGTCCAGATGCTCCTTGAGCTCCAGCAGCTTGCAGCCATAACTCCTGCCTCAGCCAGCCTGTTCCATGTCCACCATCCACCCTCTGGTGAAGAGCCTTTCCCTAACCCCCAGCCTGCCCTTCCCTGATGCTGCTCTATGCCATTCCCTTGGGTCCTGACACATCACAAGAGTAGAGCTCAGCACTTCTGCTCCCTGTGAGGAGCTGCAGGCTGCCATGAGGCCTCCGCTCAGCCTCCTCTGCTCTGGGCTGAACAAATCAAGGGACCTCAGTCACCCCTCATACATCTTGCCCTCCAGAACCTTCACCATCTTTACAGCCCTCTTTTGTATGCTAATAGTTTTATGTCCTTCAGTTGTGGCACCCAAAAACCCGCACACAGTGCTCAAAGTGAGGTTGCGCAGAGCAGAACAATCCCTTCCCTCACACAGTGCTGGGCCTGACAGACCCGGGGTACAGGTGGCCCCTCCGACTGCCAAGGCACACTGCTGACTCATATTTAACTTGCCAGCAGCCAGAACCCCCAGATCCCTTTCCACTGGGCTGCACTCCAGCCTCTTGCTCCCCAGTCTGTATATATATCCAAGTTTGCCCTGTCAGAATTTTGAAGAATATTATATTCATTGCTGGATTATAGAAACAAATGCATATTAGAGGAGGCACCAGCTAAAGAAGGGGTATCCAGCTCAAGTCCAAATTCCACTTGAGAAATTAATCTTGAATAGAACTAGTTCAAGATATGCAGCCCAAGCCTAGGGAGAGCTGCAGAAAACACTGAGGTATAACAATCTCCTCTGTTTGTTATGTGGCTCTGTGGAAGTAGGATCAATCTGTCATTTTAAATATCCGACATTTCACAGGCTACTATCAAACACAATAGTCCACAGATACTATTCAAATCCTCCTTTACAAATTTACACTCATTTATTTGGTTTTTTTGATGGAGAAAGAGGTTGTAGTTATCTGATAATGTAATAAATCAAAACTAATTTTCAAAGGTAAGAGAACTTTCCAGAGACACAGTTCAAAAGAACAATTTATAAATGCTACTATAGCCATTTTCCCTCCAACCCCATAAACTGCATTACAAAATAAGGAAGACTCCATTTTTCATGTTTTTGTACCATGAAAATATAAATTATATAATTCAGTCATGCATACATAGCTCACAAGTGCTGATCAAAAGCAGGTCTCACAATGACACAGTCAAACAAGATTGCACAGCTCTCTTACTGGCTAATGCTATTGAAACTTTGTAGCCTTCGTGTCCTCAAAACAAGAAAGAAAAACACTGCAACTGGAGAATGAAAGAAAAAAAGGACAAGTTTTCCCTTGATAAACATAAAAGAGCTGTAACAGAAAAATGAGAACCAGAAGCATTGTAACAAATGTAGTATGATATTCTGTAAGTGTCCAGTTAGCTTACTGCCAGGATTACAGCTATTTTTCTTTGTTCCTGTTGAAAGAATTTGAAAAGTTTGGGTTTTTTTTTTTTTTTTTTTGCATCTATAGCTCTAAACCTTTTAGACTGTGCCATGTTTGGCATTGAACCTGAAACACTGAACTTATGAAATGTGGCACTCACTTCTGCTCCGTACACAGTGCATTTCAATACTTCTCTCTCATTCAAGTGCCAGATGGTCATGAATAAATATAACACAATTTGAGTTCTTAACAAATAACACTCTTTAAAACATGGAGATATTAAGCCATACGTAACATTTAAAACTTAGCAGTAAGAAGTCAGCTATGCATTGGTACAATATCTAATTCAGATATTTCTGTTGGGAAACATATAACTGTCCATATTCTATATAAAGGAAATAAGTTACCTTGGTGTACTTCTGGATGGACAAGCTTATTAAATCAGATACAAGATTTTCACAGTGTGCTTCAAACAAACTGATATTGGTTAAATTCTCCCCAGTTAGATTTATGAAATGATTAGCATATACAACTTGCCCTAAAGAAAAAAAAAAAAAAAGAAAATTAGCTCTATTTAGTCTAAAAAGGATTTTTGTTTCCTAACCTATATATCTAAGAATTGGTTTGCTAAGTTGTATGTAATTTTAACTTACCAACTCAGCTAGAAATGCCTGTCCATTATAAATTCAAACTAATTTCTTCATTACACTCAAGTCTAAAATTATTCCAGTTGATAGTCAAAAGGTTTGGCATTTTCAGCCTTTTATTGGCACAGTTTTTCAGGTAAATTAGGTTTTATTTACCTGCAGGTTCCCCTTTGTTACATTCCAGTGCGCATGTTCTGAAATCATGACATGTTTTGCAGGTATACAAGTTGATGACAAACAATTCTAGAGAGGTCTAACACTTTCTTTAGGATGTGTTGATGTAAAAAGCTGACATGATCATATTCCAACTTGAGCATTTGTAGACATTAACAGAGATAAAATGGTAAAGTTAAGAGGTAGTAAGATCTTATCTTACAAGTCTTCCGAGAGTACAATTCCCTTGACATCAGTGGAACAGAAGATATGTACAATGAGTCTGTAGTTTATTCTTAGAAATGCAGGGTAAAACTCTGCATCCAATACCTTGCCATTGGTGTGAAGTTTCCATTCAGCATACTTCACAGAACAAAATGAGAACCTAAAGAATTCAGCAAGGTACACAGAATACGAAACAGAATAATACACGCAGGCATGCCTTGACTAGTGAATTTTGTTTTTAAAAAGCATGAGCTTTCTGTTACAGAAAATAATTACTATATTATTACTCTGAACTTTACCTAGAATTAAACATAGAATTCTGGAAGAGATATGGCCTGCAGCAGTCTGCTTATCCCTTCTCCAAAAGCCCCCCAGAAAAGGTAAAAAAAAAAAACCAAGGAAGGAAGGAAAGGAAATTTGTAAGTTTATAGAATAGCCAATCCATGCATTATCCAGAAATACAGACATGGAGAAATGACAAAGATGCAGGAAAGTCACGTGACTGTACTCAAAGCAGAAAGAAGTTCATTTAAGTGTTCAGTTTTGATATCTTTGCTTTGCTCAAACACGCAGTGCATTGTCTCTAGAACTTAGTGTTACCCCAACTATTGCATGCTTATACGGAACTTTTAGATAATTTATATAATGAGAAAGTTTTTGTTGTAGTGGGACAGTCTATAGGAGAAAACACATTTATGTGATTTTGCTAGCATGGAAATGATCTATAATATATACAATTTTCACAAAGAAAATCATGATGTCCTTTATTTTAACAATTCTTCTTCAGCCACCTGAATGTTCTATGACTGCATTCTATGACTTTTTTTAAATTTAATTTCTATGAATACCTTACCAATCCTTTTCTTCTTTTAAAATTAAAATTATTATTTTTATGTTGGTTGGTTTTGTTTTTAAACAAAGACTTCTAAAGGCCTCTTCCTTTGCATAGTATCTTCTTAGTGCAACATAAGACTAGCAACATGGATTCTCTGCTCTGGATTCTTTGTTCTGGTCCATCCGTTGAAACATTTCAAGCATTTGCTTATGTTCATTATTATACACTGTGAACCTCTGCAAAATGTATTTTTATTTGCAATGTCATAAGTATCTAGAACACAGCAAGCAATAGTTGAAAACAAACTGTATAAATTTTGATAAAAAAATAATAACTCCAATACTATTTTGTTCCATTTGAGCTATATGAAGGAAAGTTTAATCACACAGACTTGTTGCACAATGAAATAAAGATGCACAGATCAAAGTGTTTCATAAGATTTGAAAAGGAAAAACTGCCTTCACCAAATTTCAATTTAGACAATTAAATATTACTTTCAGTAGTTTTTGAGCACAGCTATAAATTATTCTGGTTGAATTAAGACAAGAAATAAAAATAACAACATATACAAGTTA
This sequence comes from Tragopan temminckii, assembly GCA_028571105.1. Classification (NCBI taxonomy): domain Eukaryota; kingdom Metazoa; phylum Chordata; class Aves; order Galliformes; family Phasianidae; genus Tragopan; species Tragopan temminckii. Next base: position 57,689,033 of record JAOWBP010001760.1, on the reverse strand, counting down.
AAAAAAAAAAAAAGCCCTGCATACTTACTCATCATTTTTTCACTTAGTACATGAAGAATTTCTAGCACTAGCCAATGGATATCCAAATGGAGATGTAGTAAGTGCCATGATGGTGGAAAGATCTGTGATTACAAATACACACATTTAATTACTCATAATGGTAAATTAGTGAATTCTGCATTAGTGAAAATGGGCATATATTTTGCCTGCAATAAACATTATTGATATATATGAACAAACTACACATATACACAAGCCATTCAATCAAAGGGAAAAGAACAAAACAAATGCCTTCATGACATTATGCATTAATCCTATCTGTAGAGAATGTCTGTGAAGTATTTAATATGATCTAAATCATAAATTAAACACAAAGTCTTGATACTTTTCAAGTAAAATATTAGGTAGCACACAGACTGCTAAAATAAAGTATGCTTTTAAAGTCATTCCAAAATTTCACTATTCTCTAAAGATTGCTTCAAATTGCTGTTTCTTTCATCAGAAGTCCTACTGACAAGCTAAGCAAACAGAAAGATTCCCAGTTGCTTCTTGGTGGATCACTCCTCTCCAGATTTGAGTTTATGCAATCTAAAGATTGAAATTCCTTGAAATTTTCTTCTCAAAAGCATTAGTTACTATAAACATACACACACAAATCTTAGAGGTGTGTATTTCACATGCGTTTAAAACTTACTTCCATGCCTGCACTTTTCTTCTTAATATGCATGATCATTTCCTATTTTAAGTTATGCTTCATATCATATATTTTAAAAAGTGCCCCTCCTACTGGAAGCTCAGAAATTCTAGGCATTATGATGGAATTTTTTAAACATGCTACACTAACTCAAGTCTACTTATTTACTTATATTACTGATTTTATATTGCAGGAAGAATTCTAAAAGCTATAAAACAAAAATAAATTCTAAAAAAACAACATAAGATCCAAAGCTCATTAGCTGTGCTGGCCAAGAATGGAATGGCACTGAGCTTATAATGTGAGAAATGAAGAAAACAAAAATCAATTTCAGTAACATTCTGAAGAAAGACTACTTCCTATTGAGACAGGATTCATCAAACTGAATGCGTACTCTTAGAAAACAAATTTACAACTATAAAAGCCATCAACCTTTGCTTGATGTTGAATGGTAAATGCTGCCAGGACACAACTAGGGAGCTCACAAAGGTGGCCAATGTGCAGGGTCAAAGAATGAAGCTCTTCCACCAACACTGATGGGAACTGTGCTTCTAGTTCCTCGTACGGGTGGAGTACTCCATCACTTTCCATTTTAGGGGGCTCTAGATACCTGAACAAACACACAGAAATACAATGAGATTATGGATAAGGAACAGCTACACAAAGCTTAGTACATAAGTAAATAGTGCGCAAGTCTCACCTGAAGATGAAAACTTTCACATAATGCAAGAAATCTATACACAGACGTCTGATGTTCTCTGCTTCTGAGTGCAAGTTGGCAGCTTGACCTAAAGTAAAAGAAATCAATAGCTTAAAGCAGATGTGCTCACACTGTGACACAGATATCATGCATTCTCTACAGTAATGAAACTAGACCACTGAAACACGACTCTTTTCTGAAGTCAAATTGGTAATTGTCTGGTAACAAACAGCCACGTTCAAACGCCATCTTGCCAAATGCAACCTTGCCAGAATGACCCATTCTTTATCTTATCATCACAGGCGCATACCCCAAATATAAAGAAAAAAAATCACATACAATTCCTCAGGATAGGTGGCAGAGATAAGCAATTAATGCTAGAAGATCACTGAGCCTTACAGCCCTACTCCATATCTGCTTCCAAAAGACCTTCCAAAAATGCATCAAGCAATTCAACAGCATATTTTTCTCCTAGGGAAACTCATAAGCAGATGAACTTTTTTAGAAACCAACTTTCTAACTTCTCTTTCTGGGAAGCAACCCATCAATGAACAGTGCTCTAAGATTTACAAAGCTAAGGGTCTTTCATTCACTATCATGTATCCCACATTTCACTTGCAGCTCAGTGTACTTTCATCTAGTTATCGTGGCTGTCTCACACTTTGTCTTCTTTCTCTCCATTTTTCCCCACATCTTGTTTTGTAGCTTTCTGTTTAGAGAAGAATAAAACTTAGTGCATGCTAAGTTAAATGCAGTCATTTAAATACCTAATAATACATATACACTAATGCCTAGCGTTCAGTCAGCTTTCAGCATCGTGCCTGATTAAGGATGAGGTGATCATTGGTAGAAACATAACAAATGGAAACAGCAAATGGGTTTGAGCAGACTCCAATGAAAAGTGTAAAGTACTAGAGAATAAGCATGGTAAAAACTCTGCCACATTTTGCACTGTCCAGGGAAAGACAGTCACCGTGATATTCTCAGCATCTGTACTGAGAAGATACTGCAGACAGTGCATTTCTGAGTAATTACTGAACTTCTCAACTTCGTATATAATTCAGCCTTCAAACTTATAAACAAGCCCAAGGCTGCAATAATCCTTTCGAAACATACTGCAACCCATGCCTTAGTATTTAATTCAAACAAAGTGTTTTGTAGCGATCTCATTTCATCTATCCTACTGCCAAGATAAATTCGTAAATAACTCTAAACATCTGTGAATTACTCTGAACTAAGCTTTTAAAACGTACTAACTAGCTTTTTAAAATGTAAGCCAAAAGAACACTGGAAAAAGTCTCAAACCACTACCTTTATAACTAAAATAGTAACTAGTATTTTTTTGATGCAAGTTTCAATTTCTGATTAAATGTGTTAACAGTTTCGCTAAATCCTGACATAGGATTGATATCTCAGTTCACGTCAAATCAATACAAAATTCCCCACTGCAGTCAGTGAGGTCAAGATCGACCTTTCTAAACAGGCAGACCTAGTTCCAAATGACTCACACCATTTCCACATTGCTACATTAAGTATCCATTTTCACACACCATATATCACTTGGTTGACTACACTTGTACACTTACTACAATTTATGCTTGTTATGTGTTGCTCTGTGGCACGCTGTGAACCCCCAGTAAAGAACTGAAACACAAATGGGATAATACAGTTCTATAATGAGAAGGCAGTCAGACATTTACCCTGCTTCAAATGAAATATGTTCAACTTACCAAAGTCAGAAGAATTCATTTCTACTAGGTCCTCCAGTTTGTATATTTGTTGCCTAATTGAAAGGATATAAAGGTTTACAATATTTATATAGTTTGAAGTTATTTGACTACATTTTAGCAAGGTTTTAAATAGAACAGCAAAGTATTCCTTGCTTTGTATTTCTGAAAAACTTACACAAATGTAACCTGGGAGATGGTATTAATGGAAGACTACAAACACATCTAAATGTACAGGAATAACAATGGACAGTTTTTTCTTCTTTTTAAAACATTACATACAGTAACAACAAATAAAAATTAGCCAAATAGCAGGGAAAAGGAAAGAAAAACACACAAAGAAAAATTCTAAAGCCATTCCCTGTAAATATCGTTCAGCTTTATATTTGATCACAGGATAAACAGGAAAGTTGGTCCCTGTGGCAAACATTCTACGTACAAAATTAATTAACATGTGAACAAGCACTACGAAATTCTGCAAGCAGTTTTTCCTTCTTTCTTCCCAGGGTGGTCTACTGTTTAACTTATCCACAAAGGATTAGCACTCACAGTTATAGCAGAGTACGAGTGTGTCTAGAAAAATTAAAAACTCAATTCAGTTTTGGAGGGTGGAAAGAGTATATTTTTAAAGAAGTCACTACTAAATACTACAGCTAATGAAAATAAAGAAAAAAAAGGTAGGTAAGTAGGTAAGTACTCCATCATATTCCACAGCAACTGTTATTTTCAAGTGGTCTTCAAGTACTGTCTCCAGAGAGATAACGTGGTACTAAACCCAATACACAAAAAGCACAAAAGCATAAGACAGACTGCAAAAGAAAATGTTGCATAAATTGAGAAAGGAGCTGTCTGACCCCATTTCTTACACAGTCATAGCTGCAACCACTGAGAGATTCAAGAATAGTAGAACTGAATTCAACGCAAATCAAACATCCTTGAGAACTAAACTGTATGAAAACATTAGGAACTGCCCACAAGGATCCAAACATTTAGGTTGTAAGCTGCATATTAACAGACTATCACACATTAAAATTACCTCCCTTAGTTCTTCCTTGCTTGTATAAAACAACCTAAGACATAAAAACAAAAAACACCTAAGTGGGTGAAAGAATCAAAGCTGAATTTCTGTGTGAATTTTTCAGTTATTTCAACCATGTAGAAAAGAAATCTAAAGCTGGAGGACTTTAAGAAAGGACTTTGGAGACTGAAGGGTAAAAACAGTAAGAAGGAAGTAAATAGAAAAAAAAAAAAAAGACTCTACTAAGTTGAGAGATGGAATATAGTCAGTTCATAAAGTAAAATCATAAATGAAGCATGATGAGCATAACAAAGATGTCACAATCTAAATAAGAAATTCTAATTTCACTTTGCATTTGTATCTCCAAGATTGGTGCTCATTAGCTGTTAATCTTGTGACTCGCATCTTCAGTCACATGAAAAAAAAATCACAGGTAGGAATTCTTTTTACTGCATAATTATTGTTTTCAACTTGTAGTTATGCTCTATTACATAGTTATGTATTAATTCGATAAAAATGTTAAATAGCAATCTTCAATATTGTGGGTACTAAAGAAAAAATTACTGAGTTGCCACTAGTGTGGATTTTAACTGATACTATTTGCACTGTTGAACTGTTCCCAGCCACCTTGTTTTCAAGAATCAGCATAGCTTGTATCTCCCATATATGATCACTACATTGGAAAACAGAGCTTTCCTACTTTCAGTTGCCAAATGATCTATAAATGAAAGCATACCATTTTATAACTGAAAAAAAATCAACTGAAAGATATAAGATCTTTGCAGAGAGACTTGTCACATTAAGAGACAACTTAGCAACCAAATTCTTACAGCAAAGAGTTAGCTGAAATCCATTACTGCTACCAGCTCAGTACCTTTTAAAACACGAACAGCTTGAATAAATTAAGGCATAATATATTTTATTGTTTTTTTTTTTTTTTTTAACATTAATCTCTGTTACAATTCAAAGGTAACTACGAAGGGGTTTATATTACAAAGAAAAAATCATTTCATTCAAGAGATTAACTACATTGCTGTCTCACTGCAAAGTGATGTTAAGTCAACAAACAGTTACTGCACAGATCAGATTGGATGCTAAACAGGATACGGTGTTACTTATAACTAAGTTATGCTAGCTGCTTCATTATTACACTTTTTAAACCACGGTGAAGAAGAGTCTTGTGCCAAATGAGCAAAGCTAATTAATACACCTTCTGTTATCTACGCCATCACGTTTCAATAGCCAGACTTCATTAATGACATTTCACATGATGCCCTTGGCCATACTCTAAAGGGATGGAAAAATATACTACAATTAAGGGAATGGTGAAATATATCACACGTTTGTAGACTCATTGAAAAGCCTCTTCCATCCATCCTCTCTGTGTGCTCCATATCCTGAGGATTATCAGTAGGCAAAGATGATTATTGGTAATCTGTGTATTTGCACTGACTAAATACCTACACTGAATTAATCGAACACTGAGTAATTGTATTTGAAGAGATTGCTGAAGCTACTCTAATCCTAACAACTGAAGAAAGTGCTGCATGGAGTATTTAAAATATTTAACTCGTAACCCCCACTTTTTCTTTTGCACTAAAAAAGGACTTCAAATCTTCAAAAGATGACATTAATTATATGGGTAGTACAATCTTATTCAAGGAAAGCTTACACAGTTTACTCATATACTGTTGAGCCATAGAATGGCTTGGGTTCAAGGAATCTTAAAGATCACCTAGTTCTAACTCCCTTGCCACAGAGGCTGGGTTGTCAACTGCTAAGCTAGAGTCTTCTAAATAGACCATAACACCATTGTAATACATATCTATCAGTCTTTACCTGGTGACGGCTAAGATGTGCTCCACATTGCTTAGAAATTTATTAATAGAAGTCATACAATACTACAATTATCTGACACAAAATTTACATCTTCCATAACCCCATCTATGTCTTATTCAGCACATACCACTATGATTCTATGAAATTTCCATACAAGGAAGACTAAAAGCTGATTCTAGATGCACTACATGGCCCACAGTCTATTAGAATTTTACTATCAAAAACTTGAAGTTTGTTTCATTGTTAGAATAAATTGCTATAATTATAGAATTGGAGTAATCATGAAATACACTAACAACATACCTAAGTAATCCAAAGAGAAGTCCACAGGACTCAACTAATGCAGTTTCAGTAACCCACTGAAAGCCAAACATTTCTATTGCATCTTCTTCATAGTCATTTGGAGAAGGATCCAGTCTCAGCAAAACCCTGTAAGACAGATCCAGTATTCCTCAGCAATAACAAATAAATCTAAAGCGCTGATTTTTATAAATGTAACAGCAATATCTATACTATAGATAGGAAGGTGTAGCAGTGCTCTCAAGAGACTGTTATACCTTTTATAGCAATATAGTATATAAAATACAAGTTTTAGTTTCAACACTGTAAAAACATGTACTGTGCTCTGCAGCTAGACAAATTTAGAAAGAAAGGAAAATTAACACAATACAGGGGGCCAACCTGAGGCATAACAAACTGTCTTTAACAAAAGACGCCAGGACATTAGATAACACACATCACAGTAAGCTTATGCTTCAAATCTGTCTTAGGACTAATAACCAGCTACAGGGTATACATTTCTCCTGAAATATGTTCTCAGTAGACCAATTGTGTAAATATAAAAATATTTCACTGGTGCACTTCAAGATTGCTTGAAAGCTACAGCAAATCGTTCAGTAAAGCCAACAAAGATTTAAAAAACTATTTCAGAATTCTCCCTCGAACTTTCGTAAAATAATTCAACAGAATTCAATAAGATTTAAGAAATACGTCTATTTTAAAAACAAAGTAAGTATTCTGGGCAAACACTTGGTTCTCGTTACATTATAACCAAATTTATTTCGTGCTTGAACTATGCACTATTCCCAGTACAGTTCCCAATCACAGACAAAAACAGCATCTGTTGAATAATTGAGTCAGTCTCCCACAACATCTGTAGCTCACTTTGTAACTGTCTAAACATTGTTCTGTTTTGAAGCCTGCAGCAATTAAATCAAGTTACTCCTGATCTAGGTAATGAAGACAGAGGAGTCTCTCATATGCAAGCTTTTTCAGTAGTTTACAATCCAAGTAGATGAGGCAAATAAAGGACAGAACAGAATTATCATGACCACATTGACTTGGTGAACCTGTACAAGCCCCTGAGTGAGTTTTCATATGAAATTGTTTCTGTCATGGAATGCATTCTTCGTCACTGCGGAATTTACTACTGATACATTAACAAAGACACAGATTCTCACACTCACGTACTTGACATAAACATGAATGAAAGTACTCTGATCCACTAAAAATAAGAGTAATAAGGTAGGGACTGAGGGAGGCAGGGGTTTTAATCCTGTTTAAGGATTTACAGAAAAGCTTGAGGAAGGTTAAAAAAAAAATAATAAAAGTAAAAGCAAGTGGGTTCAAAAGTATAAACGAAGTAGGAAAGAAAAATTATGTTCGCACGAAAAGCAACCCAATCCCTGCAGGATCAGCGTATAACAGAAAACTAAAGGTGGATCACAAAGAGAGAGAACGTATTAACTAAAGCAATGTTTTAGAATATCACATTAAAAAAAAACTGTTATGCACATGACTTCTGAGCCTTAAATCCAGAAGCAATACAAAGGTAGAGCTCTGAGAAAGATGGAATTAAAGCTATAGAGGACCCTATCAGCTTTGGAAAGCTGGGCAAAGCAGATTTGCTTCTGTCACATGGAGAACAAAAGGGACAGCATCCAGGAAAGCATAAAGTTGGAAAAAGCAATATCGCAGCTTTCCCCAAAATTTAAGGGGTCTCAGATGTTGTTACCCAAACCAATTTTGAAGCACCTTGTTAAAACTCTTGAAGTCTGTGTAGGGTCCTTTACTGTATCTTCAAATCAGTTCATGGAGCTAGAAGCTGGACTCAGAACTCTGATCAAAGGAGAATATCATCAGAATTGTCCCCCTTCGTCTGGCAGACCACAAAGCTGGTATCAGGATCATAAAAGCTCAAGAATAAACTCATTTGGAAATGTTGTCAGCATTTAGAGGTACAAAACAATAGCGGAAAGAACGTTTTAAAAAGATACATCTGAAACTCTTAAAAGAAAAAAACAAAGCACCAACATACCTCTTAAGAGACCCACTTGCTAAATAAGACTCTGCAGAGAAGCTTCTCCCTCCATTTTGGTTGTCAAAAATGCAGGAAAAACAAGGAGGATTTGACTTCTCATTCTCTACCTCCATTGCCATCTGCAGACTGTCACTGAGAAGTGAAGGTGTGAAGGAATCCATAAAGTCATCGTCTACTGTTTCCATCTAATCCAGAAAATAAACAGATAATTAACAATTAAAATGAAAAACCTCAGCATTTCTTCAAATATTTTTTCCATTGTTACAGCTCTTCATAACCCACCAGCTCAAACGACGACAATATCAGCCTAACTGCAACACCAAGTTGAGAGACACCACCAAAAAGGAAATCATGGTCCCAATCCCTGACGCATAATTCTGTGTTTCGTGCAATTTCATCTTCCAGAATCAAAACAGGTTCAGCAAGTTATATAATCAAAAAGCTAATCCTACAAAAAAGTACATCCATTTTGTTCAGTTTCAGTTTAAATTATCACAGAGACATAATAATTTGAGTTGGAAGGGACCCTTCTTGGTCATCTAGTCCAAATCCCCCGCAATGAACATCTACAGGTAGATCAGGGTACTCAGTGCCCCATCCAACCAGACCTTGAACATCTCCAAGGACAGGGCTCCCACAACCTCTCTAGGCAACCTGTTCCTGTGCTTCACCACCTTTATTGTAAAAAACATTTTTCTTATACCCAATCTAAGCTGACTTCTCAAAAAGTTGCATTAGCACTAGGGTAAAAGAAATGGCAGAAATGAAATGCAAGTTGTTCTGTGACCAGAGTAACTGCAGTATGAAACGCCTGCCCATGGCAGGGAGGTGGGTGGAACTACACAACCTATAAGGACTCCAACACAAGCCATTCTATGAAAACGCATCCTGTATTACAAGCTCCCAGTTTGGTCATGACTTAAAGCAATACTACAGCTCAAGTTCTTTCTGAGAAGCACTAAATAAGCCTCAGGTGATAATTATGGAACCCTGAAATGCTGAAATCCTAAAAGTTTATAAGATTACTGTAGGGCTGGTTCTGATACAGCTGAATTTGAGTTTCTATAAAAGCCCTGACTTCTCCTTTTGCTTTTATTTCCTTTCTGGATTCCTGAGAAGAAAGATCACATCCTAAAAAAGTTCACTGCATATTTAACCCTAATGAACTAACGTTTTATATTAGACACTGAAACAGTAGGACTTGGCAACAGGTGCCACTGAGTACTACAATAATAATAAGCAAATAATATAATTAAGAGCACTAATAACTGACAGAACGCCTTCAGCAACTCGGTTTAATGCAGGATGCTACGCAGAGGTGTGACAGCACAACACGGCAGAAGCATGCACGTAAAGAGAACGCTCTGCATCAGCTTCATTAAACAAGGCACAGCAACACTCGCTGTTGCTTTAACCCACCGAAAGCCTGCTCGATTCAAGACACCCAAACTGCCCCACGCCCTGCGCTCAGCCTTCTCCCCTCCCCGCGACGGCGAGTTCCCGCCGCGCCTGCCAACAGGCCTTCCCGCCAAGGCGCGGGACAGGACCGGGCAGGGTGAGGCGACAGCCGCGCCAGTCACGGAAAAGCAGGGCGGGAAGGCAGAAGCGGAAGAGCCGAGCCGAGCCGCGCCGCCCAGTACCTGCGGACCTCCGGAGGCCACCGAAGGCCGCCGCCACTTCTCCTCTTCCGCACCGTAGCACTTTTCCGTCCGTCCCGCTCGCCGCCGCCAGCTCGGCACTGCGCAGGCGCCGCGCTGCCGATTGGCCGCCGGCCGCTCCTCCTCCTTCTCCCCCTCCTCCCGCCCATCTGCCCGGCTCTCCTCTGTCCGGACAGGCGCCCGCCCGTCAGCTTGCGCCTGCCTTCTCCCGCCCGCCTCCTGTCCCGCCCCGGGGGAAGCACCGCCCGTGAGGCGGCTCCTGGCGGCGGTGGGCCGGTCTTGTTCCCGCTGGCTGCGCGTAGAGTCCGCCGTTTCCGTGTGCGTGTTGTCCTCAGCGCAGCACTCGGGTCTCGTCGTGCACTGCTGCCTCCTGCCTGCTCCTGGTTTTGCCCCTTGTTCCCCTGTGCCTTTTCTCTTCTTGCTCAGTGCTGCACCACGCTTCCCCTCTGCTTTCCGTTGACGCCTCAGCCTATTACAGTGCCAATATGCTCCTTGCTCTCCTGCTTCCTTGGAGCTTTGTAGCAGCCCCTTACCACAGCCCTGCTGCTGTTGGTTGTGCTCTCACAGTTCCCATCCCAAAAGTCTACTACTGTTACTGCTTTGCTAGGTATACCCAGCCTGGGCAGCCACCACCAATTGATTCTGGCCATGTCTCAACTTCTAGTAAACCCCTAAAGCACACTGCTGCTCCCAAATCTTCCTTTTTTTCCCCCCACTATCTGCTATCTTTTTCTTGAGTTTCCTTGAGTCTAGCTTATCCTGGGCTATCCTGTGCCAGAACCTCATTTTCCATCTCTACCTCACCCATCCTAGCAGCCCCAGGCAAGAAGTCTTACTCATGCCTCTGTCCTTCTCTAATTGGTCAGGTGCTGCTCTCCCCAAGCACAGCATTTAGTCTGTAGTATACCGGGAGTCCAAGCAGGGCATTGGCTGGTCTCATTGCCTCAGAAGTCCTCATTGGCTGTGACAATCACCACAGCGCAGGGGCCGGGGAGAAAGTTCTAAAGCTGTGCCTAGCATAAACTTAGTTTAAAATACTGTGTCGTGTGTTATAGACTACATAGTGTCGTGGACTTGGTGGCTTCTGGGTCTTCTTTTCAGTGATGATTGCACTACTTTGGATTGTCTTGATTCCATTTCATTTTAAACTGCCCTTCCAGTTTTGCTTTTGTGTGTGCATGTATAAATTTTCAGCAGTGCAGGAAACTTTTGTTCCTAACCAGAAAGTTGCTATAAAAAGTTTTGCTGTGAGTGCTGCAGCTTGCTGTGGAAACTCCTGCCCTTAAAAATGCTTCGTTTGCTCTTGTGTGTGTAAGAATCCCTCATTTCCTCCACTAAATTCCTGTCTAATTAAAAAAACAGTACATCATGGTTAAATAAAACTGTACCCAGGATAACCCTGATTTCCATATGCAGATTTATCTGCGCTGACAGCCCCGTCTCCCTCTCAGCATTTCCTCTCTCTCCTCTCTCTCTGCCTCCTTCTCTCCCTTTCTCTCCCTC
>JAOWBP010001760.1:57651407-57677474 GCA_028571105.1 Tragopan temminckii | reverse complement strand
ACCACCGTTTTTGAGGGATTAATTAAAAAAATATATATATATCATTTAGATAAAGCTAAAAGTACTGTGACTTATCCAGTATAACCTACAATGATGCAGAAAAATCTAGGAAAGTAGAAACTTGCTTAGAAAGCGACTACATAAACACTACCTATAGTTACATAGCATATATATGTAGATGTTACATCTGTGGGAAAATAAGTATTTCTTTTAGTGGTAAAAGTGTCTATCAGAAAAATTTAAGAATTTACTCCCCATTCCTTGGGTTACTGAAAGGAGGAAGAAGAATGAATCACTAACAGAAGAAAAAGAAAAAAAGAAGCCCAGTTATCTTCTGTGACAAGGGCCTCAGTAAGCAGTACAAATAAAAGTCTCTTCAGAATTCAGTTTTCACAATAGTTTTGCCCAAAAAGAATAACAACACAAAAGAAGTCCAAGCACAGAGATCATTATAAAGCAACTTCAACAGTAGTTCAAGCCACCATTAGCACCACATACAAGAAATGTGGGATGTCAGTGAACGAGGTGCTTCAGGACCTGCCTGAAGATTTGCTGTAGGCAGCTCTCCTGACCACACACATCCAGCAAAGGTTGAACTTCACATGCCTCTGGAGTTACTTGGAAACTTTGGTACATCCCATTGATAAATGCCACATTTCCCAAACCAGAGAATAAGCAATTCAGATGCTCTCAGCTGTTTGCTTTACTACAGTAAATTTCTTTTAGTAGAAGGCAGTTGCTGCTCTATCAGAATTTATCAGAATTCTTAAGATGACTCTGCTTGGCAAGCAGAAGGCTCAGAAAGACTGCTAGTGATCATTTAGTTTGTAAGCATGAGTGTTTGGTGTTCCCAGCGAGATGTTGCAGCGGCATAATGAAGAATTGCCTACACTTTCTCTAGTCCAGCTCCCTCAAAAAAGAAAATCATTCCATAAACTGAACTGGCACTCTTAAATCTCTAGAGTATTTCAACACTACAAAACAACATGTGAGAATCTATCTGATACTGATTATTTCAGTATCCTCGGTAAGGTCATGATGTTCTTTGTGTCCTTTCTATCTAAGGACACAAAGAACATCATGACCTTACCGAGGATACTGAAATAATGCGTAAGAGAATGTAACACCTGTGAAGAACTAATAATTCTAATCACTGAAAAAAGACAATTCTTCAAACACAACAAATCCTACATAGTATCACAAAAAAGGGAAAAAAACAATTGTTATTAAATAAGTTACTCTTCTTATAAAAATGATCCTGATGATATTTCACCTATGAAGTATAAGCAAGAAATACTAGAATTGAGATCTCTGAAGGAACAGATTAATTTTTGCATCTTTTGTAATAGTCTCATTGATCAATAAGTCTAGACTGATCATTCATAAAAGCATTTTCATTTTTGAGCTGAAGTAAACTGATTTTTTTTTTTTAGTTGTGGGATGGGAACAGAAGTAATCTGAAAAAGAAGGGAAGGATTAAATTTAATAACAACACCCTGCCACAAGCATTATCAAAGATACTCTTGTCTGCCAGAGAGAAAATAAAAGGATGGAAGTTGCTTGAGATTTTTTTTCTTAATCATGTGATGAGGATAAAGAGTGCCCTCCACACTCAATAAGGAGAACTGCTGAGGGAAATCCTCTTCATCCTGTAGGTTCCTTTTTGGTGGGTCAGGCAGAGATACTGACTCTTAAAAAAACCCATAATTTTTAAAACCATGTAGTATTTTTTTTTTTGCTGACTCTTAAAAAAACCATTATTTTTAAAACCATGTAATATCAACATCTCTCCTCAGTAAGGAGGAGTCTCTTTTTTTTTTTTTTTTTTCCATGCAGCACAACAGAAGTTACAAGTTTAGCATTAAACTGTTCCAAGATAGAAATTCTTTCTTCCAAATTAAAACAATGAGAAAAATCACCTATTTTGTGGGTAGCCAGAGCTCCCCTTGTCCAAAATACACACCTCTATATGCTTAAAAAAAAATAATCATGAATTAGCTCCTACATATTAGAGAACATTTACAGCACCAAACCTCTTCAGGCAAGAATCATCAGATGGTGATTCAGATCAGATGGCACCGACACTTCTATTGTTCACTGGAATTTTCCATAGATGAACTTGGATTTCTCTTTTGGGCATGAAAGCTCACTGACTTTAGCTCAATATTGTGCTCCTTATTTTGGGACCCTCCCTTTTCTTACAAAGCCTAGAGAGCAGCAGACTTGCACAAGTCTTAACACCACCGTATCCCAAGTGGCACCAGGGATAACGTTGCGTGGTGGCTGTGAGTACAATGGCAAACTACCCTAGGCAGCATTGGCCAAGGGTGTAATTACAAGGAGGTCACAGAGTACTCTCTTCTTTTAAATCCCACTAGTAATTAACAGAGATGAAGGAAGCTACTGTTCGTATGACAGAGGAAAGAAACACATGCTACTGGACTGCAATTCTGGACCAGAGATCTGAAAATAATCACATCAGACCCTTAGGACAATCCCTAGAAAGCAGATGGACATTAAAGAGTTGAGAGCACTTCTCTCTCTCTCTCTCTTTTTTTTTTTTTAATTAACTGTTTTTTAGCTATCTTCTGAGATTAAAGAAAGAAAAACAACAAAAACAAAACCCCACCAAAAACCAAAGACATTTGAAGAGGAGTAGAGGAGCATGACAACATCTGCTCCTCATTTCAACAGAAAGGCAACCGATTCCTGTGTATGCTCACTGCAGGAACCTTTTGTAGCCAGAGCTGCCTCTCTTCTGATTTATCCATATATCTGTAAATCACCTGTGGAGAGCGAAGAACCGATTAGTATGGATTACTGGAACTATTCACTGCAGAAATGCCAAGCTACCTAATGATGACTTATAATATCAGTCCTGCTGTTGGAATAAATCTGCTGTTCACCAATTAATGTTGTACAATTCCTATTAAACACATACTATAATTCACAAGATGTATTAATAAGCTTGCTCAAATATCAGACCACAGATGTGGCTTGCAGGAGGGCTTTTAAAGTCTGAACTCTGACAAATGCTGAGCCTGCACAGGCCCATTAAAATCACTGGAAAATGTATGTGCCAAGCACTACTTAAAATGAAGATCTTTTACCACTCTCCTGTATACAGATAGAAGTAAACCATCTTCTGTATTTGGACAGGATTAACACTAATAAATCTAGCTCATTATTATGTATATTATGCTTATTACATGCACCTACACCATAATCTGCAAGATGTATTTAAACTATTATTTCTTCTCTAGAATAAGTTTTATGCTCCAGTTATTTCCCACATTACTGGTAAACACGTGTCAAAACTCCTTCAAAGCATTCTCCAAGAAATCCATCAAAGATATTTTGAGTAATATGTTTCAACAGCCTACTATCACACAAATCAACTGTGTTTGTTTGTTTTGTATAAACAAAGGCAAAATACCACATGATAGATTTTATATGCCTCATTATCACACAATTACAAATAGTCTCATAAAATTATGAAGTGATTGCTCATTCATGTTCTTCCATGTTTTTCTCTTTGAAATTTTTCACTTAAACAACTCTAAAGACAATTTTGATTTTATATCCCTACCTCATCTATTGGGAAGCATCTCTGCCTACGGAGGGGTGGGAGGATAACTAGATGAACTTGGTCTTTAGAGGTCCTTTCCAACTCAAATCATTCTGTGATTCTATGAAAATCTTTCTTAGGTCATAAAATATTATCAAAACAGATGGTGCACAGTGAAAGTAATAAATATCAATATAGTAGCCCTATAGGCAAAAACAAACAAAAAAAATCCCCCCAAAAAACAATTTTAAAGAGAATTAGGACTCTTGCATTAGAATACTGCTTTCCATTTCCATGAATGGGCACTGGACACAGGGTAGCCTCTCAAGGACAGTCTGATCAAATATTTCACCAGCAACTTAAGTTAATTAAGACAGAGTTTCTCCCAGAGGACGTGTTTTCTCTGTGTTTCCTCCAGCATGGTTACATGCTCACACATATACTGTTTTATTGCTTTTCTGACATGGTTGATTCATTTATTTATTTATGCAGAGATTTTTAGTATTTGCATCAACTCACACATTTGAGTAATCCCCTATTTACAAAATCATTAAGCAAATTTAATGGGAATGCACATGGGTTGAAACGGAAGGAACTTATCCTTAAGTCAACTTGGCTTAAGCCAATTGTGAAATGTTTACTTGAGAATTCAGAGGTCCTAGAACTTGTGTGAACTCAAAAGACCTCAGAAGCAACCCTAAGAAAATAAGTTTTGTAACTGATATTGAAATATTTTCCATTTTGCATTAACCCTAAGTTTCTCAAATAAAGGGTAGGGAAGTATTTCTGACTGGATGTAGAAGTCTGTAGCATTTAAAAATGTTGGAACCATGTAAATAGAAACAATTAATACAATTTAAAAGTTCAATATTGAAATAAAAAAAATAAATCTTGCTCTCTTTGCTCTCCCCCTCAAAGTGTTTATCAAAATAATTTCTAGTTTTGTAGGAATAGAATTGTCTAAAATGAACTAGCTCAGATTAGATCATCTATCTTAGCCTGAAAGCACATGGACTGAGCAGTAGATTGCTGAAGAGGCCCACAGTGGGGTCAGAAAGTCAGAGACTGACAGAGAAGACAGGAAACAAAGGTCTACAACACTTGGACTTCATACCAACTTAAGTGGCTTCACATTAAAACTACATCTCTATGTGCAGACTACAAAGGAACAGCACTCTCTATCTAAAATACTAAATTAGCAAGCGGACAGTCCCACTGTGGTAACATCAGTATCCAGATGCTTCTACATGTATATAGCTTCTGAAAATACCTACAGAGCAGAAAAGCAAGTCATATCTGCACACCATCATATTCATTTCCGTATGACGTGATCAATCATAATGCAACTTTTGAAAGAGGGAATAAATCCAAGGGATGTTTATAAGGTCACCACTGCACTGTTTCACAATACAATCCTGTAAGTGATCACTTAGAACTATAATCTAAATGAATATTAGGAGGGAAGGGGAAAAAGGAAGCAGGAAAAAAAAAAAAGCAAAATTTTACAAGGTTAAATATGCTGACTTATTTACAAAATACATCTCTTCCTCACTCACAGGAATTAATCCCTTTCTACAACTCAACAAGCCTTTCAGGAGCATAAGGTAAGCTGAGGGAAGAATGGGAGAAACAGCAGGATGCAAAGCTTGACTCATGTTAGCACAAGCAGTAGAAAAGGCGTTTGATTCAGCAAAACGAACCCTCAAACTATTAAGATAAAACAATGCCATGATATGCAGAGGGTTGTCTTTTGTTACTAAGAGCAAAGAAAAATAGAGTAGCTCATCTTTAATTATCTACAGTTAACAAAATCAAGAATGATTTAAAGCACTGCTTTGCTCTGTCATCTCAATAAGTGTCTTGCTATATATCATGATTCAGTGTTTCAGAAATCTCTTACATGAGACACAGCATAAACAGCAAGTTGGCTACAAGCCTCTCTATTTGCAGCAAGCAGAACAGCAGCTTCTGGAGTGCACCACAGCATAGCTGCATGCAATGACAGGAAAGCCAATGGAGTGGCAATTTCCCTTCAAATTCTTCAAGAAGAAAAATCTTCTCTTGCTGCTTCTTTAAATTCAGTCAGCACTTGTTTGATTAGAGGAAAAAAAAAATAAGAAAATCTTCTCTGCTGCATGAATCTTTTCCTAAAGCTACATTTGTCTGCTGATAATAGACTTCACATATTTACCTGAAGATAAAGGTGTAGGCTTTCCTGAATGGCAGACAGTAAAGCCCCAGGCAGCTCTTTGTCCTGCTGCAGCACTGAGTGAGGCAGCAGCAAGCAATCTACGATGCGGAACAGGAGTTGCTGTGCTTTGGAAGTGGCCAGTATTGGTGCCCAGAATTTTACAAGACATCCTGTAGAAAGAGAATCAAGAAAATCCAAAGCAATTTACAGTCAGGAAAATAAATTAAAAAAAAGCTTAAAAAGCCTAAAATGGGAGAAAGGAAGTATGTTGAATAGGTCATCCAAGAATAACAACAGCAACTGTCTCATTCTCACATACTATTTGCATGATATTCCCTTAGAAAAAGCTCAGTGAAGAAAAAGTACGTTTACTGTTCACCAACATCAAGCTGTTTCAATAAATTACAAGGTGTTATGCAAGTGTTTTAGGAAAAGTACAGTAAAGCTAAAGAAAGGACAGCCTCTCACAGCCCTGCAGAAAAATTAGCTAACCTTGGTACATAACACTCTGCAATCAGCAGATGTACACTCAGATCACACAGGCCTTACCATGTGCATTGATCACACTAGGGGCACTGCCTTTGCTTTCCACTCACATTTCTAACAACAGCGTGGCCACTTTAGCAGCTACTCACTCATTCAATGCTAGGAAAACATTAAACGTCTTCCAAATAGTATTTAATGCATTTCATTTGGTAGATAACAGAATGAAGACCACCTGACTCCACTGAACGAGTACTCTCTCCATAGTGGCGTGGGCCAAGTCCAAAAAATGAGAGCCTCAGACGACACACTTTCTACGTATTAATGTATCACTTGCACAGCTTTGAGACAGTTTTAAGATTTATTTTTTCATTTGTAAAAGAAAAAAAAAAAAACCAAAAAACAAAACCCCAAACAGTTAAAAGGCGTTGGCGTGTAAATGCCCCTGCTTTGTGAAATTTACAGATGATAAGAATTTTTGAGAAAATAACAATATGCTCAAGAGTGTTAAAATACAGATAAAATAAGGTGTCTCATTAAGCAGATTCCTATGTAGTAGTTTTCACAAACATTCTTGAGATAATATTTGAATAGAAGCAACAAAAAATTGCTGGAAGGAAACTCCACAAAAATATGTTTAAGACTTCGAAATTAGTGAGAGATCATAAGTAGGCTGTTAGAATTTACAAACTCATTTGTTACCATCTCTAAAAACAACGAAAAACAACATTAATCTTATGGAGTTAGAGAAAACACCATGATCAATCATAGAGAATGAGAACGACCATTTAACAGTACATCTAATAACATCGTCTGAGCTTCCTGTTTTGAAAGATACATGCTTATTTTGGCTAAAAGTACTCCTTCTGTTATCCTTGCTGTGATGTATGGGACAGTAGAAGACACAACTTGACATTGTACAGTATGCACAAGTGGGAAGATTCTTGATTTGTTACGAATCTTGCTTTGTCCTTATAATTTAATGAGCTCAGAATGCTAAAAAGCGATTGAAATACACAAAAATATATTTTTAAGCCTTTTTAGAATCTTTTCTCCTTAACTAAGAAGGAAGTACAAATTCCTGTGCACAACAGCCTGGCTGAACATTAATGATTTCAAAATACACGCATCTTGCAACCGAAAAGTAAAGTACTTTAACAAAATTGAAATTCCATTACATTTTATGCAGCTTCTGCATGGCAGTAGTGCTTTACACTCTCCTCCTTTTAATCATGATATATACTATGTATGTATGTGCATGCAAGTCATTACCTCTGTTTTTAAGCTAAATTAAGGTTTACTCTAATTCTAAAGCTTAGTGAATGAGAATCTGACATATTCACTCAAAACAAGCAGCTTTCTTATTTTCCCATCCTATCAGTATTTCTACATTTTAATGAAAAAATAGTAGAATCTGAGTTTTAAGAAAGCACAAGCTGTACATAAGGAATTGTAAAAGGATGTGTATAAGATCCCTAATTTACTTAAGCAAGCCCATCCGCTATCACTGCTCCAATGAATATGATGTTGTATTGCAATATTGCTTAACTGACTTACTGTTTCTGATTTTGTTTGGGTAAAACAAGTGGGTTTTGGTGCCAAAATATGTTAAAACATCTTACTTTTGAAAACACTGATTTGCAGGGATAATTTTAAAAATTCACAAGGACGTTCAACTTCACAGCATCAGGATTAAAAAAACAAAGAAAATTAGTGAAAGAAAATTAAAGTATTTAACTGTAACATCTTGGTGACTTTGCTTTTTTAAACTGTTAGATGGGCAGAACAAAAACCAGAAGTATTACACATCACGTTTTTCCTTACAAAACGGCTTCCTAAAAGAGAAAAGGTGGCAAAATAATTACCTATGATCCAATATGCAAGTTGCAGACCTTCTGGAGGCCCTTTTGCCTTCAGATAAGGTTTTACATACTTTAATACATCACCTAAATACTCCAGGGCCTTTAGTACCATGGCAGATTTCTCAGAGAGCGTCTGAAGGCCACCGTAAGTTCTACCGACAGCCTGAGAAAACAAAAACATCAAAATGATTTCTTTTTGTACACACAAAGCAAAGCTAATATTTAATTCCTTTTCAGTTAAGTTGCACCGTGAACTAACGTAAAGATATACAGTACCTTAATGAATTGGACAAGAGCATTTTTAGGATCTTGCTTTAAAACTGGTTCTTCAACACGAGCCTTGGAGAGAATACTTTCTACTTCTTTGAGTTTAAAAATCAGTCTTGTCATTTCAGTCAGCTGTTCCATATAGGCTTTCCCTGATTGTTACAAGAGAGCACAGCAGTAAATACATCATACAGTTATGCTTTTCTATTTTAGTCACAAAATCATAAAGTGAAACATGATTTTAAAGCATCTAAAATATGGATTCTGCAACTGACGGTATTTTTCTTGACAAAGAATGCGTGTCTGAAGTAGTTATGTTTCTAATACAGATGCACAAGAATGAAAAATATTAAAGATGGATAACCAAGTCTTTCATTTTCCTAATGGTTTTCTTAGAAATCTACAAAACATGCATAAAAGTAGTTGCTGTAAGATGTATTCTACAGATAATTAGAACTGCAGTGTTTTGTAGAAAAAATGAAGTATTGCTCGAAGACAGCAAAATATTCAATATAAAACAGGAAAAGATTACTTGCAATTGGATTTTTTTTTTTCTTTTAGGGGGTTCACAGCATGATTTCCAACTATTTACTTCAGATTTTCACTTTTTCAGAGCAGTTTCTCCATGGGGGAAAAATAGCTTGTCTCCTTGGGAGCAAGTTTTTGTTCTTTGCTTCCAAGGAAACAAGCTCTTTTATCTTTGTTTGTGATAAATTTGTCATACGCAGAGCAGGCAAGCCATCAATAAATAGCACAAACAGCGCAAAGAAACACAGTTTGCAATTAAGTAAAAGTCAAGGAATACAAACAAAAATACATTTTGCAATTAGCTAAAAATGTCTGCCAGTTTTGCAATATAGAATTGTTACTGCAAACATTAGGGAAATGTGAACACTTACCAACTGTTCGCTCAGCATCTGTCTTGGCCAGCGAAGCACTCGGTTGATCTATGAACATTTGCAAAACGCATCGAAACCAAGAACGCACCGTCAAAGCTTCATAGGATGTGTATCCCATAGCAGAAAAAGCTTCACACAGCGCACTGCATCGGTAGCAGAGGAAAAAAAGGTAAAGAGATTACTGAAAGTACTGGAAAAGGTGGCAGAGTGTCTCATTTGGCTCTCCACGTATAGAAATACACAATTAGAAATAAAGTAGCAGAAAAGGAAAATTGACATTTCTTCTGTGTGCTCTGGCGATTTTGCTGGTGGTATCCCGATGCCTAAATAGAGATAAAACAATAAACTCTGTAATGCCACACATAGGAATGTAAAAGCACACAGACAAATGCATTCACGTTTCCTCTACATTAAACAAAACAAAGGAAGAAAAAAATTCACAGTGTGTAATGTCTTATTCCAACAACAGATAATTTCACAGTTCTATCTGAACTGCCAGCATACAACACAGAACAGTTTTATCTGAATCAGGTTAGAACTTCAAACTGATGCTCGCAGCCTTCCACAGAAAGCTAGCTCACGTACCCCAAACCACTCTGAAGTCTGCTCAGTCCCAACTACATGTAAGGTGGAAAAGATTTCCCTGAGCAAACAAAGACAGGTTCTGTTAGATAAGAGAAGAAAACATAAAAAGACAGCAAGGAGATGAGAAAGGAAACTGCTATACTTGATATACACTTGAAAATGTATATATGTATACATTTATGTATGTATTCACACACACAGCAAACTTGCTGTACATACTTTCAGTCACTCACTCCTGCTCTTCCAGACAAGAGACAGGCTGGAATCAATGGCACCATCAACACTCAATGTACAAGTACACTACTCAGCTGCTCAGCATTGCCAAAGTTCTATCTGCCTTACCACCACAAGGAGCTGCTGTAGTGACTTTTTCCTAAGTACATCGGTCCCGTATAATTAACTCTGCAGAACCTCCTTGCTAACGGACAGCAGATCTGTTCTACGCCCTGTTTGCAATTCCTATGAGATGAGCTCCTCATGTGCTTCAGGTCACTGAAATTTCTTGAAAATAGCTAAACATTTTTCTTCGAGAGATTCTTCCCCAGTCAGTCCTAGGTGCTTTGACTTTAATGAAAAATGCTTGTATTCTTTTCTTGATATATGTACATATAAATCTACTTATTTTCTACTGAATTTTTACTCAGGCTTGCAACAGAGAGTCCAGATGGACCTGTGGAAGCCAAACTGGATTCTGCTCCTCACTGAATATCATTAATAAAGGTTTTTGGTTTCTTCATTAGTTTGTTAAAAGCAACGACAGCTGTACATTTTGTCTGAACATCCCTGTTGAAATGCAATTGACAATAAGGAGACCAAATGCAAACCACAACCAAAAAAATACAAGTTTGAAAATTAAATTCCATTGCCAAAACAAAAACTACCAGGATGCCTATGGACATTGTGCTCTTTGCAGTAATGTATAAACAACAGAAAAATCCAGCATAACCCTTACATAATTTGGATGCACGCAGCTAGTCTCTGTAGACTCAGAGGATTACAAGAACACTCCGCTGCAGACTCCTCCTTATTTCTGTTTCTTCCTTGCAGGTAGGCCACTGAGGCATCTTCCTGAAGCTGGAGAGAAATACGTTCCCACTCCTTCAGAAAGGAAAGAACAGGAACTACCTGCTATAGGCATGATGAGTGGTTCTTTTAAATCAATGAGTTTATGCACATGCTTGAAGATAATTTAAATCTATTCTAATACTACCATGTACTACACAGCACTGATTGGGAGAGGAACTTTAAGCACTACTGCAGTAGAAATACCAAAGCTTGTGCACATGTTCCCAAGGGCACAGCTTGCCCATCAGAGCTTTTATTATCAACACTGAAGTAGCTGATAGGCAAAACAGAGCTTCCATCTGAAAGAGACTAGGCTGAGCTTGCAGGGTGTATAACAGCATCAGCAACAAAATAATCTTTTTACTTTTAAACTGAGAACGTTTGATGTGAAAATTATCACAGCACAGTAACCATGAAGTCTTAAGATTTCAGCACTTGAGACACTTTGATAACTTTTGCTCTACAACTGCCTAAGGTAAATAAGTACTTGAAGCATACTACAAAAAAAGAAAAAAAAAAAAAGAAAAAAGAAAAAAAAAGAAAAGCCGCCTTATTAGCATATAAGAAAATGACAGTATTTAGAGTACAATACATCTGTTAAATTCTATCAACTAAAATTGTTCTTTCACAAGGAAGTATGAGCTCCTAGTAGTTTTGCTGATGAAGCAGGAACGTACATATTCTAGGCTCACATATTCCAATTTCTACATTGCTGGGCAATTTTGACAATTCTCCTTGATGTTTGGCAATTGTAACCTTTGTTTATGGGCAAAAATATGTGCCTTGGTGCAGGGGCTTTACGTCCCATGCTCCCAGTGGGAGATTTCAAGAAAGGAGCAAGACAGACTCAGGAAGAAAAAATGAGAGTGAAAAGACAGAATGAGAACAAATGGGAGAGAACCAAAAAGAGAGAATATACACACATGTAAGCAGAAGACATATCCATCACCACTGAACTGTGAAACCATTATTTCTATTGGATTTTCTTGAAATGAATCCATGAACATAACATTTTCACTTACTCCATGGCACAACCCACAAAAGGAGAGGCAAGAGCCTCTCATTCCTAAGCTGGCATTTGGAAATTAAAGTTTGAACTAAAGTTGGAGTCCAAGACTCACCTTCGGTCTTCCCAATTCTTGCACAAGTATTCTAACTGCTCAACTAGTGAACACACATTAACTATCATCCGTGCTAACTGTATTTTCAGATTACATATTCACATATGTAGTCATATGTGCAGGTTCTCTGCTTGCTAATATAAACACTTGGAAGCATGAATCCTTAGGCCACAGTTCCAAATAAAACTGGATAAGAATCTTATCCCAGCCAGGATGGTAATATATTTGTGGATACATATAAAATGATATGTAGAGTGTTTAATAAATATTGCTAATATATACTTAAGTCTACATAAGGATAATAAAGTATATTTAAGTATACATAAGAATACAAAGAAAAAGTTTTTCCACGATAAAGGTAGTGAAGCACTGGAACAGGTTGCCCAGAGAGGTGGTGGATGCTCCTACCTTGGAGACATTCCAGGACAGACTGGACGGGACTCTGAGCAACCTGATGTAGCTGAAGAGATCCCTGTTTCATTGCAGGAGAGTTGGACGAGGTGACCTCTAAAGGTCTCTTCCAACTCAAATGATTCCATTCTATAAAGTAACTGATTTCACTGAAGTGTTTACTGGGAGAACTGGTAATTAGCCCTAAGCACCTAAACAGTACGAAAATTCCAGTTTAGGCATAGAAGTGTTTTCCTTGATCTTATCTCCTGAGTAACAGATTTAAATTATAAATAGGTAGTTGCATGTGTTCATCTCCTACTTTATTCAGCATGTGTATTTGAAACCTTGCACTGACTCTACAGTGCTTATCCAAGAGAAACACAGCAAATCTAGAGACTGAATGCTATGTTCCTAAGTACAGTATTTACCCCCAAAAACAAGTAACATTTTTCACTTTCAAGCAGAGTGAAACAAAGAGAGAGACGCATTCACTCTCTCACCACACATCTGTTCACCACATGAACCACTTCCAAAGCCTGATTCAGTAACAGGGGAACACACCATGAAAACAAATCATCCATCTTAGGCTTACATGGGCCTTCTAAGGGAAGTAAAATTTCTCAGCTATATAAAATTCTAACTGCATATAGTCCTGGGCAATCTGTTCTAGCTGACCCTACTTGAGGAGATAATGGGACAAGTTAGACTACTTGAGCTTTAGAGGTTCCTTCCAACACCTAAGCAATTCTGTGAAAATTCATCATTGGTATGTAAAACATATGAATGTGATAAATTTTCTTATCCCATTATTTAATTTAAAGCATTCATTTAGCAGGTCTCAGAAATCAGAGCTCCATGAACATTAATATGTGCTCAGAAAGTGTTTCAAGCTTGTGAAAAAGAAAGTTTTAATGCATGCATTTTCTGACAATCATTTTCCTTATATTTTCAATATTATTCAACCCCTCCTCCTCAGCTTCCTGCAGAACTTCTTCGTTTAAAAGAAGTCAAGACATTTTAATATTAACTATATAGTGTCTTCAGACTTCTCTGATAATGTCTATTTCAACTTATTATAATACGATTTAAGTTTTTCTGTTAAATGTAAATGGTATTAGAAGAATAAGATCACTACTTTTAAGAAGAAATTTTAGAATTTACTAAGTCTCAAATTAAAGTGCAGCTGGGTGAGGAGACTGACACTTTGCCAAACTCATTCTTACCTATCACCCTGACATATTTTGAGTGTCCTATTTATGCATAAAAACAAACAAGAAATCCAACCAATGCAACTAACACATACTACATGCCATTAAAGTCCAAGAAGATATGATACTTTCAAGAAATCTAGAACTTCAAGACTCTTAGAACCTGAGTGAACTTAATGAAACATTACTGTTTGAAACAACATTTTCCTAAGTCTGAACAAGGAATAAGATTGTACTGGAAGAACTTGAAAGAAAAGTAGTTGCAACTTTTCACCTGTTTTGAATTAGGTGACTCAGATATCTAGACACCAGGTGAGGCCACACCATATCATCCCATCCAAACAGCTGCATCATCGACAGAACAGGTTGTGGCTGAAGATCTGATAGAGCTTTGCTGGGTATATCCAATGCCAACAGTGCAAAACCTGATTTATACAGAGAAAAACATAGTACTGTGTTAACAGTTTATCAGTAATTTCCTGTTTAACAAAAAATGAAACACAACAAAAAACATTTAAAGTTAATTACGAATAATAACGTGTGTTTCCAGAAGTACTAGAAACCTCAGTTAGCATGAGGCAACTGCTGGAACGGATAGCATTTGTAGTGGAAATGCAAAGTCACAACCTGAAACAGTGACTGAGCACCTGGTGGGAAGGCAGGGCCAATCCAGGGGAGCTCAGGTGCATGCAATGCACCAGAGTTACCGAAAGGTGTGGAGCCAGGATCCACCCCTTCCCAGACCTCATTTAAGGGTTGGCAGTGGAGGCAAGGGCATCTTTTGCTGGAGATCCTTGCCTGCTTGAGGCCTTCTAAAGGTAAGCAGTTCTTTTCCCTCATTTCTGTAGCTGCTGCATGTGGCTCAATCTTATTTACTATAACCAAAGACTTTTCACCTCACTATTACCACAGTACTTTTCATTCCATTATAGCACTACAACATTTATATGCATGAAAAAATGTAGCTTTCTCTATAGAGAAAGTATAGCTTCACTACTGTGTCCTTTATATGCGTAAGTACTAATGTAGTTTTATAGGGTTTAGTTTTATTTATTTTCTCATACCTCTTGCAGGGGAGAACCCTATTTGGAAAGGATGAACCAGTAGAAGCTACAGATATAGAAAGTGGAATAATACTACTTTGCCCACAGCTTTTGTTAAAAAAACATAACCTTCTGCTGTTCCTGCTAGATTTACTGTGGAATCTAAAATCACCACTGCCAGCATGAAAGTTATTATGGTACCATCTTTATGCTGCAAATAATAAATGTGCTTAATGTAATCTGAAATGAGGAGTTACGTGATAGGAAGTGAGTGACATCAAGTAAGTTGGAAAACTATTTTGGAGGGCACCAAAATAACAGGCTCACTATTTCTCAAATTTTCCAATACCATTAAGTATCAATATAATAATAACTTTTTAAGGTAATTATTTACAGAACTGCATGCATTGAGAAGCCCACTTTGATTTTGACAAAAAAGGCTAGTTTTTAGGAACATCAACAATGAGGGTGCTGTAATTAATGGTGAAGGGATAGATCTTCATAGCTTAAGGTGAACTTCACATTTTCTTATGTGCTTCAGAATGAAAAAGGAGGTCAGACTGAGTCCCCACTCTGCTTTAGGTAAGGAAGCAATTTGTACCAGCCTTCTCCCAGATTATGACACTGTTTCTGCAACATCCACCATAACACTGGTGAGAGAGAAAAGGGAGACAGAAATGATAATGTGAGACTCAGGCTATTTGCCTGGCAGGGGGAGCAGGAGAGCTATGACAGCTGGTTTCTTCTTTGGGCTGCAACCTCTAAGGCAAGAAGCTCACACAGCGTGGAAAGGGTTTGTGTTATCCTGAGTAGTACTGCCTGACACATCTATATAAAGCAGGTCACAACTGCACTCTACTACTTCTAAGCAGAGTTTATAACAGGCTGCTCTTCTTACTATTTTACTGTGTTAATATAAAATAAAAAGAAGTAGCGCTGTAGGAAATGAATGAAAGTTATGACACTAACAACCTCTTCCTTTGATTTGTATTGCTGTTTTCTATAAATGTTTCAGCAGCATGAGACCACTACCACTGCATGCTGCCTCCTTCATTACAGTCACCTACTAACTACTGCCGAGCTGCATCAAATGAAGGGTCTTTTCATGTTTCTATTACCAAATCAGTGCTTCTGAGATTATCTAAACCTAATTCATATCATGATGGGGAGAAAAAGACAACACATTTTTCTAAAATCTCTGTATTTTAGCTAAATGGATAGAAGATAATTGTAACTGCAGAATACAATGCTAACTACTGACAGTAAAGATCAAAATGAGATTTCTTTTTATTCAATGACATGTTGATTCTCCTGCTGCATATCGAGTACACATACATATGGAATATTGTCTTAACGATTAACTCCTCAGTGCAAGCAAAATGAAAAATTAAATTGAATTATGAAACAGTTTTATGACCATGACATGACCATAAAGGTTCAGCGAAAAACAAGTCATTTAATCAACCTTTTAAACTGTCTTCATCAGTAACATATACAGAACAAAAACTGATTGAATGACATGCATAGTGAAAAGAATAGTCAACACAAAGTTAAGATAAGCTTCTGCAAAAAGATGCAAGTTCTAGATACAGTGAAATAAGTTATTCTCATTGTTATTGTACAGCATTTGCAATGTTGTTCATGGTCTGTGACTAGAAGAAAAAACGTCAGGCTTGTATGGCTTCAAAGTCCTTTGGAGTTCTCAGTGTGGTTATATTCTATCAGCTAATTCAATACTACGTTATTTGGTCTTGTTAAAATATTTAGCATAGAGTCTAATTTTTTTGCAGTTATGCATATTACTACATGGAAACAGAAACATCCCAGTGTAAAATACTTGAAAGTTTGTGATTCAGAACATAGTGAAAAAAATCCGGTGATTGCATGGAGGGTCAGTGCTAACCTGCAGCTGTATCAGCAAGCTGAGGGGAAGGTGGCATCTGTGACATTCTCTGGCTCTTCAGATAGGGAAAGAAATTTCTCCAGAGAGCACTGGCGACAGCAAGGTGGTGCTCTTTAGCCACTAATGGGAGCTGAGCATTTGAGTCTGCATTCCCTGGTTGAAGTCCCTGGCTTACACGTTTGTGCACGCTCCTAGGGAGAAACAAAAACAATGTTTACATTCAATAAATAAAAAATTCAGATCTTTTAAAAATGCATTTACAACTACTTTAAACGGTAGAAACTGAGAACTGAAAAATCATTTGTGTAATTAAAACCTTTATGCAAAGGCATTATGCATACCAGTTATTTGATGGATGAACGATGGCATATTAAGCACCATAAAGTTAATGTTAATTACTAATGTCAACCATTAATTATATGCTTTTTAATATGTCAGATCAAAATGAGGAATAGGCAGTTTTAAAATGAATATCTGCATTTTGCAACTGCTAGCATGACAGGAAAGTCTGCTTACTATCCAACGCCAGCTGCTTTTTAAAATTGTTGCCAGTAAGGTTTTCGGGTAGTGTTGTGCACAGCAAATAATGGCAAATGATTTTGATCAATTGTAAGGCTTCCTTTGGAAACCTATTTCTCATTTGTAAAACCTCACTAGATACAAGTTTTGATAAGGGAAAAGATTCATTTTACCCTGATGCGCTGCAGACAATTAGGTTTGACAGCAATGCCCACAGCTTTGTTAGTACAGTAAGGACAAAAGTTACCACTACACATAACTCCCATCTCTTCCTGAGACAATGTGGCATGAATTCAATAACGCACTCAATTTTCTTTGATTCTTCTAGTACCATTCCTGCTACTTAATCTAATTTGGAAGTTGTGACTTTCTAGAGGTTTAATAGAGATATGTCTGCAGGGAATCAATGTTACCAGAGAAATGGGGGCTGGGGGGGAAGCATTAATAAATTTGTCTGGTAGAGCAGGATAGGAGGCATTATGGCACTGGGCTGATCAACTAAATAACAAGCTTATTAAAAACAATCTGTAGGAATGCACTATCATTCCTGTTCCTATTTATCTTCTGGTCAACTCAATTGAGATTGTGCATTAAAGCACAAGCAGCATTATTACATTTGCTTTATTAAATTCCATAAACAGCACTCTAAAGTCAGAGTCAAGATATTTATAAGATGATGGCAAACAGCAGAGGCATTGAGACTTATCTTAACACTAACATTTGTAGACTATAATGCATTTTTTTAATTGCTGTTGTCGAAATTGCAGGAGTTTCACAGAAACAGTTCCCCTAGATATTCTTTCTGGGCTCACCCTAATTTGAAATAAACAAAAAACTCCAGTGCCCCCCTGGGAATATGGGAAAACTATGAAAGAATTACACAACTCACAGCACTCATTAGGACATCTGAAATGGAATAATTTTAAATAAAGAGTAGGCTGGCAGTAAGGCCTTCACTTATTAGGGTTGATATTAGAAAAGCATCACATTACACTAAATTAATATCCAAAAATTCTGCCTAACACATAGTTTAAAACATAAAACACACTGAATGTCAAAGGTAACGATACTTTATGCCTGCCTTCGGGCATCCATTAGTTTCAATTGGGCAGACAGTGAGAAAATTGAGAATCAACTACTTTTTGAATAGCTACATTTAACAGACGTGGAAGAGTATGTAACATTAGTAGGAATCAAGGGTATTCTTGTGAGACAGCATTAGTCCAAACACAGAACAGAAGCTGGGGTTTCTAACCCATCACTTATTCCCTGTGTGACTTCACGTAATTCATACAGCCTTTCTTAGCCTCAGTTTCCCAGCCATGATATTTGGATAGTAAGACAGCTTAGCCTTTAAGGACGCTGTGAAAACAATCTATGCTTAGAAAGTGAGGATTATATTCAGCATGTCCATTTACAAGGTATATTCTCCAAGTCAATGTGAATTGAAACAGAAGTGAGATTAGCATTAAGAAGTGAAGCAATACTTCTTTGGGAGTATCTCCTATTAAAAAAGGACAAAGTAAAGGTACAGAAACTGTGAGGCCTAGAGGACAGTTAATGAACAAGCAAGAGAAGGACTGGAAAAGCAAGTTAAAAATGTATTTTTGTCCATTAAACAAAGAAAGGTAAACAGTAAAAGCACAAAGCAATTCTGTTATGTTAGGAAAGTACGATTCCTCATAGTGCAGAGAATCAAACCTCCAAGACTAAACTGTGTTCAACTTAGACTAAACTGTAAAACTGCACAAAGACCTTTTTGTCTCCTCTAAACTGTCTCTCCAAAGAAGGGTGGCCTGCATCTCCTTTAGACATCTATGCAAAGTAGAAGGGTGTGCAGACTCCCAAAGTAAGGTAATATATCTCTGTGTCAGTGGAAGGGCAACACATACAAATCAGTATTTATGTTTATTCATAGTAACCTACACAAATGCTTGCAATAACATAAATGCTTCGGATCGATGGAGCATCAATACGTGCTGTGGTTTGTGTGGCCAGCTGCTTCCACAATTACGTAAATTTATTTAATTCCATAAAAATGCAGACAAATACAAATTTAGTTTTTTTTCAGACTTCCACATTTTTCTGACACTAGACAAGCATATCATAAAATAGCACCCAATTTCTGAAAATACATACATTTGGTTTTCCATTACATTAAGACCTCTGGAACCACCAGTTGTCTCATTACAAAGAAATTACTTGGTATAATTTCTTACTTGTTTTAAATCATGAATTTTCTATTTCTGTAAAAAGAAGTGGCAGTGGTTTTGTTTGTTTTTTTTTGTTTGTTTGTTTCATTTTTCTATCAGATCAAACAAACCCTGGGTTCATAAAATAAGAGAATGTTTGTGCTACAAAAAACAGGGTTGTGCTGGATGTATAGATATAACAGCAGAGGATTATTTTTTAAGTCCTATACCTGGATAAGGAATTGCAACCATTTATCTGGACATGAGTATTATAATCATAAACTCTGCCTTTGCTACCTCAATCTTGGATTGTTAAAACAGAGTGAAACCTTGGGTCAAACTAGAGAAGTAAAATGCACCAAATGTTGAAGCCTGCCCATATAATAATAGAATCAAGTCACTACTAGTCCATAACCTGCTATGCCCACACATTAGCTTCTAGACATTTAATTCAAACTGCAGTAGCTCAGAACTGCACAATGTTGACAGAATTTCTCTCTCCTCCTGCCAAGTACTACCAGGGACATATGCTGCCAACCTCAGAGGCTCCCAGACCACAGCTACAGGCACTGTTTTCTCCACAGATAGTACTCCTAGTTCTTCTACTCCCAGACCACAGCAATCTAGTCACATTATCTAGAAATCTCAGATGCCTAGATGCACAGCCAAAAATAAACTCAGGCAAGTTCTTTCAAAAGACCTGAATAACCTCAAAATGTTGAAACAAAGAAATAAATAACAAAAAAACCCAAACCAACAGAACCAACACCCTTGGATAAATCAAGACAGACTGAGTAGAGATGTATGACTATTTTCAAAATCATAAATGGCTTTGATGTTTGGAATTTCAACTTTAAGCATCAGTCCTTTTAAAGAAGAGTTAGCAGAAGCAAAATGAAACAAAGCATTATCACACTTGGATTTAAAAAAATGGAAAATACAGCCCTCTTGTTCTCTGCAGATCAATGGACTGGAATAGCACTTTAGCTTGGAGACCTCCTTTACAAAATCTGCCTCTTTTTGCCTCAAGATTACCTGTGCAGTTTCGTGTTCTAATATACCAGCAGCAAATACATCATGCCTTATTTGAATGTTGCCATCAAGGAATTAAAGCGAAAGATTTGGCTGGGGGAAGCTGAAGCTTCTTCAGCAATGCAAAAGCTTTGAAGATTTCAGTATAAAATTTCAGTATAAAGAATGGAAAAGATATGGAGGTTGGTTAATGTTGGAATAAAAAAAAATACATGTTTTGATATCAGTGAAGACAACAGAAGAGCCTTACATCCTCTCAACAAATCCCAGACATAGAAGGTATATCAGCTTCTCAGAAAAGTGCACAACAACAACAACAATATCAACTTAAGGAAAATCATAAACCACATTAACAAAGAAAATTATTTTTGTTTCTGCTGAAAAGATTAGTGACAAGCTGTACAATAAGGACGCTGTTCAAACCCAAAATAAAAGAGGCAATATTGACACTATTCCATTTCATAAGACTGCTTTTGCTGCCCTTCCTCCCTTACTCGTCAACATAAAGAAATTAAATGGCACAATTACAAATTGGGGGAAAGAAGGGCTTTCTTGTAAAAATCTATCCAGCCACATTTTCTGTGGGTGTATTAGTTTTACTGCAGTAATACACTCAATATTTGCACTGTTACTACAGGTGCACAACTGTGAGATCTCTGCTAGACAGCAGTTCACTCAGCTGGAATGAACAAGCAATATTTACTATGCAGCATTTCAGAATTTAGTCCACAATTATTCACCTACTTTCACTTTCTTCAAATGCTGCAATGCATCAATTTTCTTTAGTAACTCTATCATTTCTTCTCCATTTCACCAGAACTGGTGCTTCTCAGAGTGAATAAAACCATAAGCAAGTTTTCTGCAGAAGCCATTCATGTTCCCATTAACTAGTCGTGTCCTGAATTAAGACGAGAAAGATCCTTGCACACCTTCCATATATCTTTCAAAATAATTTGGTATAGGTATTCATATAGTTGATTATCATGCCATTTAGTTACACAATTGTTATAGAAAATCATTACTACAGCACTTATTTAATTGATCCATACAGACACCACATCCCATGTTGACAAACTCACTGTTCAACTTCTACTTAGTAATTTGCTCAGAAGCATTTACTTATATCTGTGCCTCATATTTAGTGAAAATTGTATATTTACGTACATTTCGGAAACTGTGTTATAAAATGTAAAAAGAGTGTGAAATAACACATTTATAGAGAGCATTAATTACTTTTGTATATAACTTTCTAATACATATTTGATAAAGAAAAGTTAGTTTAAACATGGACTGGCATCCAAAAAGGTAAGGACAAAATGGACACACCTTGGATTCAGGCCTGCTTTCATGCAGTATCATGGAGTTCTATCAAGGGGCACCCCACATGCACACCAACTCCCTCATCACTTTTTTTTCCTAAGTTTCCAGTAGAAACTAACTCAGAATAAAAAAAAAGTGTTAAGTTCTGGCAAAGTCACTAATCTGGACCATCTGGGGGAGAAGGAATGAGGTTCTGATGTGGCATCACAAAGAGCCTTTCCACCATAAGAACTGTGCAGCACTGCACCACGTTACCTCAAAGGTCTCCATCACTGGAGACTTTTGGAGACTCATCTGGACAAAGCCATGGCTGATGTGACCTAACATAGGTGACAGTCTGTCTTTGAGCAGAAGTTTGGTCTAGGAGACCTGCATAGGTTCCAACTAACACTTCTATAACACTTGTAATGCAACACACAGACCAGCTTCTAATGTACCAGACTGGAAATCATTAGTTACACTTCTCCAGTATATGGGAAAAGGTGGAACCACGCAAAGAAATTAGTAACAGCTTGCAACTGAGAACCGTGATATCAAACAGTTCATACAAAGTGATTGAAAAAAGACACGAAGACATCCTTCTTGTTGGTCAGCATCTATCTCCAAGTTTGAAGTACCAAACCACATAATTCTACTTGTACATGCAGATTCATAAAATGATTCTGGATTCAAAGAAGTGGTGCAATAGTTGCACAGTGGCACACCTGGCAGAGTGCTCCAACATAACTATGCTTAGGTACTGGCGGAAAGTTACAAATGTGAAATTCCTGAAGCTCTTACTAAAGGTTCTCAGCTTTTTCCAGATCACCAGTGACCGATGTCACTGCTTAACTAGTGCATAATAAGGTGAACCTTCTACCTCTTGTGTACAGTTTCAAATGCAAGTAGGTGGGGTTGCAGAGCTTTGCACTGAATTTTGTTATCACTGTTTATTACGTGCACTGATATCATACTTATAAGAATTTTAAGTGCCAAAACATTAAGTTTATGATCTCAAAGCGTCTAAGCTGACTGCTAAACAGCAAACAGTCACAGCTGATTGTGAAAACAGCCTCAGTGTCTCTGGGCACACATACATTAGAAGTCTAAGTACCTAGGTAACTTCAGTGGTTAAAATAGAGTCCCCTGCAGATTTTCAGATACTTCCACATTGGGCAGTTTCTGTGTAACATGCATTAAGGTAGATGACTAAATTCTATGTAAGTCTAATTCAAACATCCAAATCCTCTTTAAAATCTGTTTCTAAGCTCTTTGGGACACAAAGTTCTTTTTATATCTTTTTATACAGCACACAGTATATTGAGACTGGTATGACTGCACTAGCATAGTGACAAAAGTAATCCCAGCTCAAACTAGAATCTCTCAACTTGTTTCCATAGCTGCAAAATATAGATACAAAATTACTATGAAGTTTCCTAATACTTGAGCAGCAGCACTTTCACTTTGACAACTGAAAATAATTAAGTAAATAAAAAGTACAGAATTTTAACCCATCTTTAGGGAAATAAAAAGTAGGTTTCAAAAGGGTAAGCAAGATAAGTAACATGACAAAATTAAGGCCAAACCCAAAATTTCCCATCAGTTAGAAGAAACATTTGAAGAAAAAAATTGTTCATAACGAAAGCGTTGGCACCATGTACACCATAGTGACAGCATCCTCACCACCAAAGAACTGTTATGCTGACCATACAAACAGACCTGCAGAAAATATGATATAATATAATCAAACATTAACGTGTCTCCATCAGCACAGTATTTAAGAAATTGTTTCAGCGTTCTTCCTTCAGTTTAACCTGCTTCAATAATCCAAAATAAAATGCATGTTTCAATGCTTACTGCAAAACAGATGTCAGAATAACATTCCTAGTTGTGTGTGTGCGAGATGATCAGTGACTGGTGTGACAAGAGAGGGAAAATAAGAAGGATGCTTTTCAGAACAGAACCATCCAGGACTCAAAGCCTTAATTCATCTATTTGTGCACAGCAATGTGAAGCACAGAAAAAGTGGGCTCATATATGTTGGATGAGACAAGAGGAGGGACAGATGGGTGTAAGGGTTAAAAATCAGGGCACAAACAGATCTCGATTGCCTGAATCTTAATTCACAAACTGATCACTTAGTCAGAGCACTGTATTTTGATCTGAAAGTTCCCAAGGTGCCTAGAATTCATCTGCACACCCTTAAATGTCCACAAATGCCTTGAGCTGAGCATCTAACCCACAGTCTCCATCTGCTGGAGCTCAGAAATCTGATGACTAACTCACGCCAGCAAAAGCAAGGCGTAGCAGTAGATGCCTTAATTTTAAAACCTCAACACACATTTTTTTATATAACAACCAATGAGTTACAGCCTCAGGGAGCAGAGTATCACCTGTATCATTTTGATAAACTGTTTTTGAGATCCAACACTGCTTCTGTGACTCTGAATTTTACATTACATCACTGAGAAAAAAAAAAAAAGAAACAAAAAACCCTAAACCCTAGAATGAGAAACAGAGCTCATCATGCTCCAGCATTATGTCCTAACCACTAGGTAATCCTTTGGAATATCTGTTGCTCTTTTTTCTATTTTTTTAATAAAGTTCAAGCATGCAGTTTCAGCACTGAGACTCCACAGAGGTTACAAGTACAGAATGCTGCTCTTCTTGACACTTCTGGGCCCCCACAGACTGGATTCAATCTTTCAGCAGTCATTTTCTGTAGGTATTAAGCAAACACCCATGCAAGAGGCAAAATTCAGGGGGGTGATTTTTGGAAATACTTATTCCCATATGCTTACAAAAGGAATGAAAGTGCTTAACCCTGGTTCCTGATTTCCACTCTGTAAGACACATGCCTAACACTTAGACAGCAAACCAACTAATTTTACAGGCAACTAATTTCTTCACCAGGGCTTCATTTTATATCTTTAGATGCTATCAAAACATTCAAAGTGGTCTGATTTAAAATATATGCTTCACATGCCAAACAAGTTGCTGTTCAGCTGGATCTGCTACTCTAGGCCATCAGAGCCCTATACATTGCTGGAGAGCCTCAGACAACTTGAGAGCAGCAGTCTTCCAAGTTCCAGCCGATTCTTCCTCACCAGAATGGAGCTGTCAGGCATGAAGATGGCCCAGTGCTTAAGAGTAAAAGATGAACAAACGCCTGCATCACCATATCACTATCAGACTGACAGTCTTCAGAGAAAACTTGAATAACTCATCTATACATGCATATAAAACAAAAATACCAGGGCATATAGCATAGGCTGTAAGAGTTATACACAGACACTGGGGCATCATTTCAATTAGGACAGCTTCTCTGGCTTTGCAAATCATTGGTGTAAGACAGTTTATCCACTGAATAATCCTGGTCAAAGAGTTCTGATTTTTAACACAAATATTAGGAAAACACTGTCTCTAAAAACCCTGACATATATTTTGCATCATGTTCCTTCAATTGAAAAGTATCTATTGATAAAAGGCCACAGAACCTTTCAATTTACCACAGTCAGTGGTAAATTCTGAGCAGAAGCAGATTGCATACTTTCTTCCAGAGCACTCAGTAGACTTAAACAGAGACATTTTAATTGTTCATTGACGATATAAATCTTCAAATCTCAATGGAAGAAACTACTATATTCCTATTGTTAGTAGCTCATTGACAGAACAGACTCAATAGTTAAGAAGCTTCAAATGTGACAATTTGTATAAGCAATGCAATTAACGTATATAAAAAAATCCAGATGATCATCCCCAGTCAAATAATGAAAAGCAGCCCACGGGCATTCAAATCACATGCATCAATTTAGCTTCATGTCACCTTTCTAAGTAAAATAATACCATCTGAAAACGTCCTAAACTAAATGACTCTGCTTAGTTATGAAACATAGGAAATTTCATAAAATATAAATATTTTCAAATAAGCTTAAGTACAGTTAACTATACAGACAGACTACAGACAACTACTTTTTCCCTTAGAGTCAAAGACTAAAGCCAAGTTTCATTTCTTATGCATTACTGAGGATATTCACCAAGCTTACAAAAGAGTGGAGAAAATATGACAGATCCTCTTAAATTTGTAACGCAAGTACAACAGCAACAATGTTTTCTCATCATACTTGACCACGTGTGAGTAAATATGATACAAATTGTCAGTAATAAATGTCCTGTATTCAGCCGGGACAGAAGTGGGTTGGTTTTTTTTTTTTTGTTTGTTTGTTTGTTTCTTTTTCCCTTCACAGTGTTTCGATACTATGCTTTCATTTTGGGGTTAGCCTTCTGGAATTTATAAGGTGTAAGGGGCACATAAGGGTGATAATGGAAATCTCAAGGTGTAGCTCACACATTTTTTTTTTTTTTTAATTTTTATTTTTTATAAATTGGAAGACCAAAAGCTGTCCAAAGCCCAAATCATTCCCACCCCTTACTAGA